>JAWWEV010000043.1:29873198-29936313 GCA_035583235.1 Hafferia zeledoni
TGGCTAGAAGAAGTCAGCTGTTAGCTAGCTCAGGCCAGCTCAAGTCACCTGACAATTTTCAGGCTTAGTCCAAACTTAAAAACCCAAATTTTGGCCCCACCTGGCTGAAACCATGACAAAAACCCATGGGACAAAAGTGGTTCAATCACACCTCTGTAATTCCTTAAATTCAAACCATTTACATAATCCAAGGCTAAAACTGGATTCGGCTGCACCTAGACTCCTCTCTGAGAAACAGTTTAGAAAGCAATGAGTCCTTTCTGCACCTCAGGACTCAACAGCAGGACTTTAACAAATTTTGTCTAAGCTTTCCACTTCTGTGTGTGACAAGGAGCATACAAGGTCCTCAAGGAAAGCTGGCTGACATTTATCATCTATTTAATGATTGAATAATATGGCAAAGCCACATAAAATAAAAGAAAAAATGCAAAAAGGGTTAAAATTATCAAAAACATACTCTGCAACACATTCTTCTTCCTCCTTTTTTTTTTTTTAATATTAAGTCTTCATCTCTAGAAAAGCTTTGCCTCTATCAGTTTCACATACTTCTCTTGACAGAGTTCCCTACCCCATGGGAGTGACTTTCTGTAATGCTTTATAGTTTAAAAAAAAAAAAAAAATTAAAATCACCAGATGATTTACAACAATGATTCATGTTATTGTTATTACTCATTATTATCAGTTGTCATATGAGACAATGCCTGGCTGTGCATTTTTCCTCTTTTGAAAGAGAAATCTGGCTCAGATCTGACAGTTCCAAATTCTGTTTATTATACTAGCTGAAACATGTTTATTACACTGGCATGTTTTTATATCCCTCCTGCTACCATGTGCAAAGCATACTTTTGCACTGACCAAACTGAAAATTCTGCAAGACTTTGCTCTCTCTGACCAAGCCGTTGATCCAAGTTTAGCAGTCTCATGGGGTGGTAGCTGTATCTGACCCAGCAGTTTGTCCTTCACCTCTCAGTACTGCATCTAATTTTGAGAGGCCTTCCATGGGGAAGATGCCTTCATGAATTCCAGTCCTAATTAATGAGATTTCCTGAGTTCTAAGCTCTATTCCTTCCTAAAAAATGTGAGTTAGAAACCATCATGTACTGCCTGCCTGTATAGTTGCTAGTGTAATGGTCTTTGATTGAGAGGAAAAGCCACATGAGTTATATATCTGTAATAGCTAAAAATAACAGCAATACAGCAATAGTAACAACAAATCTATATTCATGTTGCAGCTGCAGTGAGGTTTTTTATAGCCTTGTTCAAGAGGCTTTCAAGGCATTTTGGCCAAAGCCTTTTGGACTCTTGACATACACTGACTCCACATCTTGATGACAGGATGTGGAGTAACTTTCTGAACACAAATAGCATTCAAAGAAAGTTACCTTATGGGAATTCAGTCACTATTGCTACCTCCTTGATTGTGTACCATATCTGAAAGACTAACAAGCTCTGCGTTTTGACATCTGGAAATGTGATTGTTCCCTCCTGAATTCTGCAGTTGGATCCAATAAATTACATTACCTTTCCCTACAAAGCTAACGCCATCAGGTTGTCTGTGATTCAATAACCAATGGAATATTGCTAGAAACACACTAAGGTTCATGGGGGCATGAAAACCTCCCAGACAGTTTGCTTGACTTTGTAGTGATGTCAATATTTATTGTCACTGTCATAGGCTCAGAAAGATTACACAGACACAGCCAGGATGCTGCACTTGCAGTTTATATAGGGTTACATACAGCACTTTCCCTCTGGTTTTGAATTTAAGAGACGTTTCATCAGAACTGGTGGCAATGAGATGAATTTTTCATTCAGCTCAAACACTGTTGGGAAAGGAAAGGAACTAGTGGCTGACTATCTGGGTTCCTGCTTCTTTTTTCCATGGACTATGGCAAGGTTTGAGCCCTCTAGGAGCGATGCTAACTCTGTGGTTCCACAACTCCCTTAAGTCAACATAAGCAAATGCTGATGCTAAAAGAGGCAGTGTCAACTTCCCACTGACCCAATCACTATTTTGACTTTCCTTCCTTCCCCAGTGACTGTAAATAGTCATAAATACATATGGGAGGGGAAAAAAAAAAAAAAAGAGGTTAATTTTAACCCACTCACTATGTGGCTGCTTGAACACCTGGCCAGAAGGGAGAGAGAAATGTAAATGGCAATAATTAGGCAGAGGACTGGAAGGTAAGTCAGGACTGTTTATTACAGTTTAAAGGAATTCTGGGAGTAACCTACAGCACTTGTGCAATGTTTCCTTGTGCAAAAGTAGAAGGCAGATTTCCCTGGTTCATTATATCTGGATTAGGCAGATTAGATTAAACCAACTTTCTGACTCTGGGAAAACGCCATTAGAAATGTTTAAGCTAGTCTAAACATAGCTAAAGTACCCTTTACTTACAAAGTGCTTCACATTATCTATGATGACATTCAAAATCAAGTACTGGTAATTTCTAATGAAGCATAGCCTAGTCAAGATGCTCTTTTAAATCTAAACCAGTCTCATCTTTTTTGAAATGAAAATCACTTGCCTCATTAAAAGTTTTTATGTTTCAGAAAATTATATTGAGAATTTTAATAATGACTCACAACAGCACTACTTAAAACAATTAAATCAATTAGTTCAATAAAATTCTTCAACTGAACTGCAGTATTTTGGCATTGTAGCTGATTGAGTATATTGCCTTTGCAATTAATGAAAGATTGGTTCCTTTAGCAATTACACTCTGATTAGTCCGCAGCAAGAACATTTGCCATTACTCATCTCCCACTGCTATCAAAGGGCCTTTACTCCTGGCTTTTCATCTTCTTTTTAATCCTAAATTAACAGAGCTTATAAAAGTTCTTTCTCAGTAGAAGTCTTGGAGAAAATTTGATTTTGTGTTTCACCTGTGCTAAAACTTCATTGGAATAAGTGAATCCAAGAAGTAATGTTACTAGACACCAAGGCATCATGCCAGCCACAGGCACCTATTATTTTTGGTTCAATTAAAAGCAAAAAATTGCAGCTGTGGCTGTTCAGGAACAAGTAAGAGTTAATATCAAAACCTGGGATAAAAAAGTGTTTATCACAAAATAGCATAAAGAATCTTTCCATAGCCCAAGTAATCAAGCTTCTGTCAAGGTGAGGTAAATGTCAGTCAAGCTTTCAATTGAAACACAGCTGCTAAGAATCAAAGACAAGTGAAACTACACACTTCACTCCACTTTGAGCACTAACTCAGAAGTGAGTACAGAGGCTTGGCAGTAGATGAGACTTTGTTGCAATTCTGTACAGTTGTAGAAGCATGCAGAAAAGAAGCCCAGATTGGAGAGGTTTGTCTTCCTGAAGCTAAAAACAAATGTACTTGCCATACTGGTTAAAATAGTACTTAATGAGAAAAATCTCTTAGTATATTAGCATTTTTTTTTCCACAAGAAAAAACCCAAGATATTGAAGCTGGTCCTTGACTTCCAATATACAATTGATATTTCTTTTAATCCCATTTTATCAGTAAAAGGTTTTTCCTGGTTTGGCAGACTGAATGAACATGATAGAAAAGACTGTGAGTGTGGGGCAATGAGCAGGACCCATTCCTGCAAAGACTCATCCTCTTTTATTTTGCTCTTGCCTGTTGAAAGTAATCCGAAATTATGTATACAGGTATTGCTAAAACAGAGCTGTATTTATATATTTATTTTGTCACCATTAGTTTTCATGTCTTTTTCCTCCTCTGCTCGACTCTGTTCAGTGTAGCTTGAAGTAAAATCTGGAAATCATCTACTCACAGGAAATTAGTGTTCTACATTTATGTGCTGCAGATTCATACACTGCTATGGTTTATTATGCTATTGTGTAAATTTGCAGAAATATCGACTAGTAATTTTGTAAATCTGAAAATCACAATTCCCAGGTGACGACCATGACCTTAGAAAAAGCCTAGAGAAAACAACCTCATTACGAGACATACCTTGCAATAGATGTTTGTTTAACTGGAAATCCACAAGAGCAGCTGCCCAGGCAAGGGTACATATTTGCTTCTGAATCCTTTCTCAAAGAGACTATTTAAACATGTTGATGAACTGAGCTGGATTTTTCCCCACCTCCATTCCAGCAAAACAAGGAGACTCAGAAGATAAAACTTGTTTTGTAATTGCAAGTAGTGCTATGTGGTAAGTGAGAAATATACTTTCTATAGTTCTATTTATTTATGACAGTGGGAAACATCCATTTCCTGTATAGATGCAATGTCTGTGTGTACTGCTCATGATGTTTCTATTTGAAAATGAATATATTTCTATTTCTAGAAGTGCTTGGGTACAGAGCTCCTTCTTTTCCATATTTGGGTTGCTGTTAAAGATCTGCTACTCCAGCTTCACCGCTTTAGCAAGAGGAAACAAGTATTACTTGTATTTAGACTGTCAGTCCAATTCCAGTTATACGATGTGTTTCAGATCCAGTTCTGATTTATGCTAACCTGTGAACAACTGAGAACTATAACAAGGGTTTTACGATGTGTGCAGCTGGACTAGCTATCACTAAATTTCATGCAGCATTCTGAACAGCAACAGTGAAATCAGAGATTTTTCAATTGCTTCTATTCTGGGCTAAGTTTGATGCTTTGACCTAAAGGGAAAAGTCTGTGACTCCTGAGTCAGTCACACTTCAAACTTTCTTTCTGGCCTCTGTTTTAGCTTTTCTTCTGCCAGTATCTGGATGGGAATCCCTTCAGACTGTCAACACTTAAGTTTAATTAGCTGAAGAAATTTCTGTAGTGCTCCTTCTCCCTTGGGGCTGTTTTTAGCAGCCATTATAGCTTCAAAAACAAAAGAATCAGTAATGAACATGACTGAGGTAGTGTCAGTCATCTCCTCCACCACTGGCCAATGATGTAAATTGTCAGAAAGGACTTGACTCAAAATGTTGCTTCTGCTCCTGTGACAGCAGTTATACATGTGATAAACTTCACTCTTGCATGGAGGAAGATCTCTCTAATGGTACACTGTCACAAAAATAAACATTCTCAGAGTAGGAATGATATTTTCCAGAGTAAAGTAGAAATAAAGAAGTACAAGACATGCTTTTAAGATGAAGTTCTTTGACACCTATTTCAAACAATACTAAAAAGGTCCATCAACCCCTTACCCTTTTATTTGCTTTATATTTTCACTTGTTCTGGAGTTTGTAGGCAATAAGACATAAAGTAGAAACCTGAGCTGAACCCTGAGACACTTATTCAGGCTAAAGTCTTATTACTGGCAAAGGAAGATCTGTCTGAGTAGCTTTGTCATCCATTAATTTTTTCAGTGTAAAAAAGGAGCTTGAGGAGCAAAGGTTTATTCCTCAAATTATTCCTTAAATTTCAACTTTTAGTATCATAGTGGAATTTTTTCATTCTTGATAATTTATTCTGTATTTTCTCAATCTCTGAAATGACTTTAGCACTAATTTCTGAAAAAAAAAAAGACTTTTAAATTTTAGCTGCATTTGTCAGATAAATTAAAAAAAAGAGAAAATGAGCTTATTAAGAATCACAGGTGCTTTGTAAATTAAGGTCACTTGTAGATAACTAGAAAGACAAGAAGACATTATAATTTTTTTGTGATATTTAGCAATTTTCTATTTATTTTGAGTTGAAATTTGCCTTGAAGCAAAATGGGTGTGAATCACCAAGATCACATGGTAATCTTGACTACTAGTACTACTTGCAAGATTCACCAGTGTAGTGATATGGGACATGTTTTTCAAGTCCTGATGAGGAGGAAACTATGATAGTAATTTCCTCCATCTTTCACAATGATTTTATGAAAATCAGTTAGTGTTTGTAGAATTTTTTAATTGGCTAATAAGCTGCATGAGCTTTCTTCTTTTAATTGGACATTTGACCTTAAAGCAATATTTTTAAACATCTTTTATATGTTTCTTGAATTAAATTTTTTAATTACTTCCTTCAAATTCTGAACTCTTATGCATGGTATGGTGTGTGATCTTTCACACAAGGTTGTGCTTTCCATGATTGGAAAATGAAATTCAAAATATTGACTAGATGATGAATTTTTTCCTTATCTGAACTTTACACGCTTGTATAATGATGAAAATTATCATACTGTAGTTCTGAATTTTTGCTTTCTGATGCTAATAATTTACAGGAGCAGAATAAAATAATGTAAAATGATGCACCAAGAGTGTCTGTTGCATGACTTTCAAGATCTGGAATCTGTGGTTCACTGGTGATCCATAAAACTTTTGATAAAGATTAATCAGCTTTTCCAGATTAATTTTCTATCATAAAAATAGAGAGGGTAACATCAATAATTCTTAGCCACCAATGAGTTTCTCTGAGAAATGTTGTACTTACAAATAACCAACAGCAATAAGTATGTATAAATAATTTTAAACCAAACCATTTTGCCTCAGAAAAGTGATACATACAATAAATGGTATCTTGCTGGTACAAATTTTTAAGCATGGACCAAGATTTTTTCAATTTCTTCTAGGTCTTTTATTCCATACATTTCCTATCTCAAGGGAATACTTTGAATGCATTCTGATGGTAATATCGATATGGAAACTAGAGATGTGTCAACTGTTTTAACGTGCATACTCTGACCTCCTAAGGGATGATGGGAGGTTGCTCTAAGCACATTGCTCAGTGTATCACATTGTTTTCTGTTGTTTTTTTCAAGGCAGCTCAGATGTTGTTTTCTAGGATCCATTTATTTGAAGAAATCTGTATCTTACCACGCATAAGATGTACAGAGCTGTCATGTTTTACCCTGCTGATATTACATGGGTATTCATCCTCGGAATCTGAAAACTTTTCCAGTGAAGTTCCTTAAATGTAGAACTTAGTCCTTTTCTTCCAGTTCTCCTTGCTCCAGTTCTTTTATGTACAGGTGAAGGAAAGAGATAGAAAGAGAAAGGGAGAATATGCTGACTTGCTGTCTTAGGAGGATTTCTCTGCATATTGATTAGTACAACTGAAGATAATTGGTATAGAAAACATGAATACAGGATCCAAATAGAAAAAAACCACAAAGATTAATTACTAGTCTTCATAGTGACAATTCTTTTGAAAAGTGGGTAGGCTAGTCCTTTCATGATGTTCTACTCATAGGAAGGTGCCAGAAGAAAAGTAAAATTCATTATATTCTACTATTCCTTTCTTTAAATTACTCAATAGTATTTTGTAAAATTCTTAGTGCTGCAGCTTTTGACTCTAATGTCATATATTGGTTTGTATTTGGAATGAAGGCCTTAAAGCAGAAGACTGAAAGGGCATTTCTCATGTTCTAGTGCTGTGATGGTCCATTTTGTAGAATTTGTGTTCTGCACTATGCAGGAACTAAGCAACAAGTTGGGCAGTAACATCCAAATACTGTGGCACTTAAACTATAGAGTCATCTCCCTAAACACCATCAAAATTGTTTGAAGGATCTCTATGACTCCATTTAACATGAAGGGTTTTGATTTAAAGGCCTTTTTGTAAAAAACCCAGTGTCCACGATTTATGTCAGGGCAACATCTGAAACACATCACATCTCTCTCTTTCTGACTTGGAGTAATTGGAGTAAATTGTCAAAAAATAGCCTTCCCTTCTCATTACCAGCTGATGGTGTACATTTATGATCTGTTTGAATTTCTCCATCCAACCATGTTCTTCCTGACTTACAAGAAAGATATGTTTGTTCAGCCACACTGTTCAGGCAATTCAGTAATGACCATCCACTCTTACTGTCTGATGTGAAACACAGAAGAAAGTGTTGTGTTTAAAAGTACAGTCTTCACAAGGTCAACATGCAAGCACATGTGCAAGTCCTAGTATAATAATCAGACCTTAAGGACCAGAAGGATAGACGTAATTAATTTTTTATTGTAAACTTTGATTTTTCCACCCAAATACTTAAAACTTACAGTCTGAGTAGACATATATGCATATAGAAATACTTTTGTGACAGTTTTGTTTGAAAAATACAATTATTTGTTGTAAGGGATTTTGTCAATACAGACACTTCCCACACAAGTTGGTTTTAAAAAGCCCATAAAAGCAAAACATTTGATGAGGTAAATCTACAAATTTATTCAAATGTGCAATGTAAGAATTATCCTGACATACACAGGAGAGTTCATAGAGAAAAATATTCTCAAAAAGTTACTTGGTCTTTTTCAAGGTAAATGACTAGAAAACTAAACAAGTGTCAGAAAGAAAAAAGTATTTGATTACTTCCAACTAAGCACACCTTTCTCATGTGTTATCTTGGAGAGTGACTCAAATAATTGCTCAAAAAGAATACTCTGGAGTCTACAACTTACATTTGGATGCCATTGAGTTAAATTGAATCATTAAATACAAGAACTGACTACTTGATTCTCCTTTATACAGAATTGTCTTTATGGGAGTCTGACAGTACAGCAGGGCTATACAGAAGGGCTGTACAGAACGGCTGTAAAACAAATTCTGCAATTAATGCCTGAATGAATGCCCACTGGAACAGTGAAATGAAAACTAACCCCTAAATTTTCCTGAAGATTGTACTAAATGAAAAATCACATAAATGTAATCAAAATCACTAACTAGTAAAGAATAGAAACAAATATGTTGATTTTTAAATTTGATTTTTATGAAAGAAGACTTTAGAAAGTTATTGATGCTGTGATTAAAATAACACTGGAAGAGTATGAAGGCTTCTCTGAATTTGATTTAGGAATACTTTGTTTTTTGGCTGAATCATAATAGAAAAACAAGTATTTTTCATAGAAATGCTGACATAACTTTACTAATAGCACCTTTAACGGAGATTGTTACAATGTGTATTTACTCAGGTACAGGATTAAATAAGAGATGTGAACTCACCATAGCAACCTCTGCACCACATTGCAGATATGCTGCTTCTAAGATACGGCAAATGTTTCTGAAGAAATACACATGAATATTAGGTAAACATTTATCGATTCCAAATTGTGTTTCAAAAATATTTTGCCATACAGTATAACAAAGAGCAGCATAACTTGATGCTATATACATTAATGTATTACTGGATGGTATTTTCATTGTGTTATGATTATTGGCTCAAAATGTAAGTTTGGATAACTCTCCAATTCACTATAACAAAAGTAGTGACAAACACACTATTGGGCTTCTCCTAAATGTCACTCTGAATCCTTACACTCCCCATTAATCCAGGAAATTCATGTGTCCTGTTTGGGCCTGATGATCTGAAATCTTGTAACAATACTGCTGTTCACCATAAGATATTCAGTAGAGTTATGTGAATATAGTTAAAGCTGAAAGTAGGTTTTCTTGTAAACCAGTCTTTTATTCCACTTTTAGACATTTTACTCTTTTGTCTTCATTCTTCCTCTGCATCTTGAATTTTGTCAGGTAATATGTGTCCCTTCAATTTATCTGTATTTGAGTTGGCTTTTTTTTGTTTTGCACAAACACAACATCATTGTATTTATAAAGTTACTGATTGTTTTTTTATACTTAAGTGTTTTCACTTTCAACCTCAAATCACTTATGGAACACCTATAGCACGTTCCTGACAATATCCAGTGGGTTGCTATACCTTCTGCAGTGACGTTTTCGCTGCTGTATCTTTCTTACACTTTACCCAACAATTCATGGCAGAATTCACTCTTAGAAGGAGAATTAAGTGATTGCATTGTTAGTTTCTTAATATTAAGCAACCATATTGACTCTCCACAGATTTCACTTGTAGAGGGGAAACACGCATTTTCTCACATAAACTAAGAAGACTGATAAAGAAGGGAACAAGTATACTGTTTTGCCACATAAAGTTGTCTCTATACTTTCTTTCATCACTGTGAAACAACTTCCTTGGGAGACACGTGAAGTCTTTTATCTGCTGGCTATATGCTGTAACTTGAGCACAGAAGCATCATGTGAGCATCTTGGGAACTGTACACAACTCTGGGCTGCAAGCATCCTTTCTCTCCATATCAAGTCCATTGGGATGACCTGGAAGAGGAAAACACAGAGACAAGGCTGCTAGCTCTGCTAAATGGCTCATATGCAGTGGGGTTGACTTTTTTTTTTCTCTTTCTTCCAAGTCTACTTTAGCCTACTTGGACTGAACAACTTCCTGATTCATCAGGAATGTTTTAAGATCTCCACCATTTTATGAAGAAAGAAAGAGTTTATACTGGATGTGCAACATAGTGATTCACATGTATGCAAACTTATGCATACATTTATGATTGTCTAGAGATGGTATGCTAAAATGAGCCATAATGCAGCTGGATGCTCACTGTTTATGGAAACAGTGAGGCTTTACACCTACTGATTTCTTATGTAGAATATTACAAAAATAATAAAACAATATCATTATATATCACCCTAGAATTGGCTGCCTGCAAAACCTGTGAAGTGTTGTCCAGTTTAGTCACCAGTAGCAAATACCTTCTACACTTCACAGTAGAAAGCTCTGTATTTTGCAGAAAACATGAGTAACACTTGGTCATTCTTTTACATCTCAGCAGAGCCTCCCCCACAACACTAATGTCAGGCAGAGACATGCTGCCCTTAAGAAGACTTTGTCACCCTCTCACTTCTATCTATCTTTAAGACAGAATAGGCACTGAATCTGGGTAGTTCAATAGACCTATGCCTACAGCTATGTTAAAATAATTTAATATTGCTATTTTTTTTTCCAGAATAATTAAAAGCCCTATTTTTAATCAAAAGGGAACTCTCAGGGCTGACCTACGATTTAAATTTGCATTTTAATCATATTTCAAGCCCTTCATCAGAATAACTGGCGTGAAGAATGTAGCCACCTGAAGAAAACAATAAAGGAATGAAATCCGTGTTCTTGGGACTACTAAGGAGGGAAAAGAAGATGCTACTGCAAAATACTCAGATATCTTCAGTATATGAAATTTCTCTGAAATGTTGAAATCCAGCAGAACAGGAGAAGTGATAAGACCCAACAGTTATTGTTCAGATGTATTTTATATTGATATCCTTCAATTCAGTATTCTGAATTATGTGTTAGAAATATTATACATCTTATGTGTGAAGACTGAAAAATCCTGGCCTATATGAAAACAAATTAATATGATAAAATGTAACTGAGAATTATAAAAATGCCTGTGTTTTTGCCAGAATAAGAAAGTGAAATCAAGTGACTATTGTAGTGCTTAGAACAGCTCCAATGGAATATATCTAGGTAAAGAAATAGTAGAAGAATTAATGCAGTTATTAAAGTGCAAAAAATTCTATGTTCTATACTGATTATCAGAATGAGTTCTAGTAAGTAACCTATTTCTTTTAAATGTCTTCAAAACATATGGATGTGCTTTAAAGAACTCAGGATTCTCATAAATAGAGAAGACATTAAAAGATTAGTTTGGAACAGGCTCAGACAAATTATTCTCTATGCCTTTTGGCTTGTCAGAGGTGAGATGGAGTAAATTAGCAGGAATGAGACTGGTTACACTGTCCTCACTTGTACTCCCAACAGACCAACAAGGATTAAATGGTCCCATCATCAAATTTCTGAAATTTTTGTTTTCAGATGTACACTGCCTTTTTTGCTTAAATAATGCAATTTCTTCTCTGATACAAAAAAAAAGTTATGTTCTTTCAGCCTTGAAAACTGACAGACTCCTGTGACTAATATCAAGAAATATAATTTCAATAACTTCTATATGGTCAAAATGTATTTTCACCTTGCTGATGGGGGATGCTGGCATACCAAAACTCTAAGCAGATTCCAACACTTCCTTTCTCATTTACCTCTCTCCCCAGACTTGTCCCACCTGATGTAGTGACCAAGTCAATCCCAAGCACAAATACAGACTGACCACAGCATGGATTGAGAGCAGCCCTGAAGAGAACAACTTGGAGGTGTAGGTTGATGAGAAGTTCAAGAATATGCTCTTGCAGCCCAGCAAGCCAAATGTATCCTGGGCTGCATCAAAAGCAGTATGGGCAACAGGTTGAGGGTGGTGATTCTGCCCCTCTACTCTGCTCTGGTGAGACCTCCCCTGGAGTGCAGCATCCAGCCCTGGGGTCCGCAACACAGGAGAAACATGGACCTGTTGAAGCAAGTCCAGAGGAGGACCACGAAGATCATCAGAAGGCTGGAGCATCTCTTCTGTAAAGAAAGGCTGAAAGAGGTGCGGCTGTTCAACCTGAAGAAGAGAAGGCACCATAGAGATCTTATACAAGCTTTCCAGTACCTAAAGGGACTACAAGTGAGGTGGAGAGGGGCTTTTTACAAGGGCATGTAGTGATAGGGCAAGGAGGAAAAGGCTTTAAACTGAAAAAGGATGTGTTTAAATTAGATATTAGGAAGACCTTCTTTACTGTGAGGGTGCTGAGGCACTGAAATGGGTTGCCCAGAGAAGTTGTGGATGCCCCATTTCTGGAAGTGTTCAAGACCAGGCTGGATGGGGCTTTGAGCAATCTAGTGTAGTGGAAGGTGACCTTGCCCATGGCAAGGAGGCTGGAACTAGATGATCATCAAGGTCTCTTCCAACCTAAACCATTCTGTATTTCTATGATTCTATGAATGCATGAATATATTCAATGTTGCTCAGAACATTTGTTCACTAAAGATCTAAACTTTCTTGATTAATCATATACCTTACAGGTCTTCTTCAGCCTTAAATGAGCCTATCTGAGTGTCTGTCATGTTGTTCTTATAGGTTTTCATAGCAATTGTGCAGAACCAGCTGATTTAAATATGTGCATATACACTTAAAAGACTTGTAAAAACCATGGAATTTTATCTTTAGAATAGCTGTGGAAACCTAAGCTAGTGGGACGCTGAGGACAAGGGATCAGTTAGTGCAGAACAGGGCAATATCACGTGCACTATTTTTGCATTTGTCATTCAGGACAACTGAGGCTTTGCATATTTTGTACCAGAAATACTGAGCAACTTTAGAATAAAATTAAATACATGTTAACCATCCCTACTACTGTTGAAATCTTTATCTTATACTTCGATTTTGCTTGTTTAATACTGCACTGTTTCTTCTAAGTTTAAATTAGTGAGTTTTATTTCTGGTGCTTTGCCTGATTTTGTCACATTTATTACTAGCTTATTATACAACAACTCTCTATTATTTTATATTTCTAATGAATTTTGAATGTGTAAGGATTTTCTGCAGTGAATTTCATTCTACTAACAAAATTCATGTTTTTCTTAGGTACCTCTCATGGGCTCTCAGAAATTGCTAACTCTAGTCAAGCTAAAAGGTTAAAACTCCTGCTGTATTTCATAAAGTCTCTGTTGCCATGCTGGAGTCCCAAATTCTTCCACTTAGCAAATCCCTGAGTGATTTATTACTGTGGCATGCTCCCTTTATTGGTCCTGAGAACTCATGCTATGCCAAAATTAGGAGGTTCATAAAGGTCTTCTCACTGTGGTAGAGAAATGCAAAAACCTCAAATATATTGTGAATATTTCTGGCAGCAGAGACAGAGGTGCAGTTAAAACCTTGAAGCATTTTATTAAGCCCTAAGGCCTCATCACCAATCAGTGTGTTTATATTTGATCAAAAGGAAATAATTTTTTTCTTACAAACTAAGATGTTTGTTCATTGAAGATGCTTAAAAATCTGATGTTTGAAAATCAATTTAAAAACCTACTGATGAAGTGCATTCACCTCATATGTAATTTAATTTTATTACAGTACTGTTTTCCCATTGGTGTTCTATTTTTTTTTTTCATGGAGGGTTATTTATACTTGGGGTCAGGAATGATGTACAGTAACAGAAGGAATGGTCCTTATTGTTCCTGTACATTGGTGTCATGCTCTGGTCCCAGGTAACCCCAGCTGTGATGGGATTCAAGGACACATCCCTCCCCTGACTTCGGGTCTGAGTGCTGCTGGGTGAAGTCCCACACTGGTTCTGTACCCCACCCAGGATGGGTGCCCTGTTCCCAGTGGGGGCTGAGGACAAGTGCCCCAAGGGCTGGGATTGGTGGCCTCCCACCCAGATAAGCTGTGCCAGGAGCTGTATTTAATCTCTGTTTTTTATTCCCTTGCCATGACTCCCTATCTGTACAAACCATGCTGCTGCTTAGGTGAGAAGGTGTGGCTCAGACAGCACTGGTGAAACCCCACCAAAGAGTGCCTGCCTGTGAAGTTGTGTGACAATTTACACCTTTGTTATAATTCAAAATTTTAAGCTGCTCACTGTGCTCTTTTTTTACTGTCTCTTATCTTGGTTTAAGGGAAATATTAATTGTGACCCTGTGGTGGGAGAGTTTGTCATAGGGTATGTGCTATCCCTGTTTTTTTGTTTGTTTTGGTTTTGTTTGTTTTGTTTGTTTGTTTGTTTGGCCTGGCTGATTGATCCAAGGTACATCCACCACAAGTTTACCAGCTCCCCAAACTAGAAATTGTGGTTGTGGCATTCAGAGGACTGAAATAATGTTATGGCCATATCATCAAACAATAACATTCTAGATTACTTTACAAGACCTAGAGTTATACACTTCAAAATATGGAAGTAGCCGAGTAACCATGGCATTGATTTTCTTGGAATTGAGAGCTTTGTGATTAACTGTCACAGAGGTGTATCTGTAATGTCACTTCTCCTTGCTACTGCAAATCCAGGTCACTATACCCTTCACCGCCTGTATCAAAATGAGTGAAAGATCTGTCTATGTGGTGCTCCAAACAAGCATGTCCAAAATGTACCATTTTCTGAAACTAGTGACAGCCAGGGGTGTGATGCCAGCATCGCATTCAGCTGCCTTTGGAGTGAAAGATCTGTCTATGTGGTGCTCCAAACAAGCATGTCCAAAATGTACCATTTTCTGAAACTAGTGACAGCCAGGGGTGTGATGCCAGCATCGCATTCAGCTGCCTTTGAGTCCCTGAATTCAACATATGCTTTATTTCAATAAATCCCTGGATTTATTGAAAATGGTGTTTGGCCTAATACAGGCCAGAGCTTGGTTTTTGGTCTCTGGATTCATGAGGAGGAGGCCTGTCAGTCTCCCATCCCATGCCTCTTCCGCATACACAATGACAGCCACTTAGGGAGCCAAGGAAATAGCTCATGACTTCCTGCTCTATGTGTTGCTGTAGATATTCACTGGATGGACCCATTCATTAAAAATCAAACCACATCCCCTTGCATTATTATTTTTCCCTCAACAAAATGTATTTCATCTTTACTTTTCCCCTAGCTGCCTTACTCCTGATGGAAACAATATATTGCACATATTGTGACCTGATTATTCTATTGTAGAGCTTAATGTTTTAGTATTCTTAAAACTTGATTTCTAATTTTTTTTTAATGGGAAAAAAATTTACATTAGCTTTGTAAAAATTAAATGTCACCATTACATGGCTCAAAGTACCACAAATCTTTTGCTATTACCATCTTGGATTTCTGGACAGTGTGACTTTTTTTTTTTTTTTTTTTTTCTTTTTTCTATATCCATGATTTTGTATAGTGTTTTCAACCACAATATTTGAAAATGAATGTTTTTTTCTTTTGGAGTGAACATTTCTGTTTGACATCACGTAGTAATTCCTCATGAATGGTGCTTGAAATAAGTGAGCATTACAGACTTATATAATATTGTATGGCTTACTGCTGAATATGCACCACACACCAGCCAAGGCAATGGGATACCCTGAGTGTTGAACAGATTTTAGCAAATGACTAAGCCTCTCCCCCTGGCTTATTGGTATAAATGGTCCCTTTTTAACATTAAATTCCAAAGTCAAATCTGCCAATTCACAATTCTTCCCTTATTTATTTTTCTTTGATTTTTTTTCTCATTCTCAGTGATTTGATTTAAGAGAACAAAAAGTACAATAATCTTCAGATATTTAGCTTACTGGAAATATTCTGTGTAAGTTTTACTATCCTTTTTCCCTGTCCCTGCAGTAACTTTTCTATAGATTATCATTACAGATATATTTTACAATAAAATAATGAGTAACACAATACAAATATATCCATTCTATTAATTAAATGAACTACAGCTTTTTGGCTGAAACAAACAATAATATTATTTATAACTCACATTACATTCCATAAACTGTGCTCTCATCTGGGAAGAGACTATAAATGGCATGGTAGGGTTCCATATTGGTTTCTTTCTTTTTTTTTCCTCCAATGACTTTCCTGATGACCTCTCTTTTAATTTACAAATAAAACCTTGACTTTCTTGACTGCCAGCACTGAAAATCCACCCTAGGATCTGAGATCAAGCTGTGTCCCTTCTGCTTTATGCCAAAATACACTCCGGTTCACCTCTCCAGAGCTGAGGTGGCTCTGCAGGGCTGACAGGAATGTAAAGCAATAACAGTACTTTTGCCAGCAAAAAGATGAAGTGAAAGAATTCTCTCAGAAGTAGGAAGATACCAATTTCCAAGTCAGCTTTATAGAAAACAGCTGTTCTTTGAAACAAATGCTCATAGCAGTACTGGGGTGGGACATTTCATTGCTTGATGTTCCTGTGCAATCTTTTTCCCTTTGATCTTTCCAGTTCAGCCTATAGATCAGCCAGTCTGAGGTGCTCATGGTTGCAGCTCTACAGCCTATTCCCCTCTCAGCAGTGCTGGACTCAGGTGTTTCTGCCTCTTCGAGATGTTGTGCCCCTATGCTTGTGTTGATACTGGTACTGCTGTGTGAATTGAGTGGCGTGGACTTCTGCGAAGGTCCCAAGCCCACCTCTTTAAACCCAAGTCCCAACACAGCTCTACAAACATAGGGGCTATCATGGATATATGCTCACCCTTCTCCTTCAGTGTTTGTGGGGTATCAGATGAAGTCTAGAAACTCAGTTTCCTAATTCCTTTTTTCCAATCTTCATCAAAAGTAAACATTTAGCCAGTTCTTTGCACTTAGCTATAAAGTCTTCCAAATTTTTTCAGAAGTCAATATTGCATATCATAGTTGGCAAATATATGTTCGGAGTGAGAGTCTGATGGATATCAAATCCTTTTGGAGCATGAAGACTTAACTTTGAGATGTCCAACTCTCTTTGGGAATGAGTGTCTCTGCAGAGCTCAGGCATCCACATGCAATTAAACAGGGGGATC
The DNA here is from genome assembly GCA_035583235.1 of Hafferia zeledoni. NCBI lineage: Eukaryota > Metazoa > Chordata > Aves > Passeriformes > Thamnophilidae > Hafferia > Hafferia zeledoni. The sequence goes on from JAWWEV010000043.1 coordinate 29,890,222, forward strand.
AAGCCCTCTCCTGCCATGGAGCCCATCATGCAAGAAGGGCTCACTCCTTTGAAGGACAGGATTTTATGCAGGGCTGAGAAATATGGGCAGAGCAGAGAGGGTGCAGGGCAGTCAAAAAAGATTCCAACAGGGACTGGTCTAGTGCATTTTTAAAGCTGCAGTTATTCAAGCAGGAATAACTGGGGCATATGATGGGTTAGAAATACTCTCTTAGGAAAATGGTAACGGGTGAGACCAGGCAAAGACAGGATTGTATCTAAAGGCACATATGAAATCCCCTTCCCTGTTTGCAGTGGCTCTTAACAGTCTTGGCAGAACACAGGTTCAGCTGCTTTATCCTGTAATTCACTGTGTTTTATTTCTCATTTATTAAAGAGGACAAAGAAAAGGTAATGATGCACAACAAAGACTGCTGCCCCAGGCTGTGGACCACAAAATCCCACATTCAGATTCTGGGAAATAATTGTCTAAGGTTCTGTTGGTTCTTAGGGAAATGTCCATGTAAAGTTCATGGCGACCTGCTGATGTCTGGATTATCAGCTGCCCAGTACTATCTGCCACTCCCAGCAGCTGTTCCCTGCAAGCCCACATGACACCACCCCCTCTGAGAGCATTGACTCATCATGGAATGCTGCAGCAATCGTTCTGGAAAGCCTGATGAGCATTGAAGAGCAGAGCTGAAAAATTATTTGTATTTTATAACAGGAAAGATTTAACAGAAGAAGAAACACTGAGCCACTGGGAATGTGCACTGGCATTTACAGTTCCTCCTGCTTGTATATCCTGTGTGAAATGTGATTCTCTGCACTGTCTCCTTGGTTTAGATGTAGAGCTTTGTTTTTGATTGTAGATGCAATTTGGCTCACTGGATACACACTGACATGTAGACTAAGAGAAAAGTAAGATAATTACAAAAGCAGATTAACATAGCTTCCATACAAACCAGAGATTTATGCATAATTTCTTCTAGAAATGCTTTTTGGATGGCATGATGCGCTTAAGATTGGTTGGGGTTTTTTTTTAAATGTAATTTTGGAGGCTACTTCTGCAAATAGGTAGTTGAGACAATTTTAAAATTCACAGCAATCTGAATATTCACTTGCTTCTCTACAAATGTTAAACATCTGCACAGGAAAAAAAGGTATCTCTAACACTGAGACTCTGTAAAGCTTTGCTTTTCTACTAACAAAAAAAGATAATTCTTCTTCAGAAGTAAATACAAATTCATGAAAATAAAGACTTTCATAGTTAAGACATTGACTCTTCATTTCTCTTAGCCCAATACAGTTTGTTTATGTATTACAGCACCTGCTGCCAGTTATGTAAGAACTGTTGCAATAACTTGTGATATCTGATGAATAAAGGACAAAGTCTCAGTTTAGTTTTGAATTTTCAGGGTTTAGTGAATTCCTCTGTAACCCTGTCCCAGGTGTTACTGCTCTAGACCAATTGAAAATTATCTCTTTATGCCATAAATGGAAAAACTACTGTAACTGAGTGCCTTGAGGTTGCAAGCGTTAAGTGCTATACAAACATAATCAAAGGACATTGCTTGGGGCAAAGTGTTAAAACTCACATATTAGTTAACAGAAAAATGTATTTTTGAATTGGATGAACTGCTAGATTATATTGTCAGAAGCAGCCTTTGCATTATATGAGTTGTCAGTCGTTTAAATCAGAAGACTGATCCTCCGAATCAAAGTTCTATTCTCAGCTCAAGTTGTAATATTCAGACTACACGGACATCCATTTTGACAACACACAAACTAATTAGCAATCAGAAAGCTTAATATTGTTAATTTCATTCAGATGAGTAGTCTCACTGGGGTTAATGAAGTACTCTTAAGAATAATATGAACCTGGTTACTTAATTCTTGCTTCGTTAATGTTAAATCATTTGATTAAATCCCTTTTCCCCCCTGAAGGCTACTGACAAGAAAGATTAACCAAGACTTACAAATATCCGTTTATGATAAAGTACAAATCACATACATTTCCAGGGAGAAAAATAAAAAGAAGTTTCTTCAAATAGAAACATGCTTTTAATATCAGAGTGAAGACAGAGTAATACTACTGGATTACCATAATTAAACAGGCCAGCTTAAAAAAACCCTACCCAAATATGCAGACAAATTGCATTCAGAAATTAATTGGATTCTGCAAAAGAATATTTTTCCTTTATATCTTGCAAATGTACACTTTTCCTGAGGACAAATGTGTATGTGCTCATTTAATTAAATAATGCATGCTATTACATACGAGAGAATGTGCAGAACAATGGCTTAAAGGGCACATGGACCAACTGATTCTGTCACTTCTTGTCTTCTTAACTCTTGAGCTGGCAATTGAAACACTATTTTCATCACACAGGTGAAATGCACTTTGGGAAGACAGGTAATATACACTAAATTACTTCTCTTTATTTTATGGATATATAATTGAGAGGAGATAAATGTTTTTAATCAGTATGAATACATATTGTATACAGAAAACTGCATCATGCAAATGTTGATGTGTCCACACTGAAGAACAATTTTAGCAAGGATTGCATCTGCAAGCATGAATATTGTGGCAAACTCTACTAACAATCTCATTGTGAGGATTAATAGTTAATAAAGACCAGGTAAAGTCCTATAGTATATATTAAACTCTAAATTTTACACATATTAAAATGTATAAAGTCCTATATTATCTTGCTTTAGAAAGAAACTGGCATGTTAGTACACAAAATGTTAACCTGTCCTGTGGACAAACCTGGGCTATCACTCCAGGCAGTGCAATGGGAGGGGAACAGCAGTTCCACAAGGCTTCTGCACGAGCTGCAGAGGTAGCTCAGTAAACATGGGGTAGGGAATAGCATCATTTATTTTCACCAAATAACCAATAGCTATGGACAGAAAACTATTCATTGAATTGAGGTTACACAACCTTTGGCATTTTCAGCCTCTTGATTTCTTAATTGGGTAAATAGCTATTACACTTTGCTCATTTGATTAAGTACTATTTCCAGGTTTACTTTTGTGATTATTTCTCTATTTAAAATACAAAATCACAGAAAAATAAGTCAGTAACAAGACTTAATTCTATTGGCACTTTAATTTATTTTTGGGAAAACATGGCCTCATTACACTTGGTCCACATAAAAAGCTAACATTTTCTATAGCTCAAACCTTCCAGGATATTTCACATTCATCCAGAGTCAAACTGGAAATTTCTAGAAAGATGAAAAACTTTTGAGGTTATTGAAGTATGGTAATACAACAAAACTAGATAAGAAACTGTTGCAGTGTTCTAAGCCAATGTGTTCCAGCAGCACTAGGAAAACCAGTGCCTTTTTCTCCAGGAGTCTCTTAACTCCCTCTTCTTTCCTTCCTCAGCCCTTCCTTTCAGGCCATTTCTGTTTTACCCTGTAAAAATATATATGTTAGCTACAGGACAAGTGAAAGTCTAACAGACTTAGCAGGAAAAGTAAGAGAGATGAGTGTCTAGAACAAGAAGATTTTTCTTTCTGTGCAATAAGAAAATGGTGGATCAGATTGTGAAAGACAGTCAACCTGTATGTAAGTACAGGCTGATATTGGGATCATACTGAAACAGTGTATTTAATGTATTTCTGTGGTAATTATCAATATTACTATGACTATATAATAACTGTTAAAAGCAAAAACTAGGAGAATAAAAATGGATAAAATTTATACGAACAATATGGTAATTTAAATCCTTATCACTGTTTACTTATGTCTTAGGGTATAATAATGAACTTTTAATAGCAGGAAAGCAATTTTATGTCAGAATAAATTAGAACTTGGGCACAGTGATAGCATTTATCCAACAATGCCCTTGATTTTGGTACTCATTCAGCATTCTTTATGCTAAGTTTTAATGCAAAGCATCTGGAGCACACTTAATAAAGCTGTTAGATACAACCGATATGTAATGAAATATTCCCCATTCTCTCACTCTTTTTTTTCCCTTCAACCCACACAGGCCTTATTTTTACAGTACAGCTTCACTTTTTTGATCTCTAGAATAAAGGAAAAACTGAGCCAAATAAAATAAAACACACATGCAACAAACACAGTTGATTTCTGAGGCTGGAAGAGTGAAATGCAGAATGACTTCTTGTTGCAGGAATGTTTTGTTAAGCATTGAGAAATATTGCTTTCTGAAGGAATTATACATATTAAATTGTCTTGAGCAGTCTTGTTATATCAAAAGACTAATGACTATTTTAAGAGCAGGAGATACTAATCTTAGTCTAGAATAGAGTAAGAAGTATCTTTGTTAATTTACTCTAGTTTCAGTGCTTGTTAAACAAAATGTCCTGTCCTGAACTTCAGATTCATTGAGAAGCAGTACAAAATGTTATGAAAGGACAGACGTGCTCATGGGATAGCAAAAAATGCACCCTTGTATCAACACAATTTATTTGGCAAGGGTGAGGCTGCACCTCGAGTACTGTGTCCAGTTCTGGGCCCCTCAGTTTAGGAAGGATATCGAGGGGCTGGAGTGTGTCCAGAGAAGGGCAATGAGGCCTGGTGAAGGCACTGGAGCACAAGTCCTGTGAGGAGTGGCTGAGGGAGTCGGGGTTGTTTAGCCTGGAGAAGAGGAGGCTCAAGAGTGACCTTATCACTCTCCACAGTTACCTGAAAGGAGGCTGTAGCCAAGTGGGGGTCAGTCTCTTATCCAAGGCAACCAGCAATAGGACAAGAGAGCCTGGTCTTAAACTGTACCAGGGGAGGGTTAGACATTAGGAAGATGTCCTTTACAGAAAGAGTGATAGGGCATTGGAATGGGCTGCCCAGGGAGGTTGTTGAGTCATTGTCCCTGAAGGTGTTTAAGAAGAGAATGGATGTGGCACTTAGTGCCATGGTCTAGTAGGCAGGGTGGTGTTAGGTGAAAGGTTGAACTTGATGATCTCAGAGGTCTTTTCCAACCTAGTTGATTCTATGATTAAAAGTGAAATTATTTGTCTGGCTTTGCATTTAATTGGGCTAATTAATGGCTGGACTCAGCATAAGTTGTTTTATTTCCTAGAAAAAGACTCAGCATACCATATTTTACATGAGCTATATTATTTGGTGTACGTTTAATGTTAACATCTAGTGAAAAAGTTACAAGAGGAAGAAGGCATCTTATTTTACACAACCTGTTTCACAATTAAGTGTCTCTGAAACAAAGATGCTTAAATGAGCAGAACCATGTTGCTTGTTTTGTTCATATAACTTTTATATAATCCACTAATGGCTGATACTTCTTGAATTCATGCAGCCTTATATTCTTGATATCACTTTAAAGATTATTTTAGAATTAAAACTGAAATACACACAACAACCTACACATGCAGGTATAAAAGTACCCTTAACAGATTTTTAGGGCTATGAGTTCAAGCACTCAGAGGATATAGAAATGCAAGAATCAAGATTGCCAGTGAATTCTCAGGTTATGTCCCTTTATAAATATGAACAATATCTAATGATCTTCCTCTCTTCTCTGTTGCTGTTTCTGCTAAGAATTTTTCCAGAAGTTTTTTTTGGGCAGCTTGAGCAGGTAGTTTCTCCAGCTCAAGAAACCTACTACTAAAGATCTAGATTTTATTTCAAAACCTGAAAAGATTTACTGGGTCTTATTTTTTCCTTAATATTGATGATTAATTAGAAGGTGAAGCATGGAAGTTATGTATAGACAGAGAAGTGCCTTAGCTTATGATCCACCATAGAAAAATCCAGCCAAGATATAATTGGACAAGGTTATAAGGCACATCACAGGTCAACAGTGGCAAGTTTTGGACAGTCTGATGTCAGTGGGAGCTGGGACTGACTAGTTCTGCCTAAACTTCAAGGAATATAAGAAAATAGAGAACCTAAATTCATTATTGGCTTGGTAGGCTTTCCTTATTTTTTTTTTCCTTTCTGAAACAATTTTCAATAGCCTGGTGTCCATTTTCTTCCTAGTCATAGACAGCTCTGGAAATCTGACACCAAGGATAAAGTACAGGAGAAGAAAAGTTTGTATGTAACCACCTGAATGGCATTTTAGCTGTTTTCACTTCTTAAGGACATTATAATCCTTTTCTGAGTCCACAGACAAATCAGACAAATCATCTATTCATATGATTAGAATATGCCATATGAAATGGGCTGAAAATAATCATAGGCTGAGGTCCAGTTTGACAAGTATTTTAAGCCTAGAATCACCCTGCAAATTGCAATATTTGCTTACAAAATTTCAAAAGAAATATATTCCATCTTTTTATTTTGAACAATTACTTAGTTTCAAAATTGACAAAATTGTTACAGCAATGTCAAGAAAGGGTTAAATAACCTTGGAATGAAATGACAGAATACAATTCAAACATCTGATCTGGGCTGAATTGCTACAGACTCTACCATGTCAATATACAGAAAACACTAAAATGCTGGAGTTTCCATCTACCAGGCAGGGGAAAAAAAAGAATCTATTTAGTGATAATTTAATGCTGTTCCTACTGATGAATTCTCTGAGTTGAGCCTAGTGCAACACCTCATTTCAATCAATCTGTCTTGGCTTGTTAAAGAACAAAATGAAAACTGATTCAGAGGTAAAGGAGATGACCTCATGAACTTGAATACCTTCCCTCCCTGTGGCTGTTATTAACTCATAGTTGTTGACCAAAAGGATCAGAAAAGTCATGTTGCAATTCATGACTGATGGTGAATTTTAAAATCCAGAGACATGTCTGTTAAATTAATCAGCAGCAGTTACCTTGCCCATGTTTATTCAGGCTTTATTTATTGTGAAATATGAAATGACATATTTTACTTGTCACTGTGGAAACGTCAATATCGTGAGTAGGACTAAAATAAAATACATAAAACATAGTTAAGTTATAATTATTATTAATTATTGCACTAAAAGAAGCCTTCAGGATTTTGTAGCTGAACATGCCAATTCAGGCACTGAATTTGAAAATAAGAATTAATCATTCAATTTATATGTGGAATTGAGATTTTGTTTTGCAGTTCCAAAATAACTGAGTCAGTGTGTAAACACGTACATAATTATCACTTTCTTGGATAAGGGACATGGGACAGTACAAATAATATCAACTTTAAAAATATAGTAAAAAAGCATTAAGGATATATGCTGTAAGTAAAAGAAATTACAAGCTGATGTCAAAGGCACTGAGGATATTTCAAGAAAGTCACAATTTCTCACTGTAGTAAGGCATTACAAGTTGCACACCAAAAACAAATTACCCAAAACCTTACTCTGTATGTGAAAAATTTTATCCAATGTAGGTTTAATTCTTTGTGGAGTTATTGAAACTCATTTTTGTTTGCAATTTATTTGGTGAAATTAATGAGTTTTCTATAACTTTGTTTCTTGTTTAAAAATTATTTTGTCACCACTGTTTTTCAGATCCCATTATATCAGTGATTATTTGAAAAACTGCATTTATCTTGAGTCTATCTGAGTGTTAAAAAATTAGTTGAAGAAATTGTACAGTAACGTGTTGCCATTTACAGACAGTTTTGAAATAGTGCAGTCCCTATCTGTAGATGCTGAGGGGAAAGATGTCAAGCCTGAATTGTCCTGAAAGATGTCTTCTGCCTTGAAGTCTACTTGGAAATGTTTAAAGTTAATGACAACTTTTGAAAAAAACTAAGCTATCTGTAAGTTTGCAGAAGAAATCAGGTGTAGAGGCTCTCTGTGTAATTTTATTAGGCTTTTAGATACCATGGACTTAGCATTGACAGTTTCTCTTTTCTTGATCTCTCACTTATCTCCTTGAGTGGAGCTGTTTAGACTCATAGACTTCCCAGAATGCAGGATGGAGAGCAAAGATGCACAGGACAGCTTCCCTGCTATGGGGAACAGAGAACCTGCCTTGACTCAAGCTCCCCTTCCCATGTCTTGTTTTCTTATTTTCATTGATGATGCTTCAATGCAGAATGCAGAAATGGTGCTGGGAATTAGAAGAGGAATTCAAAGTCTGTTCCAGTCATACTAACTGCTGAACTACACAATCATATGTCCTTTTGGTCCCTTATTTGCTATAGTAAATCACAGGTTTGGAGACAGACATCAGCTCCTCACATGTCTCTAATGCTTAGCTAAATATCACTCTGCCTCTACGTCAAGCAGTCCTGTATCACCAAGATACTGAAACATGCATCTATCTTATGCACACATTTAAGAGGATAATTTCACATAATTTTTCAAACAAACACTAGACGAAGAAAGGCTCTTTAGTCTTAGGAGGTCAAATAGAAATTAATTTCAGTTTCCCCTGGTTTATTCCACAGTGGCTTGTTCTGTTGATCTAGGAAGACACTGAACATGGACTTCTGTGGCCTCTCAGATACAGTTCCGTCCAGCTTGCTTATTAAGGACCAGCTGTGATTCCAGAGGTGCAAAATAGACATATACTGAAGTCAGTTGGTTTAATGGGACACTTCTGGGTAACTCATGTTGAAAATGCAAAGTCATTTTGGTGGAAATAGGGTAAATTAACCTGCATGTTCAGTGTTCCTACCATGTTTTTATACAAAAAACATCCCAAGCTTAAAATTCCTCGTTTAAACTACCAGATAATGTTCAGCACTCAATGCTTTTCCTCCATAATTGTTATCCCACTCCAATGGTGAAGCAAAAGGGGTTAGTTTAAACAGTTCAAAGGCAGCCAGAAAGAGGACAGGTTCACATTTAGGAGTGTCGACTGCAGTGGGAAGGCAGCTCCTTGCTGCAGATGGCAGCTCCTTGTCCACGGTGCCCAGCACAGCTCTGGGGCTCTGCCTTGCTGTGAGGGGATGCTGTGACTCTGTAGGTTTCCTTTCACTCCATTGGTGATCCTACTCTCACTTGTAATTCCTGGAAGATATTTTGTAACTCTTCTGTAACCCCAGGGATATTATCAGAGTCAATAGGTTCCCTTTCATTCTTAGATGTTTACAAACAATTTTTTAAAAATACTAAAAATATTGGATTGCTGAAACAATTAGAAAATAAACAATTGTTTTACAAAAAGGAAATTTCCTATGCTGCCAGCAGGGCACCTAGTGGGAAACAGTTATGAAACAGTTGCTAGGTGGAGATTCAGTTTCTCTGTTTTAGGACTCAGCTAAGGTAGAAGGATACAAAATAGTATATCTCATCTGTGTTGAGATGGCCCCACAGGCATCACCTCCTTTGCTCAAAGGTGGGGAAAGAGGTGGAAACTCTTAAGTGGGAGTAGAAGCTCTTGTAAACAGTTGGCAGGTGAACAAACTGGGGATTGAGGATGGCAGTCAGAGATGTCACAAAACAAAGGAAAAGAAGTCAGTAGTTTCACATTAGAAATGCTCTTTATTTAGCACAATGGCTTGGCATCTGACCAAAATACACTCTACATGTTTGTTACAGAAATAGACATGTTCCCATTGCTTAATCAAACATAGGTTTTGCCACATGGTTTTCATGCAAACTGCAGGTTTCATGGCTGAAAATCTTTGGAATTGGGTATGACTAGCAAATATTTCCATACAGTCAAGTAGTTTTTTAAAGGCAAAACTATTCACAGTATTCATTTGCCAGTGGCTTTAATACACGGCTGTGTTGGAGAGGCTATGCATATGCCAAGTAGAGGAACTGCTAGTGCCTGGCTAAAGTAGATTGGCATAGGCAAGTGTGATCTGGCAAAGAACAGATCCCTTACTAATGAATCAGCACGAGCAGTTCAGTTTGGACAGAAACTAACTGTAAAATGCCAGCTCAGCAGGAACACTTCCTTGAATACATCAAAGCTGTTCGTTTCTACATGGCACAGCTGCATTCTTTCCAAGAGTTTCTAGGCCAGTATTCTTACTTTTCGAAGAGTTTTTAAGTGTGTACAACCCCCATCCTGGATGTCTCCAAATGAACAAAAAGGGATGTGAAAATTAGAAGCATAAATATATTAAAATCATCAATCACGCAAAACATGAGCATAGCTGGTAACAGTGTCCCCTTGCTTATATCATAACTGTACTTACAAAACACATATTCCTGTTTATCTGGGTACTTATTTTTTTTTTTTTCATAATGTTTAATTTCCTCTGTAACTAATCACTAAAGTCCTACTTATGCTATTGGCATGGACAAGATTTCAGCTGCATCAGTAACTGAGAGGTAGTTTTGCCTATTTCAGCAGAATGTGATAAAAGAATCAGAAGTAATATTAGAAGTAATAGAATAACCAAGTTATCTTACAGCATTTCTGAGGCTATGGATAAATTTTATGGTGCTCATGTGTAAAAGAACAGGAAAACAGAAGGTCATTGGGTTACTAATTATAGCAGAGTGGTTGTGGTGTTGTGGCTGTCCCTCATGTCCCAAGTCACGGAAGTGGCAGTGAGGTGAAACCTGTGAGTCCATCCCCACCTTTGGGATTGACAGCCACAGCACATGCTCAGGGGTGTGGGGACACTGAACATGTGCACCAGCCTGACAGCCTCAGCTGGCTACAGGGCAGGAGCAGGGGAGTGCCCTTAGCTACAGGGTATTCCCCAGCTTGGTCAGTAGGTAGTGGAGATCTGGACATTCCACTGCTCTTGTAGGTCTTCCCAGTGTTTCACACTGTTAGGAAAAATGGTGGCACTGGCCACCTGTCATGAAAAATGCAGGGATGGTGTGTTGTGATGGGAGTATTTGGCTTATGAGAAGGGCTCACAGGCTATTGGCCATTTGCTACATGTGTTGATGCAGAAGTAGGAGATAACAGAGCTGAGCAGTGTTTCTGATAAAGTCAATTTGGGTTTCCATCTAAATTTTTCAGCCGTGTTGGTCCTGTGTCCTAATTTCAACAGAATTTCAATGCACTGGGTTAGATTCAGGCATTGTATGGGTTAGTGATCTTCTGCAAAGTATTATACTTTTTATAATAACCAGAGGTATGCATTTTTAAGAGATAGGAAGGGAAACTTGGACATGTTAAAAACTGGGATGAGGCACGACCACCACATAAGGTAAGACAATGGTTCCATCAGAGCTAGGGGAGGGCAATGCCATAATCAAGGTCCCTGCAAGAAAGCTCAGTAAAAAGGAAAAGTTCTTTGGCATGTTTTTGGGAGTGTTCAAGCATGCAAGGCTGCAGCTATTGCTGCTGACTATCTCTGAGATCTGCTGTCAGAGCACCACTTGTAGCTTCAGGTTGAATTTTACAGGGGAGGCACCACTGCTATGATGAAAGAGGGATCTTCTCCTGGGAACAAGCCAGTTCTTGCTATTTCTGGGTAAGCAAAGTGAGCAGTTTGTGAGAGGTGAAGGGCTTGTCCTTACATCACAACTGAATCTCCTGAGACCACCTCTTGCTGTGCCAGAAAGAACCAAAATAAGCCCTAAAAGATGGTTAGCACAGAGATATCCTAGAATATCTATGAATATATGGAGCAAAACAGAATAGCAGAATGGAAGCTGTGAGGATGAGAGTTCTGTAAGGTACTGAAAAGAGGACACACAAGGAGAGAATTATTTTTTTTTAAAGGCATACCAGAAAATATGCAGCAGAGGGCAGAGGTGTAGCTTCAGAGCAAGATTAAATTGGGGGGACTGAAGAACAGAAAAGGAAATGAAGGAAGAATTGAAGCAAATAACACTTCAGCAGGAAATTAAGTAAATAACAAGGAAATTAAAATGCAGAAGGTAAAAAGTATATTGAAAATACTTAGAGAAAGGGAAGATAGTTTATCTTGGGAGTAAGGTATTCTGCTGTAGCCCTATATTACTGTGTGACTCTTACCAAGAATCCCACACCTTAATGTCTCTGTATGAAAAATGTGAAAAATTTTATTGGTGTTTGCAAAGTAGTTACTAAGACCATAAGAAGTGGTTAGCAGGTTATTTTGACAGTTTTCATGGTGTGAGGCAGCTGCACACCAAAGTCCTGATCTGAAGCTCAGGTTCTTTTCAAAAGGAGCTGGAGATGTGCTCTGAGGAAGCTGCACAGAGCACCTCATGAGTTACATGGATGTTGAAGCACTGCAAAACATATGGACTGGCCAGGAAAGAGGAGTATCATGTTTTCATACATAATTTTCCAAGGTTCTTCTCTTCCATGTTTTACAATTAATTTGTGCTACCTTAAATAAACAAATAAACATTTCCATATTTAGGAGAAATTAGACTTACAGACAATCCTTTAATTATAAGGGCTATGAATATTCTTCATGCTGTATGGTTAAGTCCAGTCAAGGATGTAAGAGAGGAAAGTGAGGCTCTGTCTATATTCAGAACATGGTTCAGATTCTTCACGCAGCTTTAGGGACATCTGACTTTGGTAGGAGCCTCATATATGCTCCTATGTCCTCTCTGGGTGTCCACAGTCCTCTTCCTGGGTGTGCCCATGTTTTTCTACACAGAGTACTTCTGCATCTACTCCTTTTCTGAGAGCATTTTGGGTCCAGAAATGAAGAGAGTCTCCATATAAGTACCTTCTCAAACTTGCCCTGCTTGACAAAACCAAGCTTCCTTAAAATTTAACTCAGTCCAAGTATTGATGGAGGTGGTGGTTACTTTCTTGCTACAATGACTTCACTCGCGGTGAGAAATTACAGTTCAGATCCCCACTTAGCTGGCTCTCTACTGAGCTGTGGTCAGTGCAAATCCCAATCCATTGCTGCACAAAGACTATTCTGAAGTCTGGGTACAAATCATTGCAAAAGGAGTGGAAGGGCAGAGGGGATCTTGCAACAATGGATGTTTTCTTCATGAGCCCAGGAGGAAAGGAATAGATAAAGAGGACACAAGAAGGACCTGGAGGATGTATCCCAAGTGTTTGACTTGGTATTATTGCAAAATCAGTATTTAGAGCAGGAGCTGTAACATTACGCCCTCATTTTCTTAAAATAGGCATTTATGGTAAATCTGATTTCAGTCCTTCAATGCATCAATTCTCCAAGTACAAAGATGGGGACGATAATAGCTGCCTTCTCACAGGCAGCACAGCACGTGCAACTAAATTCTTGAATGTGTATGAAACTGTCAGGTACTATTCTGAATTTTTCCATGGGATTATTTGGGAGGAAAAGAATCAATCTGAATTTAGACAAGACTTTGAATAAGTAGGTCAGTAAGAATAAAACAAAACATTAAAGAATGGCTCATGGTTTTGCAGCAATCTGTTATTAAAAGGAAGTATAAGTGATAATACTGTGACAAAGATTGGGATACTATAAAAGAATTTACTAGATAGAACACACTATTCTTTTTAGCGCTTCATCTCTCTGAGCGGGTGAATGAACTAAATTCGGCTTTTCTGAGAGGGCTGCTTAAGGACTCCTCTGTTAGAGTATGTTCCACTGTTGATATATGAAACCAATCAAATGTCCTAAAAATACATCTGTTTTTTCTATCCAAAAAAAGACTGATTTGCACAATTCTGTTAATGTGCTCTTCTGATGAACTCCTTATGTAAAGTGACAAGCAAGAAATTGTGGTATCCCTGCAAGCAGATGAAAGTTGCTTCTTTTTCTGTATGAAGTCATGCCTTTATGTGAGTGCACATGCCTACATTCTCATATACACTCACTCTGCTCACCGGCGTATATTTACGAGATACATAAATATTTAATCCGCTTTCAACTAGAGAGGTCAGATAAGAGGTAATATTTAAGGACATGGAGTGTCTTGTGACAGATGTGTTCACAGATAAAGACAAAAGACACACAAAGGAGCTAATAAATGGTCAGAAACTCCTTTTAAGAGAATGTATGACAGCATTCCTGAGAGAACCACCTACCTTCAATTTATTCAGCATTTTATGAATGGCCTTGTTTATAGAAATGCTTGAAAACTTTGAAGCAGTCTCACTTGTTTGCATACAAATTACAGCTCCACCTTTATAAAATTTCTGTTTTTTAAAAGTTCCCCTTAATACCCAGAACACTTCTGTTTATCACATACTTTTCAGTAGTCCAAAACAATTTCACGAAGCAAGCAGTGAACTGAAAAAGTTTGCATTAATTAAATTTGGTGATTCCCTTGTTACATTCCACCAGGATGATGTTCACATTGACATATTTATATTAATTTATATTCATTCTCTGAGAACTGTTAGCAACATCTGATAGACTTTGGGGTCCCTTCATCTGAAGGTCCCCATGGGCACTGGTGGCCCAGGAACATCTGTCCCCCTCCTGCCTGGGAGGGCTCAGAGGAAAGGACATCAGGAGGAAATGCAATGCAGGGTCTATCTTCTAGCTGCTGCTTGTCCTTATTGTGAAATGGCTAGAGAGACCAAAATTACTTGGTACAGAAAGCCATCACTACTTTGATAATAAGCCACTCTACCCCTTTTTTAATGTCATCCCCTGTCCCTCTCCCACCCCACAATTCACAGATGATGTGGTTTATTTGTTCCTCCAGTGCATGAATAAAAGAAAGGTCTGTCTGAGATCTTGTTCAGATGGGGTAGAAAAGATACTGATGGATGGGGAAAAGAAACGACTTTGGATATTAAGGCAGTCTGCAAGACAGAACCTTCTATATACTATGCATTTGTTATGTTGTCTTCAATGTCTCCCAGATTCCTAGACATTCTTCAGTCATTAAAATCCTATTTTCCACTTGCATGTTAGTAATGGCAAAAATATCAGTCTGACATGAAATTCACCTTTGAGTATGTGTGGTCAGGATATTGTGATGTGTTTGGTTTGGAGCTAACCTTGCCTGCTACTGAGGAAAGTGAAAGGTCACCCATGACCTCTTGAATATTTCTTCTGACTGACAGAGATTTTAAAGAGCAGAGAAATTTAACTAGTTATAGAGCCAATATACTTACTGCAGTTCTCATTCTGTCATTGCTGGAGTGGTAATACAGAACAGTTAAAGTGTTTTTCTTACTACTTTTTATATCAGAAGTCTAGATATGAGACCTTTGTGGTAGACAGATCATGGAATTCCACTTTACTTGACCAGCCAGAATTGAAGTATCTTCAGAATGTGAGAGAGCTCATACTATCCCTTCCAATAATGCCAAAGAACTTCTGTTGTTCATAAAGAAAGTGCTGAAATTAGTAGAAAAATCAGCCTTCTGTGCTTTGATTTGGTAAAGAGCTAGTCTCCACTCAGGATGAGAGAAGACATTTTGAAGAGAGTAGTTTATAAGTGAAGGCAGGAGAGGACTCTAATCCTGAGCTGGAGTATCCTGCAAAGAAAAGATGAGGCAACTAATTTCAAGGGAGGTTTTGTTTGTTATTATAAAAAGTGGAGATCAAAGCATATTTAATTCACCTGGAACTAAAGGAAAATAATTTTCTATTTTTTCTGTGAATTCATGAAAAACCTGCACCCTTCTCAGGTATCACAGTTTCCCTGATGCTGTATGAAAAAAGAAGTTTTTAACCTGAGAGATCATCAACTAGTGGCAGCATGGTAGCTCAGCAGTACTTTCCTCATCTTTTGAGAAAGGGAATTCACTGTTTTTCATTTTGTTTGTCTTGTTTTTTCCACTTTCTCCCTCAACAATTTTTCCACTACTTAATTCTGGTTTGACATCTCTATGCTGACAGAGAATTTAAGATTGATGTCCTCTTATGTTCTTCTGGTCAGAGAAGATGAATCAAAGTAATTGTTTTACTAGTTAATAAAAATAGCCTACTTGTTGTTTTTTTTTTTTTTTTTCTTTTCTCCCCAAAATAACATAGAACAAAGGAGTTCAGTGCGCAAGGAATGACATGGAAGCCAGTTGATTGTAGTATGGTGGTGGTGGTTGCTAAAAAATAAAGGTAGCTCTGGGCATCTTGCCAGTTTGTTCAGACTGAGACTTAGCTCTCAGCTCAGGAGGAACTATCTGAGTTTTTAAGTTCACAATGTAAACAGCTGGCAATTTGCTTTTACAACCAGAACTAACGTGATTTTAAATAGCAGGGCTATTTTTACTTTTTAAAAATTGATTCTGGGTATATTTCTTGTCCTCTTCCGTTCAATGTCAGTTAAGGAACATGGGATCCTTGGAGACCAAGCCATAGTTGTAGATAATAAATCCACTAAGCCTGTCATTTTCTCTTTTTCTTTTTTCAAATGGAAAATGCTTGTGAAAGCTAGAACTGCTCCCCCCTTCCCTCCCCCCCCCCCCGAACATTCATATGTATGGTATAAAAATTGTTACTATTTTTAGAGTAGTATTTAGTATTTTGTTCTTATTTTTTTAAAGATTTCTATTGGGAGCAGTCTTATCAGGGATGATTTACTGCAGACATCAAACTGCTGCAGGATTTGAGAGATCATACCACAGATATTGGACAGAGAAATCCTGAGCTCTGTCTTAGGTGTTGTATAGGTTCTTACATTTCTAGTAGCCATGACAGTGGTCAAAACCCTGAGGAATTTGACTGTGCTTCGTGATGTCAGGAAATAATCATGCAATCTGTAACACATTCTAAGTTTTCTTTTTGGCCTTCTTTTCCAAGATGTGAAAAGTTTCCAGGGATTAGGAGGCAGTGTGTTAGTGTATGCTGCAAGTCCTCCAGAAGGAATTCAGCATCCTTTGACCTCAAAGTGGTGGTGACAAGGCAGGGAGGATTCTGCTCTCCTATTTTCACATCTTCACATAGTTCAGCCTGCAGATGCACATGGTTTGTGTGTACTTGCACTACTAAATTATGCTTTATTTCCAGGAAAATCATCAGTGGTTTGTAGGCCTTGTTCAGCAGGTAGGGAGTTTTCTATGTCTGGCATTAGAAACCATGTTCTTACATCCATTTCACTCACTTGTCCCATCCTGTTCTACCCCAAGGTAAGGCTGAGCTGCAGCCCCCCACTGCCAGTTTCACCAAGAGGCTTCTGATTCTCTTCTGTCTTTCAGTTTTAGGCATACCTGTTGCTCCTCGTGTGTCTCTTGAACCTTTATGCTTGTCCCCTTTTCCAAACTACTAAGTCCTCTGAAGCCACTTTTAAAAAATTGTTTTTATTTTTAGGGAAGCGCGTGAAGATAGTAATGTTTTAGTGGGTGGTTGAAGCAAAAACCTATCCATGCAGATGTGCTCCCTTGCAGCTAGATGTATTCATGTAGAAGTGGCACTTAAAATTTACTAAAGTTTTTTAAAGTGAAATATATTTGTGTTTCCAAGCAGAGGTTTTGATGAATGACTTCACAGCCTGATCATACACATTTTGAGCACAGTAAAGTGTGGTCTGATCAAATTCCATGTGAACATTTAAAGTTCTGGATTAGTGCTGACATCTGCTGTTTATTCTTGCTATATACATGTAACGCAGGTTAGGGAATGGCTGCCTGTGTGCTTTTTGCTGGCTCAATTTCATGTTTTGTTTCCTACAAGGTAAAACTGATAGAAATCACAAGGTACAGTAGAACCTCCATAGATCAATAACTATTCCTATGGGATTTTGAGACATGAAATAAGGACCTGACAACAAAGGTGAAACTGCATTTTTATCCTTTTAAATGATCAACAATGCTTTTAAGAGGGGAAAGTGCTTGAGATAGGTGGCCTAAGGAATGAAGCTGTCAATGTACAGTGTGGATATTTAGTCTGGAAGGTCCTTAATGCAGGGATCACTTTTCTGGTACCATTTTTGTTACCACTTTTCTTTTACTCTTTCTACAAGAGCCCCTAAAATGATAGGGTCTTAATGCACAGCTGGCACAGCTGGCAGCTTCTGCAGAAATGGCTATGACAACAGTGCAAGAACACTATGTCCTCATTCTTCTTGCCAAGGAGTTTCAGCTGCCAGCCTGGCTGCAAGCAAGGATATCACTCTAAGAATACACCTGGGCAGGTGTCACCCTCAGTATCAGTGGAATCTGCAATAAAGGACTTGTGGGAGACACCAGCTGCTTTCATACAGGTTGTTATATGGCTGTTATAACCACGTACTCATTGCTGGGCTGGATCAACAGGACTTTATGTGGTTTGTACTGCTAGGGAGCCTTAACTCCTCCTGTTCTTACTAGTCACCCTCCCTTCTAACCTCACCCAAAACAATTGTGTGGGATAAAGCAGTTCTAGGTAATGAGACCTTCTCAATATAAAAGACATCAGGGAGAAGATAAGGATGGCAGGTTCTGTGGAAATCCCAGATTTATCACATTACCGCAACACATAGGACTTTACGTTTCTCCTCTCAAATGAAAATAAATCCTTCACGTAAATGAAGTGACCACATGTACTGCTGCAAATACAGCCATGGCAGCTGTCAACAGCATTCTCTTTAGAAGACATTGGAACTAAGTACACAAATATTCCAAGTTTTAGGATTTGTTCCCTGTGTTAATCATGAGTGAAAGATGCAAAATTTCAGAGTAGTTTTAAAATAAGAAAGGCTTAAAAATAACACTTAAACAATTTTTACCTGTGTTGTGGTATTTCAGTCCATTATATTTTCCCTTTTCCAAACTTTTTTTTTCATAAAATGCTTCATTCTATTTCCTCAAAATTCAGGATCTGGGTTTTCCTGAGATTTGCAATTAAACTGGGAGAATTAGCAAAAACTCCAGCCCTCCTGAGGGATAATGCTAACTAATGATGTCATTGCTGAGAGTCAGGTTTCTGGAATCTCTGGTGTTGATCCTGTTAATGGTTTTAAACTAAAAGAGAATAGATTTACATTAGATACAAGGAAGAAATCCTTTACTATAAGAGTGATGAGGCTCTGGATCCAGTTGCCCAGAGATGCTGTAAATGCCCCATTCTTTGGAGGTGTCTAATCCAAGGTAGGATGTGGCTTTGAGCAACCTGGTGTTCTCGAATATGTCCCTGCCCATGACAGGGTGTTTGGACTAGATGATCTTTAAAGGTCCCTTCCAACCCAAACTATTCCACAATTCTATGATTCTGCAATAATTTCCAGGGACTCTGTCTGAAGTCAGTAGGGTTCCCTCAGGAGAAAGCAGGATAAAACATTGAAAAAAATTTAGGTCATAAATTCAATACAAAGCCAAAATTTTAATCCCAGGAAAACTATTCTGAGATGCTTTGCACTATAAGACCAGGATCTGCATTCAGTTTCTCAAGAGAGTGTAGCCATTAACTTAGCGTGATAAAAAGAAAACAACATGCCTGATGCTGAAAATATTTAATTTTTTTGCATATAACTTAAATTTAAAAGTGCAGTCACTCAGAATTTTGATTATTATGTAAAAAATAGTAATAGGGAAATTTAGAAAGTCACATAGGTCCTATGAGAGGTACTTTACTATCTTAAATTATAAATAAATAGGTGACATATGATGTTAATTGTTTTTGACTGGAAGAGGTCTGGGTCTTTAAATTACAATCCCAATGGGTACAAAGAGGCTCTCAGAAGTCACGGATGTTTTCAGTAACCCAAATCTGGGATTGGCGTAATGTCTCCTTCTCGGGCCCATGCTTGGTCCTGGCCCAGGCTCTCTACACATCTGAGACCACAGGAGGGTTGGACATGAGCCCCCTTGAGAGGTTTGTACCCAGTGTGACATGGGGAATAGAGTTATCAGCTTTGCTTATGAGACTGAAGGTTCCTCTGGGTGCATATGACCTTGATGCACTCAGGCTTCTTGTCTGGGTTGTCTCAGCAGTGATGTGAGTAAGGGAAAGAAGCAGATCCTTGCCTTGCTCTCAATTCCTGCTCAACCACCGGAACTCCCTGTGTACAGGAGGTGGTTGCTTCTTGTCTGTCAGCACAAGAACATAGTGTTCTCTCCTGAAGGGAGAATGACTATAAGAAAGTTCCTTCATGAAGGCATTTCCATTGCATTTTAATTAAGTGCAGCTTCATCAAGTTGCGTTAGTTGCTGTAGTTTTACTGGCATTGTGTAACTCACCTCACAGAACTGCAAAATCTACTGAGAGCATGAGGGCATTATAAATCATACCTAGATGGTCAAAGATATGTTTGCTGTCTGGTACTAGAGAATCTTTGTTGTAATAAAAACTGTTTTGGTTTTTTCCCTTAATGATTTTAGTTAAAAATCCCCTGCCATATCCTCAAATATTTTTCTCATTTAACACTCAGAAAATATACATATATATATGTTTTCTGCCAATTAAATTTTTTGAGGTCAAATTCACGTTTGGTTGGAATTGGTTCTCCACAGGGAGCTTGGACTATGTAATTTTGGCATGGTATGGAGCACAGTGCTCTCTAACTGATGTCTTTGCTGTGACTCTGATCTTCAAAGTGGGACTTAATATCTGTGGTCAATTAGAGAATTTGGTGAAGACCTGGAGAAGATGCAAAGTATTACATGAACTGAGCTAGTCAATGACATTAACCTGCTCTGATGCTTTGGCAGGAAGGAAAGGAAGCCAGGGACAGGCAATATTGAGAAGAGGCTTCAGTGATGTGATTATGCGATGTAATTGTACTGAAGTGTGAGATGGCCCCACTACTAAACTGCAAACCAGTAAATGAAGTAATTTTCATCACCTCTTTTAAACATTATTTTGCCTTAAAATCCCAGAAGTTTGACAGGATTTGATTGAAAAAGATATTCCTAAAATTGTTGACTTGTAGTGCTTATAAATAGTTTGGCCTTTTTAAATCACAGAATATTCTTAGCTGGAAGGAACTCACAGGGAACATTGAGTTCAACTCTTAAGTGGATGGCTGGTGCTCACAACCTTTGTATTACTAGCACCATGCTCTAATCAAATGAGCTTGTCCACCCATAAGGCTTAGCCTCAGAAAGGTCTCCTGTGAATCATACTTCCAATGCTGAGGAGTGCTCAAGGACTGCTTCCTTGTAGGAATGTTTCAAGATCCTCAATAGAGAAGGACTATTTTTAGCTCTACTCCTGCATGCCCCAGTATGTTGGCTGCTGTGTAATTTGTGTTGGGCAGACTGCGATTACCCTGATTCAGACAGCTGTTTAGTTTTTCTCTCTTGTCTCCCATTTTTACTGACAGTGCCTCATACACAATGTCCGCTTCCTGCCATTCCATAGATCGAGGAGATGATTCTTATTAATACTCATGAGAGGTTACTGTGAGGAGCAATGTCCAGGAGCAGTATTGCAGTGAGCAAGGGAACAATCTGGTCTGTTTCTGCTCCATTAGGACAAGTACTGATGGGTATATACTGCAGCAAGAAAGATTCACATTAGACATTAGGCAAAAAGCCCCCACTCTATCAGGGCAAGGACAGAGAAGTGCTGGAACAGATGGCCTTGAGAGATGGTGTCACCTATGGAAAACTGTGAAACCAAGCTAGACAAGAACTGTCAGGACTGACATGGACTGTGGTTAGTCCTGTTCAGTGATAGGTAGAGGACTGGAATTTGTAGCCTTCCTGACTCCTCCCCTTGTAGATATTATTTGCTACAAAGAGCTTGCTTTTAGATAGGTAAACTGCCATTGCCTCTATGTGAACTTTGATACTTCTGCGTTACTGCGTTTGAGCCAGGCAGTCATAAACTCCCAGCTGCATGCCAACAAACACTTCCTCACCTGCCCTGTCCCTATATGCAGACAGTGCAGTGCTAAAGCAGCAGGTTGCCAATGGCTGTTGAGTGGACCAACTTTTTTCCTTTTCTCGTTTCTACTCTTTTAACATGTTGTAAGAGCATTAAAACAGGAGGAACTGAAATACAAGTAGGAAGAATCATTAGCTAGACAGCCAGCCTACAGCCTGTGTAATCTTAGTTCATCTACTGTGCTATTTTAAACACAATGCTTCGCAAACTCTCTCTGGCTCTTATAACTCTCTCATTTGTTGTTTCTGCAGTTCCTCTGGGGTGTTAGTGTACTCCTGTAGTAAGTATGAGTGAAAGGGAGCCTCCACGGATATATTATACCTCTGCTCCATCCCACTATAATAAGAAACATTATAACGGTGTGAAGAGTTGCTCTCTCTCTCTTCTTTTTTGTTTGCTCAGCTAAGTAGTGGCTTTTAACATGTATATCAAACTAAGCAAACAAAAGGACACAGCAAATGTGGTCTACCTATGATATAGTTTCTTCCTGCCTTTTCAGGTTTGAACATTAACTGTGTCCAGGCAGGAAGAAGTATGAATATACAGACAGGAAAGTCTTCCACTGAATTATTATGCATGCTACTTAGCACCTAGTCATTGGATTTTTCAAAGGGTTCTTTAAAATACTGCGGTGATACAAGTGAGAGAATAGACCCAGAACGGGAGAGTGGCTTCATATGTATCATTTGGCAATGGTGTATAATGGGTATGATATGTGTAGCAGCTGCTAGGTGCTCTGAGGCTACACTACATTTATGGAATTTTCCACTGAGCTCTAAATATTCAGGTCACATACACGGTTAAATTTCCAGCAGCGGCAGTACAGATAAGAGCACTACAGCCGTATGCCATAATTGTGCTCTATTTAGAGAGTGCAGCAACTCAGGCATTTTCACAGCAGTTGTCTTAGATATGGTATACATTCTGCTTTATGAATGCAAAATCGTTAGCACATGTAACATGTAGCATGCTGCTCTTTATTATATATATATAAAAAAAAGGGAGAGAGCTATATTTCAATGAGGAATAAACATACAAAACTACCCCTTATTACCTAGGAGAAAGAAAAGAAAAATTGAGATGAGTGCCAAATACACTTAGGAGATAGAAAAAACAAATTGAGATAAGTGCTAAATTCAGTTTCACTTTTTATATGAAGATCTGTAGAATATCAAAGTCCATTTTGTAAGAGGTTTCAGATGTGGCAGTAATTTTTAATTTGAGTATCTATAAATTAATATTAAAAAGACTCAATTGATTGGAGATTTCCACTTCATAATATCGAATTCTTCCCCAGAAAGAGTATATTGCAGGTAGAACATGGTTTTAGCATACAGTGAAGAAGAATATGTATTTTGCATATTTTTTGTAGTGATGTTACTCTGGGTACAATTCCAGGCTGCAATAAAGAAAGCAACATTATTGTCATACTTCATGATAAAGGTTTTTTACATTCAGCAAGTACTAAACTGGCAAGTCTGACCAAACCCAGATACTAAATACAAAGGAAAAATCATTCTATCACTAGAATGAATTCAAGTAAAACACAAAGAAAACACTAGAGCTAAAAATGATGCTTTAGTTTACTACTCTGAAGTGGTTAGAAAGGCAGGTTCACCTGTTGTACCACCTGTTTTGAGGCAAGTGCCTCAGCTCTGTGAGATCAGGTATTCATGAAAAGTAGGTCAGCACAGTCAATCAGGTTGAATGACCAGTCTTGCTAGACTTATGAATAAAATATTTTGTACTTTTCCTGCAACTGTGCTCCATTCTGAACAGCAGATATATTATCCTATTTTAAGATTTATTATGATTGCAAAATGTCTCCATGACCTAAATGTGGACCCATGAGCTATAAATGTACATCACCTTTCTGTGGCCTTTCCTTTGTGAATTCAGTACACACCACAGCAAGATGGTGAAATGTATCCACCTTGAACCTTCTCTGCACTAGAAGCCCAGAGAAAACAGGGACACCTTTTGCTCTGTCCTTATCCCTTGTCCTGTCCTGGGTGATATGTCCCAACCAGAAGTTCAGAAACATAGAATCACAGAATATGCTGAGCAGGAAGGGACCCATCAGGATCATTGAGTCCAATTCCTGGCCCTGCACAAGACCATCCCCAAGAGTCACATCATGTGGCTGTGAGTATCATTCTAACACTTGAACTCTGTCAGGTTTGATGCTGATCTCTTCCCTGGGGAGCCTGTTTCAGTGTTCAATCACCCTCTGGGTGAAGAACCTTTAAATGATATCCAACCGAAACCTCCCCTGACTCAGTTTTATGCCATTTACTGAAGTTCTGTCCCTGGTCATAAGAGCGAAGAGATCAGCACCTGCCCCTCCACTTCCCCTCAGGAGGATGTTGTGGACCGCAATGAGGTCTCCACTCAGTCTCCTCCAGGCTGAGCAAAGCAAGTGACAGCAGCCTCTCCTCATAAGGTTTCCCTCTCCAGACTCTTCACCATCGTCCTTGTTCTTGTTTGGACACTTTCTAATAGCTTGATGTCTTTTTTATATTGTGGTGCCCAAAACCTGCACACAGTGCTCCAGGAAAGGCTGCACCAGTGCAGAGTAGATTGGGACAATCACCTCCCTTGACCAGGACATGGTTGGCCCTCCTGGCTGTCAGGGCACACTGCATATTCACCTTTCCACTAACCAGGACGCACAGGTCACTTTCAATGGTGTTCCTGTCTAGGCTCTCATTCCCCAGTCTGCACACACAACCAGGGTTGCCACATCCCAGGGACAGAATATAGTGTGTGACAGCAGTATAAAATTAGAGACACACTTCTGCTAAAATTATATATGAACAGTGGATATGAAGATCCACCTGTTTGTAAATTCTGGTGAAAAATCAAAACCAGATTTAAAACAATGTTTCTTCCCTGCCCCCCCCCCCCCTCCCCCCCCATCAATGGCAACTTCAATCAGTCTGAGTTTCATTTTCTCAAATAGTTTTATTAGGCTGTGGCATTGTTGTGACTGGCTCAAAAAGCAACTACCTTCTACTCAATATGAAAAGAATATGTAGATTGTTATGTATGAACCGGGAGACAAACATGGTGAATAGATGTGTTTTCCATTTTTTAAAACACAAACTTATAACATACATCTACCCCAAAATATTGCTACTAAGAATTATTCACTTCAATTCACCTGACTGTCCCAGACAATTTGGTATTTACCATGTTTGGAGATCCCATCACAGGTTTCTGATACAGAGACAAGAACCATTTCAGTCCTGTTAACCTTAAGGAGGGCTGTGCAGGGGGCTGGCATAAGGGGTAGAGCTAGAACATAACGACAACCGTTGGTTACTGAATCTGTCTTCTGAAGACAAGAAAACTAGTTATAAAATAATATTAATGGGTCTGGCAGGTGTGGCAAAGGGGCTTTACAATGTTACTGCATGGTTGCCCATGTTTTTTCTCTCTTCTGAGAGTTTATAGTGCCTTTACTGCAGCTGCAAGAACAGAATGACTGATTCATGTCCCCGAGCTCAGGGTGCACAGACTGTTTCCTCCAGTCTGCTTGGTTTTGGGTCCAGTCAGCTGGAAGAGAAATGGGAATTAATGTGCTAAGCTTGGTTTGCTTTCCTTGGTGGGAACCAGGCTGTGTGATGCCTGCAAGCCCTGCGCTGGGTCATGACGGGACATGGGGCTGGCAGAAAGGGCTATGACTCTCCAAGGCTCTGGGGAGGGGGGAGATGCAGCTGCTGCCTGGGCTCCTTTCCACACCTCTCTGCATCAGGCTATTGACTGCTGCAGTTCAGGTTTCTTCTCATTCCTGTGCACATCATTCCTGGCTCAAATTTTTGGCAGGGGAATCAGGAAGAAGCATTATGCAATACCTGAAAGGGGATAGAGACCAATTATCCAGGAGCTCCCAGAACTCCTGACTTTTCTTCTCTACCATTACTGTTGACATCCAGATTTACCAAATTGCCAGCCACAATAGAAGGAGATTGTTCTTCTGGGTGATACCTACATAAAGTATTGCTTTAATTAGAGCCAAAGAACAGCAGGAGAAAGTGAAAGGCAAAGGATGTAGTCCTCCTTCTGCAAGATAACAGTCTTATGAAGCAATTACAGTAACTTAATCCTGGTATCAAGACATGGTGGATTCTTGCCATCCTAACAAGATTTTGATTGTTAAGGGGAATTATCAATTTTCTTTCACACTGTGGAGGGCATGAAACTTTCATGGAATAACATCCAACATCTTTTGGTGGTCTCCTTCCAGCCACCTGCCCTCAGAAGACCCTCAAACAAGCATGAACTTCCAGGCTTGTTAAAACTGGCTTGGGTTTTTTAGAAGAGGCAAACAAAATCTTCACCTCAGGAAATATCATAGAATCATAGGATGGTTGGGGTTGGAAGGGACTTTAAAAATTATCTGGTTTCAATCTCCCTGCCTCAGACAGGAACACCTTCCACTACACCAGGTTAGTCTGAACTCCATCCAACCTGGCCTTGAATACCTCCAGGGATGGAGCATCCACAACTGGCAACCTGTTCTATATCTGGACAGTAAATTCCATGACTAAATGGCTTTCCACAATTTCTGTCTTGAAGCTTTTGAATGAAAAGGTCTGTACCATCAAAGATGTATTTGTGAATGTACTTGTATGATAGCTCTAGTTCTTTGCTTTCATGTATTGTTTTGGGCTTATTATAGAAATGTTTAACCTGCGTTCCGCAAAAGCAAGAAAAAACTGCAGGCATAGAAAAATGCAATCATGGAAAAAGAGCAAGACATTTTTAATAGGGTTCAAACAATGCCTTATAATAGTGTAGTTGGAAAGAAACAAACACAAAAAGTTATTTTCTTCATCTTTCTTAACAAAATTGCAGATACATTTGAGTTAGCCAAGACTTTGATTTATGAGTGATAAATATGAAACAGGCATTAGAAGCGCTGCAAACAGGATTTGATCATCCATCAAGCAGACAAACCTGATGGTCTGAGAAGGCTGCTGATTTCATCAGGGTTGTGTTTGTTTGCTTTTCCTAGTTACTTCTTTCTATAGCCAGTAACTTCTATTTTCAACCATTTGTTCAGTCTGTCTTGCACTTGATACCGGGAGAAACAATTTCTGCAAAATCAGTGAAAGAAGCCACAAATACCACTGACTACTTTGATTCAATTTTGCCATGTTCCTCTGCCTACACTCTGTGGCAGAAAATAAAAAACATAAAATTGTGCAGTCTGAGTATGCTGTCACAGCATGTAGGTCGCCTGATTAGTTATCCAACAGGCCTTGACACATAAGCTCCTCTGTTAATAAACTTTGGGACTGTGTGGATCAGTTTCAGCATACCAAGCTAATAGAAAAAAAAATTTTCAGCTATTTTTATATAATAATTTTAGTTTTGCCACTGTATCTGCCCCCTCCCCAGAAGAAGATTACAGAAACAGTTAATCACAAAAGTGAAGACAAAAATTCAAATACTGGCTCCCCTTAAGCAGCTGAAAAAGTGTATGGAACTAACCTTCATGTCCTTCTAAGCCAGGCCTCTCTAATCTTTCAAATCCAGTTCAATCTTATTATCAACTCACTTGGCAGAATTAATACACTAAAAAGGGAACTTTGCCAAGTTTTTTATAACATTCAGTTTCTATTATGCCAATTCAATTAGAAATCTTCTCTTTACAAAGCTTAATAATAATTAATTAATTAATTGAGCAAAAAGACCAATGAAGATATGGCTGACTACGTTACAGCTTAAAGATATAATTAGTCTTATAAACATGAGAAGAGGATATTAAACATATATATTTATGCTGTGACGGATTCAAATCTACATGGCACACAGAAAATGAGCAACCAAAATCACCCAAATCTATTGGAAATGATGACTGATTCTTTTTCACATTGAAATACCAAAAGTAAATGGCGCTAAGAGGAAATTTTTTGTTTTGTTTTGGATAATGAAACATGTAACTGCTTTGCCTGCTCAGCCCGAAACACCAAATGAGTTATAACTTTCATAATTAGCACTGAACCAAAATTAAATTGATTATCTACTGCTTAGGGACTGCTATTCTCAGCACAGCTTCTAATGGTATTGCTTCGGCCACACTGGGAGGTATAGCATTTGTAAACTGTTGTGCTAGTAGTGCCCTAGTGACCTGAGTTCAGAGCAAAGTCATAAGTATAATACTTATCTGTCATTCAGGTACCTGTTTGCACCAAAATTACTGTTACTTCTGTAGACTTTTCAAAATCTAGGATGTGAGCACTACAGTCAGTTATTTGAAAACTATCAGTAGATTTAATTATTCAGGTTGGGACATGACCACTACAAATTGAATAGAGACAACATTCTCAAGTGCTTTTAATACTGTATGGATAGAGAAATCCAGATATACTTACATAAAAACTCTTTAAAACAAAAAATGCTGCACATGACCCCAAGAGTAAGGATCTCATATTGTAAAAGGCTCCAATAAATCACTGCACTGAAGACAGAGAAAAAAAATCCATTGACAAAACTAGCTTTGAGATTTGATGTCATTTACCACAAAAAAGGGAAAAATATTATTACTTCACTGGTCAGCTAGTGGTGTATCTGCCCTTCTTGCTCTTCTGTAAAAAAGTTGTTTTTACTAGACTTAGCACAAGCTACCAATGATCTCCTGAGGAAACTGTCTCATCTAGA
Source organism: Hafferia zeledoni (assembly GCA_035583235.1). Lineage (NCBI taxonomy): Eukaryota > Metazoa > Chordata > Aves > Passeriformes > Thamnophilidae > Hafferia > Hafferia zeledoni. The sequence continues at coordinate 29,918,301 of JAWWEV010000043.1, forward strand.
GACAAGTTATACTTGATCAGCAGAGATAAGTCATGCTTCTTATTTTCTACTGAGGTATCCTCAGTTCCTGCCTGCTCTCTGGCACTTCTTATGAGAGAAATTAAATAGGCTTGTAACTTCCATTAGATCAGTCCTGCAATCTTTAAAATATAACCATTTGTTACATATAGGCGGGTAGACTTGTAGGAGAACTATCATTTCTATGTCCTGTGGAGTAGTAATGGTCTGGGGTGGTGACCAAGAATGTTGAGGAAACATGGCTTAGGTGGATCCACATTCCCTTTTTTCCTTTGTGGTTCACAAACCCTGACATGGGTCTCTAAAACGTAGCAGATACTTTGCTGCATTTGTGTCTGGTACTATTGCTATATTTCCTCCTATCCAAAGACAAAAAGAAAAAGAAAATCCCAAAGATTATTTATAAATTTTTTCTTCTGGTATTGCAGTTTTAATAATAGTCTCAAGTACTGATGTTAGACTAAAGTGGTGAGGAAAAAAGGACAGTCTGATATGTCAAGCTCAGAGCTATATTTCTGAATGTTTCTGAAAGAGTAAAAAGAGGCACCACTCCCTCAGAGAATCACTATTCTGATCTTATCTCAGCCACCAGCTTCCTCTCAACCAAAGCCCATCCCTTGTCTCTACACCTTGCTCTGAAAAGAGTGGTAATATCCATTTAAGTCAAGGACAACCTCTGAAGCTTTTGTCACTTAAACACCACATCAGGATGTGCCCAGATTGTATGATGCTAACAGTGAACTGGTTTGAGTACCAAAACTCCTATGCCTAGTTCTGCTGAGTCTCCAAATGAAGTGCTGAGCCACCTTCCAGACCTGTGCCATGTAATTAAATACCTTTCCATGTATGGCACAGCCCTGTGGTACTGGTGGAGACTGTCAATATCAGGACAATGAGAGGGGCACATTGATGAATATAGGAACATGCACAGACCCTTGGTCCACTTGGCTCTTTAGGTCCACCCATAAGAAAAATCCACTTGGTTTCTTAAAGTGAGTTTGTGGTCTCATACAAGAACAATTGCTGAAGTGATGATCACTTTCTATTCATGTGAATGTTTAACAGGAAATCTCTAGAAAATAGTGATGGTAACAAACCACTGGCTCTTACGATCAGTTCTTTGTAGCTAGCTTCTCTTTAAAATACTTTAATCAGCAAAACTGATAATGAATTTTTTGTGTATGTATTTTGCACGCTCATCTCTGCTTCTGTCACTGGCCTCATCTGGATTGCTCACAGTATGTACACATTCTTTTTATCAGACTTAGCCACTATGTGTCACATTCTGGTGGGAAGGAAATTGTTCCTCATTCTCAATATTTAACAAAATCACTTGAAATAACAATAAACCATACCAACTGCAAGAGCATAAAAGCCCAGGGCTCAGCACACTAGGAGAAGGTCTGTCTGCAATCTGGATTGACAGAGATGGAGAAATCTCCATAGACTGTACTTGAGTCAGTGACTGAACTAAAAATTGGCTGTTCTGTTTCATCAGTTTGTCTTATAAATCAGTACCTTGCTTATCCCAAGGAAATCATAGGTCTTCCAAAGCACTGTCACAACTTAGAAATATATTAAGCAATACAATCTTTAGTGCCTAACACACACACACAAAAAAAATGACAGAAAAGGCCATTTTGCAATCTTTCCATTTCTGATACATATTTTCTTCAGATTTATCTTGATTCTTACAGTTCAGTTGAGGTCCACAGAGCAAGCCAAAACCCATGCCAGAACTCAGTGGAAGAAAGTCTAAGGACTAAGATTAAAATTTCTGTCTCCAGCTCTTTTCAAAACGTTCAAGCATGTGGGAGCTTACGGGAGCATATAGAGCCAACATTCATTGCATGGCAAATGGGAATCTCCTGCTTAATGGAAATGTTTAAATCTAGCCCGTGTGTGCATGCATGGAGCAATTCTTGAGTGTTTGCAAGGATCCAGCCCAGATGGGGCATGGTGGTGCAACAGGCAGCAGTAATTCAGCCAGAATTATGGGGTGTCCCTTTACAGCAGTGCCCCATGCCATGGGCAGTAAGGGTTCACTGCCACAGGAAGCCCTGGGTAATTGTCTGGATGGGATCATGTGGATGTGGCCACCCTGAGCGGAATCACCTGGGGCTGGGGTGTTCTTGCCCTGAACATTCCTGTGATGCACATCAGCTGTTTGGAACATGAAGATAAGGAACTGGTGAGAGTTCACCGATAAATCCATGGGCTGGGGAAATGGGATGTAGCTGAACTTCTGCACAATGCTTGTTAGAGTGTGTGGTACATAAAGCAACCAAATTGTTTCCAGATCTAAGCCAGATACAGAAAGAAGTCAGGTGCTTTTTCTGTGGTGCTGCATTTGTAGGAGTGATTCAGCAGCTTCAGTTTGGTGCTGAGTCTGCAGTGGGTGATAACCTTCACGGTCTTTGCTGCCTTTGGAGCAGGTTTCTCCTGTTTGGCCACCAGATGCCCACAGCTGCCAGTGAGTTGACTACAAGCCCCTCTTCCATCTGGACACCTCTCATAGTGGATATTTTCCAACTAGAAAAACACAAACATGCTAATATACTGTATTAAAAATAAAAGAGAGCTACCCAAAAAAATTATACAAATACTGCATTATTTTCTATTTATTGACATTGTAAACCACAAAGTTATTTGCATCATAAAAAAGAGGAAAATATTATCAATTCTTTTGCAGATTATGTTTCTCTTTTAAGAAATTTTTTTTCATTTAACTGTGGACACTGAGGTTCTGTATTAATGTTATGAGTGAATATTTTTTCACATATGTAAAGCCTAGTTAACTGTGAAACTCATTCTAGTAGGTAGTTACTGAAACCATAAATAAAATTTCTTAATAATGACAAATTCATGACTAAGAAGCTCATCAGGGTCTGTTAAGTACCTTGATCCAAATGTAAACTTCAGCTAAGCATGTTCCTAAACTCATAACTACTAGAATAAGAGGTGTTCTTGTGAAGCAGTGTGTAATTGCTTTGCTTTTAATTAGCTCTTAAACTGACATCTCTGATAACTCACTAGATGGAGCCTCATTCTGAGTGTGAAGCATTTTAAATATTTGACCTTGCTGTCACATAATAACTTCAATCTTTCCAAATGGAGATCTTGTCATATAAGACATACTTGCCAGACATGTTCAGTATATGCTTTCAGGGGATCTCAAACAGATTTGCTGAAGAGAAACTTTTGCCCATGTCACGCTTTTAAATGGATTTTAGTGAGATGTCTGTGGGAACTGAGTTTGGTTAGCACCATTCAGAAGTTTGATCACTGGGGTTTTTTTCTCTTTGGTCCAGGAAAAAGAGATCAAAACTATTTCAGAAAGTATTGTATGACAACTTATTATGCTATGAAGAGCTACACATCACCTTGCTCTGGAAAAGCATAGCTGAGATTTGAGAACATCTTGCATGGTTTAGTAGAAGACAATAGAAAGCAGACTTCATTTCTCTTAATCTGTACTATGCTCTTAAATGGAAATTAATACTGCAATGACAAAGTTGAGAGAATAGCTCTTCCTGTTCCACCTTTGGGAGGCCAAAGGGCTCTTCTGCCACTGATAAATTTGTTTGGTATGACAAAGATGACACACTTTGGAAAACAACTTTTACTGCTTAGGTGCTGCTTCACAGAAATTGAAGGATGGTATGATGGTATATGTATGTACGGAGAAAGCCTTCAATGCTGTCTCCCACAGCATTCTCCTGGTGAAGCCAGTCCAGTCTGTGCTGGTCAACAGCCAGCTAAACATGAGCCAGCAGTGTGTCCAGGTGGCCAAGAAAGCCACTGACATCCTGGCTTGTATTAGAAATAGTGTGGCCAGTATGACCACGGAAGTGATTTTCCCTATATACTCAGCACCTTGAATATTGGCATCCAGTTCTGAGTCCCTCACTACAAATAAGACATTGTGGTGCTGGAGCAAGTCCAGAGAAGACCAAGAAAGCTGGTGAGGGTTCTAGAGAGTAAATCATATGAGAAGTGTCTGAGTGAGCTGAGTGTGTTTCATATAGAGTTAGTAAAAATTAGAGAAAGTGAATAACATCTGATAATATGAGAAACAAATATCTTGTCAGGAGTTCTCCCTCTTGACACACCTTTCTGCTTTGTTGTTTCATAGCATATGTATCACCAATGGCAAAGTTGCAGATATCGCATTAGAGGCATGATCTCTTAGTTCTGTGTGCTGTTCCAGAAGGATAGAGTAGTGCTTGACACCATGTGAGGCTTCAAAATAAAGGCAATAGCACTAACTTACCTAAAAAGTTGTTGGTGTAGGGCTTTCTGATTTCAAAGCACTGCAGAATCTGGGATCAGCAATTGCTCTGCCTTTGGTTCTTATAGGTTCAACAAAGTGCAAGCAACCAAAGAGGGAAATTACAGTTTTGATTCTCCTTGCTGACATAGCATCAAAGAGTGATCTCATTCTGTGGCATTGCTCAGATTCCCTCATTTCTTTGTTTTCAGGATAAACAGGACTCAGTAACAGTAATAGGTATGCAAAAAAAGAGGTAAGTGAGCAGATGTGCAGAGAAAATCATTGGGTATGAACCTTCCCCCTTGGGCTACCAAACATACTGTATTTAAACTCCTCATAAAAGTTCTGCATCCCTTGGCTCTCTGATACTAATTATGATCAACCTGCCACCCAGCAGTTTAAAAGACTGCTCAGCAGCTGCATTTGCTCAGAGTTCCCAGAGGCAGCCATGAGTCAGTGGAAACAAATTCAGACTGTGTGACTTTGCATAGCCTTCTGCTTACAATTACGATCAAGATGGATGGGAGGCACTTCTCCAGTATTTTTTCCCATTAGAGGGACCCTCTGGAGACCACACATGCACTGCTGCAGGTCAATAGCAGGACAGAAAACTGTGGTTAATGAATCATCCAAGATTACCACCAGCCAGTGTAGTGTCATTATAAAAGGATACAGAACTACATGTAGAATTGTGAGAAAAATATTGTGAAGGCTTTATTTCCATGAAATGTCCTATTTTTACCCCTTCCCCCCACATCCTGGACAAAATCTGTGCTACAAATGTCTACACATCTCCATGTTGAACTCCAACTCCAGTGAGTATAAAAAGAGGTTGACACCAAGCTTATTGTAATAATGTCTAGATTGCAGTACTGCTGCATCTAAACAGCAGTCACAGGAATGACTGCAGTACTCTGGCATAGGTATAATGCTAGTTTGAACCAGGCTGAGTAGCAGTGGCAGGAGCTGGCAGACTATGTTTAGTCACCCTATGTTGTGGTGTTAGAATGAGTTTCTGCTCTTCAGCTGGCACCATGACCATGAGTTAGGTTAGGTAAAGCCAATGTGGGTCAGCAGGACTGTCTCCATGTAAAGGCTGTGATCACAGGGTCTGTAGACAGACCTAGGACACCTTTTACTTTGCTGCTGCTGCGAGCAGTTGAAATGCTGTATTATAAACTCCAGGCCAGAATGGATATCTTGTGGGATTTTCACACCCCAAGACTGGCCAGGAGCGTCATTGCTACTGGCACCAAAATGGATGAAAAAGATCTGTTTATGCTGCAGTCACACATTAATCAGACTGCAGAGAAGGCTTACCCTGAATCTGCCTGTGCTTCAGATCTCAAATGCATCTTTTATTTCCTGGTCTTTTTGGTGTCAGAGTCAGGAGAAATCAGGCTGCTTGGACACTAAATTCTTTGAAACACACAGAATAGCACAATGTATAGTGTATTGGCTCATTAAGTACCTATCAGTAGGCTGGTTTAATAGAGGGCTTTAGATATTACAGAGCAATAACCCTAACTAGTTGTCAAAGAGGAGGCTGGTCTTCCAGCCCCCACAGCATGTCTGAAGTCAGCATCTGTCTGATTCACTCTCCTGCTGGCTTCCCTGCTTTTGCAGTTTCAGCTGAGCAGTGGCCTGGTTTCCACAGCAGTAATAGAGACCCCTTTTGCAGTCTAGCCTGGAAAATCTAGTCTGGAAATTCAGATGGATAGATTGTGTAAACTGCTGTCCTAATATTAGTGCATTGGATAGTTACTGTTAATGCATGTTTTCCTATAGCACAGTGACATCTACTGTTTGATTTCATATTTAAAATGAGGTAATATTTTACTCATGACATACTGTTCTACACTTTAGATCTGTTCTGCTTGAAAAAAAATACTGGCATTGCCTGTGATGTCCAAGTGCTGTACTACAGGATTCTGCCAACACAGTGTGCTCAAGTTCTGGACCATCAGGACATGAGCCAGCTCCAGCCTAAAAGCTCTATGACTTGCTATTTTCATCCTGAGCCTGCCTTGTGACTATGCTTCCCATAATAAATACAGAAGCAGGCTCTTCACTTCTGTTTGAGTGTGCATTGATGCTCAGCCCTTGCTAATGTCTGTAATGTGTCTCAGGCATTTGACCATCACTTTCACCCTCTGCTCCTTTTTGTTTTGAAGTGCTTACGGGTTGTTGATCGAGGCAACCTAATTAGATATATTTTCCTGGGGTACTTTACCATTCCAAGGAAACTTTTGTCTTTCCAACACTCCCAAGACAAGTAACCTCTCTTTGCCTATCTTCCTGTACAAGCTTTTCCTCCCCTGTTTCATCTGTCTAAACTTAACTTCTTGTGGTGTTTATTTATCATTAATCTGTGAGGCTGGGCTTTCCCTCAAGTTGTTCTGAGCCATCTGTCATGCTTTTTGCTATATAAATACAAAATCATATCAAAACGTTGTCTATGTAAACTTTAGCGCATTGAGTGAGCTGTTTAAAATACAAATACAGAGAAATCTTCTGATTTGGGTGAAACACCTAGAGCTGAACCAATGTGGTCTGAGACATAAACAGTGGCTATGTCAAGACAGCTGATCTTTGAATCTTTGGGAGATCTTTGAATACCTTTGGTTTGGGTGGGCTTTTCAGCTTTGTTCTTAAATCATAATGAAGTTGGTAAAGTCAGCATTTTCCTCAATATCTTCCACAACTTGATTTCTCACAGGTCTTAACATGAGGAAAATAGATACAGGGCTCAGGAATTTCCACAGGCTGCAGTTGCTTTTTGAGACGCAGACAGTGTCTCCCAAAGGAAGTGCTGAATAAAACCAAATGTGATCCATTACTTAACTCACCCATCAGACTCCTGCTGATGCATTGTGTGGAAAAACTGTGGATGTTGATCATCTGTACTGGCATTTCTACCTTATTTGAAAGCTGAAGATGTTTTCTTTTTGTGTATTTGATCAAGTCTAATTCCAGTAATTGACTAGGCAGAATTTAGGTGGTTTTGACCAAAATGTGTGATGCTGCTGCTCGGCTGCTGCCTGACTTCTTGGGGTGAGTAATTTTCAAGAGCATCTTACATTTTTTCTAGACAGCCCAGAATAATTCCTTTTTTCATTTCTGAATAATCTTCCTGAATGGTCTGAACAATCTTGTATCTAATTAAACTCTAAGCTCCATCAGGAGCCAGAAAGTAGGCACCCCTCTCTGTTTTTGACATGCTCAGTCCTGTTGTGGTTCTCAAAATGCATCAAAGGAAATTGTTAAGAATGGGCTCAATGCTCTAAGAAGTTGGAGATACCTTATTTTAAAATGGTAATGGAGCTACCTTTGCCATGCCATCTAATTAGCCGGGATGTCCATGGAAGATTGGGTAAGATACTTCAAGCATTCAAATTTTTGGGCTACCTGAGGCAGCTACCTTAGATATTAAGTGGAGTACTCAGGATCCTTGTTTTCTTTATTTGGTCAGAGGAGTAGTCTTTGGATGTCAATTCCCCTAATACAGTATAAAACTCTCTCATCTTTCTCTCTCTCTCTCTTTTTTTTTTTTTTTTTTTTTTTTTTTTCTATTGCAAAGGAAGAATCTCTGCAGCTTGTGTTTTAGCTTCAGGGTGAGGCACATGTTCTTGGAGACATAGACAGTCTTTTCCAGATTTATTCTAGTGAAATCTTTGCTGCTTTCTACAAGACATTAAAAACTCTTTCTTAGTTTGGATAGTCCCCTCCTCTTCTCCAGCTCTTTCCTTCAGAGGAAACGAGACCTTCAGATCCATTCTAAGCCAATTACAGGGTGCTGGTGCTTTCTGTGGCATTCCACTGAACCACACTTTTTATGATCTGAATGTTTCATGTTCTTTCACTGTTAAAATGACTAGTCCTTGTGCTATGCTGCCTTAGGCATGTTATATAAATATGTGGGGTTTTTTATTTCACAGCATTCAAATATTCCTCTGCTATTTCTTTCTTTCAGCTCTCATTTGGTGGGCTCCAAGCATAGAAAGACTTCAGTATTCTTATTGTTTCCATCTTTTCCATGTTCTGCCTGTTGAAATTGTATCTTCAATCTCTTACAAACCTGATAATTCCTTCCAATTCTTGCATTGTCTTGTCTTCCAAAATCTCTGTGTCTTGACTTGCAGCATTTATTGAAGAGCATCTGCTCTTGTGGATTGTGATTTTGAGATTGAGATTTTTTTTTTTTTGCCTTGGGCTTATTTTCGTCTTCTTTTCAATGTGAAATTAGAAATTTCTGAAATCCAGATGTCATTTGTTTAGAATTTGAGGGGTTTATTGCTGGGATTTAGTCTGCTTCCAAATGGTAAAGTTGGCTCTTTCATCTTGGAGCCTTCTCGTAATGTGTTTTTAGTTTCTGTTTGAGCTTTACCTACATAAACGCTTTGTTCTCTTGTGGGAGACGCAGCTTCTCCTGCTGCCTTCTGACACTGTGCTCCCACACAGCTTAGCTGGGCCACCTCTTCACCGCTGCTCACAGTCTCCTGGCACTGTGTGGATTCAGTGCGGGGGCTCTTCCTCACCTCCTGCACTCAGACCCTCCTTCCAGAGTGTCCAGGCTGCTGGTGCTGCTGCAGTGAGGCCTCTCCTACTTTTTCACTTCTCTTCTGCCTGTAAATGTTATTTGTAGCTGGGCCAAGGCAAATTATGACACTAAGGATTTTGGACAGCGCCAACATTTTCACTCTGCTCTTCTCTTACTCTGAGAAAGTAATCAATGCCCCTGATAATGCAGCATTGCCAACCTAATCTGCAGAGTTATGACAATTTCCAGATGAAGGACATCCACATTTATAAATACTTCAAATTACGAAACCAATCTACCTGCCTCTCATGGTTACTTAAGGTAGAATGGGACATGTTGTCACATTAAATTTTACACTTCACTTTTGCACTAAGACAAATTTCTTATTGTGAAGAAAATATTTATGAGAAATGTGTAATCAAACTTCCTAAATCATGGCAATTGCAAAGAAGGAGAATTTAGCAAGAGGTTCATTCAAGAGTTGTCATGAAAACATGACCAATTACTAGTTAATGATTACTTTAAAAAATAATTTATTTATAAAGATGATATATGAAGGATGTGAAGCAGAACACTGTCGTATTGATAGGAACTGAGGAGTGGAGAAAAGTTACACTACACAAAGCAAAGACAATTTTCACTATGATTTACAGGGATTTTCTGGCACAATCTATGATTTCTTTCTCTCTTTGTCATCATGCTGGTGCTATGGACTGTCTTTGTCCACTTACAGTGGACATGGCTTGTGACAGCATTGTTCCTTTCCAGCTTTAGTCTTCCCGACAAAAATAAGATAATCAGACTTCTTTTCCTTTGGGGGTGTCATCAGAGTTTGATCTCAGAACTAGGCACTATAATATTTGTAAACATTTCTAAAAAGTGCTTAATGTTCTTCAGTTTTAGTTCTGATAATCTATTAATTTTGGTTTCCTCATTCATTAAAATTACAAACACTTGTTTCTTTTAGCATGTAACAGGAAAAAGTTTTACAGGTCGAAGGAAACAGCTGTTGAACCATATGCAGCCAATTAGTTGACTTTCTTTTAGTCCTACACACCCAGTAAAACTTGGATTTACTTGTTGTATAAGAAATATCATGGACAGAGCAAGTACGTATTTGTTCTAAGCTGACACTTCACCTATTGGTTGAAATGTTTTTTTTTCTCTCATCTGGCAAGGATGCCCACCAAACAAATTTAGCCAGAATATTTTGCCAAAGGGTTATTTACATTGAATCATGCAGCTGAAAATTTTGCTTCAGAGCAGCAGTACAGACTTTTCAGTATCATGGTGTTGTGATACCATGACTCTCCAGCTTTTTGCTCTTGTGAATTGAGACTACAGAATTGCTCACCAGCCCGGGTTATTGCTGAAGACTTTTGCAAAAGTGCAAAATTCTGAGGTCAAGCAGCCATCACTTCTAATAATCCGTTTGGTACAAGCTGTGAAAATTGTTCTTGACTTTGATTTTATCCTGATCAGTTCAGAGAAAAAAAAGTAATGCAGAACCAGAACTGTAGAACACTTTTAGAACCATAAAGGCAATATTTTGAGAATTTCCCTATCTGAATAAATATTCTCAACATCTTGAGAAACTGATTAGGTTTGGAATGAATGAAGTTTTATAACTGAAAACAGAAAACACTTAAAAAAATAGTTCAGTAAAAGAATGAAGTTTTGCACAAATTTGACCAAATATCCTAAATTCTTTTTACAAGCAAAAGTGAATGATGATGATTTTTCTCTATAATAGTGGTGTGGAAAAATGAAACTGGACAGTATGAAAGACTTTGGATGAATTTTTCTGTTAAGATTGGGCACTCAATAAGCAAATTCAAGACATCCCTTAAAAATTGCTGAGTGACAGAAGTGTACTTTGTTCTTGGGAGCTCAGTGGAAATTTTAGTATTAAGATACATGTGTATTTGGGCATGAGTCCTGCCATTAAACATTGAAGGCTTAGAGTCACAGGCTTGGAGTCACTATAAGCTCAACCTTAACTCCAAGTATAGCTATAGCTTACATGACTAAAATGAACTTATTATTGAAACATATATAAAAATATAGGACTAACACCCAGCCTTCCCAGATCTTTCAGTCTGGGAAGAGGCTTACAATGCACCTGCTAGAGATACATAGACAATTGCTTTCTTGTATTTGAAATGTCAAGGATCATTTCTAGGTAATGAATATGGCCCTTTCTTATGTTTCAGAGCCTGAAACTTAGATTACTATTCAATTTTGAAGAATGAGCCCTTCCAATCAATTAATTTCAACCACTTTTGCTCTCCTTTCCTTCCAAACAGCTATTTTTCTCACTCCTGTGTCAAAGAGACAAGTAGAAAAGAACCCAACTCTGAATATTGTAAGAAAGTATGACTCATATGATTGAGAATTAGCATTTCAATTTTATTACTCCTCCCATGGTTGGTTAGAGTGAGGAAAGTAAATAACAGTCATTAGGCATAAGCATGTTTTTTCTCACTTTAATACAGATATTCCTCAAGTGTGAGTAATGAGTCTGTCTATCTCTGCTTGTCTATTCTCATTGAGCCAACTGGAGTGTAAGACAACTCAGAGGCAGCACTGGTTTCAGAGAATTAATATGACTTAAACACAAGGAGGTAGAACTTAGTTTCATGCAGCTGGGCAAGAAAGGTGTTTCTGCACTGGTTGTAGTAAAGACATGAAGTATTGGATTGATTAGCTTTATCCTGTACCCTGAATGACCTGACTTGCTGTGTGTTTAATTTTGCTGGAATCATCATCACACCATATTTTGATGAAGAAATGGCTTCAGCTGCTCAGGGAGAGCTGCTGCTCTGCTGTGTTCTTTCAGGCACTCCCGAATCAATGAGAAGAGACCAGCTTGTCCTTGCTTTGTCTTCTGCCTGGTTCCCAGTTTGGAGCAGTGTAAGGCTGAGGACCACACAAGAATTTAGTATGCATGTAGCCTTTATGTTGAACACCATAATTCCAGAACACCTGCAGTCACTAGGAGGACTAGAAACATATTCTGGCAAAGCTTGTTCATTGGTGGTGCTACCCTTGTTTGAGTTATAGAAACTGTGACCTCCTCGGTCTTAATTCCCTTATAAACTGTCTTATTATCAGTGTTGATCAGTCCTTTTATATTGGGGCAAGACTCCATCTAATTTTTGGAATATTATGTTGGTTTTTGGTTTTTTTTGATGCACAAACCCTGTGCTGAACTTCAAGTTCAAAGTATTTTAGTCTTTTACCCCACACAGCTTTGATTTCCTCATATGTAAAGCTACAGACTTTGTGTTAAAAGGAAAGGCAGTGGTGTTTGGAAACACCCTTCATAGCTTTCAAGTTATGTGAATCTTCCTTAATTTCATCCAGAGTACCTCAAAAGTTGTCATCTGGAAAAATTTCTCTGAAAGTCTTGATCATTATTAATATCGACCTTTATGGTTGAGTTTGCAGTTGCTGGATTTTTACTCAGCCCCCTGGAAGCCTGAACTGGAAAACTTTGGCCATGGCATGGTGTTGGAACTGATGCTGAAACTGGGCATTATTTTGCCGAGTTCCTGGAATTCTGTTGAGGTCTTGATTTTGTTTCACTGCAAACTATAAAGTCTGTCCCTTTGCAAAGTTGGGGTTTGAGTCTCTAGTGGTTCTTATGACTGTAACTGTGGAGCTTTGTGCAGATTTTCAGATGAAGCAATCATGTCTGAACAAAAGGGCATATATTCCAGATCAGCAGTCAATTCCACATTTCAAAAATTTGCACATTCCAAAAATTATAATATCTAAATGTAATAGTGAGACTCCATGAGGTCTAAGTAAGATTCTGTCTCTTACCTGTCACCCAACTTATTACGTGTACTTTGACATGTGTGATACTCTGAGAGCCTCAAGAGTAAATCCTCTACAGGCCAGAATTTATTGACTTTTAAAAGGAGTCTGATTAATGGCAAAGCCCTGTGAATAAAGATATTGTGCTATCTCTTCTGTTTTGTTTATTAATATTGCTTTCAAAGCCATCTTTTCTGTCCTGATAATAGAATCATACAATTGTTTATTATGGAAAAGTGTTTAGGATCATTTTTCCCAACTGTTAACCCAGCACTGCCTTGTGCAGCACGAAATCATGTCCCCAAGTGCCACATCTATGCATCTTTTAAATACCACTTCCCTGAGCAACGTCTTCCAATACTTGACAACTGTTTTGGTGAAGAAATTTTCCTTAATATCCAATGTAAACTTCCCTTCCCCTGGTGCAACTTGAGTCCATTTCCTCTTGTCTATCACTTACTACTTGGTAGAAGAGATGATTCCTACCTTCCCACAGCCTCGTGTCAGGTAGTTTCAGAGAGTGGTAATGTTTTCCCTCCGTGGACACATTCCAGCACCTCAACATCCTTATTGTAGGGAGGGGCCCAAAACTGAACACAGTATTTAAGATGCCACCTCACTAGTCCCGAGTACAGGCAGAGAATGCTGATGAATAGACTGAAGAAGTAAGATTTTAAGCAACCACAGTGAAAACTCTTTGGTAAGCAAGTGAAGCAATGAAAAAGAATTTATCATGTCTCAGGAGAAAGTCAGCAAAAAATATTTCAATATGTAGCTTTTAGTTCTAGAAAATGAGGAAATGCTTGAGTTGCCAATCAGAAATTCTAAAGGAAGACAAATGAGACATGCCATTCTTGTTGCTGTTTTAATGAGCTTTGGTGTTTTACATTTTGTTATATATTTTAATATTATACATATTTTATTTTTAAGTTCAATTTATTAGGAATCAGCATGTTATTGAAATAAGCTCTGATTCATTACATAGTGAAGATTATTTTCCTATTTTTAATAATGACCTTTTAAGTTTACTGTTTAGGGACAAACTATTGATGTTGTGGTTGTTGGGGGATGGGGTGGGTACTGTTTGGTGTTATGGATGGCATGTCCATAGTATCTACTCTTTCTTCTGTTATCATTTTCTGTTTGAATTGTGGTGTGGTATTGTAGCACTGTATGAAGCATAAAGCTCTTCAGGGTTACCCATGGTAACTCAATGGCTAAAAATATAAAGGAGCATATTTTTTGTCTGGTTTGAATCAGCATTTGCTATAGGAAATCCTATTTGTCTACTGTATCATGCAAAGCTTTTGAAGAGATGATGGAAGACTAAGCGCAGAACCTTGTCCCCATATGATAGCCATATTCCAGCTCTTCTTCCTTCATTTTTTTAGATCACAAGTAAAGAACAGGAAGAATTGTCATTCTGACCTAGAAGACATTCATGGCTTTTTGAAAGATCTAATCAGGTAAACACTGTGTTGTTATCTGGGACTATGATCTTGACCCCAAACACCCCCAAATCACAACATTTCCAAAATAATGATGGTGCTTCTTTTGAAATGATAACTTACACCACTGAAATTGAGTGGGAAGGAATAGATGCAAAAATTCTCATTCGTATTTACTTAACCTAGGAGTTTTCCTAAACAGATTTTGATCCATATCTTCTGGGAAATACATATCTGTTTCATATTTCTATGGCACTGCTTATCTTATCCTGGGTGATCTATAGGAGCTCTATTTCTTGCTTCTCCATGACTGAAATGTAAAACTACATTGAAAATCTATGCCTTGTAATAGCTGCATGGAATGCTTTGCCAAACTATCAGCAGGAAATGCAGATGTTAACACAATACTTCTCAAAACAGTTCAGTGCACTGATTACGGCACATATTTTGATACATTTAAGTGTAATCAGATTTTTCTCCCTTTTCCTGAGTGGAGAGTTCTCTGAATACCTTAGAAGAATCTCCAGGTCTAAAGTGAATCTTCAGAAAAAAAATGGAAACTGGAACAATTTCTCTCTTCAAAGTAATTCCAATGCATTAAACATACTTTCACTATGAAAGAGACTATTATACACCCCTAAGTTCAAACAATTGAGTTCTTTCATTGAAATGATGCTCTGTATCATGCTGAAATCATTACAGAGCTTGGTCACTGCAAGTCACATCCTTCATATGTGGCATGAATTACCACATTAAAGAGGGATATTCTTTTCTAGACTTATTTATTTCTTTCCAGACTTCCTAGCTTCTTAAAAATCTTATTAAACTCTATATTTAATGTAATTAGGCTAATTGCTCTCTCTAAAACACTAAAGAATGTCTGTTATAGATAAAAGAGAACATATTAACTTTTCTCAATTTTTTTTCCATTTTTACTGCTTTGATGTTTTTCTAGCTTCTTAATTGAACAAAAATTCCTTATTTTGAATTTTGTTGCAATTCTTAACAAAAGGACCTGAAATACATATTATTTCATTCCATGTGATACACAACCTTACCATCTCAATTTCAAAACTTACTCACCATTTCTACTATAACATGAAAGCACATCACGTATTATTAGCAGAATTGTCTATCATGTCTTGAAGAGTCTCTTGTTCTTAATTCTGTGTCTGAATTAGCTTTGATATCTGATCTTCTTTAATAATTAAACAATATCATCAAATATTTTTTGTAATTAGCAGCTTGCAGTTGAGCATAGGGGTATCCTGGAAAATGTGGTGTGCTTGTTTTGTAAGATATATCTGCTAGTCTGTGTGGCAGGGAGAGAAGAAGGTCTGTGGCTCTAGTCTGTTCTGTGATGCAGATAAAACCTTTTCAAAGGTTCACCAATAGGCAGCTTGGGAGCCTGGAGATCTACTGCAAAACCAGGAGTGAGAAAATCCTTGGTGGCCAGGGGGTGAGCACTCCAGTGAGATACAATTCAGCAGGATAAGCCTCGTAGTTAACAAAGGCCTAATTAAGACCTATGCCTGGAAACTTCGGACAGGCAAATTAATGTTGAGATTATAAGTGTCATAAAATTAGAGGATAATTCAATCAGGAAGGGTCTTCAGGAGGTCATTACTCCAAACTGCTGTCCAAAGCAGCATCACCTCTGAGCTCAGACCAGGTTACTCAGGGCTTTATCCAGTCAGGTCTTAAAAGCCTACATGGATGGAAAGCACAACTGCCTTTAGCCAACTTGTTCCAATTCTGATCTTGTAGGGAAAAAGTTGCTTCCTGTATCCAGTAAGAACCTTTAATGGCAGAGACATATTTATATTGTTGATGACTATTGGGAAATATCTGCCATAGGAAGTAGAGGATTCCTCATCTATTGCTACATTCATGACTGGGTAGTTTTCTGGGAAACGTGTCTTTTATCAAAGGTAAGTGGTTATTTTCTGGGTATACAGCTGCTCGTTGTGGCCTTAATTTAACAACTACATGAAGATATATCCTATTACCTAGTTGGAGGAGCTGAATGAGATGCTTTTGACAGTAAAAGAATGTTATGTTTTCAAAATAATAATTTTGAATACCTTTTAATTTAAATTGCTAAAATTATAATAAAGGAATTTACATGAAAAAAAAAATTGGATTAGAGAACTGTTGCTTTTTCTAACCTTTCTATGGGTTTTGAACTTCAATATTTCTAAGACATTCCTATAGCATTTAATTATCAAGTGACTTGGAAAAGAACAAGAATATTCACAGAAGCATGTGAATAATGTAGTTTGTACTTGTGCAAAGCCATTAGAAAACTTGTTAAATTAAAAAAAAAAAAAAAAAGGAGCAGGCGGCTGTCTTTCATGTGAAAGCAAGATGTAGCATATATGGTTTTCTGTCTTAATAAAATAAGAAAAAAAAAGGAATGCTGCTTCAAAAGCTTTATTTGCTGAGTGATGCAGTTCACTGATACATTGAATATTAGGCCAATGTTGCATGCTAAGCATAGAGGCGCAGAGGTAGTTTCTGGTGTCTTCTGATATTTTCCTTTGCTGTTGCTGCAATAATAACATGCTGTAGGTGACTGCATGGTCAGGGAAAGGCCCTGTTACTGGGATACATCATTGTTACTGTGATGTATTTTAGTCTATTTTGTACCTTTGCTACCCTCATGTTTCTGAGAAGTTCTCTCTTGAAAGAGAAAATACTGCAAGATGAAGTAAATTCAAAGCAGGTGCTTACTAGTCTGTTCTGTACCAAACCCCAAAGAAGGAAAGCAATGATACATGATGGACTGAACTCAGTTTCACACTAAATATTCAGAGGCGGGCAATTAAAACATGTAAACTTTGTATTAGCCAAACTAGAAATGGTTAATCTCTGCTTACCTTCTTTTACCTCAGACTGTACAACTTACTTGGTAGATACATGCCAACAAGGTTTTTTATCTAAAGCTATTTCTCTAATTCAGCTGGCATATTCATTCAAGACTTAGGTTAGAATTGTGGTCTGAGTCTTCAAAAGTAGTGATAGTATCCTGTTCTCATTTTTGGGAGCTAGGAAATTATACTCTCAGAGTTTCCCAGAAGTGCAGGTGCTGTCTAATTATACAATGCAAAGGGGTTTGACTTCAGTGAAAATTTAGAGAAAGCATTTCTGTGTAATGCCTGCACAATTATGAAAAGGCTTTGTCTTGAGAGGAAAAAAAAAAAAAGCTTGAATCTGAATCCTGTCCAAGGACTTTCTTTGTAAAAGCTGAATGAGTCCTAGGGTGAAGATAAAAATACAGATAAAGAGAAAAAGAAAATTATTCATGGTAGAATAGAGAGATAAGGTTCCATTTAACATGTGCTTGTGTGGGCACCTACAGCTTGGCAGTTGTGCTGGTGGTGTTTCCAACACTGGGAGTCCACATAGGAGCTCTGCAGCCCTTCTTCCCATGGCCACGTTTCTTGCTCTACTACCTTCAAGGTCTCAACTCTTCCTTCCTACTTCTGTTGTCCATCAGGTCTGCAACGCCTGCCATACGGTGTGTCAGCTATGACCACACACATAAACATGTGATTGGGAACAAAAGTGGACAAATCTTTGGTGTTTTCTGGCAAGGGCTGGACAGTAAGTAGGTTTCAATATGAAAGGGGAAAACTACTGCTTTAACCAATGCCTTAGTCTGTGGTATCTAAGGCCCTTTGTAGTTGATCTCAGTTTTTACTGTGATTTCTGGGTTTCCATTGTTCCTTTAATGGAAATACCCATAATTATGATTTCATGCTGATAAAAAATACCTCTTTTCCTTTCCTTTCCCTTTCCTTTCCCTTTCCTTTCCCTTTCCCTTCCCTTTCCCTTTCCCTTTCCCTTTCCCTTCCCTTCCCTTTCCCTTCCCTTTCCCTTCCCTTCCCTTCCCTTCCCTTCCCTTCCCTT
>JAWWEV010000043.1:29938154-29970336 GCA_035583235.1 Hafferia zeledoni
GGTTCATTTGCCACGGCTGAGCAAGCTTGGACAGTGACAGTGAAGTCCTTGGGACTATCTGCAGCACCCAGTACTAATCGAGGCTGACCCTGCTGAGCATCTGAGATCTGAGGGGATCGGATGGCAGGGAGGCATTTAACTGCCGGGGACGGTCCCTACTGAGGCTTGAACTCGCGACCTTGGGATACAGAGACCAGAGTGCTCTCCATTACACCACGGGACCACCCATAAACCATAAAGTTCAATGCCTTTTACAGTCACAATAAAACTTCTGTAGAGATGGGAAATAAAGGATACCACAACACCATGTCTCCAGCCTTGCAATGGTTGTTGATCTAAGAGTGTGTACCCTATAGTATTTCATAGAAATTCTGCAAACATATGGTCTTTTGAAGGCTTCCTGTGTTGTAGCTTTGGGTGAAGATTTGTTATTTTCATATAAGGATAAAAAATAAAAATAAACTGCTTTATCAAGTTCTTTAAGATCATTAAATTAATAATTAGCTGCACCACAGATTAAATTGTATTTCCTTTGGAAA
This sequence comes from Hafferia zeledoni, assembly GCA_035583235.1. Taxonomy (NCBI): domain Eukaryota; kingdom Metazoa; phylum Chordata; class Aves; order Passeriformes; family Thamnophilidae; genus Hafferia; species Hafferia zeledoni. The sequence continues at coordinate 29,938,694 of JAWWEV010000043.1, forward strand.
CTTCCAGGTTTTAATCTAAGTGTTGTAGATTCAAGTTTGTTTTCTTTTGCGAAAGAATTTATGAGAAATTAAGGTACTTTGTCTACCTACCAAGTCTAATCTTCAGCTGATTTGAGCTCTTGTAACCGTGAAAAATGATCTGACTAAATAAAGTGGTGAGAAATATACAATGTTCACCAAACCCCTTCCAAAATGTTTCAGACTTCTGTAGATGCAAGAAGAGATCCCATATGGTTCACCATAATAGAGATAATTTCTTCAGTGATGAAAGATTTAGATACTAAGGTACAGCTACTTCTGGTTCTACTCACATCTGTTGATGACAGTTCAGTCTGTTGCTCATTTGCTCTAGACAACAACTGAGATAAAGGCTACAAGGGTCTGGGACTCTGCTTTGGAAGGAAGACATGGTGCTGACAAATTGAACATAGACTAGTCCTATTTCAAAGACCCTTTTCTGTAGAGGTAAGAAACCACCTTCAGTCTCATGAAGCTACCCTCCATCCAGAGTCTGAGAAAGTCCATTTAGGGCCCTAGAAGAGACTGTAATTTAGACAATCTTATTTGGTGCCTGTAGTAGTCTACCTCCTTCTATTGCCTCTGGAAGGAGTTTCCTCTGTAGCTAAAATTAAATTCAACAAATACCCTTGTATATAACCATTCAGGTGGAGAAAAGTCAGTTGGCAGAAAGGTAGGATATAAGAAGTGCTCCAGATGGAAGTGGAAGCTGTCATCCCGTGACTCGGACATACCACAGCATGGTACCCCCCTCCCCCCCAGCTTTCCAGTCCTATATCATGTTGTCATAATAGCACAGAACAGCTTTTTTGTCTCAGGAAGTAAAGCAGTATGAGGTCTTTTCCATCTTAAGGTATCTAACTACACAGAAGGAAGGAGAACTGCCATACTGTAGCTTTCAGTTGTTGAGCTTATCAGAAGTTTGAAGAAGACTATGAGTTTGTGACTTGTTAAGAATAAGAAAAATATTTTAAAAAGCTGCTGAATAATTTGAGATTTTTTTATTGGATTGTATGTGTTCCTACATTGCAGGAATAAGTGGGTTCCTGAACTTTCTGGAACTTAGGGTGTTCAGCATGGGATTCATATTAGTCAACTCTGGATGCCTATGATGAAGATGGCTATGAGCTACTCATCCAAAATCCTTTTATAGTCATTAAAATGTGAGTAAGTACTTCTAGGATGCAGTTCATCTAATCATAGTGTAGACATTGAATAAAGCAAAGCCGAGTCCTCCTCCAGAAGTGCCCAATTTTCCCCAATAAATAGCTAACTTCAAGGTTTGATTTTAGAACATTTTTGCCTGAACAAAAAAGTAGGCTGGGGCAAAGACATAGGCCCATTTATTTGGTAGGGAACTGAAGCCAAGATAAATCAGACAATGTCCCCAAAATTTGATAGTCTGAGTCATCAAGGATTGTGTCTACTCTTGGCAGCTTACAGGACTGTTTCTGCTGATATTCCTTGCTCTTACTCAGAGATCTGCGTCAGGATTCTAATTTTGATAATTCTGAAAGAAAACCAGGAAAAACTGTACAAAGGTTTATCTCTTCTAATTTTGTTTTTAATAAAAATCACTTTTATCATGCTTTGACTGCTCAGCTTGTTCTGAGATGTTATTCTGTTTTCAGAACTGCACGTATAAAATTTTGACTAGTACTTGAACAAAGCTGAATTACAGTTGTACTTCTACTGCCCCATAGACTACAGTTATATGGAATGAACTTAATCAGATTAAATGAGCAAAGGAAGAATCTGTAGTGCCAGACTACCTCTCATGAACTTTTGTGTATTTGTGCAGTTAATCTCTTAATTGGATTTTTATTAGGAATGTTTTCATATTTATCCAGCTTAGTTGTTTTCTGCTTTAGTCATGGCCCCTGTTTTCTCTGAACATGTGTAGAGTTCTATTGAACACTATATGAAGTTCTGTACTTGGAAAAAATAAAGACAAATAAACCCCATGGAAAATAGCAATTTACAGAACATATCGTGTGACAAATGGTCAGATTAGTACCCAGGTCATTACTATTAGACAAAGCTGCTTCTGTGAATAGCTGCATTTTTCATTCTTCATTCATTGCACAAGGAAAGAATGACTGAAAATGCTACTATCAGGGCTGGATTCCCTCCAGCCAGTGAGGCCATTGTTTGTAAAACCTTACAGGCACAGCGCAGGGTGGCACTCAACCAAAGCAAGGCTCTTATAGGATTTATTCAAGGATGTGGAATTTTCCATTGACCAAGACAGGTTCACAATCCTACAGAGGTGCACTTTGGTAGGGGACCATAAAAATAGCACTGTGATGGGTTGAGTAATGTTCAACTAAAGGTTAATGTAATTATGAGGAAAAACCCTGTGCTAATTACAGACTGTCCTGTCTTTTAAAGCTGTTACAATCACATTGCTTTCAGAACAGCCACTGAAGCTCAGTTAATGCAGTCTTGCTATTTGTGTGTATGTGACAACTTGAGTCAGCTCAAGTACTCTCTGAAAAATGTGTTAAACAATTATTTTACTGCCTCAGAGGTGAGGAACAGCAGCCTGGAAGGGCCTAAGGTTCTTCTACTACTGAAAAGAAAGGGACAGGAGAAAAACAAAGGTCTGAGAATGGGTACAAAAGGGAGAGAGCAAAGATTATTGCAACCGGTGCTTCTGCTGCCTGGAGACAGAGGTGGACTGCAACATTGTTTCTCTAACCTCTGGCTCTTGCTCCATGTGCCATATCCCATGTGGTCCTCAGTCCTTGCAGCCTGCCCCTTCTGGAGCTCAAGCTTAGGTAAAATAAGCAGTTCGAGCTGCCACAACAGCTTTTGTCACCTGCCTAATTCAACTCTTTAGGTACTTATTAAACACAGTAGAGGATCTAGTAAATAAAAAAGCATTTATTCTACTGTGTAAGACCTAGTCTTAATGAATTAACACTGAAATACACAGGCTAATCAGAGAAAGTGCATTACAAGAAAGCGTTGTGACTTCTGAGCAGTTTTCTTGCAATCCAAACACTGCAATAAATCAAAAAATAAAATTACACACCCAAAAACTTGTGTACATATCTATTGTTTTTCCCTTGATGCTCCAGATGTGAATAAAAATAAAATAGAAATAAGCACTTCAAAAACTAATAATAATTTTTACAACAACAACTATAATATATCATAATTTTGTTGTTATGAAAAGAGCTATAGGGCAATTTCTGAATTCTGGGTGTAGGACTCCTCCCCAAGAAACAGGAAGACAGTTCAGACCCTGTTCTGCAAAAGGAGGTCTTTAGTTGATGTCTCTTTGGTGACAGCTGAAATAATGGAAATCAGTCCCTAAAAGCAGTGCTGTATGACAGCCTGGACAGATGCTGAGACATGTGAGTACTGGGGTTCCTACATGAATTTGTAAGTGGAATAAAAATTGAGAATTAGCTGCTGTGTCTGTAAAGCAGCATTAGGCAGGAGCACAAAAGGGACTTGTTTCTAGCTATGGAGAGAGCTCCAGAAGCACTTAGGTCTGCTGGTTGTGGAAAAAGCAGATTGGGAGCTGTGACAAGAGGAGTGCTTTCTGGGTTTTTACTCTCTGGTGCACAGGAAAGCAAAACTTCTTCCTCCATAGTTTGCAGATCCTCATTTGTGTCCAGCGTAACACCTGATTACAGCATCATCTTCTTATATAAGGCAAATGCAAGAGACTAAATATGTATAAGCAAGTCAAATGACTTGCTTCTCTCCCAGCGTATACTTCTGTTTGGTCCCTGAGTACACTGTGGTTGCATTTTGGCTTGAGTGAATACATTGTGTCTTACCAATTTTCCATCCATTTTAGCAGGGTTTCAGAGCATTTTGCATTTCCGGTGCTTTTTCTGTCATTTAAGAGATTTTCTGGGCTGGAAAACCATTTGTTAGCAAGCACACCCTTAGGTGACTTCATTTTAGCAATGCAGAAAATGACTGGGAGCTCTTGGGAGAATTTTTGTACCTTACACCTCTCTTTAATGTACTTTTTGTAACTGCTTTGCCCCTGCAGACCTCCATAGGAAAGTGCACAGAGCATTAGCAGCAGCAATTTCAATGGCAGAAGACTGTGAAACCTGCCATGCTTGTTCCCATAGCTGCTCCTTCAGCCTTGTGGCCAGAGGTACAGAGAAGACAACTTCCCAGATTTATTGTAAAAAAATCCTTTGCAGGGATAAAAAGGTCAATTTATATGACACTCCAGCAGCTTTGATTACAAGTGCTAGCTGGTGTATGACACAGAGGAAATGAAATGTTAAATAATGCTGTTTTCCCTTGCAGCTGTTCCTGGATTTGTTAGATTTGAAATAAATGTTTGTACATTTATAATGTTATCTAAAGAAAGAAATTTTGTTCTGATTGAGTGCTGTGCTGGCTGCTACAAGATCTTTGTGCTTATTCTGATGCCTCTACAAAATGTATACACTGGAAAGAGCCTGATTTCACTCCTGAAGCACTTCCATAGGTCTCAGTCTGGTGGTATAGCCCTTCTTCAAGGGCCTTGTGATAGTCCTGTTCCAGATTTATTTCTAAATGAAGTCACTACAATGTTGTCTGACACTAAGCTATGGTCAGACCCAGCTTTGGGAGACGAAAAGGGAAAGCAAAGGCCGTGTTAACTCTTTGCCAGAACAATCTTCTGTGAATACAAGGAGTTCTATGTTGTCCAGCCTTAAAACATCACAAATAACATGGAAGTTGAAGTATTCTTTGTTCTATACCATCAAACCTCTGTTTATTTGCATTGAGATAGCCTGCATTTTTCACAATATGCCTAATCAGAGATGTCCATGAAGGGGAGTCTGGTGTGTATCACACTGCCAGTTTGCCATCTAGTGGTATATCCCAAAGTTAATTTTACATCCTAGTTCATCATTTCAGTGGAAAGATGCCTCCAGAACATAAGCACAACATAATTTTTCTATTAGTTAATTTTAGCAATCTCTTAGCAGAAGACAGTCCATTACCAATGATTCTTAATTCCCAGACTTTGCACTTTGTCCTCCAGAAGCAGAAGCTGGCTCAGGGACTGAACAGTTTTTAGAATCCACAGGAGAACTGCTGTATAGATTCAGCTGTTGCTCGCCACCTTAGACCTTATTGTTTTCAGTGTTCTCTGGTCTTTTTTCAGATCATGAGAACAAAATTCTCTTTTTATACAAATGTCAGGGGATTTCAAAAATGTGAAACTTGAATGGCATGTCTGTATGACAGCAGGTCTTCAGTGAGCATGCACATCAAGAGAGGATCAATGTAAACTCAAGAGCTCCCAAAAGATGTTTGTTCAGTCTGTTTCCCAAAACTTTCCAGTTCTCATGATTTCAAAAAGCTCTTTGGGTGGCACAGGTGGGCTGCCAGGGTCATCTCAGTTGTCCTTTAATGCACTGATACACAGACTGCTGGTGGTAACATTGCAAAGGGAAAATACCACTTCCCTGCCAAGTCTGGGAGTGCTGCTGAGGGACAGCTCATCTCACCAGGCTGCTGTGAGATGGGAAACTCATTTTAACCAAGGGCTTCAACTGGTCAGTCTGAGGAAGGTTAAAATACCCTGGGAGACATTTTAGTCTGGATTGGGGCATAACCAGCAGCTACAGGAGTTCAGAAAGTGGTAAAAAAGCTTTTCAGGGCATAGGTGTGTGCTGGTTTAAAGGTAAACTGGCAGGAGAAATGAACCCAGCTCAAGAGAGTTTATAAGTCAGAGTTACAATTTAATAAAAAATAGTACAATAAATGCAATGACACAAAGAGAAATTGATTTTAACCCACAAAACCCAAGAGCATAACCCAGCACCCTGGGGCAAAAACACAAAGGGGTTTGTTAGCCCCTATGCTAAGACCCATGTGGTTCCCCCGAGTCCAAAGTAAGAGGAAGGGAAAAACCTGTTGGTGCAGATGATGGTCACAGTCTGGTGAAGAATGGTGGTTGCAATCTGGTCAAGAGTGGTGGTTCAAGTCCTGTTGAGGTTCTGATTCTCCTCTGGATCCAACAAGTGGTCCCTGAGGTCTTCAAACCACAAGATTATATACCCTCAGGTTCAGGTGGGAATGCCCAATACCTCCCCCAGAGCAGTGAGTTCCACAATGGGTGATCTGACTCTGAGTCATGGGGTATTTTTTGAATTGTTGATGGCCCATTAGCAGACATGTCCCCTCAGGCTGGGTGTGAAGGTGCTAACGACTTCCTGGAGGGGAGTTATCACAGCTCCTATCTCACAGGCCTTATTAACAAGCAGTTTACATCCTGAGGGGTCAGGTGTGCCCTGGGCAGCTGCTGCAAATGGTCTATTGTTAACAGTTCATGGGAAATGAATAGAGGGTGTAGAATACACAGCTTTGGTCACACCCACACAGTGATAAACTGCTCCCACCTGCTGAACTAGGACAGGGTCACACTTGTACAGCATGTCTAGGTTTTGTTTCACTCCATCATAATAATACAGCTAAGAATATTTTCTCTTTCTATAATAACTCCAATGTCCTTTATTTCTTGATACCTAATAGGTGCACGGGCTATTGCTACATTAGTAATCACTTGGGTACTATTTACTGGTTGTTATGAAGAGAGAAACTATGGTCACATGGAGACCAGAGTCCCAGTGCAGTCAGCCAGTCACTGTATGAAGTAAGTATTTGTCATCAGTTAATTTAACCTTTTCAGAGTTTCAATAGCTATTTTAGCAGCACATTCAGCCGCACAGGCTGCTAAAGACTTCAAGCAATTTTGATAAGCTAGTAATTTCTGATTTAAACAACAAAGGAACAGATGACAAGAAAAAAGAAAATAACCTCACTTTGGAAAAGTTTGGCTTTCAGAAAAGTCTCAGATGTGAAACTCTACAGCGAAAGAAAAACTGGGGAGAAACACTTGTTTTTTCTCTTTGTATACAAAAGAACAAACAATCCTTTCCATCAGCTGCAGAACTTAACTTTCTCACCCTGACTGCAGCAGTGACCAGAACAGAAGACTGCCTTCCCAAATAGTAGAACTCAGACTGTGAATGGAAAGGAATGCTGTGAACAGTTTTACATAACTATTACTATCATGTACTTGCCAAGGAGCAGGATGGGAAAGAGAGAAGCTGGAAGAGCCATTCTAGAAAAGAGGCACTGGATTATGACAGGGAAAATTTCAGTTCTCTGGCAAAATCAGTTCATATGGGCAGCTCATTTATTCTGCAGGTTTTTATGTGAAACCGATTGCCTCACTAGTTTTAGGGTGCTTTTGAAAGGGACAATTAAATGGTGGTAAGAAAGGGTGGAATAGCAAGTGTGCAGTGTCAACTGCAGAATGAGAACTGTTTCACAGAATCACAGAATATTCTGAGTTGTAAGAAACTCACAAGGATCTTCTAGTCCAACTCTTAAATGAATGGCCCAGATTGAACCCATGACCTTGGTGTTATTAGCACCAAGTTTTTACCAACTGAGCTAATTTCTGACAAGCCTGAATCATCCTGAAGGACAAGAATCTTTCAGAAATATTGCTGACAGTTTAGGTCTTTTTGATAGTGATAGAAGTATGGTATGTTTAGTTGCAGAGCTGATAGCACTGGCTCACAGACCTTACATTAATAAAAAAGAAGCTATGATATGTCCCCTTTGGTACTTTTGAAGTACAAATAATTTCTTGTATACTGGGCAGTTCCTGCAAGTTAAAAAGCCAGGACCAATACACTGCATATATAGCAAAGAAAGATAAAGTTTGGACACAGGCATGACTTCTTCCTGAAAGGTATAGAAGTAACATGGTTATGGATGGAAAACATAGTCTTTGCTTTTGAAAATGATATAGCACCATCAGAAATTTCTTAATCTACAAAAGGTAGTGCTAGTAAGACAGCTAGCTGTGTTAAAATCTAAGATAGATCCCTTTGGTAAGATCCTGACAAAGCTCATCTATAAGTCCTGGTGGCAGTAAAAGTGGTAGCAAATTCAGTTGTATGCTGTATAAATATTACTCTAAACACATGGGAACCAACATATTTGCCATCATTGTAAAATCTTTAGAGTTCAAATACTTCTACAACACTGCACTGAAATTCAGTTTTAAATTGCAACTGCTGTATCACTGAAATTGGGGGGAGTAGTAACTTATTATATAATTTATTTCTTAGTCTCACAACAACCTAGTCCCAAGAAATGATGTTCCCACTTCTTCTAATGAGTAATTATTTGTTAATCAACAAAGAGTTCATTACCGTTTGGCCAAACTATTTGTGGGTTTGGGGTTTTTTCCATTTTAATGCAATTATATCGGCTTGAATGCCCTAATATCATTGTGCAATACTAAAAAGAAAGTCCTGAGTCAGGGAATAGTGTTTTAAAACAGGTTTTTAAAAGGCAAAAGTACATTAGTCTGTCTTATTAATTACCAGGAGTGAACTGGTGATTAAGGTCCTTGTTTTGCCAAAGTTTAAGCATCTGTGAGAAAACAACAGAACTATTTATGTGATTCAGCTGCACTTCTTTTAAACATACTACCTCTATAATCATCTAATTACTGACACTAAAAGTTTTGTCTACTGTGTTGTGCTTAAAGTTGAATTTGGGAATTGCACAGGTTAGTGTTTTCCCAAAATATTAGTTGTACTACAGCATACTCTCCATCTGTTCTTAAATAAGCAACATGGATTCTAATACACTCCCACATATATGTATAATTTTAGTCACACATTCAAGTTTGTAATCCCTCTGCTCCAGACTACATTCCTGGCACAAAACATAATGCTTGTTATTCAAAAATTTTAAATCATGCTCTTATGTGCATGTGTCTTTATTCTGAGTTCTTTTCTTATCTCAGGAGAAACAGTTTAAAATACATGTCTGCAACAAGACATTTCCCATGTCTCTTAAATCTTCAAAAGCTTCTGTTCCTGAATTGTGAGTCATATAGTTCCTAGATAGCTGTCAGAAAAACACCATAAGATGGAGATATTAGACAATAGAGAAATGTGAGCTGCAACACCATGGGGCAAGTTATATTGGAAAGTACTTCTTAAACATGGAACAAGTTATTTTCTTTCTTTCCAATTTACCATGATGATGCCTTATTTATGAGGGTTTGAAGGATAAGCTGAAGTCTTAGAGTGATTGACAGATGACCAGAGGCTGAAAGATAACATCCCAGAGAGGTCTCAGTTGTGTTTTTGTGGAAGCAGCGTAGAATAAGGGAACAGTAAAACAAATTATTTAACCACACATGGAGATAAATAAACCAAGTATTTTTACTGAGTAAAGAATATTTAACCACAGGAGAAACATAGCTTGCATTCAGAGTTCTTAAGAGTTTCCATTGCCCCTTGCTTATTTTGGTGAAACTATTTCCATGCTGAGAACCACGACCCATTTAAGAAACAGTGAGAAATAGATATTCCAACAACAGAGACAGCAATGTAGCAGTTGAGAAACCCAGGACAGATTCCTGCTCTAGGACTGCTTTAAGGGAGCTAGAAGGTTCTTGTCCCCTGCATTCCAGATTAACAGTGTAAATCCAGTGTCAGCTAAATTGTATGTGTGCAAGTAACTCCATGTTGCAAGTGATAGAGATCTCTTTCTCGAGGGATGTGACTGGGCTTCTCAGTTCCTAGCTGTAGGTGTGCTTGCTGGGTTTGCCTGATGGCAGAGAAAGGAACCATGGATTCATGGACAAAGAAGTGATACAGATGCCCTCCGTCTGGATGATAAGGGTAGTGTCAGGCCTCTTCTGAAGCACATTGGCATTCAGATTAGCTGTAGCTACTGCCTCTGTTTATATAAATCCAGCAGCTGGACTCTGAGGACATGAGCTGTAAAACAGCCTTTCACCACTGCAGAAGGTATTTTTATGGTTTTGAGCAAGTCACTCAGTCTTTGTGCTTCAGGTTCCCACTTCTTTATTTTAGAGAATTGATGTGAAGATACACACATTCAGGATTACCTTGCCATTGTATTAGGACCTCAGTCCCTGATGGTGTCGAGATAAAGGTTCCCTGTGAGAAGATCCTAGTGCAGTTATCTCTACCAGAATTCTGGCCCTGACGCCAGCTCATGACACATCCTTTATAGGAAGGAGCATGACACTGGATAAGAAAGGAAAAACTTCCTATTAAGGTAGCTGTTCTTTCCACACAAATTAGCAGTTGCTATATATCCCAGACATAAACCCTTCTGTCACTTTATTAAAAACCTTTAACAACCTTTCAGAAATATTTCAGAAAGTTCTCCACCAGAACTGTTAACCAATCCTTTCTGTGCTACACCACTGCAAACTGCTAAGGTATTTATGGTCCTTTGACAAACTTCAGTGGAATGCTAGAATTTACAATAGACAAAGAGAAATTTATTTATTTATCTATGTATTAATTTGTGCTAGAATTCTTTTCCCAAGTCTTTATATTACAATTAAGAGCACGCAGGAAAGTTTGTTTCACTTTTTTCCTGACTCCTGCTTATTTTTAATGCTTCTGTTCTAAAGAGCTTTCACAGTTGTTTCATTTTACCCTCCTGCAGAGGTCTTTTTCATCTTTGATTATTTCTATAGTTCTTTTTCACACTTCTTGTCTAATCAGTAACTTTCTACTGAAGTGAGGTTGACAGATGCTTTCCCAGTGTTGTAAATATGCTAGTCCAATGAATGCATAGTGACACATAAATATATTTTAGAGTTATTTTCTATTACATTCCCTTAACATTTTTGTGTTTCCATTACGACTGCACTTTGGGCTTAGGTTTGCACCAGAGCATTGCACATGTGCTGAAGCTTGGAAACCAGTGGGAAACCCCATCTGAGGAAGCTTATCAGAATATAAAATATTTGACTTTAAAAAAAAAAGGAATCTTCAGAAACACCAGACCATTGACTAGATATGTTTTCACTGCCAAAGGATATCACTAGATATTTTGGAGAAGGATTTTTGAAGAAGTGAAAAGAAACAGAAAGTAAAAGAGAGAATTTTCATTTAATTCAATGGGTTCTGAAATAAATTCAAATACTGATCATACATAACTAAAAAACATACCAAATATCCAATAATGATTTCTCCTCCTGTTGGAATAGGTATCCTTTTGGAAGAATTTGTAATGAGAAATTAGGACTTGCTTTTTGCTTAGGAAGCCTTTCCTGCCTAAGAGTACTTTTCTCATGAAGAGTTGAATGTTTTCTTTCCCTTCTCCTTTGCATATCAGAGAAAAAATGCAGTCTCTCTCTGGTCTGAGGAGAGATAAATCCTCACAGTGTTACAGCCTGTGGTGGCAGTGACCCTGAGGGAGGGAGGCTGGAGGCAATAATAAAGCCTGGGAATGAGAAAAGGTTTTGCTTTTTTTTCCTCAGGCTCTGTGCTCTGGAAGCATGGTTAATTTTGCTTTGTACTTTTTTTTTGTGTTCTTGCCTTCAAATAAGCCTTTTTGAATTCTTTCCACTGTCATGACATTTTGGAGGATACCTGCATATATCTTTACACCTCCTTACTTTGCTTTGATTTAGCACTTGAATAGTTTCAGTTTTAAATGTCATGATCAGCTTTGAGAAGGGCAAAATAAAACCATGGCATTTGTAGGTCTCCAATTAAAGTAATTGCCACAGGAACTTTTGGTGAAACAAGGAAATTAGGGTCAGAAAAAATTATGAAACAATACAGAATAGGATTACAAACAGATGGACTAATTTTACTTGTAGCATACTCTGGATTAAGTATTTGAAACCCTGACAACTGCAATACATTAGTACTCGTACTGAGCAGGCACATTGTGATTTAATGGGTGACTTCTAAAGAAAATGTCACAGTCAGGTTGAAATGTCCATTAGAGCAACATTCCCTAACATCCCACAGATTCATTTCTTCCCCTATGAGTGTTAGACAAATGGAAAATGTTGCACATTTAATCTGCTCTCCACTAATTGATCCTTTTTTGGGCTCCTCGTGGTACATTTTATTCCATTTTGGTCACTTAGAAATAATGTTCTACCAGAATACAAGGAAAAATAGCCTTTCAGATGAACTATTATTTCAGTATGACAGCATGTGGGAGGAAAAGTGCTTTCAGGTTGCAGGCCAAATACAAGGTCTGTAAAGATACATCTCCTCTTTTGTTCAGGTTTTTCTCAGTAAAGAAGTGAGGTATGAGGTGGAAAACAGCTGCCACTATTGATGCTGAAGGCACCAGGGAAGACCAGCCCTGGGATCTTCCGCGAACATTTCAGGCATTGCCAGTGGTCTGGCTACTGTCCTTTTTTTCTCAGCCATCTCTCATACGAGAAAGGAGTCTGGGGCACCTAGAGATGCCTTCTCTGGCTGGCCACAAGAGGTAGCCTGAGTAGTTTTATGTGAGATCTGAGAATCACAAACCTCAAGAGAGATTTGGAGATTGCTCCCCTGTACATGGCTTGTTTATACAGGAAATTATTCAGAAATAGTCATTGTAGTAGTGCAAATTCACACTCTGCATAAATCTGCTTTGACTTTCAAGTCTCGACAAGACCTCATGCTTTATTCTCCAAGTAAAGGCAATAACTGGTGTGAAATCAACAAAGAGAAGTAAAAAAACCCCAAGCAACAAGACAAAGAGGAAACTAGGCTTAGGACATACACTTAAAGAAACAGCTGTTTTGTTCTCATGGAAGATCTGAGCTGCTGATTCACACTTGAGGTGTGAGGACCAGCATGCTGCTGTTCTCTGCACACGTGAGTGTTACCAGGGACAGTATTGATGTCCTACTGCAGCACTGGCCTTATCTTGATTTAGCACAATAAAACACTTTGCTCAGGCAGTTAGATGGCTTCCAGGGTTGAGGTACCTTTGCTTGACTTTCTGCTGTGTGGTACAGATATATCATCTGCTGTCATCTGCAGCCCAGGTACAACCCATAAATTATGGTGCAGCACAAATGTGCCATTTCTTTTGTCTTTTAGCCCATGTGTGCCCTCAAATCTCTTCTGAAATTGGAAAACAATGTGGCATGAAATTTTCCTTGACTAAAAACATACTTGAGAGTATCTGCAGTAGATCTTTATAAGTAAGACCATAGCAGTAAATTGCTCTGCTGGCATTTGTGATTTTATTCTGAATCCTGCCTAGAATCTACTTTTTTGGGGTGCTGTAAGAAATTTGTAGGAATTTTCAATTTTACATAAAAATAGGTTTCTAACTGGGTTCCAAAGAAAATTTTATACATAAAATACTATACAGAAGGTTGAAGATCAGAAGTTAGGCAAAAAGAAACCCATAATGTCTTTCCTATACTGTAGAGTTTAATAAAAAGCTTATGATTCTACAGTGGATGACATTGGTCCCAAATTTCAAGCATTCTGGGTTACCAATACCGAAATGACCTCTATGGGAACTATTTCAAGCTCACTAAGTACTTTCAAGTCTTCCTCCTACTGTTTTACAGCAATTTTGGGTACTTGAAGAGGTTTTGGAAATGTTAATCTGGCTTCCAAAATTTTTGTATGACGCTGTCCAATTTCACAGAATCAGAGACTCATAGAATGCAGGTTGGAGGGGGGCCTCAGGAATCACTTGGTCCAACCTTTCTTGGCAAAAGCATATTCTAGACAAGATGTTCCAGCATCCTTCCAGATATTTGTTAAAAGACTACAACACTGGGAAATCCACCACTTTCCTGGGGAGATTGTTCCAATGGCTGATTTTTGTCTTTGTGGATATTTTTCTCTAGTGTCTAATTGGGATCTTTCCAGGATGAACTTGTATCCACAACCCCTCATCTTTTCCATGTGACTCCTTGTAATAAGGAAGTCTCCATCTTCTACATAGCCACCCATTTCTTGCAAAACATCACAGAACTTTTAAGAGAAAACCCTCAAGCAACCTTTTATTTTACTGCTGAATATGGTGTTGTGTTTTAACTGCAGTTTTTTTTCCAAAGCCTGAGACAGACCTCAGGTCCTGTGACCTTGGAGGGTACATAGTGTTGGCCTGCTGCAGCATCACTCCAGGGCTGAGGCAATAAAGGGTGATGCTTCTCTAGCTGTAGAGGAGCTTTATGGCTTAATTCACATGCTGAGCCATCTTCATGTGTGACAGGAAGGGGTTTAAACTGCCAACTGACCTGTTTCCCAGGTTCTAGAGCTATAAAATAAGACCACAGAATCACAGAATATGCTCAGTTGGAAGGGACTCATTAGGATTATCAAGTCCAACTCCTAACCTGCACAGAGCCATGCCCAAGAGTCATAGCACGCACATGAAAGTATTGTCCAAATGCTTCTTGTATTATGTCAGGCTTGATGCTGTGATCACTTCTCTGAGGAACCTATTCCAGTGCCCAACCAACCTCTGTAGGAAGAACCTTTTTCTAATGTCTAGCCTAAAACTCCTCTGACACAACTTCAGGCCATTCCCTTGGGTTCTGTTAGTGGTCACCACAGAGAAGAGATCAGTGCAAGTTCCTCTTCTTCCTCTCTCAAGGAAGTTGTAGAATGCAATGGGGTTTCCCCTCAGTATCCTCTTCTTGAGGCTGAATAGACTAAGAGACCTCAGCTACTCCTCATACAGCTTCTGCTCAAAGTTCTTCACCATCTTTGACGCTCTCCTTTGGACACTCTCCCATAGCTTAAATCTTACACTACAGTGCCCAAAATTGCACACAATATTCAAGGTGAGGCTGCCCCAGTGCAGAGCAGAGCAGGACAATCCCCTTCCTGGTGATGCTTTGCCTGATGCCCCCCAGGACACCGTTGGCCTTCCTGGCTGCCAGGGCACTGCTGGCTCATATTCAACTTGCCATTGATCAGGATCCCCAGGTCCCTTTCCATGGCACTGCTTTCCAGCATCTCATTCCCAAATCTCTATATACAACCCAAGTTGCCCTATTCCAGGTGCAGAATCTGTCACTTTCCCTTGTTGTACTTCATATGGTTGGTGATTGCCCACTTCTCTCATTTGTTGAGGTGTCCGCAGGGCCTCCCTGGCTTTGAGGGACTCTGCAGCGCCTCCTGATTTTGTGCCATGTGCAAACTTGCTCAGTATCCCTTCCAGTCCAACATTCAAGTCATTTATGAAGATGTGGAAGAGCACAGGGCCCAAGATCGAGCCCTGTGGAACCCCTCTAGTGACAGGTCACTGTTGTGGCCCAATCCCTGAGAGGGACTGGAAAATTACCTGCAGGTGGCACACACTGGTGCCGCCCCCTCTAAAGGGTCTCGGACATTACCTTATTTGTGCAAAAGGCAGCCCTGAGCCAATGGGGTCAAAGGTTCTGGCCCCTAGGCGGAGTCAGATGAGAGGTCATATATGTGATTGTACTTTGAATAAAAAAAGAGTTTTGCCTGCATCGTGTCGCTGTGTGTAACTCCTCTAGCCCGGTGATGACCACACAGCGAAACCACAAACATTTTGCACAAATTGTCTTGTTTTGCACTAATTGTAAGTTGTAAGTTTGTAACAGTGTTTTTTAAAGCAAAAATTCCAAGCCTTGCATGTCCTGAATATGTATTGGTTTGTGTCTGTTTACAAAAGTTTTATTTTTAGAAAACAGATGGGGAGACAGGCATGTGAAACCCAAAGGCAATCCTGTAAGGTCTTGAATTGGTAAAATCCAAAAGAAAATTGGTTTTGAATCGGCTAATCCCAAAGAAATTAATAATTTTCAAGATTTTCCATTTTTCAGAAAATTGACACAGTTTCCAAACCTTTGGCGTTCAAATTGCAATGAGCCAACCTCATTCAAATTAGCATGAATCAAATGACCTTAACAAGAATAGCTTTTCCAATGCTAAAGAGCCTAAGCCCTGAACCCTAATAGATTTCATTGTTGATTATGTTGTTTGTTGTTTTTGCCTTTTGTTTTTTATTTTTTGATTGGAGAGCCGGAGATGTTGTGGCCCAATCCCTGAGAGGGACTGGAAAATTACCTGCAGGTGGCACACACTGGTGCCGCCCCCTCTAAAGGGTCTCGGACATTACCTTATTTGTGCAAAAGGCAGCCCTGAGCCAATGGGGTCAAAGGTTCTGGCCCCTAGGCGGAGTCAGATGAGAGGTCATATATGTGATTGTACTTTGAATAAAAAAAGAGTTTTGCCTGCATCGTGTCGCTGCATGTAACTCCTCTAGCCCGGTCGGCAACAGGTCACCAGTCTGATGTTACCCCATTCAATATTACCCTCTGTGTTCAGCCTGTGAGCCAATTGCTTGTCCCCAACAGGATGTGTTATTCAGCTGTGTGCTGGACCTTTTGACCAAAAGGATCCTGTGAAGGACAGTATTGAAAGCTTTGCTGAAATCTGGACCAGGTGGCTTCCCTTGATCGGCTAGGTGGGTTACTTTGTTGTAAAAGGAAATCAGATTTGATAAGCAGGACTTTCCTCTCATGAAGCCCTGCTGGGTGTGACCAGTGTCTGTGTTGTCTTTCAGGTGTTTTTCAATCCCTCCCAGAATAATCTTCTCCATAACTTTACCAGGCTCTGAGGTGAGACTGACAGACCTGCAGTTTCTGGGATCCTCCTTCTTGCCCTTCTTGAAAGCTAGGACAACATTTGGCAGCTTCCAGTCAGCTGGGATCTCTCTGGATTCCCAAGACTCCTCAAAAATCATCAGAGAGAGGTTTTGTAATTATATCAGCCAGCTCTTTGAGGATTCTTGGATGAATCCCATCAGGCCTCATAGATTTCTAGGGATCCAGCTGGAGCAGCAGATCCTGCATAGTTTCAGGGTTGAGTGGGAGTTGATCGTTCTCACAGTCATGATCCCCCTGCTCAGAGCACTGAGACCTCCTTGGTCCATCATCTGTGTTGAAGACTAAAGCAAAGAAAACACCTCTGCCTTGTCTGTCCCTATTTGTGAGATGACCATCCTCATCCTGGAAAAGGCAGATGATATTTCTTTCTTGCTTCTTGTTATTAATATATTTGAAAAAACTCCTTGTATTGCTCCCCACATTTCTGTCCATCTTCAACTCCAACTGAGCTTTGGCCACATAAATTTTCTCCCTGCAGTGGCAAAAAGCATCTCTGGATTCTGCCCATGTCACTTGACCTTGTTTTCCCTGGGCATACACCTTCCTTTTTTGCTTTATGTCCAAGAGAAGATCCCTCCTCAGCCAACCTGGCCTTTTGCCCTGCCTGCTTGACTTCTGACATTTGGGAATTTCCTGCTCCTGTGTCCTTTGGAGATGATATTCAAAAAGTGACCAGCACTGATGGACTCTAGCACCTGCAAAAATGTTCTCCCAGGGGACCTTACTGAAAACCTGAGTAGCAGCCTGAAGTCTGCTTTCCTCATGTCCAGAGCTGAGGTTTGCTGACACTTTTTCACATGTCAACAGATATTTAAAACTCAATCACTTTGTGGTTGCTGTGGCCAAGAAGGCCACCAATCTCCACTTCACTCATGAGATCTATTCTGTTGACAAGGAGGGCATTTTTGCTAGTCATCTCCCTTAGGACCTGTTCCATAATGTTATCATCCAGTTTTTAGGAATCTTCTGGCCTGGGTTGGAGCAGCTTTGTGATGCTCCCAGTTAATTTCTGGCAAGTCAAAGTCCCCCACAAGGACAAAGGCAGTTGCCTTGGAAGTGTCTCTTAGTTCCTCAGAGAATAATTTGTCAGTGTCATCATCCTGGCTGGGAGGTCTATAGTAGACTCCCACAATGACATGCACATCATTTATTTGCCTCTTGATTCTTATCCAGAGGCTCTCAACTGTGCCATTGCCAACTGTGAGCTCCATACATTCTAATCCTTCTGTTACATACAGTAGCCTCTTCTGCCTTTTCTATTCCTTCTGAAAAACCTGTAACCATCCAATTCCATCAGGTTTCACTTTTGCCAGTGATGTCAAATCTCTGAGACTAGGCCAACGTTTTGAGCTGCTCTTGTTTTTTTCTCATGCTGCTTATTGGTGCAGAAACATTTCAGGTGTGGTACATTATAGCCAACACCTCTTGAGGCAGATTGAGCGACTCCATAAATACTGGTTTTCTCAACTTTTGGCACACCATCCCAGCACTCATCACTAGCAAGCCTGGTTTTATCCCTTTCCCCCTTCTGAGCTAGTTTAAAGCTCTGTGAACAAGCCCCATTAGCTCCTTAGTTCCTCTTTTCCACCTCTGAGATAGATGCATCCTGCCAGCTGTCAGTAAGCCAGGTGTTGAGTACGTCATCCCATGGTCAACAAACCTGAACTTTTTGCAATTACAGCAGCTTCAGAGCCACTCATTGACCTGATGGATCTGCCTATTCTTATCAATATTATTCCTCGTTACCGGAAGAATTGAGGAAATCACTACCTGTGCTCCTGATCCCTCTAGCAATCCTCCCTGAGCCAAACTCTCTTGATTGTCTGCTGACTTCTCTTTGTTATATGGTCACCACCAGAGTGAACAATCAATAGCCTATACTGATCAAATGGACTGGAGAGTTTCCAGTAATGTCCCTTATCCAAGTGTGTACCCTGCAAAAAGGTCACTCACTGCACATTAGCAAAGTAAAATGGAAGCTGATTTTGTGTCCCACTCTTGTTGCACAGACATTGAAAAGTCAAGTAACTTACAGACTTGCCATATTCATGATAAACTGGAAATATGTTTCCCTTTGATGTAAGCAGTTCAGGATATCTGCTGAGACCACACAATCAGTCTTTGGCTCTACAAAAACAAAGGCCAACACCTTGTTTAGTCCTAGTTAACTGAAGAAAAGTTGAATGGGAAAGCAGAGTAAGGACAGGGGTTAACGAGGACTTTTAGTTCTACTGGAAGTGGTGGAGGAACTCTACATAGAGTTTATATTTTGGTTTGAAAGTGGCAGGACCGAATTTTGGAAAGATGTCATTCCTCTTCCCTAATGTCTCTTCTAAGCCACTAGAGGGCCCCGAAGTCCACATTTGTCTTTGAAATTTTTTATAAGATTATACACAAAAGTGAATGTGTTTTCCAGAATTCTTGTGCTTTCTAGTTTTGCTTTTAACAACTAAATGTGTAGATTGAACAAACCACAAGAAAATAAGGATGCGAGAAAGAAGATACCTTGAAGGGTAGAATTACCAGGGACTTCTATCCACCAGGGACTTGCACGGCCTTCTGTAATTTGGTGTGGGGGGTATCTCAGCAGCACCTGATATTCACCTGTGTCTTTTCTAATTTATGAAACAGATGTATGTGTATTAGATTCCCTGAGAGTGCACAAAAGCCTTTTGATTTCATACCACGCCCTGTGAAGACATTTGCCATATGCTAAGGCTCACCTCAAGCTTTACTTATATAGCTTGTCTTATGGTTGTGGAGCAGTGAAGTAGATTGAATGTGAGGTACGGACTGGGTGAATTCTTAAATTGTTTTATGTTTTTTGCTGAAACCTGTATCACTTGATAGATGACAGCTGGAGCAGCTGGCTTCACAATCCTGGGAATGCAAAATGTTTTCTAATAATAAAGTACTAAAATTGCCAGAAATCTTCCTAAAATATTTTGTCTGTGACATATAAGGAAACGTACTGCAATATGGGCTGGCTCTACTGGCATTTGCTTTAAATGGCCTGCATCATACCAATGGCCCTTCCACTCCAGAGTAAAGAGTAGCTGACCAGAGTGACCACTGTTATTTACTTAATGCATTGTGCTTACACTGCCATGTTTTTTGGAGGGCTGCCAGTGGATACAGATGAGGCATAAGCTATGTGTATTCCTTTAGAATTAATTTTGCCTTTCCAGAAATGAATTAATCATTTGCATAAGAAATAATATTTCAGAGAAATGTATGTTTGCTGAGTTAGTGATTGTAATTAGGGATATTGCTAAAGAATGAACATTACTTCTTGTTCTTTTAAGCAAATCTTTTCCTTATTGGAAGTGACACAAAAGACATTAATGTATATGTGAGTAGTCACCATGTTCTTTGTATACAAAGATTTGTTAAATCACCAGCAAGATAGGAATGGGGTAAATCACAGATGATATTTTAGCATCTGACTCAGTCACCTGAACTCCTTCTATAGTATGTAAAAGAAAACAAGGCAATTCTAGAAAAATCATTCACTTAATCTTATAGTAGATGACTAAAGTACATTATGTAGCTCATATCTAGGAAGTATTCATTCATCTCCTTTAATTACAAAAGCAGTCTAGGTGACTTCATGTGTTGTATATTATATATACCTACCTTTTGGCAAGAAGAATCTCACCTGTCCTGTCAGTGTCATCATGCAAATCTCACATTTGTTTTTTCTAAATTATGAAGTACAATCTCTGTGCTGTGTATGTAGCAGCTTCAGCACTTGGGGAGAGAAAAGGATAAACAGCAGGCAGCTGTAAACATACACAGGGTCTTGAGACAGTACAGCTCCCAGGAACAATTGGATGGAGTTCAGTTTTTCCAAAAGAAGTCACTTTCCCAGCCTGGCACTCCTTGGAGGTACAACTATGGGATCTCTCCAGGCACTGTATGAACAGATGTGGCCAAGCTACTGCTTGCGGAAAGCCTGCCCAAATGGCTTTCACTCAAGGATAACACACTTCCATGTCCTAAGAACCTTTATGGGTTGTCTCCTGGGCCCTTTCTCAATCCCATCTGCCGGCATCCATCCAGGAGGCTCTGCCCAGCTGTCTTACCTGGGAGAGAGGGTATGCAAGGAGAGTGACATACAATGGAAGGATGGAGAAAGAAGGCTCTGATAAGCCACCTAAAATACACTATCATTCTTCAGGGAGTAGATTAATACACTCTCTGCTTTCTTGATTGCTCTCCTGCTGCAGATGTTTTACTTGCGTTATGAGTGAATGCCTATTCTCAAAATAATAAATCTTTCTGTTAAGGAGTGGTTCAAATTAGCAGTAATTCAGAATTTTATCTTTTTTATTCAAGAGGGCATAAGTGGAATTATAAAATTCGTTATAGTAATTTAATTCCTTTCATAAGCGTACTTTGAGTCTTCAGGGATGTCCGTATCAAACATATGGTTTAATTCCAAGTACTTTTCTTCTTAAAGCCCTTGTGTTTTGGGGCATAGCCAGATAGGATGACAGCATATATGTTATTTTTATAGCGCATATATTAGGTTGACAGGATGAAAAATGTTTTATCCTTGTGAGAACATTAAATGTTCCTGCTTAATTTAAAAAAGGGCTTGTCTAAAGGACTTTCCGTAAGTCTATATGCTTTTAGGGTCCTCTTCCTGTTCATTAGGAACTGTTCTGATTCTTTTGCAATCAGCTCTTATCATTTAGGAACTCATAGTGTCATTTCAATTGTAAGTGATTTGCAAATGCCTAAAAAATCTAGTGTGTTGATGGGATAGGGAGGAGGAAGGTGTTCTTGTAGTGAGGCATTATATACAATCTAAAATATTGCTGAGCAAGATACTGCAGTTTAGTGGCTGATTGTACGCTTCATTTAATATTGGAGGAGAAGCAAGAATTTCTTTCAAACAATGATTGTCTGTTGAGTTGTTTCGGTTTTGTTTTTATTAATGCCTGTGGGAAGTTTAGGAAAAAAATAGGAAGTTCATTTAATTAAAAAAAGTAAAGAAAATAATTGCATTCTCAGAAAAAAGAAAGTTTTCTAAAATAGCAGTTAAGTTTATTTCAGTCTCCTTCAGGTTAATGAGTGATAACATATTCAGCTGGCAAAAGGTATCTTTAAAAACATGATATCATCAAAGTTAAATCTTGCTGATTGATCCCCTGCAGTAAGCAGACATTTGTGACACCTCATATAATTACTTTCCCTTTGAACTTCAGATCCATTTTATGTTTCTTTTGATTATTTCTCTCACTGTCACTATTTCCAGCACTGGTGAGACATACCTGGAGTACTATGTCCAGTGCTGGGCTCTCAAGTGAAAGAGAAAGGGACACACTGGAGCAAAGTCCACCAAAGGAGCATGAAGGAATGGGAGCATCTCATACTGGAGAAGAGGCTGAGAGAGCTGAGATTGTTAAACCTAAAGATAAGATGGCTCTAGGGGAATCTTGCCGATGTGTACAAATATCTGATGGTTGAGAGTAAAGGAGAGGAGGCCTGCATAATCTCAGAAATTACCAATGACAGGACCAGAGGCAGTGGGCACAAATACAGGAGATTCACTCTCAACACAGTAAAACACTTTTCTACAGGGTGGGTGATTGAACTCTGGCACAGGTTGCCCAGAGAGGTTGTGGAGTATCCATTCTTTGTTTAGCCTAGAGAAGAGAAGGCTCAGGGGATGATCTTGTCTCTCCCTACAACTATATGAAAGGAAGTTGTAGCTGGGTAGGGGTTGGCCTCTTCTCTCTCGCAGCTAGTGACAGGACAAGAGGGCACAGTCTTAAGCTGGGCCAGAGAAGGTTTAGGTTAGACATTAGAAAGAAGTTCTTCACAGAAAGGGTGATTGGGCATTGGAATGGGCTGTCCAAGGAGGTGGTGGATTCACCGTCCCTGGAGGTGTTCGAGGAGAGACTGGATATGTCACTCAGTGCCATGGTCTAGTTGACAAGATGGTGTTGGGTCATAGGTGGGACTTCATGATCTCAGAGGTCTTTTGCAATCTAATTGATTCTGTGATTCTATGACATTCCAAAGCCATCTGAACATGATGCTGAGCAGCTGGCTCTAGGATTGCACAAGGCCATCTCAAGCCTCAGCTCTTCTGTGCTTCTGCTAATGTTTTTGCAGTTTGACAGGAGTTAAAAGAGGCTGAGCAGCATTCTTGCTTCTGTAGTTCATACGCAGGCATGAGCTTCTGAAAAATACTTTATGTTGAATTACAGACCTAGAAACAGATTTCTTATTTTCCATGAAGCCAAAGACTAGAATGGATAGATCATACCTACAGTCTGAAGCCCTGTACATTAAAAGCCAAAATACTTAGTTCAAATAAATTAATAGTAAAGAAAGTTCTTCAGACATTGCATAGTCTGTCTCTTTGTCCCTAGGCAGAATTAAATGTACCTAAACCATTACTGGCAATGTTTCCAGTCATGAATGATCTTTAGAGTTCCTTGATATTGAAGTGAAACTTTAACAACTGTTGGCTCTAAAATCTCATTAATGTCTCTTCTTGCTGCACTGATTATTGAGCAAAGTTTATTTACTTTGCAAGACTGCTGCCATTCCCTCCTCAGTCTTTTCTTCTTTAGGCTGAACAAACATCTGACTCTGTCAACCTTTTCTCACTAAAGACACGGGAAAAATTCGCTGGGGACTTGGAATCCAAGCAGTGCAACATGCCTGCATGTTATTCGCCTAGTCTAAGCTCTACCAAATGAACGACCCAGGCTGATGCTTAAAAACAGTCTTGTGTGTGATGTGTGGCATGCACTGAAGCAAATGATCTGGCAAATCCACTTAGAGCCTTTTGGAATGTTTTAGCAAGACTAAAAGCAGTGGTTAGGTCCAACTGTATATACCTAAATGAAACAGTTTCCCACAAGGGAAGATGGACACAGGGTGTCTGGTCTGTGGTGTCCCTGGGCTCCCTGCCTCATCAGGCAATACCCAAGCTTTGGGATGGCGGTTCATTGCAGGTTACCAACTTTGACATCTTCCTGTGTGGAGGAGCTTGCCTCCTTCCCTTAGTTAAACTGGGAGCACTGGGAGAGCAACCTCCTGCTCCAGGCGCTCATCTGTGTTCTCAGAGCTCAGGGGAGATCTCCTCCCTGGAGGCAGCATTGGCACCTGCAGCATGGCTGAAACGCACTTGCGCAGAGGATGCAGAGAGGTTGATCAAGAGCATAGAGCATGGTAAAGCCCCAAAATCATGCCCTTCTCAGTCCCAATGGGAGCCAAAACTGCACTAGCCAAGCACATCTTTGCTGCCTCAGGGCACCAGGTGAACCTTTGTCTTCAACCACTACGAGCTGCATGAAGAAAGTAGAAGATAGCAAATGGACAAATATAAGGAAAAATGAAAAACAGAGTAGGGGAACAACTACAAGAGAAGGATCCCCTTCACGCTATGCCCTCTCCCAGCCTGGTCAGGCAGTAAAGGCCTTCCTTGAAAGATGGATTTTACTTCTGTGTTTGTTAAAATACAAAGCTGAAGGAGTTATGGATGTGCTAAATTCAACACAAGCAATTCAACTTTCCATCAGGAACAATAATATTTACACAAAGGTAAATTAAAAAGTAAGAAGAGATGTCTTATATGATGAGTTAATGAAATCTGTAACTTTTACAAAGACAGACAATAAACAAAGAAAACTGGAAAGAATTTGTAATCACAAAAAAAGGTGCTGTGGGGAGTAACAAGAAACAAGAGCTTGCTCTTATGAAAGTCTCAGTAAGATTTTTTCTCAGTCATTTCACTTTGAAAGTACCTTGAGAAATAATCTAAGGTATATTTTAACATCAAAATTCTGCAAAATGAATAGAAATTCAGAATACTTTTCAGTGTCACCTAATCTGTATTTTTATTCAAGTGATTTCATGGAATAGAAACAGATAAAAGAGGAATCAGGCCCAAAGTACTGAAGTGGATAAAATTATTTAAATGCAAAGTGTAGTCAGTTAAAAACTAGAGAGCACATTTATATGCTCAGAAATGTACTGATGCTTTCAATCTCTCTCACTTATTACTGAAGTATGCATTATTTTATTTCTAATGCTATAGTGTAATTCTTTTGTTAAACTCCATTGATTTTCATAGGATATTGTTGTTGTAACAAGGTGCAGAATTAGAAAAAATAATACAGTCATTTTTCTTTTACAGTCCTCTTTCTGATGTCCTTGATTATATTTTCCTGTGATCTTTGAAACCACCTTCCAAGCCCTCTCTGTGGAGGCTACAGTGTTACTCCCAATCTCCTTGGGAAACACTGTTTCTGGACATTGACCAGACCTCTATGGCAGGTTGCAAAGTTTGCTTTTTTCAGTATAGCAAGTACATGGGCTGCACCTGTAGATGTTTGTGGGTATGACAGCAGTACAAGTTTCATGGCAGAAAGACTAAGTTAAGTAGAACTTAGGGTCTGCTTTGACCCCTTGTTACGAGACCTGACAGTACAGGTGCAAGATCACCAAGGAAAGCAGAAGACAACTAGATTTGACAGTTTAACAGAGTGAAAATTATTTGAGAAAGGCAAAGGGTTTGAGCTATATTTAAGATGTATGGAGTTTGAAGTTTTCTCTGGCAGAATGTCAATTGCAATACGTTTATAACTTGATAAAAAGCCATAATATCATTTTTTGGCAGTTTGATGAATGAGACATTGGGGAAAAATGTTTATCCTAGAACAGAAAAAAACCCAAAAAGCTTCTGTCAGAATATGGGCTTTTCAAACCATGGTCACTTCACTTGCAATAGCTGATTAAACCATATTGGGGACTAGCATCAGCTTAACTTAGATTACCTTTATCACTGTCTTACGAAAAACACTGCTAGGTGGAGATTAAAAAATGGTTTTAATTAGCTTTTTTGATAAGGTTATTGAGACCATGTTTTTCATTTGGCAAACATAACTACTATCTGCTTTCCTAAAAAGCCAGGAGCTAAAAGAGATCAGCAAAGAATAGATCTTGAAGAATAAGCAATTGTATGAACAAAAATATAGAAACAGAATTATAGGGCATTTTTTGAGTGAAAAATTTAGAAAAATGGCTTGAGGAAAAAAGTGAAACTTAAAAGATACTGAGATATTTTGTGAGATTTTGCTATTTTTCAGATTTGAAACAATAACCAAAACCATTTGTCACAATGGTAATTTCAATGCTTTTCAAAGTAAAATGCTTCACTCTCCAAAGTGAAACTGTTTTCTCTCCTTTGATTTCATAAAATTACTCTATTGTATTAAAAGGACATCACTGAAAGCACATTGATTTATGATATTCTTGTAATAAAACAAAACAAAACAAAAAACACCTATTCAACTCCTTGATTTTGCAACATTTTCAAAAGATTCAGTTTTTAATCTGACCAGGAAATATTACATTTTGTGCTTGCTAGTGAATTAAAGAAGTGAAATAAACTATTCTCTTGGCTGCTCACATTAGCTGGTAGCACTCTGAATCATCACAAGGAATAAGATGAGCTATACTCAGACTAATAACTGGGAAGGGGGAAAGTTTCATAAAGTTTCATCATAAATCCAGACTAGTAATCAAGTGTTTGGTTTGAAGAGCAGTTGCACTGATTTTGAAGGTAATATAATCAAAGGTAAAGTAACAGTGATTCACTGATAGAGCTGTAGCAGAAGCAGTCCTGTTTTTGAGGGAAAAAGAAAAAGTGGTTTGTTAACTTTCCCTAATAAGGTAGCTAAAAATTTTATCTTGAAGATTTGGCTTAATTTGATTAATTTGTTTTAGTAATAGTTAAAAAAAAAAAAAAAATAAAGAAAGAAAATGCCCTGGCAAAAGGAAAGCATTAGTGGGAGAAGAGAAACTGAGTGTCATCTTTTCCATCTTTTACAGGATTTGGGGTTACACTGGGAGGAAAAACCACATCCAAATTTTATGGAAAAAAACCCAAATGTAATGAAAAGTTATTCTCTATCTAGAGCATCTAGGGCATCATCCTGGCTTGGGGAATTGAATTTATATCTTATGGTGCAGTGCAGACTTGAACCACTCCTGCTCTTTATTTGACTGGAGTAGAAACTCAACCAGCAGAAACCCTGTTTCAGTAGCATTGATCCTCATCTGGTGTTCTCCAAGTTGAGTCCTCAAAACAAGTGGTAGCTGCCAGGAATAGAATGTAGTTTGCAGTTGGTCTGGGGGTTTATATTACCTGAGTAAATGAACAAGTGATGGTAAGAATGCACAGTGCTTTATGAGCAATAAGCAGTTCTCTGTAATTTTTTTCCCCTTACTTTTCCCAATATGGGTCTTGTCTTTTTTTGTACACCTAATTAACTGCCTTTCATTCTCCTTTTTAAACTGTTTTATCATTATCTTTTTTTTTTATAATTGACATATGATCATTATAATTAATTTTTTTATCATTGACATATGATCATAATATTTGCCACTAATTTCTGCCATAAATCTTTTAACCATAAATACTCATATTGACACATCCTTTTCCATGGCAGGCAGGGGTCTAAAGCTAGAAGCGGGTTATGATGTTCCCTGCCACAGCCTAAGGCTGATAGCATCCCCAGGGGGTGTCACCTCTGTGGATGGCACTGCACAGATGTCAGACAGCCACGGTGCAAGGACGGTCCCTCCAAATCTCTTTCTGTTCTCATAAAAATATAAGTCAGTGGAGTAACTAGGATATTTTGATGGAATTCCCTCCACTCCCCATAAAGCTAGAGGGAGATGGTGTAGAGGGAAATGAGGGAGCAGTACTACTATATCTTTACATGTACTTTTAATCTCCTCAGTGCTGGAAGCTGGAGTTACGGGAAGAAAAGCTACTCTTGGAGATCTTTGGTCAATATCTAGAAACTTATTTGACAGATGCAATTAAAGCTGAAAATGAAGGTAGTGGATTCTGAAAAGAGTAGGACTGATCCAGTTTAATGAAGAGATTTGACAAAATTATATAATGTGATACAAAAATAGCACTTCTATTCATCTCTATAGTAGAAGAACAAGGCAACTTACTGAGAAATTGAAAATTTCTATTTTAAAGCTGATAAAAAAAAAAAAGTGTTGTTGCACAGCATGCTGTTAGCCTGGAACTCCTCACAATCCCTATCACAGCAGCTTTTGGCTGGGCTGACCATTACTTGCTGGAACACTGAGACAGTTGATAGTAAAATACTGAAATAAAACCAGCACTTAAATGTGCAAAGGCACACACAGGAACAATAAATCATATATGCTTCTCCTTATAACAGAGGAAAGTGGATTTTCTTTTCAATTAAACCTAAAATAAATCAGTAAAAGATGCTTCTCTTCAATGGAACTAGCATTTGTTTGTGTGAGATGCTTGCTAAAAGAGTTATTTTTCCATTCTACTGTAGTTTCAGGCCTGTTGCTTAAAGTCTGTGTTCAAATACTAGCACATCATGACCCTAAGACACACCCTTAGTGTTTAAGATGACAATACTAATCACTCTACAATAACTCTACAACTTTACAATAAACTCTAACAATAATAAACTTTTCTCAACTATTTCTTTTTCTGTGCAGGAGGCATATTATTTTATACTTTTATTTCATGTTTCTAGACTTCTGTATTCAAATTTTTTACTTAAATTGAGGTTTACATTTTGCATGTAAAATACATTTAGACAAAATTTTTAGAGTGGAAGAACCAGAAAGGGATAAATCTCAAACTATCGCAACTGTTTCATGGTTGAAGAAGTTTGTAAGAGTGGCAAATTCATAACAATGTTAATGTCCATCAATTTCTGTTTTATACTTGTTGTGTCTCTTTGTCATTCCCTGTTTATCTGAAGTGTCTGACGAAGATTCACTGTCAACCATCTGCCATAGATTTTATTTTCATTGCACTGCATTAATAGCAAAGTTGTTTATCTCTGAGGTCCGAACCAATAAAAAAATTGTCTAGCGGTGATTGCATGTGGGGTGGCTGCTGCTGAGAAGAGCTAAAAGAAAGAACATGTCTGTTGGCTAAGTGTGGGCTGTAAGGACACCATAAGTGGCTCTTGTGTCACTGGTTGGCAATAGGATGGAACTTAGATGAGAGCCACACATGAGGTCCACCCTGGCTGCTCACCATCACTCCTGTGTGTGCAGCTGAAGTTGCTCGGGTAGGAACAGAACAACAGAGGCACTGAGATATTGCTGGGAGGGAAGGGCAAAAGTTGACCTCCAGTTCAGCTGCTTTTTGCCCAACCTCTGGGCTTGGAAGAGGCTAGAAATGTTCCTGAGAGAAAAAAAGACTTTTCTTCCCCATCTCTCAAGTAGCATGCCCTAGGAAACAAATCAACAGCTAATGTGGAAAATATTCTCATTGATAAAGTACTAAATTTGTCTATTAATCACTATTGCTTCCTGGCATTTAAACAAATTTAATGCAAATGTGTTTTTCTGCCTTCTTGTTTTATTGATGATGTTCTTTAATTAACAATGTGTGGCTGATTTTTTGTCTATTTCTATAACTTCCTATGATTCAATGCAACCATTCTAGTTTATTTTATATATACTATTATACAATACATAGCTAGATATTTTATTTAATTCTTTCTACCTTAAAATCAAAGTCAGTTCACAATTATGCATATCGAGCTTCATTGTCACATAGGTGCACAAACACTTAGCTTGGTAGAAAGGGTACTCACAGAGCACTGAGTGGGATTAAATAGACCAGAAAGCATCAGCTGCTTTCAAAGACATTTTCTCTCACTATGTATTTCCAGTAAAACAAACATGAAAGAGTGCTTTCAGTAACCAAGGACATTTACTAGATGTTACCTTTTCCCACTCAGGGCTTTTGACAGGCTCTTCTGTCCCCCTGATCTGCTCATTCCTACCAGCAATGAAGTTTGCATGGGTGTTCCCTGCTCTGCTTCACTGAGCTCCAGCATTTCTATAGGGTCATTTGACTTGGCCTGACAGACCTCTCCTGGAGCAAAGAAATGGATTAAGAAATGCATGGAATAAGAAGTGGTTCACATGAACTGTTTTGGCAATTCTGGGGAAGTGACAATTGCTAGGCAGGAGGGACAATAAAGTTGGTTCAGTGAGTGGTCTTTTCACCATGCAGAATAGGAAGCTGAAGGGGATGGCTGACTGTAGGCTTAGTATGGCTTTTCTTGGGGCAGTGTCTGAGAAGCAGCCCCGAGCCATGGCTACGCGGTGATGGTGTCCCTGGACATATCCAGGGAGCAGCTGGGACTGCAGCACATGGTCTTTGGGTTACCCAACAAAAATTTAGGTTCAGCTCTGATTCAGCAATTGTTTGACTTGATGGCCCCCAAATAATTTTTCATGAATTCCGGGTACTATTTTTTGAGTAGATTGAAAAAATCTCTCTTCAGCTGGCTGTTGGCTAGGGAATCCTATAGCTTCTATGCTAAAGCACTTAGTTGTTAAAAATAACAAGCAGATCTCCATGGTGCAGAACTGAACTCTTAACAGCAAAGTGAAATTTCCTGGAACTTGCCAATTAAAACACTATTTGGAAAATATCCTTTAATTTATTCCAATTTTATTGTTATTTGTAGGCTAATGTGCAATATTGCGGCTATTCTTGCATGTTTGAAAAAAATAGGATTAATGGCCAGCAACTCCTGAAGTAATTATCTGAGTTTATTATTTCTATTCTTAAACACATGTGTTAGATTTTAAGGGGTTTACAGTAACTGTGAAACCTCTACCTTTCCATATAAATGCATATGAACATTTTTGTATTTCGAAGCCTCAGTGAAAAATGGTAGCAGGCACATTTTGAATAAAACAGTATACCAAATAAACACCTAAACAAAGCCAGAAAAATATTAAGAAAGAAAGACTGGCTATGTCTGTAATGTACTTGTGGACCCAATGTGACTCAGCTGTGCTCTCTGTCCCCTCACTGCCTGTACTGGCAGGGGACACCTCTTGGAGTACTCACTTCAGGGAGAGCCATCAGTGAACTGCACTAAGCCCTCACCCTGCTCTCTCTGTACACAGGGAGTTTGGGGAAAGGTTTGGCCAGAGGGACTTAGTGTGCATTTTCTAAAGGGTGAAGTGGTGTGGACCATTCTAAAGGTGATTCTTATTTGCATCTATTGTGACCTTTCAGTAAGACCCACTGCACACATACTTGACCTTTCCATGGTCCAGCTGCTGCAGAGTTTGCAAAGAACATGTTTAACTGCTATTTGGAACAGGAGTTGTGTATTTGTAATGTGAGGTTAAGTCTTGCACAAAGACCTGAGGACCTAATCACCCCATGTCCTCTAGACCCAGGATAGTCTTAATCATAAATACAGTTGATTACTAGAACAAAAATATGATGTTATATATATTACTATTTAATACTTATTAATTACTTGGGGGAAGTATTAGCTGTGCATAACAATGAGGATGTAGTATGTTAGGGGATTCCTTTCCAGTAGGTTCATGCCTTGTATTATTAAGTGTATCTCTACCTCCATCCCTATCCCAGCTGTCCCCAACATGACCCAGACCCTCCTGACATGGAAGGCTTCTGTGCTGTTACAGGTAGCTGTTATGGCCTCACTTCTCACTTCCCTCTTGCACCATATTATTGTCATGGCTTTTAGGAATTCAGTGTTTCAACCTTTCTGTTAGATGTGCTGTGTTCACAGGTCACCTGTGAGTGTTCCTTGACTTGCTGTTCTTCTCCCCTTGGCAGTCTGGAGTGAAGGTTGAGGCTGGACTGGTTTGCTGTGCTCTTCATCCCTTTTATGTTGAAGAGTTAATACAAGAGGGACCTAGCATGGACCATTGCTGCCTGCATAGTTACAAATACTCTGTGTTCTACTCAGTGGTGAAATTGGAAGTGCTAGACAAAGAAAAGAAATCCCCGTAATAAAGGGACTCTGGAAATAAATATACTACGAAAAGTTTTCTTACATAATTGTAGTCTGAATTCATGTTACTGGTGAGAAAAGCTGAATGAGGAAGAATGGGGAAATTAGGCTGATGATGGTCCCACATTTGGAATAATTTTTCTGAACAGGTGTTTGAGCTTTATTTTCACTTGGCCTTCCTGTGCAAAGTTGGTTAATACATATTTTTGCAGTCTTTCTTAGAACCACAGAATCTGCCTCTGGACCTTACTGTGCTGGTTTAAAGGTAAACCAGCAGGAGAAATGAACTCAACATGAGAGAGATTATAAATCAGAGCTACAATTTA
>JAWWEV010000043.1:29970436-29982154 GCA_035583235.1 Hafferia zeledoni
GGAAATGAATAGAGGGGGTAGAATACA
Source organism: Hafferia zeledoni (assembly GCA_035583235.1). Lineage (NCBI taxonomy): Eukaryota > Metazoa > Chordata > Aves > Passeriformes > Thamnophilidae > Hafferia > Hafferia zeledoni. The sequence continues at coordinate 29,970,464 of JAWWEV010000043.1, forward strand.
CGATCTTGATCACCCCCACACAGTGCCAACTGGTCTCACCTGCTAAACTAGGACACTTACACACTATTCTTTATTTGCATTGCTTCACTAAAGTGGCACAGCTCTGAAAGACCAGTTCTTAGGTATCAATTGCCCAAGCAACCCATGGCTTAAAATATATAGTTTTAGAATAAAATTAGGAAGAACTTGCATTACATATGTTAATTATAACAGGTCACTGAATGTAAGACTAAAAGGCAATTTAGTATGGAATCTGTCTTGCCTAACTCTAGCTGTCAAATCTAAATTAGGAACACACAGGGAGCTAGACTATCAAAGATAGTAATTTAGTTTCTTTCATATAAGGCAAGAAATAGACACTGTCACAGAGTAAGTTTTTCAAAAAAACTTAAATATGTGTTTTAGATATACATCACCAGTTATGGAAAATCCTAGCTGAGTAACTGAGACTGGGTGATGAATAATTAAATGAAGCAAATCTTTGTCTTGGTACTGTAGCAAAGAAGATCATGTGGTAAGACAACAGCAAGTTAGCAACAGCCATTGCTAGCAGTAATGATATTTGAATAATTGAGATAAAGATAATATTAAATAATGAAGAAATCATCACTGAAGAATCAGCAGAACTGTGTCATTAATTTACCTGCTTACAGTCTCCCATGTTCACAAAGTCCAAACCTCTTGTGCTGGTTTAAAGGTAAACCAGCAGGAAAAATGAACCCAGCTCAAGAGAGATTACAAGTCAGAGTTACAATTTACTAAAAAGATTACAATAAATACAATGATACAGGGGAAAATTGAGTTTAATCCTCAGAAGAACAGCTGTATAACCCAGCAGCCTGGGGCATGAACACAATGGTATTCATTAGCCCCTGTGCTGAGGACCACGTGGTCCCCCTGAGTACAAAGTAAAAGGAAAGGGAAACCTGTTGGTGAGGATGATGGTTGCAGTCTTGTTGAGAGGGGCAGTTGCTGTCCTATTGAGTTTCTGGTCCTCCTGGGGATCTGATGAGTGGTACCAGAAGTCCCCAAACACGAAGACTATATATGTTCAGATTCAGGTGGAAATGTCCAGTACCTCCCCCAGGGCGAGGAGTTTCACAATGGCTGTTTTAACTCTGTTTGCCATGTGATATTTTTGGAATATTTGATGGTCTAGGTCATTGCAACTGCCTATTGTGCCAGTCCCTAATGGCCCAGTAGCAGAAGTGGCCCCTCAGGCTGGGTGTGAAGGTGCTAATGCCTCCCCAGAGGGGAGTTATCACACAGTGCTGTGAAAACAAAGAAATACTCCCCTGTCTCCCAGGGCTCTCTAGCACCCAGCTTGTAGCCTGAGGTGTCAGGTGTGCCTTGGGCAGCTGCTGCAAATGATCCATCATCAACAGTTCATGAGAAATGACATAGCGGGTATAGAACACAAAGTTTGGGTTACATACAGTGATAAACTGGCACTGGCTGCTGTAACTAGGACACTTCTATACTGTCAATCTGAACAATTGTTAGCTCTTCTTGTCTGGTCAGTAGGATACAGGAGACACTGGGTTGAGGTGTTTGGAAATTACGTTATTTAAATATGTCTGTCCATGGTGTCTAAATTGACAGTTATAGCTGAAACACATTCAATGCAAAAAGGAGGGATCAGGGTCAATAAAAAGACATGAGGTTTTTTTTAGAACTATGATATGGTCATTTAGTACAGACTGGAGAAAACATGGAAATGCTGATGTGGAATCCAAGAAGTCCTTCAAATATTTGCTGTTTTCCTGCTTTTTATTCCAATTGTGAACTTAAGGTTGCTGCAAATGAGGCACAGTAGTCAAAGTACATTACTGGCCATAACACAATGGCAGACATTTCTAGCTGCGGTGAAATTAGAAATGCTTGCTTAAAACCTTCTCTTAACATAAACTCTAGTACTACATAGATAAAATACTGTTTTTCTGGTTTCAGAATCTAATACCTTGATTAAGTGAATATTCATGATGGGAGTTTTTCAGGAGCTATTAAAAATGACACTTAAAAATTTCTGGTGAACAAACAGTGTTGCTCAGTTCCTAGTAAATGACATCTCACCAGCATTAGAACAGCAATAGCCTCTGTGCATCAAGCAGGTATGTTGCTGGTTCCTCCTGCTTAGTGACTGTTCTTTTGTTTGAGAATAGCAAAGAGATTAAAGAGCTCATGGTATTCCTTCCTGTCTCTGTAGCAGGACAAGCAGGATGTTCAGAGACAATGAGAAAGGTGACATTTCTATTACTATAATTTGTGACATAGGAAGGCTGAAAATCTTCTTTTTGAGAATGAGGAGGCTATTTAAAAGCTATTGAAAAGCATGTTTCCCAGTGTAGCTGGAGTAATAAACAGATCTTGGAGAGTATTGAGCGCAAGAGACAGAAATGGCAGGAAATTCTTGTGGTATGTTTCTAATTTGTCTGTGGGTAAGATATGTAATTGAATTAGTTGTAGATCATATGAAATTTGCACTGTATTGCACTGTGATTTTTGGCCTTTATCAAATTGCAGTGCATGCCTATGCATTTGGGGGCTATATTTTCAGGTTCCCTCTAATCAGTTCTTGTATGCCAGTCATTTTGTAATTCTATTAAAGGCTAAGCCTGAAGGCAAGCAGTATGCAAATCCTGTGACATTGCTGACTTTCTATCTGTGCTAGAAAAAAACAGTAACACAAGTACAATGAGTGAGGTAACCCTGCCTACTGATGATATTGCTGAGACAGAAGACATTTCCGTAGGGGGCATGAGAAGTGTAAGTTGCAGAAATAACTAGAAAAGGAAGTAATTGTATCCCCAGAATAAATACAGAGTGGAAGTCAGTGTTTCCAGGATGAACAAGCAAGTGACCTAAGCTATTCATCAAATCACTTCCCAAAAAGGCCCTTCTCCATCTTGGATTCCCTTCTTTGGATACTGTCTAATATCTTAATATCTTTCTTAATTTGTGGTGCCCAAAATTGCACACCCCATTCACTATTGCCCTTTGTGTTCAACCTGTGAGCCAATTGCTCACCCATCACATGATGTGTTTATCCAGCTGTGTGCTGGACCTTTTGTCCAGAAGAATCCTGTGAGTGACAGTATCAACAGCTTTGCTGAAATCCAAAAGGATTACATCAACTGGCTTCCCTTGATCAGCTAGATGGGTTACCTTGTCCTAGAAGGAAGTCATGCTTGATAGGTGGGACTTTCCTCTCATAAAGCTGTGAACAATGACTGTGTTGTCTTTCAGGTGTTTTTCAAAACCTTAAAGACTCCTCCATGATTTTACCAGGCAGCAAAGTGAGACTGACAGGCCTATAGTTTCCAGGCTTGGAGATAAGCCAAATTTGGAATTTCTTGTTTCTGGGAAGTTTGACCCCTTCAGGTCTTGCACTTGATGATTTAATCTTTTTTCATACACAGAGAAAAATATGTTATTGCCATAATTTAGAGAGCAGTAAACCATTTCCACATGCTTGTATTTTCCCAGACTCTTGCAGCAACTGAAAGGAACTGAGATTTTTGTCAGCTGCCTACTTTTTAAATAAAGAATGTGAAGAAAAGTAGCAGATATGTCAGGTTTAGGCAACAATGGAGACTTCATCGGTTCTACGGTTTGGAATGTTGTCTACCATGAGAACTGCCCTTCAGTGGCTCTGAAATATCAAAGCTTTTCTGCAGTTTGAAGACCTTTTGTAGTATGTTGTGATTGCTGAAACCATATTTTGTGTTAAACGTGTATTCTTTGTGAACACTTCCCTCTAGTATTATACAGTTATGATTGAATGTACCTCATAGAAGTTCAGTGCCAAAGACTGATCCTATGGACAAGCCTCAAATCAAGGAGCTCCATCTGTTGCAGCAGAATTAAACCTTCTCTTCCATCTGTGAAGCAGCCACACAACCTGTTTCAGCCACAATGCTGCACATAGAAAAGGGGCCTGATGTTTATCCCATAGGTAATTCTGTGTCCTGGTGGCTTTGCACTGTCACACAGTTTTTCTGGGATGGATTTCATGGGTGTCAACACCTGAGCTAGTCATAGCGATGTACCTTTTGATCAGCAGAGCCATGTGGGGCATCTAACTAGTATTGGACAAACACTTCTGTTTAACAGCTATAAAGGAAATTTAGATAACCAGCTCAGATATAGACATCACCTAAAGAGATGGCTGTGGTTGTCAGCTGAATCTCACAGTGGGTATGCTAATCTGTTTCTCTGTTGCTCAGCTTCTGCATTTTGGAACCTGCCACATGCCTCCATCAGGGAGTAGGGTCAGCAGAGCCCATTTCCATGGTCTTGTTGCTGCCAGTTGTCCACAGAACACAAGCATCCCATGGTCCTGAAGATATGGTGCTCTCAACTTGTGTTGAGTTTTGACCTGCTTACAGAGTTCTGATGCTTATCACCAATTTGCTCAGGGTACATTTGACCATGTACTTAAGGTGACATTTTCTGTATAGTTTTTCTCTGTGTGTCAGTAGCTCTTTGACAAAGCTTGTTACTGTGGCTCTCACACAGTATTCCCATAGTTAGGGTTTCTTGTCTCATGGTGAGTAGATGTTATAATTTGTTACAAAAGTTTTTGTGAAGTAGAATTTTTGTAAGGTTGATGTCCAGGTGTCCAGATTCAGTACAGATGGAAGCATATCTGATGATCTGCTTGTCTGGCTGATTTGCTGCAAAGTATTCCACCACTAATCTGGAAAAGCTGAGGCTTTTCTTTTGAAAAATTGGCAGACAGAGGCAAATTTGGCCCTAACAGTGCCAATGAATAAAGCACTTCTTTGGCAGAGAGATAAATATGGTTCTGCTACACAGACTGTGCTGCTTCCCTCTGCAAAACACAATCCTTCTCTCTGAGGATCTCTGCAGGAAAGACAGAGTGGTGCTGATCCTGGGGGGCATTTTGAAACTTTTTGCAATTACCTTTGTGACTGATTCATTGCCTGAGCCCAAACACTGCCATAAGGAGAACCATGAAGCCACTTTTTCATTTAATAAAGGACTACTTGGAGACTTCTGAAAAAGTCATGTTCTTATTAGTCAAGAGTTAAAAGAAACATCTGCTATTAATGCCTTTTTAATTTTTTTTTTCACATGATGGCATTTTGAGGTTGTTTTGTGCCTCTAAAAATATGCCTGTGAAACATACATGGAGAATGGAGGAAATTTTGTCTGAGTGTATTAACATGAGATGTAACTGCGGAGTGATATTTCAGATTCCCTCTGAGCAAAAGGCTGAGCAGAAGAGGAGAAGGTCTAGGGTAAGGACAGCATTGTCTCCATGTGTGTTTCTTCTCAAATTATTAATGATATAAGTGTAACAAACACTTTTCTAATGGTGAGTTGAAAGCATATAACGATTATTTTGTCCTTATGTTATTATGACTGGGGCTTAATGATTCTTCAAATGAATCTCATCAGCTGAGAATGCATTAATAAAAATGTCCTGCTTATTCTTCTTTGCTGGACTTTCTAAAGTAGCAAGATGGGAATAGATTTATCCATAAAAATAAATGGATAAAAGTTAATCTTGCTTAGGCTGGGCTTGGAACCAAATCAATGAATCAAATATTGCTGTTCCTATATGGACATTCAACTGAACAGAACTGTATTTTAACAGTCAACATATAAATATAAGAGCACTGGAAGACAGTGATATGCCTAGGGGAAGTTGAGGGAATTATTTGGTGCAAATATTTTATGACAAGATCTGCATGAGTGGGAAGAAACATGTACAAATTATGACTGGATATGAGAGCACTGCCCATCATTTTGGTCAGAGTTTCATGAGGTGTCAGACCAGGAAAAGATATCCAGAATTAAAATAATCTCACTTATAAGTTCAATGTCCCCTGTAAATGTGAATTGCGCAGTGCATACTTTAGAAACACTGAAAAGAAACAGGTGCCTCTGGTAAAGAATTTCCCTACCCTGTTTTTAGGATTTAATGCAGCACTCTCTGAAGTTATTTTTTGTAAGGAAAGCACCTCAGTCTAAGGAAAGAACCTCAATCTGAGTTTAGTTGTAAATGATATATTTTTAGATCCCTAAGCTGGGGGAGTTGAATCTCACTGCTAAACTAATGGAGATGCAGGACTTCTGTGAAATTAAATTTTTGAGGTAAAAAATTTAATAGAAATAAGCAACAAATCTTGGGTTTCAAATGATCAGTCATGAAGTATCTATTGCATTTTCTAGTAAATCAATACAGATGATATTTATGCTTATACTGTTTTTAAAGCTCTTTGCTTTATTTATAGCTTGAATTAGTCCAGCTTCAACTTTTAGCTGAAGGATCTACTCAAATCCAGACCCACTCCAGTGAGCGTAGCTTTGCTCCCATGCAGTGCATGTGGGGATTTATCTCTTCTTAATTCACTTGTCTCAGTATCAGGTGTCTAGTCTGAATGAATCATTTACTTTCCCTTTGTAGCCCATGGAGACAGATAATCATTTATCCAGGTTGTTCAGAACATTTGTTTTCTTCTGGAGGAAAAGTATCCTGAGGTGATGACACTTTCTTTTTCCTTCAGTTACAGAGGGGGCCTGGAAGAGGTGGCTGACACTAGATGACACTAGATCAGCTAAGATCAGGTGGAACAAGTTCTTCTCTGAGATGTGCTTATGACATTTCTGACCTTGGTTTCATTAAATTAAGCATAACAAGCTGCTGGAATCAGCCTTCAAAGATTTTTTAAAAGATTTGTCCCCCTTCCCTCCCTCCTGTAGTTTATGTTATTCTGCATTGAATTATCCTGAGTTTTTTAACACTCCTCTGAAAGCGTGGACACCAGAATTGTACACAAAGGAACATACTGTCCTGTTTCTACTTGGGATTCCCATTCAAAATTGTAAGGATTATGATAGCACATTGCTTTGGACAATGCCCAATTACTCATGCCTCAGCATGACCCTAAATCTTTTCCAAACAACCATATCCCAGAGCATGGTTGTCCCTCGTGTGCACATGGCCTACATTCTTTGAAAAGCTAAATGTTTTGAGGGACTGTTATGGGTTTAGCTAGGCCTAAACTTAGGCTATAGTTTTCAGAGTAGGCCTCAGATTATGAGCTGACTCGGGCTGGGTTAGGCCAGCTGACAGCTGACTACCACTGGCCAGTGGTATTCCATACCACATTCCAACGTCATCTCAAATATAAATACAGTAGAGTAGGAGGAGTTCTGGCAGTGGCCATCATGTCTGAGATAGAGACAGGACATGCTAAAGCTGTCCTGCTGTGCTGGGCCTTGCCGCTGCCACCTCTACGTTGCATTTTGCTTTAGTTCGGGGATGTAAACATTTTATTGTTATTCTCTCTTTCTTCTCCTTGCTGGGTGTCTTTTGGGGTGCTTTATGAATCTGGAGTGATGGGATCTGTTTTTGGTGGGAGGTGAAGGAATTATTTGTTATATCTAAATTGTGTAGGTGTGTGTTATATTGTAGTTTACCTTTAATTTTCTCTTTTCTGTATAAATATATAAACCTGTTTTAATTTTTCCATTTTTTTTCTCCTTTTCTTGGCCAGGGGGAGAAAGGAGCCTTTTTAGCTCTGGTTTATACTTGGCTTTTTGCCAAATTATTCAAACCAAAAAAGGGACTAAGCTAAGCCAATTTATTTTTAAATTCCAAATCTCAAGATGCATAAGGCAGACACTTTTCAGAAGGCTAATAGGTCATCTGTAAAATTTGACCTTAGCCGAAATCACAGGGATGTGGCTCAGAGGAGACAGCATTTTGTAAACCATATATTCTCTGCTCATAGAATCACATATGGTTTTTTCCCTCTGTATTTTCAAAGAAAATTATTAATTTTTGCTGTAGGAGTTGCAGTGCAGCCACAGAAAATAGTCATAAATTAAGTGTTTGAATATCTGACAATCTGTGATGCAGAGGAATCCTGGAAGAATTCTACATCATGTTCACACATCCTTTCTATGTGCAATGGCAGGTCTTTGGAAGGAGACCTACATTTTGTTTGTACCTAGATGTGAATTTGGCTGGAATCTGATTTCAGGTGAACCAGCCTGAGCCTAAAGGAACATTACTGACTGTGCAGCTGTCACCCTAAGTTTACACACTTGTAACTCAGCCCAGCCTGAAGTCTCAGTCAGTCTGCATCTTCACGGATTGAGTGTATCATTTACCGGAAGTTTGTCTGCAAGAAAGAAAATAAAACAAAGGATACATGGAAAAAATCCTTCAGTTCACAGATGTCCTCAGAATAATAGAAAAATGTCATGTTCTTTTAAGGAAAGGATACAGAGACTAATCTAGTGTTCTTTATCCCAGATTGCAATACTAAAGATGCATGGATATTGTTCGGAAATGTTTATGTACCCAGTGGCTGAAAGATGTAACCTTGCTGCTCTTCAGCTTCAGGCCAGAAGCCACTTGCACATTACTGTTGCTTGTGCTCAAAATACCAGGTCTTGCCAAGTAATCTTATTTTTTTGGAATGGGGCATGAAAGTAGACCATGGTGAGAAGAAGAGATTGAAATATTTTAAAATTATTTTTTTAAGAAATTCTCAGATACCCCAAAGTCACAGGTACAAGCATTCATAGGGAAGACATAGCCAACATCACTCCTTAAAACTAAACTGTGTTATACATAAAGCTATATATAAAAACTCTGGGCACCTGCTCCAATTTTGCTCCATACTAGTGCTCCTGAAAAATATTTTGGTTTTATGTCCTGATTTTATAGTATTTACTAAAGCCTTCTGACTACAATAGAGAAAAATGTTCTCTTAATTCCATATAGTAATTCAAAGACTTGCTTTATACAAAATAATGATGCCAATTTCTTTCTTTTGGTTATTTATTCACCTTCTCTCTTCGTCTTCCCACACATGGGTCTTTTACTCAAGCTTTTGTTTTCATCAAAGAGTTAGAGGTGAAATCATCATCATTAAACGTTTAATTTCTAATCTATATCCCTCACAGCTTCAGATTTACTCCTTTGAGAATGTGTATTATTTTATCCATAAACATTTAACAGTAGTTACCAGAGGCTAACTTTAACAAAATAACTGAAGAATTTTCTAGAGCATAATTTTCTTTTGGAAAAGCTCCAAAGAATAGATCTTTACCAAGAATGTATCAAAAGGTGAATAAATGGCAAGAATAAAACTGTGACGATAGTATCAAAATATTTTCTACAGGCTAAGCAGAAACACAGATTTTTGTGTTTATTTATTTTCATTTCAATTTGTTGTATGTTCAAAGCTTGTCTATAACAATGTAGCATGAAATATGCATATCCTACTATGTAGTACTATAAATTTTCAGAAGTATTTTGAAATAATCACAATAAAATGATCTTAAAATAAATTATTGCAACTATATAAATTCATGCAGAGTGCACTCAGATAACACAAGACTGACTCTTTTTGGAGCTGGTGCAGGAAAAAACCACCCAAGCTCCAGCAGGCTTTCAGGCACCTCAACCAGCTTCTGTGGAGTTGCCTGTTCCCTGGAGATAGCCTAGATCATACTTGAGCAACACCCTCTCTAGTTACTTTTTTTGACCTCACCAACTTGTGTTTATACATTTCTTCTCTTTGTCTCCTGGTAGTTTTATTCTTGATGTCTTCTTTTGTTGCTCTCATTCCTTTTCATATTCCTACCTCTTTCCCCCAGCATATTTCTCTCTTCCTCCTCCTGGTCCCTCCTCTGTTTCTGCTTTGATGGCTATTGGGAGAGTGATGTGACCAATCTCTTTTTGGGCACTGAAGAGCTGCGGGCTGCCTTGTTTCTTGCACAGGAAGCCAGTGGTCACATCTTTCAGCTCATAGCAAGAGCTCTGACAGTCACTAAACAAAACAGAGTGTTGGTACTGGCCCTGAAGTAAATTTCTTATTACATAAGGATTTGAGCTTGAGGAAATATTATGATAGCAAGTGGCTTTAATGAAAACTGTTTCAGCATGATATGACTCAAAAGCCCTAGCTCTAGCCACCATTTGCCCGTAATATGCTAGTACAGACACTAGGAAGATTTGAGTCAATTAGCAAGCCTCAGTCACAACTGACTTGGGGAAGAACAGACTATCCACTCGAGACTCTTCAGATGAGTAACTAATAACAAGTTGTCAGCTTATATTAAGTTTTACACATCTTGGCTGCCTCAGAAATGTACAGGCAAATTCTAGTGTTCAGAGAAAGGACATGGAGTTGAGCACTCCACAGGGAACTTCATCAATGCACACATTACATTGATCACAAGTAGTTTTTCATTGTGATGAGATTTTTCTCCTGGTGCAACTCTTCCAGAATAACGTATAGGAGAAAAGAGAACAGAAATTGTATCTGCAAAATAGAAGAGGCAGTTGGAATACTTTGTGAAATGCTGCTCAGTGAAGTGAAACATCTCTCACAATAAAAGTTCTCTGTCTGAAAGAGGCATCCAACATAGGTGACTTTCAGCCACAGTAACATGGATTATCATATCTTCATAAAATCATCAAATGGCCTGAGTTGGAAGGGACCTTAAAGATCATCTAGTTCCATACTCCTGGCATAGGCAGTTGAGCCCCACCCATGGCCTTGGACACTTTGAGGGATGGGGCATCCACAACTCCTATGGGCAACCCTCACAGTAAATATTTTGTCCCTATAGCTAATTTAAACCTACTCTCTTTCCATTTGAGGCCACTCCCTCTTGTCCTGTCACTCTACGGTCTTGTAAATAGTCTCTCTCCATCTTTCTTAGGCTCCTTTTAGGTACTGAAAGGCCATAATTAGGATTACATATAAAAGGCTGGAGTCTGATCTCAGTTACACCTACATGCCCTGAAATAAATTTATTTTTTATTTATAAAAATGAGATCCAAGACTGGCATCATGTTTCTGAGGAAACTGTTGCCCTTTTCTACAATAACATCATATTCTCAAGAGAAATTGTTAAAACTGATTACTTAAAAAATATTTCTTCACAAAATGTATTGAAAATCAAATGTTTGTCTAGAGCCAAACCTTCCAGACATCCACCTGACACCAGGAAGTAGCTATTCTGGATCTCTGTTTTTACACCTGGATTAGGAAGATATGCAGCAGGGTCTACACACAGAAAACACTGAGGCTGAAGACCACTTTGGCCCTGTATGAGTACTGGTAGATCAAGGGAGGGCATTTGTACTCTTTCAAAACTGGTGGTCCCAGAGAAGATACAATTCTGACTTCTGACAGTCCTGAGATTTTTTTTTTAATATATACTATACTACTATACCACTGTGAATCAGCTCATTTACATTCTCCACATTTTATCTGTGGAAATCAAGCCACAGATGAACTCAGTGACCTTTTCTGAAGACACACAGGTAATCTCAATATACATGATGGTTTCAGGATAAAAGCTGATTTCTTGCTTAAAATACAGAGTCAGTTCCAGTATGAGCCCAGTATGAGTCAGTTCCAGTATGAGTCAAAATACTGCCAACGTAGCTGGCACCATTTTGTGCTCTCCAAAGGTGATTTTGTCATCTACAGTTCTTGCATACTGCTTTCTGCAAAGATATCTGAGAGTCTCACAATTGCCAAGTGTCCATAACCTAAAGGATGGAAAATATCTCATCACATGAAAAGAAATTGTTCAGCTCAACATTGACAGCTGTGTTCTTTCTTTCTTTCTTTCTTTCTTTCTTTCTTTCTTTCTTTCTTTCTTTCTTTCTTTCTTTCTTTCTTTCTT
>JAWWEV010000043.1:29982254-30042259 GCA_035583235.1 Hafferia zeledoni
CCTTCCTTCCGAATTCCTTCCTTCCGAATTCCTTCCTTCCTTCCGAATTCCTTCCGAATTCCTTCCGAATTCCTTCCCTTATTCCTTCAAGAATATAAAATAAATTATTTAGGAGCCCAGCCTCATGCTCCTGATGGCTGAATGTGCCCAGAATACTGCAGTATAACAGAAAACAAATAATGGGGGAAATCCAAAATTTCTCAGTCATATTTCGTACTTGGGCTAAAAATTTAGAAGGATGTTACTAGTTTTGCTAAGTTCCATCTCATTGTTGCTTTGCTGTTGTGATCTCAAAAGGTTACTGATTGCACTGAGGGGCCTAATTCTGCTCTCAATCTAGTTTATTGTAGCTTCACTAAGTTTATTAGTTTATTCTAATGCTCTGATGGAACCATCTGAAAGAGAACCAAGCCCTAAATCTGTACGAGGCTAATATACAGCTTGTATTCTTTAAGAGCTCCCACTTTAAAAAGAAAGGTGGCAATTGATTTTTAATAAGGTCCCATTAATCTATTAAAACTACAGAGTTTTAAGATGTGTTTAATATCACAAGCTTTTTCAGACTACGACTCTGGTTTTGTTATGTGATAATCAGGAAATGTTTCAATAGGTCTGAATGCTCATATATTCCACCTAGGATATATTAGTATCTTCCCTTTTTCCTAAAGAGGTTGTATCATAAAAAAGACCAGGTAGAAAAAGTGGTAAGGAGGTAACTCCTTAGTGGAGTGACTCTGCCTTGCTCACCCAGCAGGTTAATGTTTCCTTTTAGAGGAAATGCTATTGGAAATGTGAAAGGATTGCCTACCGTTTGGGGATGAAGCATTTTAGTACCTGAAAAAATAACTATCAGTTACATCACCAAATAGTAGGTAGTCAAATGAGATGTATAACACACAGGGAAGACAACCCTGCCTCTCAAAACACAGTGTCATCTTTCAAAACTTTTTACACTTGCCTGAATTTAACAAAGTGGGGAGGAATAATTTAGTTCCATTTTGGGGCACTCTGTGTTGACAGGCCTACATTTGGGCAGGGGACAGAGACCTCTCTCATTTTCAAAAGTCCAACCCAGACTGTACAGTTTCCTCCTGCTGAGTCCTAGTAAATCATGCCAGCAATCATGCTGATCATGTCTCTGTCTTTCATGCTGAACTATGTTTACTGCAAAGAAAACTTCAGCTTTACTAGATGTCGTAAGAGTATTTTTCTGTACTTTAAGGCCAAGTTAAACCTGCCTGTACTGATAGAAACCATGAAACAGAGAAAGACAGATCTCCAATGATCAGCATTCACAGCCAAGTAAATCTTGTGGTCCAGTGACTTGGAAACATTTGAGAAATTAACTCAAATGACACTGTTTGTGGAGCTGTTTCACAAGTAATAGCATGACCCCAGATTTTCCAAATTTGCTAGTGTTCAGCAGGAGGCAGTTTCAGAAGAAAATTACATTTGCTTCAGCAACAGAGTGGCCACAGTTTGCCCCCAACTAATTCTTTTGCCATTCTATGTATGACAATTATTTCAGAAATACTGTTGAGATAGAGCAGATTTCAGAAGGACAATTTGTATAAAGAGCAAAATCAAAACAATCTTCTGGGGAAAAATACTACTTCCTTTCTGGTAAAATTTCCAAAGGAAAATGAAGCACAAATGAACCATTTCAATTTCAGATCAATTTGAACAAAAGAGTTTGTATGTAATCCAAGACAATCTTCAGTAATCTGCATTCAGGGCACAAAACATGTAATGCAAGTCATGAAACAAAGGGAACCTAAACTAACATTGTCTACATAATACTGCAGGCCTGGAAAAAAACTTGCAGCTCTTCTACTACAATACCCTATATGAAGAAAGACCAAAGATGCCTATAGCTTTCACAGAAGTTGTGTGCCTAACTAGTTTTTAAAAATCCTCTGAGGGAAAAAAACCAAAGAGCTGCAACAGCATTGCTCAATAATCTCTCCCATTGTTTCACTGTCCTTGTGGCCAAAAGGCTGTTCCTATTATTCAGCCAAGCCCAGTACACTTGTCAGCAGTGAACAGGGTCAATACAATTCATTCTTGTCAAATCTGTCAGCTGTTCATACCATTTTAACATGCTCCAGGCACTTATATATTGGTTATCTAACCACTTGTTCCAGAATCATTCCAGGAAGTGGTGTTGCACTGAATAATCTGCAATTCCCTGTTTGTGGTTTCCTCTGTTTTTTTCAAAGGTAGGTATTGTATTTGCTTCTCATGCATTATGTAGGGCCTGCCCATGTTCTATGAGTTTTCAATGATAACAGTGAATATTTCAGAGATTTTTTCATATTTTTTAAATAAGTGAAGTGGAATTTCATCAGGACCTGATGGCTTCAATTACACTTAGCTTATCCAGACATTTTTCAACATCACTATTCTGCTTATGCTCCTATTTTCCCATTAAATTTAATGTGGTTAAGTATCTGATTGGAAATTAACCTTTCTATGTGAAGACAGTGAACACTTCTATACTCTGCGAATGGCCTCTTAAGATATGAACCTTTACTTTGCCCTTCTTTTGCTTCTCACATAGTTATTTTACCTGGCATAATTTTGCTGCTTTTATGTTCCAAAATAATGTTAATACTTTACCCTTTGAACTTTTTTCAATTCCTGTTAAACTCATATCTAATGATGTTTCGTATTTCTACTTTTAGTATGACATCTTTTGATTTTAGGATCTTAGAAATTCTTGGTGCAGTTTTAATGCACTTGGCTCCTAATTTTTTAAGTTATCTCTTGTAAGTTAATCACTGTACATTTGATATAGCTCCTATCATCAATTTCTACCTTTCCTGATGCGCTTTATCTTAGATTATGTACTTCAGAAACTTGAGTCACACTTCTTTTTACTGATCTCTACGCTCCTCTGATTGTACGTTCCTCTAAAATTTAGCTCAATTCTCTTCCAGCTTTAACAGCCTCACTGATGTAGTGATTATTGGTTTGTGGGTGATTAAATTAAAGGGTTTTGTTACTGATATTCTTAAATTGGAAACAATGATAGAAAACTGAGTGCCTTTGTGCTTCAGCTGCCAAAGTTAAAATTGCTCACACACACAGTATATTTATATATATTGTTCATGTAAAGATTACTGACAGTGTCAGAGGATTTTTGAAACATTCAAGAAACTCTCTTTTGAATATCAAAAGGCAATTTAGATTCTGGTATGGATTGAGTAACATTTCCTATGTTGCCAGATCTTACCTGGATGTTATTCTCTGTTGCAGGGACTCCTCGGGTAAAAAGGCTTCCTTGGACCTCCTTCCATGTGCACATCACAAACTTATCTTGGTCATGAGTAATGCCCATGAGATACAGAGAAAAACAGATGGTGGAAAAAGAGGTTCCATAGGGACAGTGTGGTTAAGTTTGGCTTATGCTCATAAAATCATGTAGAAACTAAATAAAAACAAAATGGGAAAAAAAAAAACTCCACAAAAACTTCCCAGATGATGTTATTATTCAGAGAAGGAAGTACAGCTGACAGAGAGAAAAGCCTGAACTCTAGTTGTGCCAGCAGATTAATGTCAGAAATATGCCAGGGCTACTCCATGGAGCAGTCAGTGATGACAACTTTTTCTCAGAAATAAGAGGCTTCAAAATCTTACAGCCAAAATCAGCATGTCTGGCGGCCTGTAAAGGTCAGCTGGCATCAAATCTTCGCTGATCAGTGAGGCTCTTTTCTGGCTTCTACAGCACAAAGCTCAACTTCAAGGACTGGCCTTGTATGCCACTTTTTGGAGAGTCTTTCAGCATGAATATTATGGAAAAGCACTTGTCACAGCTGAGAGCATGGCCATTTAAAAAGACTCAGAGAGCTAGACTCAAATGGTCCATTATGGCAGCATTCCCACAGGGTAATGTATGCTCAAGGACATTAGTCTCCCCAGTTTTCCTGTGTGGTCAGTGCAGAGTGAAAGGACTTTCTGAAGCTCTGAACTGTCCTCTGGAGGAAAATATTTCTTTTCAACCTAAGCAGATGGCAACAGGCTACAGTCTGGGAGTTCTTGTGTGAAAATGCAATAGTCATAGCAAGTAATGTCATCATCTGTTTGAAAACACAGACATTTTATGATTAATACCTACCTGTGAAAGTACCATTGAAATACAATGCATGCTTACTGTACTTCATAAAAATGTTCAAAGAGCATCCATGTTGTGGAAAGATCCTAATATAATATGGGCTACTATGGTGCTTGCTGTCCCACGAAATCAAAAAGTTTTGCATCTCCTGATGAATTAAACTCCACAAAGCTGGTCAGAATTAGATTTTAAAGTACTGTTAATACGCTATTCCACAGTGGTTATCAGTAGTCATAAATACTAGCTTACAGCTTCCTAGACATGTATTAAGCTTTTTCCAGTCCTATAATCCTAGTCAAACTCCTCTCATAAGCTCTGGGAAAGAGAAGCATTCCTTATCAAAAAGATAAGGCTAATCTTACTTTGCTCTATATAAGTGTATTGGAATACCTGAAATGTGGCATCTATCCATTCTGACAGCATGCAGTTGGTCTCGAAGAGCTGTTTTTTCTGGCCTCCATGAGAACACAAGTTCCCACACCAGCTGCTTAGGGAACCCTGCAGAGCAGCCCTCATCTTTTATATTTAGTTTCCAGAGATGTCCTTGCATTTTCCCCTTTTATTGTGTCAGTTCTTCTCCTCCCACTACAAGGGTGAAATATTCATTGGCAAAGCTGACAGCAGCACACATACCCTCTTGCAATGTCACACCCTTTAGCAAATACATCTTTAAAGAAGAAAATATTACATTCTGTTTTCCAGGCAAAATTAAGTAGTTGCTTGATTTCTGTACAGGAAAAATAAAAATCCTAAACTTCTCTACTTCAGTGACAATATTTCAGCATCTTACAAACAAACAATGTCTTGGAGATAGTAAGTGAATCTACTCAAAACCACAAAAACTTCAAGAAATTCCCAGATCACTAGTCATTCTGCCATCCTTAGGAGTCAGTCCAACTGTCCACTGCCTCTTAGAGAAATCATAGATTAATATTACCATGGTGAGCTATGTGGACTGAACTCATGACATGATGCCAATTAAAGTTAACAAGAAAGTACTTTTTCTGTCCATGGTAAGGTCTCATTTCTGAGACGAATAATCTGCATCTGCATTATCGAGACAACAGTTCTCTATGCAGGAAGACAGTATGAAAATTTAATGTATTTTCAAAAGCCTGAGACCCTGCCAAGGGGTTTTGGATACTGCTTTTCTTTTTCAGTTTCAACTTTTGACTCTTGTACATTATTTTATTACCTTTAACTCAAAAAGTATCTTTCACCTGGAAAAATATTCCCTCTGCAACAAATTGCAGCCTGTGCTCTTCATGAGAGAAACTCATTTCTTCTGGGTAGCAAGAAAACAGCACGGCCTCAGAGCTTCAATCCTTGCTCTGCCTTTTGAACATAGTTTTGATAAGAAAAAGGGGCCCCTTCACTCACATGTTATCACTATGAAATGCATGGTGCATAATGCAGTAAGTGGCATATCCACACAGACAAGGAAAGCTAGTGTTTGATTCCTTGTAGTAGATGAGCATAAATTTGGCAAGTTATGCATTACTGAGCAGGACCTGTAGGAGAGCCGCAGGAAATATCCCCATAATTGAGAGCTATTACCAGAGACCATGGTATCTTGTATAGCTCTAATTTGGTAGTACTGTATATACTGGATAGGGAGAGACTTGTATTTTTGAAGAATATGAAATTGTCAGAGTAATGACAGGATAGCTTTATGACAGTTTTATTCATCATAATGATGAGAATTTTAAAACTTCCTTCTATCACTTTTCTTTATTGTAAAGCAATTATAAATCACCATGAATATGCCAATACACAGCACACTGATTCTTCTGGCGTGCTTTCCAAAAATTTCTCCCTACTAACTATAAAAGAAGCAGGGTCTAGCCATGCTGGAGAGCTGGCCATGTGCATTCTTATCATTCTCAGGCACTTATACAAGGTCACAGGCACATGATTGAATAGGGAATTCCTCTTAAGCAGTCCGAATATAGCAAAGAGAACTTTGCAACAGCAGTTTTCCAAACAGAGCACAAATGACTTTTCTTTAATACAAAATAATAATGCCAGCAACCACATTGCTAACCCTATAGTAAAATTCTTAGTGAATAAGTGATGAGACTGTATCTTCTACACTTTCATAACATTTTTAAATCAGACAGTCTTCACCTAGGATCAGATTTCATTACAGAATTAGTGGATGTGGTGTAAAGTATTATTATCAATAAAAAAATTGCTTTCCATGCTATGTGAAGGGAGGAAGTCTGTTCTCACAACTGATATGAAGCAGGTGCTGTTAAAAGCCAGACTGACTGCATTAGGTATGAATTACCAGGTGGGATTGATAAAAGACAAACTTTACAACACTAAAGGACAAAAATGACTGTTTTGAGTAAATGCAGTGATTCCTGACATTTTACTGTATTTTTGTTAATCTGTAGTGGGAAGGAAATTTTAAGAAAATTATAGGCCACAAATATAGCAACAATAATAACAGGATGTCTAAATATGTTTTTAAAATGTGAAATAATATACAGGACAGCAAACACAACAAATCAGCTTATCTCTACAGAACACAGGGATCATAGAGAGCATTCACTGCAACAGGATAATTTTGCTTAAATTATACGCAGTGATTATCCATGCTTGAAAAAAAGGGGAGGGGACACACATGCATTGACAAATAGATGAACTATCTTTTTACTATTTGGACAAAAAGGAAAGGAGAAGAGATAAAATAAAGTTCTCTCATCCCTGAATTACAAAACAACTGATCAAGTTTCAATAAAAAATGTCATTCACTTGCACTAATGAAAGTAATGTAAGAAACAGGATTTGAAATTATTTCAGGTAATAGCTCAAGTCTATTAACTTCTGCTTTAAAAAAACAATATCAGAGAAGTATACCCTCTGCTCTTTTGCAAAACACCTCCTTCAGTAGGATCCAGCCTTGCCTTACATATCTGACTTTTAGTAGCAGTAGTAATACCATACCAACACTGTTACCTCCGTGACTTAAATCAGAAAGAATCTCAGTTCTGGTACTAAAACTGAGATGAAAATCTTTGTTTCCTTTCCATTGATGTTTAGGCAATGGTGGACTGTCTGGAGAAGGGCCCAAGATTTTTTTTGTTCTTAATAGGTGAAAAATATAACAAATCCAATTGCTTTCAGTGATTCTGATGTCAGGTAAAAAGAGCAAAGAGGACAAAATCAGATGTAAGCAGGTCTGAGGCTCTATCCGGAGCTATAAAACCTTCTGCTCTAAAAGCAAAAGGCTAATTGAACTGCTCCAGGCAACAGCAGTGCTTATCAGAGCTAATTTATTTTGTGGTCTAATATTGCCGACATCACCTCAGCTACCAGGGAAACTGCTAGAAGTCCTTTTGTTTCCGTGAAAGGACATTTCGTCTTAAGCAAAGGGCAAAGTTTGCATTTGCTGAGTCTTTTCAGTTGGAGCCTCACTCCCTCTAGAGAGGGTGTCTGTTTGTTTGGATTTGGTGAGCATTTTGGTTTTCGGCTATTAACCCTTGAGGACAGAAACTGGCAGTGTATTATATACAGCAGCTCTCAAGTAAACATGTTCACTCCCTCTCCACCACTCTTCCCCTCTCCTGATGTACCTATCAGGCATATATGCTGTAGCAGCCTATTATGTTCCATGCATAGTTCAAAAGTGCAAATAAAAGCACTGAATTCAAAACAGAATCTGTGGTAAGGTCTAAATGAGGATTACAATAGAGTTAATTGATTGAGCTAATCTGATTAAAGAAAACATCTTTCCAATTGTCTAGGAAAGGTCTGCATAATGTAATTTGGCTCTAGCTTGCCAAGGAAATACAGTTGATCCCGGACAGTCACAAGAAATACTCCTACAGACTGGACAGCTTCTCTGTGTACCAGAGTTACTTTATGCTAACAGAATTGTTTCACATCAGTCATGGTTTCTAAATCAATTCAGTTAAGTTGATGCAATAAGTTGCATGAATAGTCTTCTTAAAAAAAAAAAGTTAAATATGCCATTTTGAATTATTCAAATGAGACAGAAAAACAGTTAAATTAAAACAACTCACATATCTATGGCTGAATAGCCTTGTTTGATTGAAGAAAACACTTCAATCCACAACTAACTTTTCCTGATATCTCACTGATGTCAAACTGATTATATAATTCTTGACCTTCCTCTCCTTTCCTACTAAATCTAGACTTCATTAGGAGAACTAAATGAGAAAACATTCCAGTTAAGTTATTCTGCAAAGGAAAGGAAAATAGATTCATACCAGGAAAAAATCCACCTAAAAAAATCAGAGCATAAACCAGCAATTCACAAGAAAAATACTTTCTCCATTGCATCTATTCAGTTCTTTAATATTAGAGATTTCTTTTAAGTAAGAAAGAGAGGCATGGTCCTTTTATCTATGACATCACCTCTTCAGCAAGTTTGGCATCTCCCTTGTTCAGAAACAAATATTAATACTCTTATGCTTTGATTTTTGACTGGATCACTTTTATAGCTTTATTACTGTCAGAATTCTGTTAACAACCAGACCCTACAAAATACCCATGAAATTTGTATTTATATGATAAGTATTTGGTTTTGTTCTATTTTTATCATGTACCCACTAGAGAAAAGGGCCGAGATATTAGTCTTCTTTTTAAATATCAAGTGAACTTTGGATCAAAATATTTCTTACTCTTATTCCCCTCATCCTCAAATTTCTACTTTTATTCACATCTGAGCCCTACTCAACAAATGGGAAAAAAGGAACAGAGGATAAAAATCCTTAAATATGCACTCTTTTTCACTACATATTTAATTATTGAAGTCTTGTCTACAAGAAAGAGCAAAAAGCAAGTCAATAAAATCTAAATTGTTCTATCTGTAAATGAAACATTTATCCTGTCTTCTCAAAAGCTACTGCTTACCAATAACAGCTCTCATCATTTAGAAACCAATCGGAAGTATTTGTTTTAACTAATCAATTTAAATAATCCCTTACTTTGCAGTACATCCAGAAACTCCCTTCAGGAAGCCAGTCCTTGCATAGTGAACTAGGAAGGAAGAAGCTGGAAAAGGTCCCTGCACATGCCAAATGGTGACAACTTCACCTTGAAGAAGAGCACAGAAGTGTGTGTGTGCTCAGTGGGACGGCCAGTGGCTGTAGTCCGCAGGTGACTGCCACTGCTGCATTACTTTAGGGACGACCACAATAGTATGATTTGGCCCATAAAGGCTGGTTTATTCTCACCCAGTTCAGAGAGGTTATTAGAAATAAGTGGCAGATAAGGCATAAAAGTGCTCTGAAGGAGCTTGATTTGTACTAGTAAGAAGAAACCATCCTGTGCAAACCTAAATTAAAGTTTATGGTTTAATCACAACTTGGCCCCGGGGTTTTGTTTTCTTAAAAACATGCTATATAATTTTTAATTCTTTGACACTGTCAAGAACTAGCAGTTCTCAGACATTTGGTTTTTTTGAGAAGCGATACTAAGGAGATAGAAACATTGCGAATCTGCAGCACCATTTGCCTAACAACAAAGGGGTAAATAACTGGGCTAAAAGGATGTGGTGCTGGCTGTCATAGCCAACTGCAGATCAAAGGCTGGTATCAGGAAAGCATTTTGATTCTCCCTCAGCTTCCAGCTTGCATGGCAGCTGTTCAGTGTACTTGAGGGGCAGTCAAACATTGTATGTGGTCATCGTAAGTGAGGTGGTCAGACACTTGATCTTACTGAGATCAGGAAAGGTCACCAGCAAGCACTCTTCCTTCTCTCCTGCCACTACAGGTGGGGAACAGGGGGGCAATGTGGTTGCACAGTTGCTGTTGCTCCAGAACTGGCCTGAGAGGTTTCATGCTGGCCTCACACGACTCCTCCTCAATAGCTGATACCTTGTAGGCATTGCAAATACATAGAGGCAAGAACATGATCTCCTAAAGCTTCCTGCAGCCATTACCCTTTTTGATCCATGAGACAGCTGGAACCAACGCAATAGGCCCTTGAATAAGAGAAAAGTTGCTAACCACCGTTAAAGTAGAGGAGTATGTATATTCAAAGGAGATCCCCCAAAAGACACAGTGTTGAGATACAGCTTACAGCTCTGCCTATGACCTCATGAGGCATGGTCTGAGGTACTAGAAAGAAGACATAGGAGAGCAAAACCACCTGGGGCTATCAGAGCACCATGAGGACTATCTCACTTCAGGCATCTTGCAGAGGCAGTGACCACAGGCCCAGCCATAACCTTCTTGCCAGTAGGTTGGTACCTTTGCCATACTGCAAACCCATCTTAAAAGTGTGTCTGGACTGGTGCCAGAGCACTCAACAACTCACAGAACTAAACTCTCTGCATTAAAAATATCATTCAGCCTTTTTTGCAATTACTGGAATCATCAGTGAGAAATCCAGGACACAGGCTAATGGGTAAGATATGGTATAACAGGCCTATCAACGAAGCCTTTCTAGGAAGGCCGACCACAACAGAGCTGCAGGTGTGGCATCTGGGCAGCCGCTCCTGCCCACCTGCCCGCCCAGGGTGCTGCGAGGCAGTGGAGTTGGATGGCAGCTCTGGCTCCCTGCTCACAGCCCTGACAGGGCTTACATTGCAATGGGAGGGAAGGAACAGGTGAGCTGCATTGGCTTTCCACAGCCTTCCAAGAGAGAGGACTGGGGTTGTAGATTTATGGTGTCGGTGCTATATATTCAGTAGTGACTTTAAAAATCTTTATTAAACTTGCACCTACTGAATGAGGCTATGATAATGTAAAAAACTGGAAAACAAGCCGAAATCTCTTTCAAAAGAGATCTCTTTATGTTCACAATTAGAGGTTCAATTGTGAGCACTTTGAAGTAGAATACAGACAGTTAATAGTCACACTGAGTATCTGCTGTTTAGATCAATGCTCAGCTTCTCCAGTCATCTGTCAGGATTACTCTGATCCCACAAATCCCCAAGCTTTTGCTGCAGAAAAGCAACCCTGTGGGAAAAAAAAGGTTGAAGGATCTCTACTATTTTTATTTAGGACTGCCATACATACATTTAAAACGCTTAGTGAGTTTGATAGTCAGCATCACTGCCCTGCGCTGTGAACAGCAGTGGAGTGCACTTGCTCAGCCGTAGCTGTGACAGAGAAGTGTATCTGCCTCCCAGCCACACTGATAGCTACATATTTTCTTTATCAGTTCAGTCTGGAACTGATCATCAGTGCTCTTGTGTAAACATGGAAATCTGGGTCAATTAACCTCATCTTTGACAACAGATCATAACATCTGCCCAGTGCTGTAACCCATCTGTACAACTTTCCACAGAGTGTCTCCATTTCCCACTCTGCCTCACCACCATTTCAGCCCTTTGGCCCTGGGTCCCTGAGCATCTCCTTGCACAACACAGAGGACACTCACCCATTATACATGTGGCACAGCAGAAGATTGTGCAGCTTGGTTAAATCTTTTTTTTAAAAAAACTTTGAAAAGGAGACAATGTCAAACCTTTGCCTCACTGACAGGTGACCCAACCATACCACTAATTTTAGCAAAAGGAATCACTGTTTTTTCACCATATATATATATGTAAAAATACAGATTTGGGATTACTGCGTATACACAGACAAAAGAGGGAAAGAACTTTATGAAAGGACATTAAACTGCTTCATAGGAGAAACTATTTTTAAATTTACACAGATAAATGTACAAATAAAAGACACAACCTGCTGGTCATCTTCGTCTCCTATATATTTATTATTCTCTACCTAGAAAAGAAAAAAAATCAATTTTCCATTCCGTGAATATCTGCATTAACATCTCCAGCAGTTTTCTAATTCCACATACTTTGTACACAACACAGAGACACTGTTTCCTGAGCTAATCTGTTTGTCAGATAGCTTGTTTCCCAACAATTAGCTACATCAGGATTTCTCCATAGCAAATCAATTGCTGATAGCTTTGGCTCAGCCAGATGAGAGGTTTAGCATGATGACACACATCTCAAAAGCAATCACAAAAAATGACAAGTAGTTGTTATAGTAAGCTTCTCAAAAAAATAAATTGAAGTTGCCATACCTTGTAGCCCTTTGATTCTCATTTGGTTTATCCTTTAGCCTTTCAGAATATTCCCCCAATATAGAATGAGACAGACATGCTGTATTTACTTATCTCTGGCAAGTTGTAATTCCCTGAAAAACTTCTTTGAAGTTGCTACTTATCCATGTGAGGAAGACTGGCAAAGTCTAGTCCAGTCCCAATGTAAGCAAGCTTTAAAAAAAAAAAAAAAAAAAAAAAAGAAAAAGACAAATATAACAGAAAAAGCAAATAGAACAGTATGCTCATTACAATAACACAACACTTCATGCAGCCAATGTTGCATAACCAGTCCAGGTCAGCCTTACAAGATTCCTAAAATTTGACCATGATACATGTGGGCAAGGAAGAAAGCAGTACATACAAGACAAGGGCCAAATCTAAACAAAGCCATGTTTTCTGAATTTACAGTATGTAAAGTCTTCTATACTTTCCATGAATTTGTTAAAATACTATATTTCCTCTTTTATGAAAAAAACTTTGGGAAGCAAATTTAGTAAGGTTGCAGGAACCACTTGCTACTGAAAAAGTTAATTGAAACACTTCCCCTATTTCATGAAGTTATCTCTGAAGAGAAGACACCAACCCCTAAGATGAAAGAGGAGCACTGGGAATGGTGGCAGATTTTTTCACCAAATGTGACATCAAGCATACAGTGAGAAGTGGAGGTTAAGAAAACTTGTTACAATCAATCCAGTTATCACTGCTTAATTAGTTACTGCTGATTAGTGAGAGTCCTCATGACTGACAATTTTAATTCCTTGACTAAGGCAACTGCAAAGTTAGTGTGGCAACTTTTACCTGTTTTCATTGTGAAATATTTATAAACAAATACAAGCACTTGACTTGTCATAAGTACACACTCATTTTATACATTTGAATAAAATTATTACAATGCCCTTCATTCAATGTTTTGAAGAAATTATTGCAAATGTATTATAAGTTGAAAGCCATTAACATTTACGCAGTGCTGCCAGGCATCATGGTGGCAAACGTAACCTTTTTGTGCTGATCAGTCCAAGAAAACTCACCACTTTTTCCCCCTAGTGATTTTATATAAAGGTTTTATGAACCTGTGAAAGGAATTGCAGGAACATTTTTCTCAGTAGCTACATGAGTTTGCTTCTGTGTTTACTGCAGAGGAGCTGAGTTATCAGCATGACTGTAAGTGTTACATGGGGTCAGCCTGTGCCTCTGCACAGTCAGCTGTATGCACTGAAAGCATCTCTAAACATGCATGGGAAATTTCAATGTATGGACCAGAGAGTAAAACGAAGGCTAGGCTTGCACTGAAGGCATTCACTTTAATGCCATACTGTTTGCTTTTCCCGAAAAAGGTATCACTGGTGCATGGCCCTGCACTCACAGAGAGGAGACGGAGTTCAAGGATTGACAACATATACATATTTTAAAACATTTTATCTCTTTTTATTAGTTTTTCCTGATAGTTGCTACAAGCAAAGGAGGTATTCAGAAATGTGACTGCACAATACAAACACAGGCAGCAAACTAAGTTGGTGGCATGAAAGGTGTATCAGAGAACACAGAGTTGACAGAATCAGAGTCGGATTTTGTTCGAGTAGTTTTTAAGATACTCTCAGTAATGACACTGTCATTAGGAAACAGTTTTACTTTCCCATTCTGACTGTGTTTTGATTCATGCACGGGTTCCAGGAAAGCCACCCGTTTACCAGTGCTAGTCTTCTTCTCGTCGGCTGGCAGCTCTTGTGGCATTGTGGAATTCAGTATGGATGAGTGGGCACTGCTTTGGTTCAGCTTCCTCTTCTTCTTTTTTGTCTTACACTGACACGGGCAGGGGGTGAGATAGAGATACAGCAATACTAAAATAATACTGGCCACACAGGCAGCAAGGGTGGTAAAAGCTGTATTAAATGCTTCATGCGCATGGGACCTGTTCACTGTGAAATTGCTAACATTTATTCTAACCTCTATGGTTTCATTTAATAGTCTTTTCTTATTTATTGCAATGCAGGAATACAGCCCTGAGTTTTCCAGCTGGGCATCTGTTATCTCCAGGCTGCCATTAGGAAACACCTTGAAGTTATTGGTCTCCCTGTCTGGCTCCAGCAATCTATTGTCTGGACTAATCCAAACAAAGTGTGTGCCTGCATCACTGATTCTGCTGTCACAGTGTACAATCAGCCTGTCACCAACTTGGGCATCGTGAATAAACCCAAAGGCTTGGAAAGAGCTGTTGACAGTGCTTTCAGAGCAATTCAGGAAGTTGTCGTGCAGTAAAGGCAGTTTATTGTGACCCCTTGGGTCTGACTGCAACAAACAGCTGTACTCATTTTTGAAGTCCACCACTGAGCTGAAGTGCCTTTGATACCAGAAGATTAGCATGGAGTACAGGACACAGTCACAATAAAATGGGTTGCCATGAAGATAAATTCCACTAAGTTGTTTAGCCGGTGCTGAACTCAGGCGCTGAATAGGCACCGACTGGATGTGATTAAAGGAAATGTCCAGCAACACAAGGTCTGTCAGTTTATGTCTTCCAACATATAAGTCCAGTGGGAAATGCGAGAGTGAGTTGTAACTTAAGTACAGCTTCTGTAAATTGTACAATCCTCCAAATGCTAAAGAGTCGATCTGTGTTATCTGATTGTTGAACAGCAGGAGAACCTCCAGTGCCTTCAGCTCCTGAAACACAGGGCTGCCCAGTGTCTTCAGGCTGTTGGATGACAAGTCTAGGTACTTCAGATTCGGAGTTGTGGAGAAGCTTCCAGTGATAATGCTGCTAATGCTATTATGATTGACTATTAAAGTGTTCAGTTTCTCAAATAACACTGGGACCCATTCAGGCTCCAAAAGCCCAATTCTGTTATAACTCAGATCCAGCCTTTTCATACATTTGTAAAGATTTCCTGGCACTCGAGTGAGGTTCTTATTAGTGCAGCTTATAATATCACTGGCACAGATGCAGGCTGTTGGACACATCCCTGGGGCACTGCCACAAATGCTCACTGTGAAGACCAAGAGGCACGCGAGTCTTTTGCAGTTCACTTTTAAAACTCCAAGTTGAGTTGGAATTGTCCACCAGTTTAAAGACATTGTCGCTGTCTCTTAGCTGTCTCCCAGTGCTCCTTGCCAGAGATTATATGTGCAGTTAGTTTTGCACTAGTCACTGTCAAAAGAGGGATACAGAGGTACAGCATGTTAACATTTACCATTCATAGCTTAACTGATTTCTTATATATGCCTTTTGAAAAATACAGGGAATTAATCTTTAGTGTTTCATATAGTTAATTGTGAAATCTAGTTCTTAGGTGACGTAAGTGTAACATTAGCTTTATATAAACATGAAATTTAGTATTCATGTGCAAAAATGTACACTAAAGATACAGTATTATTTGTCTTCAAAATAATGCAACTATTCTTCAGTCTTGGACCAAGTAATGCAATTTCTGACAGTTCATTAAAAAAAACCCCAAACCAGAAATATTCCCCTGTGGAATATGACCAGGTAATGGCATGCCCTACCTCTTTCCAAACCAACACAGACAGAAAATCCCCAGTACAGGAAAGAAAAAGCCTCATCCAAAAATGTTAATTTTTTGTCTAGTGGGAAGCAGTTTTTAACTATGATCAGAAAATGACACAGATTTTCAAGAAAAGAATTTTCTTAAACTTCTTAGCTTTAAATGTCAAGCGATTTTTTTTTTAATTCAGTAACTCATAGTTCAGGTAACAACAGCCTATTTTAAAAGTTATTAAAGATGTTCAATTACAATATTTGTATCCTACATTTTGCTGTTTGGCTACTTCTACCTCTGTCAATAAGTGTTGAGGAAGAAATCTTCTATACCTGATGCCTCCCTCAGGGCCAAGTTTTGGGAATTTTCATTAAGAATGAGTCAGCTGTTTCTCAAAACTTTGTAAAGGAAAAAAAATATTTTGCTCATATGTAAATACTAAGAAAAACCTCAACCATACTCTTTTTTGAGAGCATGTTAGAGTCACTATGATTTGAAACAGGGACATAACATATGTCACAGTAGTGATTCTGTGCTAAGGAATATGCTTTTTGCAATCTTCTAAGAAAACATACGCATACATAGCAGCTTAATGTTCACTCTTGCCCTCCCTGTATAACTGTTATGAGTTTGTCAGTAAAATCACATGAGTTCAACTGCATTGCTTATCGTCACCCCTTCAAAGCTCACATATCGTATTCAGCACCCACATATTACCCTCATACTCATTTCTCCAATCTCACCCACCTGTTGAAGCAGTATCTGAGCAGGATGAACCCTGTAATATTTGCTCTGAGCTGCTGATAGTGGCTGTGGCCAGGAGCTGGGAGGCTTCCTGTGAACAGTGGAAGGAGGAGAAAAAAGCAGCCTCAGAGGGAAAGAAGCAGAATGAAAGGAGAAATTGTATTCTCTGATGATGCAGGATGGATGAAGAAAAGATGAATCTTGAGGACAAAAACATTAAAGTCAAGACCTAAATGGTGGAGGGCAGAGAGATGCTCAAAGAAGGGGAGAGAGAGAAAAGAAAGGGAAGAGATACATAGGGAAGGAAGGGTAAAAGCAGGAGAGTTGGATGCTAATGAAGCACCATCATTGTTACTAATGAAGTAACTGAGGAGGAGGTAGTTTGAGGATGCAGAAGTCAGTCAAGGCATACGGGCTTGGAAAAGCAGATGAGGAGGGTATAAAGGGAAAGGAGAGGACTAAGCAGAAGAGAGGCAAGAGCTTCAGGTAAACCTTAGAACACACTTCTCCAGAGAATTTAGATCTACTACTTATGGACCTAAGATTACCTATTGAATTTATTAATACACGCAAAACGCAAAGATTTCCACTCCCCCTCAGTTCTTTATTTCCCTTGTCTCTAACCCCCTGCCAATTTGGCAGGCTGTTGTCTTCTGCTGACAAATCTGCTCTTAAGTCAAGTGGTAGAAAAAGTGCTATGAAACTGAAGAGCTGAACCTTCAAATGACCCATTAAAAGAAGAAATATGAAGGCAGCAGGATGGGAGGATTCACCTTTAACAAGAACTTATATGTATGTGGGCTTTAGATGTTTGCATCCATTAAAAAAACCCAAACCAAACCAAAAAAAACCCAAAAAACCAACCCACTAAGAGAATGGCAACACTGCCAAGTCAAGTGCTCAAAAATTAAAGTGTCAGAATTCAGATTTTCTTGACATTTTTGATTTGATATACAGTCCTTGGTTACATAATTGCTAAATTCTACTCCAAAACCTTTCCCCATACTGTGCACAGATTCTGAGGAAGAACAGGAAAAGAATGAGTGATCACATGAAGAGCTCAGTAAATGCCTATACCTGAGAGATGGAGCAGATCCTAGCTGTCACAAAATTCCTATGAGATCAGGCAAATTGCATAAACTGGTGACTATTAGAAAATAATGAACATATTAAAATCACCAGCTTGGCACTCAGAAAACAAGGAACCTCTGTGTGTTAAGTTTGGGAAGGATGGATCTGAAGAAATGCTGAGATGAGAGTCAGAATGCATGATGCTAGCTGGCACTTCTGACTGCAAGGACCTCTCCTTGCTTCCCCGTCTTTGCGAGGGATATAGTAACACGAACTTAGCCATAGAAATACTGTAAAAATAAATCGATTGCTTCAAATGAAAGCCTAATATCAAGATTTCTAAAGTCTTCTATGCTTTTAGAGCCTACTGAAGCCTCTATCTGCATGAGGCTTCCAAGGGGAAGTTTGGGACCCAGAGAATTATATTTTTTTAACAAGTCATAATAACCTAAATTAGTTGGTTTTGCTAGCTAGCTAGTCTATGGCAACAGTTAATAGATACAAGTTCTTTTAGAGGGTGAGACCTATGAAGCATTAGAGAAATTACTATCAGGAAGTAATTCTGTACCTCATAGTGAATTTGTATGGCATACAGTACATAAGGCACAATGGAAACACACTGTCAGATGAAAAAAGTATTTAATAATTGATCATTTAGTTAGCCTACTCCATGAAGCAAAGTGTTGGAAAACAACATACCATAAAACTGTGTGCGTGAAGACTGAATTATAAAGTATCCACAAAATGGGAGATGAACTGCTGGTGCAGAGGTTGCCTTCCCACTAATGTTTGAATGCCTGATTCTGCAAGCTATGCCACCTAATTTTTAATGTAACTACACTTGGAACGAGACAAATGGTACCTTCAAAAATTAGCTTCCATACTGAATATAGCTGCAATCCTGGAAATATTCCAAATGGGACATACTAGGTCAATGCTCAGATTTGGAAGGATTACCAAGTTTCATAGACAAGATAACCTTGAATGTTTGATTCTGGCCATGCCTACAGCTATCTGATCTGAACTCTGAGCTAGTCTGCAACCAAATACTACAGGCAGATCGGTGGCTAGTGTAAAACAACAGAACACCTTTGAGTTCTAAGGAGCAAAAAAAGTTTGCAAGGACTGAAGACTGCGTTGTCCATTTCCAAAGTTCGTTGAAGTTGAAAAATGAAAACTCCTTTAAATAACTTGCCTTGCCTGGCAGGGCACATCCAAATTACAGACACTCTAAACATACCACAAGACACACAAGACTATTTAGAGAGTACACTGAAAAGCTGAAGCCTTCCTTGCCATGCCCAACTCACAGAGCAGTGCCTACACGCCCCAACAGGTTCTCTGCCCTTTTGGAGAGTAGGGCTGTTGAGCTGCAACTTGCTCTTCAACCTGCGTTCCCCAAATATTCTACACAGATCACCCAGGATGGTCTTCAAAGCCAAGCATGTTCAATGTAAATATTTATAACCTATGTGATCATTTGGACTTACTCAAAATGACTGCATAAATATTTCTGGGTAGTAATGTGTATGTGTGAAGTGGAAAGGAAGAACAAAGCCTACAATTAGCCCTTTATTAAAAAGTGGCATTTTGTTTCACCTCACTCACATTACTTCAGGTCTTAGAAAATTGCTGTTTTACAGATTTCAATATTGCATATTTCCTCAAGAGAGATATTGCTATTGAACTCTACCAGCTAACATGTGCCAACAGAGTCTGGAGAAGTACTTCACCATTATTTCTGAATGAGCATGGTAAATACCTTGTTTTGATTTATAGTAAATTGAAGGCCATTGTTGGAAGCTTTGTTCTTGAATTCTTCTCAAGTAAATAATTTCTTTGTGGTGTAAATTGTGATATTTTAAGTTCACTGCCAAAAACACAATACTCCCTACGGTGAATCATCTGTGCAGTAATGCTACACATGCTTCTTAACTGTTCGAGAAGGAATGCAGGACGTATCCTGCTATCATAGGCAATATCCTCTGTGGCCAGGAACAGCTCAATTGACTACAATCAATCAACTCTGAAAGAAGCCAGGGATTTGGTTCTTGGTTTTGAACCTTTTAATGTGTATGTTTGTTACTGTTTTTTGTGAGGGGTTTTTGTTTGTTTATTTCTGGGTTGGTTTTGGTTTGGTTTTGTTTGGGTGTTTTTTTTTAAAGTAACTAGCAGCTAGAGCTGATTATGGAAAAGGGGAATGCTAGGCAACATACAGCCTCACCACCAGTTATCACTAGATCAACAAATGTTCTAGACACTTGTTTCCCCTTTCTCTAGGTGCTCTCTCTCACTATCACGACACTAATAATCTCTACACCAACTTTCTCATCTCCTGTAAGTACCTTCATGCTTATTGCTGTTTCCTCCAGGGAACCTGTACACCAAACTACCTCTCCCAGTTCATTTGAGAGTTTGCTAAAAAATCCTTGTATGGCACGTCTCTTAATTTAAGCAGTGAATTGGACTGAAGATCACAAGTCACTGAACACTTATGCAAACACTACCATTAGTCTTTTCATTGTTAAAAGAATTGGATTGATAGATGTTATTGCTACTGTAAAGCATTTTCCTGTACACTGGTGATGCAAATAGTACCAAATCTGGCTGGCACTTTCTGCACAGCGAAAATGCAAACTTTTGCACACAACCCTGCTGTAGTACTGCAGAAATAGTGTTGAGCCTATAGAGAGCTCAAACACTAGAAAATACTAAAGATCTGAGTTCACCCTCCAGAAGGTTCACACCATTTCTACATCCCCTACCTCCTTCTGTTGTGCCACATCTTCTGTGACTGTCTTCTCTTGAGTCTTGTACCAATCTCACCAGCCTACAAATAACTCGTAGATCTTTGCATCTTCTCATTGACTTCCATTGTCTACACAGGTGCTCTCCCCCTATACCAGTCTGCATATCAGGTCAATCAGGGCTGTATTAGTTAAATATAATACATAAAATGAAACAGTGATGGCTCAGGTATTAATGTTTTTTCATAGCCCAACTTTTTTTTCTGGCATGACATTTGACAAAGCTTTCCTCATGAACTCAGAAGAAAAAATGACTTTTAGAATGGGGTTTTGTTAATTTATAATAACAATATTATACAAGTATAATTATTTATGCTTTTAAGCCTAACTTTGCAAATCCTGCTTAAGTACATGACACAGCCATTAATTTCAGACTAGTGGCATCTCACACAATTAATGTTCTAAAAAGTTACACTTACAAGGAAGGTCTGCATAGGCTTCCATTCTTTGTGCGTGTGTGAGATGCTGTCACAAGAAATATTCCTTCAGTGGCTACTCAGTTCTGTCTTCAGGTTCTACTCTGCTTTTATTACTCCTGAGTGGAAAATGCATTCTCTGCATCAACTCTTCCTGACAGCTGCGTTCAGCATTTCTGACTGAGCAGATCTGGATTACTCAACCACTGTAATCCATGAGATTTAGTGACATGATGGATTGGACAGCAAAGACTGTTGGCGAGCCACATCTGGGAGATGTCTTGATACACTGGACTAAATCCCCAAACTGGGCTAAACTGTGCTTGGTGCAGGACCTAACAGTGATGAAAAAATGGTTTTACACCATATTTGCAGCAAGCTGATTCCGAGGTCAGCCTGGCAAATGGAGTGTGGTCTTTCTGGTCAGCCTGTGCCCAGCCCTTAGCTGTGCTGAATTAGAGATTAATTTCTCCTAGTAATCTTAGCCAAATAAAATTACCATCCCTCACTAAACTACTTATCCCTCACTAAAGATCAAATTTCTTTGATAAGAGATGTTTTGGGTTTTTTTAAACCCAGGATAATTCACTTGGGTTAAAGAAAACTGAGACACAGATGAACAACTGGGTGACGTAACAACGGAGCCTCAGCTGGAATAATCAACAGTCTCTTTAAGGCAGTGCCAGCTACATGAAGTCAACACTCTGCAGCTCTTATGCCTCTGAGGGAGTACAAGGGAAATAGATATGCATCAGTGAAACAACAAATTCATCCTTTTTTTGCTGTGTTACTTAGTAAATCAAGATGCAACCAAGCTTAAATCTTGCAAATTATTTTAGTTGCTAAGGAGATCAGCAAATAATTAAGAAAAAACCGCAATGATAAGTGGCAGTGCCTATATTACAGTATCGGTAACCAGTCTCCAAGCAATCAATCTCTAGATCTTATGAAAGTTTAGTCGTCCAGCGTAGGATCCTCACCACCTCCAAAATTTATCTGACGGGCTAAACTTCAGAGAAACCCCCTTGCCTACAATGTGGGGGGGCTACTGCCAGTCTCCCCACGGGGACTGCCCTCTACAGCCCCCAGATTCCTACCGAGAGCCGGCGGAGGGCAAAGTTTCGGTGAGCTCAGTGGCCTGGCAGGCTAAGTCAGCATCGGACCGGGGGCACTCACAGGCATTCCGAAGGGTCTGACCGACTGCCTGGGCAGGCTCAGCCACTGCCGCTCCGTTCCACGCCGGAGGTAGGGACTCGGTCTCCCCCGCCCGCTGCCGGGCTGCGCTCGCCCCCGGCTCCGGCAGCCCCTCTCAGTCCCGGCTCCTGTCCCTCTAGACCCCGTCCCCCGACAGACCCCGGCTACCGGGGAAATGTCTGCTTCGCCACCCCTCTGGGCAGCGTTACCTGGAGCTCCCGGTGGCCGCTTCATGTCCGAGGAGCGCGATGCCGGCCCCGCCGCCGCCTCCAGCCCCGGCCCCGCATGCTGCACTCAGCTCCGCGCCAGGGGAACTTGGGGGCCGCCGAGAGCGCGGCAGCGGCTCCGCTGCGCTCCCCCGCGGGCGCAGGCAATGCTGGCCCGCTGCCCCCGGGAATGGAGCTGAGGCCCGGAGCTCAGTACCGGCGGCGAGTGAGGAGGGAAGGCAGGAGACTCACGGTTACAGTGGCAACGGGTTTTTTATCCCCTACTGCCTCCGCCTTCCCGGTCTCCCCCGCCGCACAGCGCCGGACCCTACTCTGCTTCTCCCCGACGCGCTCTCGGGGGGCTTCCGCAGCAGCGGGACAGAGTCATCAGTGCCCCGGGGGAGGAGCGCACCAGCTGCCCCCGCTCCGCCCCTCTCTTCCCTGGGGGCTGCCAGCCGCTCCGCCCCGCTCCGTTCCACTCCGGCCGCGGTCCTCACCCGCTCTGCCCCAACCGATAGCGGGCAAGGCTCCGCCGCCTGGGTGGGCTCAGCCCCTCCGATGCACACCAGCCCCGAGCCCCGAACCCCGAGCCCGGCCTGCAGTTCTTCGGCGCCCGGGCCGGGGGCGGGCAGCCCGGCTCTGCAGCCACGGGGGAAGCCCCGTTATCGGGCGGCGGGGGACGCTGCCGAAGACGCGGTCCCCGTTAAAATGCACCAAAACTCCCCGTAAGCGGAGATGGAACAGCGTGTGTTCTTAAGGGGCGGATAAATGTAAAAGGCATCGTGTAACCTGTAGAAAACCGTTTTCCGGTTCAATGAATGATCAAAACCAACAGAGGCTCCGAAGTAAACTGGGCATCGATGAAAGCAGAGGAGTCTATAAAATTATACAAGGGGTTATCTAAAATTGATTGCTATGCACAGGGATTCTCTTGACCGTGGAATCTGTGGGAGAGCTGCTGCAAATGGAGAAGTATGACCAGATCAGGAAGAGGCAAAGCTGCAGCTGAAAGCCCAAGAACATATTTCTCTTTTCCACACTAATTTCAACCTGTCGCAGTGAAGT
The DNA here is from genome assembly GCA_035583235.1 of Hafferia zeledoni. Classification (NCBI taxonomy): domain Eukaryota; kingdom Metazoa; phylum Chordata; class Aves; order Passeriformes; family Thamnophilidae; genus Hafferia; species Hafferia zeledoni. The sequence goes on from JAWWEV010000043.1 coordinate 30,005,403, forward strand.
TTTGCACTACATTTCCACCATAATTTAGAGTACCCTACATTTTGAGACTGAAACTGAACACGGGCTAGTTTAGCAAATAACAGGAGATTGTGGGATTATTGTCATCCAGATGCAGTTTATAGAACAGCTCTCGGCAAACGGGCTTGCATATTAAAGGTGCTGCAAATCACACTTTTCTTCCAAAAGCAGTGACTTTTAATATGAGGGTTCATGGCTACATAAAAAGCTCAGGGGTTCCATCTTGTCCTAAAATTCATGCTACAGACAAACTAAAATTCTTTAGTATGGTGCAAGATATCTGTTACACATCTGATTCAATACCAGTTAAAGCCCAGTAATGCATAGGTGATACTGCTATTGATTTCAGAGACTTTTTGAGCACTACCTGATCATAAAAATTCAGCTTTTTATTCATCATTCTGACTTTGTGCTGAATTTCTGCATTTCTGTGCAGTTGGACTATACTGCACTGGAATAATTTTAATCTTCAGGTTATTGATTCAACATTGATTTGTTTCAGACTCTCCATAGGAATATTCATTTGTTTAAAGAAGTTTGTTGGCTTCATTTAGACTAAATCATTAAACTTTTTTGTGACCTCGATGTTACAAAATATTGGGTGAAATTTAAGTTGATCACATTGCCAACACGGTCTGACAAAGATGGTAGTCACTTTTTTAGTCTCCTTTGCCTGCTATCAAAATCTGCTTTTTGAAAATACTGAGCCTGAATTCTTCTTAAAGACCTACTTATGGAATGAAAATTACTTGGAGTGGCTGTCCATTTGTGATTTTTGTGCACACTTTCATTGAACTAAACTGGTTTTAAAACACTTAACAATTTCAATTGCAGCTTGTTCAGAACTCAGTAAGTGTGGAGCACTAGTAGGTGCAAAGTGACAGTATTGCTTTTAGCTAAGTTGTTTACATTCCAGTCATGAGATCTGGACGTAGTGATAATTGCTTTGGGGAAGGCAGGATCCACATCAAAGTGAAGTCTAATACTTAAGTCAATAAGAATTTTGTTTTCCAATTTTATTTTTGTTCTTAATGCTGACTGGGATTTTCTTTTTATGTTGAAGATCTCAGCGCCCAGATGCTCAAGAAATTGATGGGAGTGGTGATGATCCTTACATGAGCTGCTCAGCTTACAGAGAGAGGCCATCTGCCAATAAGCAGGCTTTGCAGAGAAATCATGATCAAGGGATGTATTGGATGGTCTGAAAGGAGTTCAGAATCATAGGACTCTTGTGAGTCTGAAAGCAGCTGGTTGTAAGCCCAGCAATTTTTTGTTCTCACTGAATGCTGACAAGTTTGAGCATAGCATGATGCAATCTAATTAATTGTGCTATTTCACAACATAAAGGTACTTTTGTCACTTTTTACATTCTAAATTGCAAGGAAGATTGCTTTTTAAAATCTAGTTTGGAAGAGAACAATTGGTAATTAGCTTTCTTCTACCAAATAGTACCCATGTGAAAACAGTACCTATCCAAAGTCTTGCTGATCATATATGGACACAAGCTGTGTGAAGCTGATAGTACATTAATTAGGATGTGAAACCTCTCTTTTGATAATCTGTACAAATGTAAGGTTTCTGGCATCACCAATAGAGATTTTTAATGCAGAGAATTGCTGATAGCTGTCTACTTCTTCCAAAACCATCAGGATCCTGCCTGTGTTTCCCTCCCCCTCTACCAAACTATCTACTAGAGTGAAAGCTTTTCAGTTCCTGTTTTCACATCTTGTGCAGTGCCAGACAGACTGATGTGGCTTGATAAGGTCTTTTAATAACAATATTTCCCTTGTGATCTTGAAAGGCCCCACAAATACAGAAATGCCTCTAGTATCTTCAAAATAAAATCTATTTGTTCAAACAGCAATTTTATTACAGTTATGTAATTAAATTATTAAAGGACTTTTTTTTTTTTTTTCCAAAAGCCATTTGGCTACAGGGAATTTATAATACTTTCATGAGCAAGCAGTGTAACTACTGGGCTAGGGACTAATTAGAAGGGGATACTGGAAAAAAGGAATATCCTCTGCCTCTCCTCTTACTCTATGATTCTGGCAAGGGCATGATTTTCCTGCCATAGTGCTCATAGAGGAGGAAGGATTTCCAGTCTCCAGTTTAAGGCCTGGTTATATACATATAGCTATTAGATAGCACACAGTAAAAAGGGTCAGAGGGTCATCTTCCTTTCGGATATTCCCGTCTCTCCCTCCTGAATTAGTTCTGTTTCAGTGTAAATCCAGTCTGGAGATTAGGGTACATCAGTGAGCTGGGAAGGGTGGGCTTCAGTCCCTCTGGCTGAACTCTAAGCCCCCAGAAGAGGTCAGGGACACAAGCTGCACAGGGACTTAAATGCTGCATATCGTGAAGCAGAATATGACTGCTACCCCATCTGGGGGGATTCTGGGAATCCTGTAGTGCCTCAGAGAACTGAGAGACTAAAACTTTTTTACGTAAACCTGCAAGTTGTTTTCCATCTTATTTTCTCTCCCCTCTCCAGTTGAGAGAGAGTTTAGGACCTTTTGAAGAAGAGGAAGGGTACAAGGATATTGTTAGGTCACGAAGAGAGAAAATTAGAAAGGCAAAAGCTCTTCTAGAACTCAATCTGGCCACTGTTGTGAAAGCTAATAAAAAGTGTTTTTATAAATATATTAAAGCAAGATGAGGACCAAGAAAAATCTCCATCCTTTTTTGAATGGGAGGGGAACAGTGACCAAGGGTGAGGAAAAGGCCTTCTTTGCTTCTGTATTCAACAGAAAGACCCAATATACTCAGCGCGATCAGCCCCCTGACTTGATAGACAGGGATGGGGAGCAGAGTAGACCCCCTGCAATCCAGGAGGAAGTAATTAGAGACTTGCTGTGCCACTTAGATACTGATAAGTATATGGGACCAGATGGGATTCATCCAAGGGTACTGAGGGAGGTGTCCAAAGAGCTTGCCAAGCCACTTTCCATCATTTATTATCAGTTTTGGCTAACTATGGAGGTCCCAGATGACTGGATGATTGCCAGTTTGACATCCATCTGCAAGAAGGGTCAGAAGGAGGATCTGGGGAACTTCAGGCCTATCAGCATGACCTTAGTGCCATGGAAGGTTGTGGAACAGATCATCTTGAGTGCCATCACACAGCACATATAGGATAATCAGAGGATCAGGCCCAGCCAGGATGGTTTTAGGAAAGGCAGGTTCTGCTTGAACAACCTGATCTGTTCTGACCAGCTGACCTGCATAGCAGATGAGGGAAAATTGTGGATGTCATCTACCTGGACTTCAGCCTTTGATCCTGTTTGCTGCAGCATTCTCCTGGAGAAGCTGACAGCTCAGGGTCTGGACACGTGCAGTCTTCGTGGAGCTAAAAACTGGCTTGATGTCCAGGCTTGGACAGTGGTGAATGGTGCTGCATCCAGTTGGTGGGAGGATTGAGTGCACCCTCAGTAAGTTTGCAGATGACACTAAGCTGGGTAGGAGTATTCATCTGCTGGAGGGTAGGAAGGCTCTGCAGAGGCAACTGGACAGGCTAGATCAATGGACTGAGGCCAATTGTGTGAGATTTACCAAACCCAAGTGCTGCGTCCTGCACTTGGTCACAACAGCTCCATGCAGTGCTGCAGGCTGGGGGAAGAGTGGCTGGAAAGGTGGCCAATGGAAAAGGAGCTGGAGGTGCCAGTGAACAACCAGCTAACATGAGCCAGCAGTGTGCCCAGGTGGCCAAGAAGGCTAGTGGCATGCTGGCCTATATCAAGAGTGTCTCAGTTTAAAAAGAAACCATGATGTCTGTTAAGGAAAGTGAAAAAATCCTTCTGGTCTAGGAAGATGACTTCCCTTTCCTCAAGCCACCATAACCATATACATATATGTATAACCCAAACCAGAAAATAAAAAACAGGAACACTGTAACCAAAATCATCAAACAAATCAAGTCCTGGTTTTGCCCTTTCAGAGCAGTTATATTTACAAAGAGCAGGAGGTGATGCTGTGCCTCAGGAGGCAGGGGCTGCAGTGACTCACTCACAGCCACTCAGGGTGCTGTCTGGCTCCAACGAGGCAAAGGCGAGGGTAGGAATAGGTGCTATTTTCAGAGCTCATGTGGGAATGGTAGCCACAGAGACAGGCTGAAAGCTTCCTGGGCACCTTCTCATCGTCTTTTGTCTGAAAGTGTTGAGGGTATTAGAAACTCCTCGGCAGTTGGTGCTGGCCCTTCAATGAGTCCATAGCAAATCTATGCAGTGGTGGCTGTCATCTCTGGAGAACCTCTTCTCTTCCTCTCGCAAGGAAATTGTAACTGCAGTGAGGTCTCCCCTCAGTCTTCTCCAGGATGAACAGACCAAGTGACCTCAGCTGCTCATCACATGGGTTCCCCACAAGGCCCATCTCCATCTTGGTTTCCCTCCTTTGGACACTCTCCCATAGCTTAATATCTGTCTCACATTGCGGTGCCCGAAACTGCACACAATATTCAAGGTGAGACCACACCAGTGCAGAGCAGAGCGGGACAGTTCATTTGCTCAACTGGCTGGTGATGCTTTGCCTGATGCCTCCCAGGACATGGTTGGCCCTCCTGGCTGCCAGGGCACTGCTGACTCATATTCAACTTGCCGTCAACCAGGACCCCCAGGTCCCTTTCTGTGGCACTGCTTTCCAGCATCTCATTCCCCAGTCTGTAAGTACATCTGGGGTTGCCCCATCCCAGGCGCAGAATTCAGCACTTTCCCTTATTGAACTTCATATGGTTGGTGATTGCCCAGTTGTCTAATTTGCTGAGATCTCTCTGCAGGACCTCCCTGTCTTTGAGGGAATCGGCAGCTCCTCCTGATTTTGCGACATCTGCAAACTTGCTCAGTATCCCTTCCAGTCCTGTGTTCAAGTCATTAATGAAGATGTGACTGAGCACAGGGCCTAAGATGAGCCCTGTGGAACCCCACCTGTGACAGGTCACCAAGCTGTTGTTATCCCATTCATTATTATCCTATGTGGTCACCTGTGAGCTGATTGCTCACCCATTACATGATATCTTTATCCCATTGTGCTGGACCTTTTGTTCAGAAGCATCCTCTGAGAGACAGTATCGAAAGCTTTGATGAAATCAGAATCAACTGGCTTCCCTTAATGAGATAAATGAGTTACCTTTTCATTAAAAAAATCAGATTTGATAAGCAGAACTTTCCTCTCATGAAGCTGTGCTGGCTGTGACCAGTGACTTCATTGTCTTTCAGGGGTTTTGCAATACTTCCCAGAATAATCTTCTCCATGACTTTATCAGGCACTGAAGGGAGACTGACAGGCATATAGTTTCTGGGGTAATCCTTCTTGCCCTTCTTGAAAACTGGGACAATGTTCATCAGCTTCCAGTCAGCTGGGACATCTCTGGATTCCCAAGACCACTCAAAAATCATTAAGAGAGGTTTTGATCCTCTTTGAGGATTCTTGGATGAATCCCATCAGGCCTCACAGATTTCTAGGGATCCAGCTGAAGCAGTAGATTCCACAAGATTTCAAGGCTGACTGGGAGTTGACCATTCTTGCAGTCATGTTCCTCCAGCTCAGGGCACTGAGACCTCCTTGGTCCTTCATCCATGTTGAAGACAGAGGCAAAGAAAACATTAAACACCTCTGCCTTTCTCTGTCTCTATTTGTGAGATGACCATCCTCATCTTGTAATGAGCCAATGATACTTCTATATTGTCTATTGTCATTAATGTATTTGAAAAAACTCTTTGTATTGCCCCTCACATTTCTGTCCATCTTCAACTCCAGCTGAGCTTTGGCCACACAAATTTTCTCTCTGCAGTGGCAAAAAGCATCTCTGGATTCTGCCCATGTCACTTGACCTTGTTTCCCCTAGGCATACACCATCCTTTTTTGCTTTATGTCCAAGAGAAGATCCCTCCTCAGCCAACCAGACCTGCTGCCCTGCCTGCTTGACTTCCAGCATTTGGGAATTGCCCATTCCTCTGCCCTTAGGAGGTGATGTTTGAAAAGTGACCAGCACTGATGGACTCTAGCACCTGCAAAATTGTTCTCCCAGGGGACCTTACTGAAAACCTGAGTAGCAGCCTGAAGTCTGCTTTCCTCATGTCCAGAGATGAGGTTTTGCTGACACTTTTTCTCCTGTCAACAGAGATTTTAAACTCAGTCACTTCATGGTTGCTGTGGCCAAGACAGCCATCAGTCTCCACCCATGATATTCACTCTGTTGACAAACAACAGATCAAGGAGGTAATTTTTGCTAGTCATCTCCCTTAGGACCTGTTCCATAACATTGTCATCCAGTTTTTAGGAATCTTCTGGCCTGGGTTGTAGCAGCTGTGTGATGCTCCCAGTTAATTTCTGGCAAGTCAAAGTCCCCCACAAGGACAACGGCAGTTGCCTTGGAAGTGTCCCTTAGTTCCTCAGAGAATAATTTGTCAGTGTCATCATCCTGGCTGGGAGGTCTATAGTAGACTCCCAGAATGACATGCACATTATTTTTTTGCCCCTTGATTCTTACTCAGAAGCTCTCAACTGTACCATTGCCAACTGTGAGCTCCATATATTCTAACCCTTCTGTTACATGCAGTGCCACCCCTCTGCCTCTTTTGCCCTGTCTATTCCTTCTGGAAAGCCTGTAACCATCCAATAGGGCAGTCCAGTCATAGGACTCTTCCCATCAGGTTCCACTTAGGCCAATGATGTCAGATTTCTGGAGCTGGGCCAGCGCTTTGAGCTCCTCTTGTTTGTTTCTGGTGCTGCATGCATTGGTGTAGAAACATTTCAGGTGTGTACATTATAGCCAACACCTCTTGAGGCAGATTGAGGGACCCAATGAGTGGTGGTTTTCTCAACTTTTGGCACACCATCCCATCACTCATCACTAGCAAGCCTGGTTTTATCCCTTTCCCCAATAGCCTATTGTAATCAGATGGTCTTACTAGACTGGAGAGTCTGCCAGTAATGTCCCTATCTGAGGCCCTGGGAGACAGCAGACTTCCCTGTGAATTGGATCTGGTGTGCTCATCAGGCTCCCCACTCCCCTTAGTAGGGGGGCTCCTATGAAAACTACTCTTCTCCTGTTAACAGAGGAGGTATTAGTGATAGGTACAGCTGTTGTTGTTTTAGGAGTCCCCACTACCCCAGAAGGACCTTTGCCAGTCTCATCCATTGTCTGGCCTTTTAGTTCCAGAGCCTCACATCTGTTGTAGAAGGTGCCAGTCCTACCTGAAGGAGAAGGAACCTTCCTCTGGGTACATGCAGTGCCTTGCTTTCAGCCTTCATCTTTAACACATCCTTCACTAATGTCCTTTGACTAATTACCCTGCAGGCTTCTGAGTCCACCAGCTTCTCCACTGCAATGGAGGTTCAATACTCCCAAGAGCCTTGAGATTCTACTGTCTCTGAAAATAATCAGTTCATTCACTTGAACACTACAAAGCCTGTTCACTTCTTCCTGTAGCTCCTTCAGGTGATGACATAGGTCTGCAATCATGACACACCTTCTGTGAAACACCTGTTCGCCAGCCCCAGACTCACAAAGAGGCAGCAGGCACTCCTGAGAACTTGTGACCTGGAGGGCTGCATCTGCCATCAGCAGGTCTGGCTGGCTGGAGGCCTCTGGCATGGCTACAAGGGGTTGAGCTCTAAGAATGTCAACACTATTACTAAGGAAGCTTAAACTAGTATGCTAATAAAACATGGACTGAAAGGATCTCTTTGCTCTTCCTTGTGAGACACTGAGTCTGTTTTCTGCTCCCGGATGGTCAGAGAGGACCTGCTCACCTTGCCTGCACAAATGGCTGTGCAAACTACTGTGCCATGCCCACACAGGTGTGCCACCCCCTGTTCACTGCACTCTGGGACACTTGTGTTCCCTGGAACCATTTAAATGTCCCCGTCTCTTCTGGCACTGCTGCCTCCTTGCCTGGTTGGTTACCGTGGGCTTCTGGGCCATGCGGCTGCTGCACAAGTTCCTGAACTCAGAAACCCCTCTGTACAGCTGACTTGCACCCCCTGGACTCCCCTTCACTCACGGCTGCTTAAATCTCAATGAGACATAGAGTATTACCTGTCCACCAGTGCCATCTTTTCACATTCTCTCCTCAGAACTGCCACCAGCCGGTAAGAGCTATTGAAAAGAGAGTAAAAATGGTTAATGTTAAAAGTTGAACGTCTCATTAGGAGTATGTAAATCTCAAAATAAAAACTTTATACTACTTGTATTTATTCATATAGCTCTGACTTCTTGTCCTTCCTACATTTAAATGCCTCTTTAGTACCCAAAATATCACTTCCTTTGTTTTGCAGATTTGTTGTCACTTGAAGGCTTCTCTGATGTCTTTATTATCTCAAGGATTTCATAAGGGCAACAGATACATACAAGTGTCTCTCTTTATTGAATTGATTTACTTTACTTGCCATTGGCTGGCACTATCAAGTTTGTGTATAATTTACTGAACATGCAGTTTATGTCATGGATATTTTCTAAAACTCTGAAAAAGCTTGAACCAAGGTATTCTCCATTCAAAGTTGTGTTTCCTACATTGTATGAAAAATAAATGAACATTCTGAGATGAGTTCTTATTTTGAGCTAGATTTGCCATTGAAATTTAAAAGTTTGCAATAAACAGAGGTGTCAGTGTCTTGTGTGCCTTGTGGATATTTAGGATCCTTAAGCCTTTGAATTTGCAGCCCTCAAAAACACCCAAAGACATTGTTAGGCATTGTTTAAGTCTTGGGAGCATATTTATATGCAAGAAAGGTATTGTTAAGCACTGGTGGTAATTTATTTTCATTTTCTCTTCCTAACACAGCACTTGAGAAAATGTTACAAATTAACAGAAAGTTATTGGTTCAGTTAATTTAGCCCTTAATTGTAAGAATATTTGGGAAAGTAATTTGTCATGGCCTTGAGCAATCTGTTTTAAAGCAGTATGATAGCTTGCCTGTGATAACAGGTAGGTAACTTAATCTTTAAAATGTAGTTCTTCATGCAAATAAACCTTGCTGATGGATTTTAAAAGGTGATTTTGAATGGACTCAGGTATTACTTTTTTCTTGGAACACCATGTGTCTCTCATATACCCAAAATAAAGCAGGAAATCTTTTTAGAACACAAGATTCATCTTGCAATATAACGGAATGTAGTGAATTCCTACAGTAACTGTAAAATAATATCTAAAAAAAGAACATGTAAGTGCATTTTCGAATAAAACTTGGATACTACCCCACAACAATATAGGAAATACTTGTGAATAATCTCTAGATTTACAGTATCAGGCATGAGGCAAAGCAAGATGGACAATCTCATCCTCTCAACTTTAATTCCTCATGGGTACAACACTAGAGTGGCTGTACTTCTCAGGAGTTATGGTTCAAACCCATTCAGTGGATATGCAGCACTGGTAGGAGATTGAGGAGGTTCTCTGAAGTGTCTCATATTGAGTGTGTGACTCATTTAATTGGCTCCTACCTCCTGCTCCCCCTCATACTTTTCATGGTACTTTTTCATGGTACATTTTCTTTCTCACTCCAAGACCCCACATGCTGGATATGACAGATCATGAATGGTCAATCTTAAAAACTGTCAGATGAGTGTACCTCATTCCTGGACTTAGAGAGTGGAAGAGAGCACAGGAGGTGGTGAATTGCATAGGAAAAAAGAAGTAAATAATGAAAGTAATAAATCCCATCTTGAAGATCAGTCCCCACCTACAGCATCCTCTGCATCTCTTTCTCCCCATATGACTCAAGGAGGCAGCTGTGGGCCTCCATTCTGTGACCAGCGTGTGGACACACAGATCACAGTTCTGCAGGATCCTCCAGGCTGATATGAAGTCACTAGATCTAGTACAGCAGTGCTGTGAGTTGCTCAGGGTGTGTATGTGGGTGCAATCACATGGCTGAAAAGGACAGACAGGTTTCTGCACACAAATTCCTACAAAAGAGGGTTAACTGTAACTTCTCATCACAATGTGTTATGGCTGCAAGGCACCAGAAGTACTTCTTGGGAGATGTGAACCCATGTTTTATTTTTGCCTTTTATAAAAGACCAAACCAAAGCTCCTAACAATTATTATGATGCCTTTTCTCCAGCCAGTGTCCTTTTTAAACGAGGTATTTTACCACTAGCTTTTAGCAAGTAGGATAACTATGAAGGAAAGAAATAAAATTGTATATGAATTTGGTGAACAAGACTTACTTTACAAAAACTTTTATGACCCATGCTAATCCAAGCTAAAATTGCACTGTCTTGGCTTCAGCTAGTAACAGGGATGTGCACAATCATCCATTATCATTAGTCACTTTTGGAAAAAAATAATATAAGGAATAAGTCTCTTTGGAACTGGCACTGTGATCATGGACATGAATGCAGCTTCCCTGCTTGTTTCTTTTGGCAATATATGATCAGGAAATAAAAGAACGCATTGCCCATTATTTACAACCGTTCATCTTGAAATCAGCAAGGGTAAGGGAAGAATTTTGTTTCTGTGCAGAACCATGTTCAGTATGCTACTCATTCTTTTTGTTTACAACCAATAAACCAGCACAGTCCACTGGAGCAACATGTCTCCATAATGACCTTGAACTATCTTCTTGTTTGCAGTGCCTGTGGGAATGCTGAAGTGGCCCCTCACACTGAGCCTGCCTCTGACCCACTTCAGATTTCGCAGACAACCTTTCCCTTCTTGTCTTCTTCCATTTCAGGACTGAAAAAAATTGCAGTGTTGTTCAGTACAGTTTGCTCTGAAGTATATTTATGTTTGCAGAAATTGGAATACCCTGTCACATTCTCTCCATCTTGCTTGTGTCTTGTGCAGAGGTAGGAGTCAGCATCAGCATCTGCTCTGGGCTAAGTTCATAGTAGGGTGTGCCTGAGAGTCCCCTTTAAACCCTGATATTCGTAAGGTGGCCAAGAATCATTGAAATCACTGTTTTTTCTTTTTGGCTATGTTTTGAGGCATATAATCTGGCTAAAGTTATGAGACCTAATTGTGGCTTTGATCACATCACAGTTTCAATATAGTGGTTAATGCCTGTATGTAAATGAATACATTTTTATTAAAAGTAAATTCAAAAACACAGTATGTATTCTTATCAGCGTACTCAGTTGAGGTTATGGTCTATTCTAACAGGGACTCATTCCCAAAACCTTGATGGTGGTACCTTGATGGCTGATAGCATCTGAGTGCTTGGGTTTTGAAAAATGGAGAACTGAGGAAAATTAATATATTCAGAATAATCTAAAAAATATTTCAAAAACAGCTTATACTTTGAACTTTAAATGTATCTGGAAAAAGTTGACAAGTCTAGATCCTTAGACCAGTTTTAAAGTGGAGGAAAAGAATGTTTTGAAAAATGATTATGTAACAAATGAAGCAGAGAAGCATCTTTTGATCTAGTAGAAAAAACCACCCATAATGTTGCAATGAGAAGCTTCCACAAGCCATTACCTTTGTCACCACCTGCAGTAGCATTAAGCAATGCAGAAATGTTTGGGAACATGGATGCATATGTAATAGAGACTTGCCCTCTCTGCCTCTCTGTTTCTTTCTATTCTCATCAATGTTGTGAAGAAGTAATTATTTATTTCAAATACTGAAACAAAAAAAAACTATTTTATCTTTGTGTTTGCACTTGATTACAAACTCCAACTGAAGATTTTCATATGAATAGAGCACCTGAGGGATGTTCTGTCCCTATGGAATCTCCAGTAAAGCTAAAAAGCTCATGTTCACATGCTCAGTTCTTCTTCCCACAGTCAGAGGATTTGCTTGTTACTTCTCCTTTACCCAGTGATTATTTTCATGAAGCTTGTATGTCTAGCATTATTTCTGAAACTTCTCTGTAAGTCTGGCTGAAACTTGAAGTCCCTGGGGAGACAGACAGCTACAGTGACAGACAGCCTGTCTGCATAAACCTCATTTCCTTGAGACACCCTGTTAGAAACAGACCAGCTGAAATTACAGTGCCCAGTCCCTGAAGAAGGAAAAATGGGAGATCCTGTGCATTGGCTCTGCTATGTGTGCCTTTAAGTGTGGGGGATTGCAGTCAGCTTTGGTAATAGTTATGAGCGCATGTTGTAGTCAATTTCAGCAGGTACTTTTACTTAGCAGCCAGTAAAGCCTCATTTATGGCTGATCTAATTGATAAGAGACTTAACAGTGTCACATTGCTAGATATTGCTGAAGTTAAAATTGGATCATTCTGGTTAAAGACACTTTGGAGTCTTCTGCTTGGTTCAAAAAGCTTTAAAAATGCAGGTCAGAATGGACATCCTTCCATCCATTATTTATTGAGGTAAACTTGTCCCATCATCAGTTCCTTGAACTGATATTACTTTCTCCTTTCATGGGATTTTTTTTGTTGTTGTTGTTGTTGTTAAGACTTTTCATATCTACAACAAATTTAAAATACAGTTCTGAGGCTGCCTAGATCATGATGTTATCCAAGGAATTTTTTTATTTGCTCAGGACACACTCATCTCTATTATTCAGGTCAGGGACTAACCAGGATGAAGAGATTTATAAAGCAGCAAATTTTGATGTAAGAATGTCAGATCTGTCATCAACTCATTTTCTGCAAGATTATTACTGAACTATTGTGTTTGAGGAAATAGAAAACAAATCAGTCCAAAGTTTTATAGGCATTAGTAACTAAGATACTTTTAATAGGAAGCCTACATTCCAAGCAGTGGAAATATAATGCCATTCTAATCTGTGGAAGGACTTTTGCATTTTTGTTACTAGAACTAATCAGTTTTTATCAGACAAAGCCTTTATTATTTGGTAACTCCCTGTGCCCTCACAGATGACTGTGTTTATTTTCCAACAGCCATCTGACTGCTAGAAGCTTGAAAAACAACACATGGTAAGGTAAAATAACTGCTATGCTTTAACCATCCAAGTCTGCTTTTCTCTTCCTGTTAGCTCCTGGATTTTTTGGCTACAGAGGACATCTGCTTTTAATGAACACAAATAAGTCAATAAAATTCATATGTATGTTGTTATGAGGTTTCCTTCCCTTTCTAAAGGGAAATATGATTAGCATTTTGAACTCCAAATATTTTCTTTGAAGTTTAAATGTAGTTCCCTGTTTTTTGGGGGTTTTTTTTGGCATCACTACAATAATAATGATCCTAAACATTAGGAGAAGCTGCAAGGAGATAAAAATTTGTGTACCTTCTGAGGTTATTCTTGTGCTCACATAAATCGATTAATGTATTTCTCCCTGGATATCCTAGAGCTGATTTCTGTATTTATACTTGTATCCAGTAGGCCAGTGCAACTGTTTAAGATTTAAGTAAGATTATGAGTCTATTTTAAGTACTAGTTCCTTCTTTTTTACAATTTAAATGCAGAGGGTAGTTTTCTTAACTTGTAGAACTACATTTTGAGAGTCAGTTGTTTTTTTTATATTGGAGCGAATTTGTTTCTTTCATCTTTGGCCATTGCTACCTATTTCATCTTGAACAGTCTGTACTCGCACATTTTCTTCTATACTTTTGTTGCTTATGAGTTTTCTGATGTGACCTGTGACTTGCAACCAGCGAAACATCAAAGTATATCCTCAGGTAGTATGTATGAATACTTTTACTGAGTGTATCGGATCATCTATGCTCTTTATTCTTTTTTGGTTTTTTTTTTTTTTTCAGTTAATGCTGTCAGCAGGATGATTTAATCTTTGCGTTACTACATATCTTTTGGGTGGGAATCTGGGAAGATATATCCAGTACTCACCCGATTTTCAAACCTTGCTTATTCACATCTGGTGTTGAATTTCCAGAAGTCATCTACTTCTCTCACATTTTTTCTGAACCCTACCATAACTGTGGAGAAATAGTTCAGTTGGTTTTGAAGGAAATAGAATTTCATGTTAGGCAAAAAATGATGTATGGTATATTTGGCAAAGCTCATGCAACAGCTAACATCACCTAAGCCAAGCCACTGCTTGTGAGACATTCATTCCCATTCAAAGCTTTTTATTTAGATAAAAAAACATATCAAAATTTTATTTTAGTGAGACTTGATTTTCAATTTCATTTGGACTGGCACTACATGGCTGATGTTAGAGAGCAAGTATATTTTCATGTAAACTTATGCTCCAGATTGTTAGTTTATCATATTGAATCTTAAGGAATGACCAAGGTATTAATTTTGGAAGGGCTGAAATCACTTCTTTTTGCGGAGAAAACTGAGTATTTCCCATTTTATGTCTTAGGTTTTGATTGCTTGTGAACATTTCACATTTGAAGCAAAACACTGTCTATCTGCCTATGTTGATGTTTGATTAGGATGTATCAGGTAGTTCTGAAATACATACAGGAAAAAAAGGAAAAACTAACAACTGGTATTGCCTATGTTAATATTTCTGTTGAGTTTTTCTTGAAAGTGCTTTAGCACCTAATTTTTCAGGAATTTCTGAAGAAGTAGCCAATTTATTAATCTTTGAATAATTGTGTTTTGCACAATAATAAACCAAATACTGTAAAGGTTCTGCCTGGCACTGGAAATGCCCTAGTCTGGGATGAACAAGGGGAAAAAACTGCTGCTGGGTCTTGAATCTGACATCTGAACTGGGAGTTCATCTCTTTTTTTTCCTGGGCATCCGTCCTGGAATAGAACAGTTGAGAGAAGGGAGATCCTTCTGTGACAGTAGAGGAATGCTTGGACATGGGTGTGAGAGCAAAACAATAATGGGAAAAATAGTAGGCAATAGGATAGTTTCACAGAGAAAGATTATGAACTAAGGTAAACAAAGGTAAGCTTATTTTTGGATGACACTGTGTGGTCAACAAATGGGAATCAGAAACCCCACTGAAAGCCAAGATTCATCAAAAAATCAGGTAATCTTGGAAAATTTTAGACAGGAAGAAACTGTTGGAGATCATCTGATCCAACCTCCCTGCCCAAAGCAGTCAAGTGTGAAATCAGATCAAGTTTCTCTGGGTCTTGCCTAGTTGCAGACTTTCTGAGCAATCCTTACCCTTGTACCACTTCAGGCTGTCCAAGTTGAGAAAATTTTGATCCTCTTTCACAGACAGATATGATTGGCAAGCTGTCTTCTTGGTAGAAAACCTCTGAATCAGCTGCCTAGGAACCTTGGGTAAAACTGTTAATTTCAGTGTAAATACTGGCAGTGGATGGCAGCTCGTTGTGAGCTTTCTGACAGTGATTTTGTGTGAGACTGGAAGTATACAGGTAGCCTGTGGTGTGTCTCTGGAGTTATGGAGATTTCTGCTTTATTCCTCTAAGTTTTGCTGCAGCCAGAAATGTATTTTTTCCTCTGTCTTCTGTTCTTTCCCCTAGTTTAGCTGTTTCTAATCCAATGGAAAGGAGATCCTACAGAAACTAAGCTTTTATTCAGCTAATCTTGGCTCTGCATGAGCCACCACCTGCTCCTAATAGCCATCCAACTCAGTCTGAGGATTTATCTTGACAGAACTCAAGGTTCTCAAGGAAATAAACTTTACAGTTTATCTTCACATCCACCCAAGCACACCACATAACACAGCAAGTTAACAAAGATTTTTTTAAAGGTAAGAATCACCCCAAAATGCAAAGAGGCAGAAAAAAAAAAAAAAACAAAACAGAAGAAAAAGCTAGTTTTGTCCCTCTCCCTGTTATAAAAAGTAATTAAAAATATTTGGAAATCTAGAGCAATATTTTGATTAACAATATTTACTTGTTTCAAACTTGTATGGCAAGGCCTCCTAGATTAAAAAAAAAGTATATATCTTGCATCCAAAAATCATTTAAATTTAGAAGTATGGACAATATTTATGTCAGCACTAGTTTTGGTCATGGCAATATAGCATCTGGCATGTGGGATCAGCAGCACAAAGTCAGCTGTTGTATGAAATAGTAGCCTTGGCTTTGTTTGTGATTTTTACCTGTTTTTCCATTCATCTGCAAATGAACAAAAACAATTCAGGGGAAAACTCTGTTCTTAAGCTTCTCTTTGAACATGAAAGGTGGTGAACACATAATTCCTTATGTGGGTTTTATTAACACAGAATCTTTCAGCAGGTTTTCTAAGGCATGAAGGGCTATACGATCATTCTGCCCTGAGTATCTCTATTCCATGAGAAAAAAATTTTGCTCTACTGTCCAATGTCAATAACATATTCTCAGAGGAACAGACATTTTGTTATGAGGTTACTAAAATATAGCTCATACTGCAGCTGGGTAAGGAAAATCTTCCCTGGGAGAAAACCTGGAAGTTGCCTGCTCTGTTTGGCCTGTTGCTGGCCAGTCACCAGGTGAATGCTGCTCAGCAACTCAGCCCAGCCCAGCTGGGAACCACTCCCAGCACTGGGCTTGGAGGATGTGGATAGTGAGGGGTTGTGGGGGGAGATCGGTGCCACTATGTCAGGCAAAAGGGACTCATCACAAAAAGAGAAGCTTGAGCTACTACAAAAAGGAAAAATATAGCATTTTAATATTAATAAGATTAAAACCCTCAAGAATTCCTTTGTTGAAAGAACTCAACACTCTGTAATTTAAAAGTGGTATATCAAATTCAAGCTGTGGTGATGTTTCATAGTAAGTTATCCACCATGGTTGAATACAACCTCCTGTGCCTCTGTGCTCTGAATTCTGATCTAAAGACTTGCCAGACTTTGTGGACACACAGTTCTTCTTTTAAGGAGTTTGTGTTTGGCCTGGGATCAGTACACTCATGCCAAAATGAGTACCCCGTGTGGTAGTAAATTGTTACTCTAAAACACTTAATTCACAATGATATTTATATGCTATATTAGCACTGAAAACCTAAATATCCCTTTTCCTCTATGGCAAAAAAGAATATATGACTAAATGACTGATCATTGCTTGTGGTGAAATGATTGTTGTAGCACTGGATTGTGTGGTTTCATTTTTTGAAGTCCTTTTCCTTTAGATTTGATAGTTCTCCAGCCAACCTTCAGAAGAGTTATGAGAAGCCAGGAAAGTCCTTTTGGAATGCTGCAAGGTTTAAGTCAGGCTGAAGGATCTACCTTTCTCTCAAGCAACAGGTTATTTTTCAGGTAAAGACACTTTCAGGGACAACTACTCCTGGGAAAGTGAAAAAAAAACACATCAAAAGATGAAGTGAAAAAACCTGAACGCTCTTGACTGAATAAATGCCCTCAATCCTTCACAGTGAAGTCATAAAGTAAGTACTTCAAAGGAATTGTTTTAGTGGCAAACTTGCTCCTGGGCAGTCAGAGGACAAAGTGCTTTGTTTTGTGCCAGGTGCCATGGGACCTTTCAGTGTAGTTTTGGAACTCTTCCAACATTTTGAGATGAAAAGATTAGAAAATAACTGATCTTTTAGTTTTTCTTAAATGTGGTTTGATTTGCCCTGCTCCTCATTTTTAACTTTCAAGGTTTAGCTGGAAAGTAATATCATAGTCATGTTGCTCAGCTTATTTATTGATATCTATGCACGGATTTACAAAATATTTATGAAGATAGCTGCTATGACTGTTTCAATTTCACAGAGATGGATAATGATGGACTTTCTAAATAACCTCAGGTAAACAGGAAAATTGGAAGTATACTCATTTACTGCCTTTTTCCTTGCCATTTTCCCCTGAGACTTGTGTAATAGTTGCTTCTACTTTGATGTGGGAAATGTAACTTCTAAAGGGCTTTTAAAACCATGAAGACATGGTTTCTTCATGAAAAAAGTTGCCAGTTCTTTCCTTGGAGATTAATAAAGTGATCTAATTAATTTTACATCTATTAAGAGGTGAAGATTTTAGAAAATGAAGCCTGATTACAGAATAAATCCTAGTACTATCTCCTTCCTGTGTAGATTTTGCTGTGGTGTCTCTGTTCTGGAGTGAAATGAGTATTTAACTAAATTAAATGAGCTTTGCATAGAAGTGAAAACAACAGGCCTCCTCTTTAATTCGAGGTAAACATTGTTTCTGAAAGACTTGGTTTCCTTTTAAATATCTATTAACCAAATGTTAATTTCCCAAATACAAAACTAATATTTGCTAACAGCAAACTTATCATCAATTAGTACTAAATTTTCAAGAACACAAGGAGGCATATAATGCCTGATGAAATACAGTGACATAAATGAAAATCATTTTACTTAAGAGGGCCAGAAGCAGCAGCAGAATAATTTCTGTGATTCTCAATTCTTAACTATTTGTTTACTCCATACACTGCAAGGAAAGAAGGGACTGTAATGCCTTCTTGTGTTGTTTATTCAAGTAGGCAGACAGATTCACATGGGTACCCCACAAATAACAATTATTTGTAAGGTGTGTTTTCCAGCAAAGTATTCGAGCACAATTTATCAGTAGTAAAAAATGGAGTGTCCACTATTTTCCATGATTGTTTCAATATTTACTCATCCTACCCATAGTAACCACTGCTTTTTTTCCATTTTGATTTGGTATGGGTTCTTTTTGAGTCATTGGCTTCGGCTATGTCTTTGATATGTGCATTTTACAGATAGGCATGGTAGATGAAGACCTGCCATGATGCTAAGAATTTTCCATGTCCCTGATGAAAATCCTTGTCAAAATCCATTATTATGCTTTTCTGCTACATGATTCCAACTTATGTCTGACTAAGCCATCTCTGGTTAGGAAATTTAGCTTCAAGGCTGAGTATGTTTGAGTAGGGAAAAAAAGTCCTTCTGTGTGTAATAAACAAAAAGGTTATTTTTGTTTTATGATTAATTCAAAATTGATCTAGCTTCGCTCCAAGAAAAAACATTCTTTCTGAAAAAGAGTGGAACATGCAATCATGAGAAACTCTTTTGATTCTGAAATTGTGTGTTTATCCTGGATATGTCTAACATGCATATAATTTGATTCAAGCTTAGTGCAAGCCAGAATTACAATAGAAAATTGCTTACTTTTAGGAAGAAGTGTAATCTAGGGCTTTACAGCTTGCATTGTTTGTGTAATTGGAAAAAGGCTATGGTTGATGTCACTAGTTTAATCTCCAACATATTTGGTTACTGTTATCATGGACAGTTACCTGCTGACATTGAAGTCCCAAAGATTGTAGGGCACATTTTAGCTAATCCATGACCAAAAAAATAATGAATTTGTGTATTTATACTCTTATCATAACTGGAAATGAAAGCACAGTTTCTTAATTATTTAGTTTATTTGATTTCTTGTTCAAAAAATTTTGTGTTTGCTTGTTTGCTTGTTTCAAAGGTAATGTGTGGATCATGTTTAATATTTATACAACAGCTGTTCAATATTTAGGTTCTCAGAGAAAGTCTGCTTTTTTCATTTTCAGATCTGGTCTAATGATAATTTCCCAGTTATCACAATACACACTTCAGACTTTGTATGTCCTATGCCTATTAATCAAATTTAATCTGAGTGATATAATTCACTGATTATAAATAAAGATTTACATTAGAAATCAAAAAAACCACTTCAATTGTGCATTTTTAATACCTTTTTCTCATATTTACATTTCAGTTAAGGTTCTGTATAATGGCATTCCCAATAGAACTCTTTTGAATCCTGACTTTCAGTTAAATTTAACCTTTGCACTTGAATATTCACCTTGACTTACAAAAGAGAAAATATCTTTTAGTTGAGCAACTTATACAGTGTTACAATTATTTGTAATTTTTTGCAAACACTTGCTTTTTAAGTGTTTTTAATATAGGAAAATGTAAACAATATATTTTGTTATTGCTTAATAACTAATTTATATCTTGGAAGCTCTGGCAAGTTGCATTTTATTGGAAATTAGGATCCACTTACACACAAACCATATTCCTTTCTGTTGAATTAGAACTCTTCTTCAATTCTTTAAAAAACGCAATAAAAATATCAATAAATTACTCTGTCATATGGAGAAATACTGTCTGTACTTAATGGTTGAACTAAATCGGGAGATGACCAAGCCTTTCAAAGTTTTGGAATGAATAGATCCTCTCCATCTCACTTTTATTTCTCAGCTGGAAGAAGAAGACAAGATTTATCACTTTCCTGACTTTTCATTTTTCATCTGAGTAACTGATTCATGGGCAAAAAGACAGTGTCCTGAAAAAAAATGATTTAACTTTTTAGTTACTTTCTGTCCTAGATAATTAGCCAATATATTCCATCTTTTTAAAATTCCTATAAACTTGTACTACTTCAATGATTAACATTTGTTATGGTTGGTATGAGTGATAGGAGGAGAATAGCACTGTTTTCATCTTCTGTCTTTAGGCATTTAGTTTAGCACTGTGTATTTGGAATAGTGGCAAGAGCATTCTTGATCTACCTCTTCAAAAGCTGCTATACAATTTCAAACTTTGGCCTTTTCTTCTGTGGAGTTTTTTGTTTGTTTGTTTTGTTTTGTTTGGGGTTTTTTTTCCCATGTCTCAGCAGTGTTCTCAGCAGATTGAATTCATCCACCACCTAAAATTTGACTGTAAATAATATATGAAAACATTGATAAGTTCTGCTCCTTCCAAAGGTCACTGTGTCAGTGAGTTAAACTGAATTACTGGGGAGTCAGACAAGCCTCAGAGTACCAGAAAAATAAGGGGTAGAGGTACACAGTCAAAGTAGGCTTGCATTTCAAAAAATGTCATTCTTTGAGCCCTGAAGTGGAGCTGCAGCAAGGGACATGTGCTCCAGAATGTGGACATGTGCCTCATCAGCACCCACAGATGGAGAAAGAAATTAGTTACAGAGGAAAACCTGTGCTTGTCTGACAGAATATGTTACTTGCTCTCAGTCCTTTCCCTTCTACCTTATGCAGCCAAACTTAATCCAGAAGTAAAGCTAAAACATGTTTAAACACAGAAGCCAGTCTGCAGGGTGTTGTGGCCACATGTCTCTTTGGATATTTGGGTGTTTGTGAAAGTGAATTCAGACCAAAGTATCTACAGCTTTAAAGCTCAGACACAGACCAGTTGAATTCACTAAGGCTGAACTTGGTAGAATTAGAAGAAACACTTCACGACAGATTTCTTTTTGAATGAGCACATGTTTGACTGTATGTAAAAAATAGACAAGGCAAGGATATAATTGTCAGGGCTCCAAAAAGTGAGATTGCACAAAGGAGCACTTCAAAGGCGGTGCAAGAAAATCGAAATGTATGTGTACACAACTTGACTTCTTGCCACAACAGCATCTGCAGCATCTCTGTAAATAAGTTCCTGAGTCAGACCTTGGCATTCTTTTGTGTTATTTATTATTCAATATACAGTTCATGAACCATTGAGGAGAATGAATTTATTACTCCATCAGAGACACTTGACTGAACATAAAGTAGGAAGACTGTATAGTTCAACATGTTTTTCATAGATAATTATCAGGGCTACATTAACAATTCCACTGAATTTCTGACAAAAGTGCTCTTTACAATTGGGCAATAATACATTACACACCAGAGAAATTAGCAGTTGGTGGATGGCTTATCACCTGATACCTTATTTTTTGCAACTTAACAGGGACACAGTTAGGAGCAGAAATGGTGAAGTTTAATCTTTAGAACAAAAATCTCATCTTAATTGTACACTAATGCAGCATCTGCATTGATATATACCCTGAATACATACTACTGTTGACTCTCATTTATTTGTTTTAGAACTTGGATAGTTGTTAGACAATGTCTGCCATGTTTTACAAAAATTGCTGCATATGCAATAAATATTTAGGCTGCATTGTCTCATGGTAAGGGCAATAAAATAGAACTATTTTGCTCAATTCTGTTAATAACAATGGAAGCCTTCAATGTGCTGAAAGAAGAAATAGCATGCATTTCAACACTACTCTTCTTGCAATGCTTTAGACTATCTGCATTGCATGCACACTGTCTCAGCTTCCAATAAAGATGCTGTGAACACTGTTTTTGATCAGAAGGACCTTACGTTTCCTTGATGCTTGCTGCAGTTGATCTCCCATCCTATGTTCTGAAGGTCTCTAAAACACCTTACATTTCTATCTAAGAAAATGCCAAGGGGGATGAAGCAGGTGGAAAAATCATCTCACAGATGATTTTGTGGAAACATTTATACATTAGAAAGTTTTAAAGCTGTCAGAGAGGTATCTCTTCATTAACAGAAGAGCAGTAGCCATTAAATTCTCTATGGTTACAGGATCTTTTGCATTCTTTTTCTGCAGCATTGAGACAAAGACAAAGAACAGTCGGGAAGGTTTGCAGTCTGAAATCTACTGTAAGCTATACTTCAACAGCATGGCTCAATCTTAGATTGGGCCATGTGTTTTAATCTGTTTCTGGAAATCATCTAGAAGACTTACATCTACTGTCTATGATGAGCTGAGCTGAGAGACTGGAAATCTCTAAATTAAGCTGGAAAGGAATTAGCCAACATGCTGTGGGTAGTAACTGAGGAGCAAGTGGATTATTGTTTTGTTTTGGGATACCTGTACTGAAGGTGGTTTTGGGTACTTCATGCATTTGAAAAAGTATTTGATATAGTGTAATTAGTTACCTTGGCATTTAAAAATATGTGTTTTACCTTGACATTGGATCAACTAAGAACAAGCACATCTTTGTTAATGGATCAGTGATCTGCTCATCAACAGGAACAGGTGAAGTGCTGTACTGTACTTACATACTGTAACTACATATACCTACTCCTAATCACCATTAAGATAGTTTTCCTCTACTGAGGGTGCTGCAAAAATCTAATTGCAAGGCAGGGCCTGAGCCTTTGGCCACTGCTGTGAAATACAGTCTTCCACACAGATAATATTCTGCAAACTACTTTTCAACAACAGATCCAGTCTGAAAATGTAACAGACTAAAGTAAATCATGTTTCTCTGGGTCAAAAGGCAAACAAACACCCTTCTGTTGTTGAGAGACAAGAGAACTGTAGAAAACATATTGTGAACAGTCATCAATTAATTGAGAAAATATGTCTGATTTGGGGATTGAGCCAGACATGCTGTGAATGGGGTTGTAAGGCTCAAGTGGTGCTGAATAATGTTAGTAGAAGAGAAGAGGGAAGCTATTATCATCCTAGTCTCTGGTGTGTCTTCTAGACATTTGATCACAACTAATCGGATAAAGATCTGTCTGGCCCTGGAAGAAGCTATCTGATGTTGGTGGACTCATCCTTTCAGAAATCAGGTAAAAAAACAGGTTAGGCAATGTTCTGACCACACACATTCAGCTCAAAGGGATTGTGATAATGTTAAAAAAATAGAAATCAATGCAACAGAAATCAGTCGAGATATCAAGTTTAGAAGCACTCTTCTATAATAAGAACCTGAAATGCAGTATTAGAAGACCTGAATCACAGCGGTGTGTCACAAACCTGGTTGCCCGCTAAAGAAAGGTATGGTAATTAAAGTCCCTGGTAGACATAAATTTGACAGTACTGCTAATTACCCAACCTTGTTCACTGAAAGGGAGCTAGATGCCTGTAAAATAGAGTAAGTGTAAAAGAACAAGTATAATAGAAGTGTCAAAGACTCAGAGTTCAAGAGAAAAATAATACATTTTGAAATAGGAGCACAAGCATCTTTATATAATTTCTCCTTCTATTTATGCAAACCTGAAATTTGTTCAGCAAATGATTGTGGGGAGCAAAGAGCTAATGTGACTCATGAACACTGTTCCTCCCATTGGCTTGATTTTGTTTTTCATTCTGAGTACATATTTTTCATTAATGATAAAATCTTTCTGCCTGTTTTGTCTTTTATCAAGAATGAAGCATTCATGCCAAGTAACTTTTTTTCTGGTTGGTTTCTGGTTTGTTTTGTTTTTGGGGTTTTTTTGTTTTTTTTGTTTGTTTGTTTGCTTGTTTGGGTTTTTTATGTTTGATTGTTTATTGGGTTGGGTTGGGTTTTTTGTTTGTCGGTTCAGTTTATGGGGTTTTTGGTTTTTTGTTTGTTTGTTTGTTTTTAAATTACTGTTATCAAAGAACAGGAAGAACAAATAATTGGGATTCAATGGTGAAGCTTGAATTTTTTCAAAGCATTCCATAAGCAACTGATTGTGCCCACATGGCCATCTGCATTTTTAAACATTTTTATTTCATGTTCAGCAAGAACAGTATTGTTTATTTCCTAAAGGATAAGCAATTAGAAATTAATATAATTAATACATGCAGCTCTTTTCCCTGTCTCTTATCACAGTCCTAACAAGCCATCCACATCTATGCTTCAGTAGGTTTTATGAAACATTTGCAAATTATGAGCAGATGGCCTCTTTGGGTTGCTGTATTAAACAGTGAAGATTAATAATGTCATTCTTCATGCAGTATGCTCAGTCATATCTTGTCTGCCAGAAGCTGGTTGTTTTCAGTGCTCGTGTCTATAAACACTTATGGCCTGCTCTATAATTGAACAAATAGTGTAACAAGCAAACCTGAATAATAATCTTTAAAAAATCTTAATATTCTTAAAAAAACCCCTCTTAATATTATCAAAAAATATACCTATAATAAATGCCATTTCTGACAAAGTAGTAAGAACCTATCCATCCTTACTGAATTTATACCTGTTCCCATTTTTAAATTTATTTTATGTGACCACAGTACATTTGTATGATTTTGCTGTCTGGTTCCCATTGAAGAAGATAATGTTTATTGTGAGAGCTTGTCAACTTGAGGAAAATATCTTCTGTGTTAGGGATATCAACTGACAGTGTAAGAATGACTTTGTATCAGTTCCCTATGTAGGAGTCCTTTTATAAAAGGTAGCTCTTTCATGTAAAAGTTAGACTTCCCAGCAGAAGAATTAAGCAAGCCTACATTGTCCTTAGACGGGACATAGGGTGAAATTGGACATTTCTAGGTTTTCAAAACTTTGGATCATAATTTGCTAAGGACACCAGTGGTAAGGTGTGGATTTACACCTAACTACTACTCTGCCTTGACTTCACAGAGTGGAAGAACTCCAGATAATTCCCATTTAAACCACAATTTTCTAAGGAATAAAACTATCCATGCAAGATATTTTGTCTATCTTACATGGCAACATCTCCTAATCTCTGTTAATCATTAATTAGAAAAATAGCTGTAAGTGTCATTTTTCCTCCAACTTCTGTATAGCACTCTGCAGACTTAACACAGGTGAAGTGACAATCATTTAATCTCTTCTGCACCCCCAAGGAAAGACTTGCTGGCTGAGTTAGTTTGATAGTCATTAACACACTTTTACCCACTTAATTTAATTTTTCACTTCTAAATGATAGCAAAGAAATAATTTTGATATCTTACAACTTTGAAGGTATTGTACCTCTGCCATTCAGCTAACTTCTACCATGCTAAATTGTACCTTTACAAATCATAAAAGTGTTTGAAAAGCTGCCTCATGCTGTATTCTGCAGCTCATAGCTTTTCTCTTTTATATATATTTTTGCTCATGCTAATCAATGGTTTCATTGCCTGTGATGCAACAAATGTCTTCATCTTTCAGCCTCTCACAGTCACAAGCCTTCCTGGTGCAATATTTGATCCTAAAGATTTCATGAATAAAAAGTTGGATTGGGTAAATAAAGGTATCTGTGGAAATTGCATCTTGGAAAGTGCCAGACCTTCTAATTACTCTGGCATTTTTTCATAGGTTATCTTTCCTGGTGAGTTCATTTGTTGGCTTTGACTGGATAATATGAAGACTCTTGGCACTCTTATTAGTGCGCAAAATATGACAACTGTGTTTCACCTCAAAGAAGGTAATTAAAATTATAATAAAAAGAGAAAATGACAGTGTTACTAAATGTGTGCTACTGTTTATAATACTGTGGCAAATCTTGCTACCTTGTTTAGTTGTGATGTTCTGAACTGAAAAGCAAGATCAGGAAGCTTCTGTTTTCACACCATGGAATAGTTTATACTATATGATTTACAACCTCAAACACTGCTCACAGCATGTTTTCCACTCATAGAACTGATCCTATGGAATGGCCAATGTCCCCATGCTGCCACTCCTCCTTGCAGTCATTTGATGTCACTGAATTTCTGGAGGAATTTTTTGCTTAAGATATGAGAGGGAAGTACAGTCTAAGTGGATCAGTAAAATGAGAATGGACAAATATCCAGGAAAGTGTTAATTTGGCTTTGACAGATATCACTACTTGACTGTTTATACAGGGGACTGCAGGTTGCAGAACCTTGGTTATTGCTGGTGTGGCTGCACAGCAGCTTTCTCTGGAAGTAACAATGATTTTTCTCCAGAAGAGGGAAGATGAATCTCCTTCTGAAGGTGATGATAACAACAAAGGAAGACTAAGAAGTGAGGCTGGACTTAAACTAGACTGTTAGTTTATAGATGTCTGAAATCAGATGAGGTGATCTTTTTTCATTTATGCTAAAAATAAAAGAATAAAAATAGAGAGTAAAAAACAGTTCATGATTCCTGTATTTTTCTTTTAAATTAGTACCTTATTTAATCTTATCACCATGGAATAAAAGAATGCAAAACATTTAAATATATTAAAATAATTTTTCTTTAATAGATTACTCTTCTTACTAAGAATGACCCTAATCTAAAACTATTTAACTTTCATCAGCTTTCAGATCTAGTTAGATCTTGTTAGTTAAAGAGTTATGAATAAGCAGACACATTTCTGCCACATGTATATATATCCAATTTTTTATTACCTTATTCATCTTAGACTTCACAACTTCTGTGTCAGGGTCACCAATTTCAGACTTTTTTTCTATGCTCATGAGTCCTGAAGATTTAACTTTTTGTCTTTTTTAAACAGAAGCCCTGGGGAGGTCTTTTAAGTATAAACTATTTGTTATACTATTTCCTAAAAAATTAATCTTTCTTCTACTAAAATAAACATGACATAAACATTGTTAAAAGCACAGCTGAGAAAACAACTTTCAATGAAAGAACGTAAAATATTCTAATTTTCCTGGGTGTCGTCCCCCCCCACTTTTAAATATTTCTGTGTAGCTGATCTTAATCGTTCTGATATTTTTTATTTTGGTTTTGGTTTCTGGGGGGGTTTGTGTGTTTTGTTGATGTTGTTGAGGTTGGTTGGGGTCTTTGTGTGTGTGTTTGTCTGGGTTTTTTATAAATAGAAAGTAATTCTTCCTAAAGGTAGATGGTTTCATTATGCTTACTTGAATAGCATGACTAATTTGATTTCATGGGATACTTAGCAACATATGTTGCTAAAAATATTCATCACAAGTCTATAATAATTTATCTAAATTTTGTAAGTCTTAAAGTTGTGTATATATATATATATATGCAATACATACATATAAAATGGTTTGCATAGTAATTTTAAGTCCTTAATGAAGCTGTGTCCTTAGTGTGCATTGGGGAATTCATCGTGAACGTGATTCAATGTTCACTGTGCTCTCTGCATTTTCTGTAGTGGTATTTGGATTGTGCACTCATGTTTTCTAAACTTGATACTGAATTAAGGCATTACCCATGGGACGTAAATGCCTGTGATGATAAATATGGAGCTAGGACTGATACTTTAAGCAATAAAATAATGTACTCATTCAAGAACACAAGAAATTGAGATAGGTTGTTTTGATTTATCAAGATAGCATTATAAGAAAGAGAAAGTATTACTGTCAGTATCTGGTAGCCAATGAAAACATTTTCTTATATATATTTGTTAGATTATCTTTTTTCAATTTTTAAAAATCATCCCATGATTGTTTTTATATGAATTACTTCCAGAAAGTTTTATTATAGAGCCTGACCTTCAAAGTCGTTCTTCTGACTGTTATTTCTGTATATTATCTGAGATGCAGCTAAGTTTAGAAACTTGCATTTAAAGAGTAGTAAAGGGAGCATGCACATCAGATGTGCATGTTTATCTGAAAGCAAAGAACCAGCTTTCATGAAGCATCAGATTTCTCAGTGTTATTCAAAATTATCTTGAATTTAAAGGTTGTTTCTTTAGCAAAATGGGCTGCTCTTTGGAAAAGTAACGTTCAAACAAAGGTGTACCTTGAAGCCTATTCAGAGAGCAGTGAGTTTCTCTGTTTGTGGGACACCGAAACTTCCTGCCAGTACTTTATGGCTAACTGCTCCTTTTCCCTCTTCTGCATAATATGCAGAAATTTCCATCCTTTTTATATCCATAATCAGAAAAGTGCATAACATATTCATCCCTGAATTGATTGTGTGTGCAAAATTACTTCCATGTGTATTAAAGAGCAATGCAACCAACTTTATTTATAATTTTTATAAAGAAGTAAATAAAATTATGAAATTGTATAGTGTAAAAAATATTTAAGAAATAAAAGGGGAAATTTAATAATTTAATAGAAAATACCAGAGTCTAGTTTTAATACCAGTATGTCTAGTGATATTTCAATCAATATTAATGCTAAAAGAGCTTATTGTAGTTTCTCAGTTTAGTATATTGATTTGAGAAAAATTAATATGATTCCTCTTTACATGGCCTGGACATTACTCCAAAAATATTCTGAAGTGATTCCATGGGTTGGTAGAATGTGAAAATCACAGGGACTATAGTGATTTTGCAAGTATACTTCAGTGCTGAAACATTAATTATAGAAAAGTCTGTGTGAGTTTTGTACAGAACATAAAATATATGGTAGCAAAATGTGCTTTGAAGTCCACATTTAACTCACTAGCAAGCTAAGAAGGCTCATTACTAAACTACCTCTCTTTCAGCAGTGCCTCAGTTGTGCTCTGTGGGTCACCAGTCACCTGCAGAATATTCTGTGGGATGCTCTCTGGAGACTGCAGGGGTTGGTGTGGTGTTCTTTATTTCCATTCTTTTAATTGCATGGAAAGAA
Source organism: Hafferia zeledoni (assembly GCA_035583235.1). Classification (NCBI taxonomy): domain Eukaryota; kingdom Metazoa; phylum Chordata; class Aves; order Passeriformes; family Thamnophilidae; genus Hafferia; species Hafferia zeledoni. The sequence goes on from JAWWEV010000043.1 coordinate 30,034,075, forward strand.
GCTAAAAATCTGTCAGTACTTTCCCAGTGCTGTCTGCCTTCACTGTAACAAACCCCAGGGAGTTATGAAGAAACAGGGCTAGTGTGGCAATTTGCTGCACAGGAATAGTGAAGAAACATCCAAAGTCAACTACCCAGTAATAACTTGTGCTTTCACGGCAATTACTTCACACTGCTAAATATTTAAAAGTTGCTTTAAAAAGAAAACAATGAGGAATTTAAAAAGATGCAGGGGGGGGATAGTGTGTTTAGAGATTAAATCCAACATGCTGTGATAAAGACAAGGAAAATGGGCATAGTACCTAGACTAGCCTTCTGCAACCACATATCCCAATATAACTGATGCCAAAGGAGACCATATCTTATTGCTGTTGTCATTACTAAAAGGAGGAAGAAGTTGTGACTTGCTTTTAATGAATTTAGTCAATGTTTGATTTTCTTGTAAACATATAACATAATTGTGAATGAGGTGGGATTAATTTTCTGTTAAAAGAACCAGTGACTGTGGTTGGCACAATCTGTAGAGAAGGGGGTACACAGGCAGTGTTTTTCTTCTGATACCTGTGTTACAAAGCTTATGATTCCCTGTTTTAATCCCCATTGCACCACTGTGTATTCTGTACTAACAGAGTAAGTTTATGGCCCCCATTTAAAGTCAGCAGAGACAACATTTGTACCAGAGGTATTTTCAGTTGCTCTTAATCTCAATAGGCTTTTCTAATCAATTTATAGAGGAAAAATAATCAAGCATAGCTTTCTTTTTTTCTTTTTTTTTCTTTTTAAAATACAGTCTAGTGTTTGTTGCTCCACTTTAATGTAATTTGAGTTAAACCTAATTTCCAGACATTTCAACTCAATTACTAAATAATAACATTAAAAGCAAAACAAAACTGAACCCACCCACCCCCCCCCCCCCAGGATAAACATTCAGATCTTTTTCTGATTGCAGTTCAGGAAAGCTAAAACTAGACCATTTAAAAAAAAAAAAAAAAGCTTGTAATTATTTGAAACAAAGATATATTTTTTTATTAAACTAGATATAAGTATTAAATCCTGAATATTAATATTGGACATATGCAGAGAAACAACTCTTCCATTTGCTACAATCACTTTAACATCATCTAATAATGAGCATTAGCAACTTTATATAAATGCATTATTTTGAATATCTTTTAATATCAACATTTATTATCAAAATAACTTTTACTTATGTAGACATGCTTTTGTTGCATTATCTAGTTTCTATTCCTTTATAGTATAATAAATGCAAATATTTTCAATTTCCATTTGCTAGGTTTAGATTTTATGGTTTGTTCAATGCTCCAGCCATGATCCACTTGATGCCATGAGGGACCCCAACAAAGCAGGACTCTGAGCCAAGTTAGTGTAGGATAAGATAAAAAGCGAAAGTCCTTTAATATCAGGCCGAAGGCCCACAGGAACACATGATGACATGCACGTGCCCACCAGCTCTAGTTTCCATAGCTTTTATAATATGATCTATCCAATCATTACTTTACACATCTCTTGATCCAGCCCCGGTCCCACCCCTGTTCCACCCCCCAGGAATTGAGTCTGGGGTCGGTGAGACCCTCTGCCTTCATCAGCACTCCTCTTCATCACACAAAGGGCTCTTGGAGGGTTTCCAGTGTTCTGGGACACTCTACCCTGTGTTTATGTTTTGTTCTGCAGGCCTTTCTGATAGTCTTCAGTTCTTTATCTTGAAGAGAGTCTAAACAAGGGTAAATAACTAAAAGAATTTGAGCTACTGATAAATGCTAGGGGTTGGCATGTATAAACAATGAACTTAAGCTGCCAGAAATATTATCATACTAAATTTACATTTTACTACAGTTACAAGTACTTCTAAAATCCATAAAAATCAAAAAATCAAAAATCAAAAACCCCTCCGGTATCACACTGAATTCTTTGGTAGAGAGCTTAGCAGCAGCGTGACAGACCCTGAAAATAGTTTTCTACTTAGCTGTGATGTAGCCATTCCTCTTTCTTTGGACACAAAATAGCTGGAGAACTGGCTTAATGCTGTGATACGAAGGCAAGATATGTATGGCTTCAATGTTTGGGACTGACATTTCTAGAAAGCAAACAATGTGACTCTCCTCCTACCATCTGGCATGGGAGACATTCCCGAGGGAAATGAGATGAGAGTGTATTGGTGGGAGCAGCCTCCTGGGGTCATGGCAAACAGATACAAGTCAAACCGGTAAGTACTGCAGTTATGGTCATGCAACATTTTAGAATTGACTGGTGATTGACAGGCCTGTTTCAATGTAGCCTCAGCTGCCACCCAGTGAGGGGTCAGGTGCAATCCCCAGTACATCCTACTCAGAAAGAAAGATCTGGAATGGCCAGAATGTGCCTTATTGTTTATGATATATGCTTCAGTGCAGTGACTTGAACTGAGCTTCTGTTACTTTTCCACTGATTATACTAACAGCATCCAAAGAGCAAAATTACTTTAAGTCTGTTGTATTTTAAATTAAAATTGTTCTTTAACAGCTGGAATTATGTGGTTTTCCTAAATATAGTGTTTTATTTTTTCTTTGTTCAGTTTGTATACTAAGACATCATTTCTCTGTGACTTTGCAAGCAGCTACTAATCTGCAGAGACAGAAGCTTGTCAGATGTATAATACATATGCTACTCTAGCTAAAACTTCTGTTATATAACTTGTCTTGGGTCAGTCTGCTTAATCATGACTTTTTTATTATACATCATTCTACTCTTCAGTTGTCAGAGAAATTCTATAAACTTTTCTGAGGTAAAAAATTATGTCCAGTCATTATTTCCTCACAATTTTCTTCTATGAACTTAAAAAAAAAAACCCAAAGAATGAGGAAAGATAATTTCTGGCATCTGTTTCACATAGAAGAAATGTTCGTGTTTGGTGTTTCTCAATGCTTAAAAGTAATTATTTCTTCCACTGATGCAGTGAATGTAGAATAATTGTATTTAGATAATAATCATGCTTTCATTTTAGTTATTTAATGTCCTGTTAAACATGCTGTTTTCTGAGAAGCAATTAAATATGTTTTCATAATAGTCATTCCTTTTTCTACATCTAGAAAATTTCTGATTCTACATCTCCTTAGATCAATTGTAAAAATGCCAATGACTTTCAGAGGAGAGTCATGATGCAGGTGTACGTAACACTGATCTCATCTTCCCCTTCAGAGGTCTTCTTTTCTAGCAGGCTGAATACTAAAATCTCTTCTCATGATCATCATTGGTCAGCATTTGACCACCCACCAAAGTTTGCACATTTTGTTGTGGCATAAACAGTTCATATTTCAGAGGATAGAAATACTGCCTCAAAAATGTAGCTTTGTAAGAATGTGCAGTTAACATTTTTTGGTTTATATTTTCACAGTTCATCGTGCTGGATTTCAAAATATCCAGAAATATCCAGCTGTATTTGATTGCAAGGAGACATTTTGAAGATGCTTGTTTAAAGTAAATATTTATGTGAGTTTGTAAAAAATAGGAAGATATTTAAACAAGATAATCATTCTTCAAATGATATCTTAGATATACAATAAACTTAGAAAGGAGAAATAGCTGATGTCCCTTTGAAGTCAGAACTATGTTGTCAGCTTGTTGGTCTCTGATCATGTACAGGAACTACAACAGCCAGAAACAAAACTCAGAATTTATTAACAATCTTGTCTTGGATCTTTCTCTCTTCCAAACATAAATTTAGGGCAAGGACTGTTGGAGCTGCATCATCTACTGAGACACCAGAGGGATATGATTGTATCAGTCTTGCAGTGTAAAGGACTCTTCTTTGTGTTGAGGGAGTCATACATTTTAAACAGTTAGGTCTTTCACTGTGACCTGGGAATATTTAAGATGAAAAACTGCCCTGTAGCAATAAGGCAGAGTGCATCAACTTTTACTGTAGTATCTTCTGCCTGATGTTTCTGAGAGGGCTATTGTTTTTTAGGGAACTTCAAGCAGAAGTTACCAGCATCAACACATTCACAGGAACCTGGTTCACTTTGGCCAAAAGGGTTGCTGTGCATCAGCTGAGCGTAGGTCACTGACTGCATGAACTCCTCGCACATTGTGAGTGTGTTATAGTAGCATAAACCACAATAGAGATGTTTTACTTCTTGAGAAGATCTTGCCATAGGAAAATAAGGGGATCAGTGAGGCAGCTTGCTCAGCAACTAGTTTCTTGGAGCTGCTTGAACTTTAGCTTATAACAGGAGAGGCAACTGAGTCCCTCTGCAATTTTGAAGTCCATCAATAACCTTCCAGCTCCACAAAAGGTCTCCAACATCCTTCCATACTTATTTTAAAGATAATCATAAACTATAGTGAGTGGGAATACCTGGAAATATGACAGCATCAAAGTGTCTCAAATAATTCACTAGAAATTAAAAATTAAAAAATAACTGGAAATCTTCATATAGTAAGCTGGCAAGAATTTAATTTTTCAAGTTGTCTTGCTATTGTGCAAATGCAGTAAGACTTGCACATGAATGCACTTGCTTTGTAGCAGCAGGGCAAAGCTGTGATCTGTGATTTGTGCATAGCCAAATGATATAAATGGCAGAAATAAAATGTCAATGTTCTCCTATGATAATGCACTCTCTACCTTACACTTCCTGAACTAGCATGATTACATTTCAACAGGGCAATGGCATTAATAGCAATAGGAATAGAAAAAGTAATGATACTTAATCCTGTGATTAACTTACTGATCATCGGATTCTATTGTGTCTTTTCCTTTCCTTGGGCAATTTCTTAAGACAGTCAAATGGTGGAAGAAAGGTGATAAATTTGGCAATCAGACAGAACTGAGGTGACATCAAGAAGCTGTAGTAGAATGAGAGGATTTTTCACTGAGGAGAGGGTCTGTAGAGCAAGGTTGAGCAACTGCTCTATAAGCAAAGGTCAGAAAGGTATCATTTGTTGGTTATTACAAACACGACAATCACCACGGTCAGATGATGAGAATGACTGCTGCCCTTGGTACTTACAGTCTAACACTTGATGCTCATCAGCACGTTTATGGCCTCTTTGATTGAAAGACTAATTTGATATGGTAAAGACTGCACTCAGATTCACATAATATTTGGTAAGAGTTGGGATATGGACCCTTGGGCTTGGTGCCACACAGATGTGATCAGAGAACTGGAAGGGAAACTCAGCACCAGACTGTTGTACTCAGAGGAATGCAATGACTTGACTGAAACCTTCTGTTTATGTTTGGAAAATTGCAAGGAAAATAGAAGTAATGAAAAACATCATTGATTGTGAAATCTGAAATTAATTTCTTCTTCCTCCCTAAATAGTTTTGGTCCACTCAAACTAGAGTTTTGTATAATAACAAAAAAAGGCAATGTATTTGAAAGTATTCAAGTCAGCACCTTTGGAAAGTCAGTATCTATTATGAATTTAGAGAAAAAATTAATTTGAGGGGAAGGTTTGAGATTTTTTCTATTTGTTTGTTTCCTGGCTTTGCTTTTGCCTTTGTACTAGGTAATATGTAAAAAAGTATTAAGAGATACTATGTGGGCCTTTTTATTGATATTGTCAAAAAGGCCTATATCAACTTATGGTATCTATTTGTTTCTGTCAGTCCAAGTAAACCTCTCCCTTCTAACTAAAATAATATACTAATTAAATAGAAATGCAAGGAAAGATTCTCAAAACATATCAGTGTTACATCAAAACAAAATAGTTTATTAGAATTAATAACAAAACAATTTCCTGTTGTTCCAAAAAGTGAGTTTAAAAAACAGGAGTCAGTTAAAACCCCAGCACCCTCTGAAAATGATTCTTACTAGTCATGTATTTGCAGAGTTTCCTAAGAATTATCAGCCCATAAACCAACAGAGCCAATCATGTAATGGTTATGAGGAGACATCCTGACTGGCTAGTGATACAAGGTATGTCTGCATGAATGATGAAGTCTTCCTACAAGTTCATTCTGACTGAAAAGCCCACTGTTTCTGCTAAAGTACTACCAAATCCAAAGCAGCTGGTCTGATCAGGCAAGGTGTGCTAGGTTGGCATTGTTGTCCTGTGAGTACAACCACACACCTTTTGATCTGCTTGGAATGTGGTCATATCTGCCAGCTTTGCATTATATGGGTCCACCTATATTGAAACAGTTTTTGCAAAATATGTATATAATAAGGTCAGGCCAAATTAAACCAAACATAGTCCTTGAGTAGGTCTGCAGTCCATTGGGGTTATTCTCTTTAACAACAAAGTCAAATTCAGTTCACCATCTTTTCAGTCACTTGGCAAAACTCTCTGCAAACAAATCGTGACCTATCATCCAAAACTCAGGTAAAACAAGGATAACATCCTTTCTTACACATAGCTGTTGCTTTCACTGAAAATGCTCAAATTTTGCTCTTTGTGATCAAGAACTAGATCAAAACTTCAAAGAAACTGTCAAGGTTGTGCTTGTATTTAGATAATAGTCATTGTTTCAGCAGGTCTGGAAAAGGTGGTGAAACAGTGAGAGACAGCACTGTTAATGTTGCCATTGAGCTTTCTATTTTAGAATTGCTTCAAGTGGTTTCTAAGTGGAAGAAATGTAAGAGACTCTGTAATTACGGGATTAGTAGGAAAAGAGAAGCTAACAGAGTCTAAAATTTCCAGAATTTTAGAGGTCTCCTGAGATTCGAGAAAGCCAATGGGCTAGTTCAAAAACATGAGAGCTGTGATCTTTGAAAGGAAAGAAGAGTTACTTTCTCAAAACTGTGAAAGTTTTTACAAACTGTGTAAATTCAGGGAATGGTGTATATTTGTATCAAGCTTTTCAGTGTGGTACTGGAATTTAAACCCTCACTAACCTAAAGAAGATAGCACAGAAATAGGCCAGTGGCCAAGATGGCAAATTAGAGTTAATTTGGATATCTCGGCTCTGCTTTAGTCACCTGCTCTAGTGGAAGGTGTGCCTGTCCATGACAGGGGTGTTGGCACTGGATGATCTTTAAGGTCTCTTCCAATCCAAACCATTCTATGATCCTGTTCTCTGACCATGCAGACAACTGTCATGGCATAATTCATGTCTGTATAGTAAACTTTCTTCTGCCTGTTAAGAGTAGTCCTGTCTCATACAAAACCCCTGAGCTGTGTGCACAGCACTGAGTGTGGGATTGCTGCCAAACTCAGTATAGGCTTAGAAGCTTAGAAACTGACTTCCCTCTTTATGTTTTAGACTGAGGTAAATGGCACCAAGGTAAAACTTCAATGTAAATACAGCTGTCTGTTTGGATAGAGGTCTGTGCTGTTGTGGTGGCTGTGTGTACTGGACACTGGAAGACTGCCTGCTGGAGATATGAGCTCATTGGTTTTGGTGCACCTCTTCATGTCCTTCAAGCTAAGTATGTGTTCTGCTGGAAGGAGGCCTCTTTTATACTGATTTGAAATACATTCAAGATAATGTGACCCTTAATCTCTCATTTCTCATTTAGCTCTTCTTTTCTACTGTTGTCTCTAAAGGATGCATAGTCTCTCTTTTCTTATTACTGCAGTTGTCATCTCTGTCTTACCTCTCAACATATCTCCATATCGTTTTCTCCATTTTTAAATATCACCTCTTCCTATACATTAAAATCCACCCTACATCATGTTTTTTTGAAGATTACCCTGAGAGACACTTACTGCATCTGTCCTAAATTGCTCTTATAATTGTGCATATTTGTTTTCTGCATTTTCATAGAATCGTAGAATCAATTGAGTTGGAAAAGACCTCTGAGATCATCAAGTCCAACCCTTGATACAACTCCAGTCCATTTACCAGATCATGGCACTCAGTGCCACGTCCGATCTCAGTTTAAAAACCTCCAGGGATGGTGAATCTACCACCTCTCTGGGCAGGCCATTTCAATGCCTGATTACTCTCTCTGTAAACAATTTTTTTCTGATATCCAGCTTAAATTTCCCTTGGCAGAGCTTAAGCCCGTGCCCCCTTGTCCTATTGGTGACTGCCTGGGAGAAGAGACCAACCCCCACCTGACTAGAACTTCCCTACGGGTAGTTATAGACAGTGATGAGATCACCTCTAAGCCTCCTCTTCTCCAGGCTAAACACCCCCAGCTCCCTCAGCCTCTCCCCATAGGACTGCTCCAGCCCCTCAATATCTTTCCTGAACTGAGGGGCCCAGAACTGAACACAGTACTCAAGGTGTGGCCTCACCA
>JAWWEV010000043.1:30042359-30061876 GCA_035583235.1 Hafferia zeledoni
AGCCTGTAGTGCTGCATGGGGTTGTTGTGGCCAAAGTGCAGGACCCGGCACTTGGCCTTATTGAACTTCATCCCATTAGAATCAGCCCATCTCTCAAGTCTATACAGATCCCTCTGCAGAGCCCTTTGTGATGGTTGCTTTTCATTGTGTAGTCTGCATCTTTGTATTAAATCTGGAAAGATAAATAAGATTTTAAATAGTAGAAACCCTATTTTTAACTAGTCCTTTCCTTTTTTAATATCTGATTTAGATGAATATGAGGATTTTTTCCCACTTTTTCTTTTTTAGTTAATTATCATTTACCTGAACTTAGAGATAGTAAAATGAGGAAACTGCATTTTATACTGTGGCACATGGTTGAGTTGATACCAAGAGCTATGCTGTGATAGAAATTTTTCATAGTTGATAATTTGGGACATTCTATTATTTTTCACATATCTTGGTGCTTTCTGAGTAAGCATGCACTTGAAGACATGCATTTCCAATTCTACTGGCTGTAAGCAGAGCACTTTTAGAATGTCTTCAAATTTATATATGATGGCAAATAGATATAAGTGGACAAGGCTTCTACCTCCACACACATGTGTCACATAAGATTGACAATGCATCCTCTCTGAATTATTCTGCTGACAGATAGAAACCAATTTGTAGTCATCAGCAAAACAGAAGAGTTCACAAAATGCAGTCTAATATTTTACTAAAGGTACAACTGCAAGAAATGCAATGACTAGCAGTAGAAAATGTCTAGTCTTTTAATGCTCTGTTAAATACAAATGTTATTTAATGACACTCTAGATATCTAGATGATACACTCTCTGTTTTAGATGACAACTGGGCAATTTCAGCTAATTAAAACTCACAAAGGTCTTGCTTGTGCTTTTTTCTGCAAAAAACTAGTATTGAATTTAACGGGAAAAAGGCAAGACCTACTTTAGCTTATGCAATGCCATGAATGATTTCTGACATAGAAGACATTGTGCTTTCCAGTAAAAGAATAAGAAGTGTCGGTAATCTTTCATTCCTTGATGAACTGATCTATTTCTTAAAATTGTTAGAAAGTGTATAGGAATAATTTTATTACTTTTCTTTTTAAATGAAACATCTAGATCATTAGGCCAGGGGCTGCCTTCCAATGACATATATAAAGCTTTGTTCTTACACGGAACTTCTAAGCACCGTTGCACGGCAAATTATAAACATCTATAATAAAATGCTTCTTACAGATTCTGTTTGGATCTGAGTCAAGAATGAATAAGTGATCTCTAATGACTGGAAAATAAACTCCCATTTTCTTTTGTACATGTGCTGAGCTTCCAGTAATTTGTTAATTATTCTAAAAATTAATGCAATCTAGAGACTGCGGGAAAAAATGCAACAAGTCTTCAGCCATGTGAACTTTTCAACCCAGACCTTTAATAAATTTGAGATAGTCACTTAATAAAGGCTTTCATCAGAGTTTTAATGGGATTCATTCTGCAGTAAAGTGTAGAAAGAAATTACAAGTAAGGAAACTAAATTGCATACAATCCTTTGGAAATAAAATACAGCTGATTACTCCAGCTTCAAATGTGTGAGATAACTCTTGACAAAGAGTGTTATAGCCCCTTACATGCTGCCTTGAAAAAGCTGAACCTCTCTTTCTGATGAAACTTTTTGAGATTAAATCTACAAGAAGCCTTAGTTTTATTACAGAAATTAACTCCAAGAAAATTTCTGACTAAACCTCAGATTGTCATCTGCTTAGAATGAATCAAATGCACATTTTTAAGAGGGAAAAGTAATGAAGAACTTTATTTTTTTCCCACAGGACTGGGAAAATCTCAGGATTTCAAACAGACTTTTATGATGGTCTGGGCTACAGCATAGAATGAAGTGACTAAAAGGGATATAACACATTAGGACTGTATGGACTGACATGCCATTTTACATGTCTCAGTGCTTTTGTCATTGTGGTGCCTGAATGAACTGATTTGATTTTGAAGGGCTGTGGTACAGCACTTCAGCTTGTACTGGCATTCTTGTGAGGGTACACCACTGGTAGCCTCTGCACTATGACTCCCTTCCCTTATTCTCACTTCAAAACCTATTCCTACGTAGTTTGGGGCTGCAGAAGTACACGAAGGGCATACAGCATCTGGTGCTGAAGTTCTGCTTATGCTGGTCTAAACTTGGCCCAGACCTTTGTAGACAGTTATGAAAGTCAGGCTGATTCACAGTGCATTTTAGCCTGTTAACCTTTTCTCTATGTGGTCTTTGGTATTTCAAAGGAAAAAAACACTAGTAAGTTAAATATTGGGAACACTGCTGTGTTTCGCTCTTGGGTCTGCCTCAACGAGTAGGCATTATTTCAATCAAAACAATTTGTGAGCAAAGTCAACTCTGGGCACAGGTTCAACTATTTAGCTAGCTGGAACTTAAACACTCTATTTTTACAGCTATTTCCAAAGGAATTTATGGTTTTGAAGTAAGCCCTTTTTTCAGTATTGAAAAATGTTTTTAAAGGCATCTTTTGAATCCAAGTCTGGATTTTTAGCTGGTCATAAGCAGTACAGTGTTTGCAACTCTGTGTTATTACTGTATATAATTTTATAGGACCAGCACTCTAAAATACAAAGCATGTCTGTGTTATCGTGGCAGTAATAATTTGACCAGCACTGGTCTTTTGGAATCTTTTTAGTATTTTTTTTTTCTCAAGCTATAATTACTTAGAGAATTTCTTCTTTCTTTTTCTGAAGGACAGATTAAAAATTATTATGCTGTATTTATTTTCTTCTATTCAGACACAAACCAAAAATTTTTTTCAAAAATTTTCCTAGTGTTTGCTGACCTGACATTATAAACACTAAATGTATTTGTCGTAGAAGAAGTAGACCTTTTAAGCTTTCATTGTTCAAAGTATCTGTATGTCAAAATCAGGAAGAGGAGTGGAGAGAAACCACATACTGTATGGTAACAAACAAACAAATAAAACACATAGGATTTTTCTTTTCAAACCTGGCATGTGCTCCAGAACAGTTCTTGCCATGAGAACATTTGATTAATCTCAGCAGCTTCCACTTTTCCCACTTGGGAAGTGTCCTGTCACTTCTCCTGGTAATTGCACATTCAGAGCTGTTTTACATACAACAATGGGTGAGCAAGTTGGTGTTCCTACTCATTTTGTCAAGCTGCAGCAGCATATTCTCCTGTATACTGCACATGACTGGAGAGTGCATTTACTCAAGGGAAAACATGCCCCAAAATAATTTATGATCAGTCTTGTTCTAGTAAAATACCAGGAACATGTAGTCCTCTCTGGAGCACTGTGACGCAGTTTCACTGACATAAAATTAGACAAGGCTGAGATTGGTTCCTCTGAATAGTTGTATGATGGACTGCCTTTGCGGTTTCCTTTGGGAGCATTGAGCATTGTCAAATGGGCAAGGACTCAAGCCTGTCACACATCTCACACTGGTTAGTAGGGCCACGTTCTGTAGATTTCTCCCCTAAAGCAGAGGGAGGTTCCTAGCTTCAGTGCATGTTCAATTAGCCCTATAGTTCATTTGACTGAATTGAAATACAAACTGATAATATTTCCTTTTTTTTTTTTTTTTTTGTGGTGTTTTGTTTGTTTACATTTTGGCTTTGGTTTTGTTTTTTTTTTTTGGTTTGATTTTTCTGTGTTTTGTTTAGTTTGGTTATTGGATTGTTTGTTTTGTTGGGTTTTTTTCGCTCCCATGGAGAGACATGAAAAGAGAGAGGGGAAGAGCAACAAAGTTAAAATCCTCTGATACTTTCAGCCTTCAGCAGAGTACATGGTGATCACTGTCATTAGTCTTTCAGCATTTTACAGTTTCTCTTTTTGAATTCTTATTGTCACTGAGTGAGGCCCTGGTTGGAAACTAAACCATCATGGGAAAATTATATGGAGAACAGTGTTTTTATGCACATAAAATATTTTTATGTTTACTTTTATATAACATTTTTATATACATTTTAAAATACAATTCAGGCATATGTAAGAGTACTGTCAGGTATTTCCAGGATTCTTCCACTACTGAAGTTACTGCAAATCAGTGGTTTGCTATAGAATAGCAGGCTAAGCAAAGTGTTTATCATAAGGTTAATCACCCCCTCTCTGTTTATTTGAGTGCAGTGTGAAGGCTTGACTTTGGACAGTAGTTTGGAAAACCGTTGCAGAGTGAGAGAGCTCATCTAACTACCTAAATCTTAGGTCTTTACTTGCAATGAAAAGCTGCAAATAAAATTACTGAATAGCAAGTTGCACAGGGAATCCTCAAGTATGCTTAATTATACTTTCCTATAATGCAAGAACCAGGAGGCTTTCGGTTCTTATAATTAAAGAGACACTTAAGAAGGCAGAAGAAAATAATGCTATGCATGTGCTGGGACTGACCTTGGAAACTGGAGCTATCAGCTGCCCATTGTGATGAGATCCCTACTTGGTGTTGCTTTCCAAACTTTTATTGTATGAGTTGAACTGAGACAGGTCCTTGCCTCAGGCTTGAATTATTATTATTTTTTACCCTAGTATCTCCAATTGCAGTATCCTGCTGGACAAAATGTCCAGCACACAGCTGGATAAACACATCAGGTGATGGGTGAGCAATTGGCTCACAGATGGAGCACGGAGGGTAATAGTGAATGGGGTAACATCAGACTGGTGACCTGTCACTGGTGGGGTTCCACAGGGCTCCATTTTAGGCCCTGTGCTCTGCAATGTCTTCATAAATGATTGGAAGGGATATTAAACAAGTTTGAAGATGACACAACACTGAGAGGAGCTGCTGACTCCCTCAAAGGCAGGGAGGCCCTGCAGAGACCTCAGCAAATTAGGCAACTGGGCAATCACCAACCATATGAAGTTCAGCAACTTCATATGGTAGTGCTGGATTCTGCACCTGGGATGGGGCAACTCTGGATGTTGTACAGACTGGGGAATGAGATGTTGGAAAGCAGTGCCATGAAAAGGGGCCTGTGGGTCCTTGTCAATGGCCAGTTGCATATGAGTCAGCAATGCCGTGGCAGCCAGGAAGGCCAACCACGTCCTGGGAGGCATCAGGCAAAACATCGCCAGCTGGTCGAGTGAGGGGATTGTCCTGCTCTACTCTGCATTGGTGTGGCCTCACCTTGAATATTGTGTGCAGCTTTGGGTGCTGCAAAATAATAAAGGTATTAAGCTATTGGAGAGTGTTCAAAGGAGGGCCACAAAGATGATAAAGGGCCTTGAGGGGAAGCCGTATGAGGAGTGGCTGAGGGCACTTCCTATGTTTAGCCTGGAGGAGACTAAGAGAAGCCCTTATCACAGTATACAACTTCCTTGTGAAGGAAAGAGAAGAGACTGGCACTGATCTCTTCTCTGTAGGAGAAGTTTGGCCCCAACCCCTGCATTTGCACTCCCCACATTAGGAGCTGCTAGCAAGGCTAGGGTGACCTTGGGGCAGCCTGAAAGGTAGTAAACAGCTCCAGAACCAGTAAATGGGCCAGACAGCCTGTCGCCAGAGGGTGGACTGCCCAGTGCGTGACTGGGTCATGACACTGGCTCCCAGCCAATGGGAAGAAGACCCCTGCTGCATGCACAGACCCCTTTGACCTATCCCTAAGCTGTCCCAGTCGATGTGTATCCCCCAAAACCCTATATAAGTTTGTTCACCCCCCAATAAAGTTATCTGAACGTTCTTTTAACCACTTTGGAGCCTGGACTTTTATCTCTATGAGAATACATTCAGGTATCTGGCGCTGAAAACCTGGGGTCATGCCGGGGATGGGCAGGCCGGGACTCAGAAAAACCTCTCGCTGCTAAAACAACAGCTACAGCTCTTTCCCTATACTTCTCTGTGGTGACCCGAAGGAATGGTCTGAAGTTGTTTCAGGGGAGTTTTAGGCTCGGTATTAGAAAAAGGTTCTTCCTGCAGAGGGTGGTTGGGCACTGGAAGAGGATCCCCAGGGAAATGATCACAGCACCAAGCCTGACAGAGTTCAAGACGTGTTTGGATAATACTCTCATGAACATGGTATGACTCTTGGGGATGGCCCTGTGCAGGGTCAGTAGTTGAACTTGAGTCCCTTCCAACTCAGCATATTCTGTGATTCTGTGTGGTTCTGTGAAATGTCTGGGACCAGTACAGGAGCAAAAATGAAGTGCTGTGGCCTGGTTTGAGGAGAGCTGGTCTTAATCATGCAAGAGCTTTTCCTGATTTTATCTGCAAAATGATCTAATTGTGGTGAAATTGTTGCCAATCTGAAGTTCATTTGAATGGATTAATTGAGCCAGCTTCTGAGCCTCCTGAAAAGTTCATTGAAACTTGGTCATTACTTTTGAATGAAAAATGTGCTGATCAAATGCATGAGAAAACAAAAGAGAAACGGACTGGTTAAAAGCAAGACCTACTACACTGTTCTGTCTGCAGGGATGGGAGTAGTTGTGTAGAGGGATAGGAGTAAAAGAGCTTTACCTCCTGCCTCGTTACTGATCCCAGGATTCTGTGATTCTGCCCCTGTGGCCACGCCAGCTCTGAAAAGCAAACATAAGTGCTAGCATGTTGGAGAAGGGGGGAATTAAACCCCAAACCTGAAGATGTAGGTCTGAATCTATGAAGAGTTTGCCATTCAAAAGGAAAAAAAAAATAAGAAGAAAGAAAAAAGGACAAAAAAGGCATAAAAACCCCCCAAAACAGGTGGTTTCTGATTTGCCACTGGTAGTGTTGGCTACTGCAAAAGGCAATTTTAGGATCCAGCTCAGATCAACCCCATCCTTGGAGAGAGAGACAGGTGGTGTTCTAAGGTTCAGCCAAGAAAAAATGTTTTCAATAACTGTCTGGCCTCTATGAGAACCTCACAGGCAGAGGTTGTCTGGAGGAAATTTATATACCATGCATTTTATCCCCATCTTGTTCATGATCACATTGCTGATTTGCCTGGGGCTAATCTGTCTCTTCCAAAGAACACCTGTTTGCCTTCCTTTCAGTGTTTTCCAAATTGTTTCTGCTTCAAAGTGCTATTTCATACTTTAGTTCAAAGCAATAGCTAGAACAGTTTTATTTTTGCTGGAAGAACAGATCTTTTTTTGTTGTTGTTTTGCTAAAAGAAAACAGTCAGTAAATGAATCAGTTTATTTGCTTTGGACATAAAAGCTTTTAAGTGTAGCATTTTTAAATACCAATAACCTGAAAGGAAAATTTGAAAGTTTCAAAAAAGTGAGAATTTTTTTCGTCACAGAGCACTTTTTCATGTTTTAAAATCAAAATTGTTCATTGCATTCACTATGACTTTCCATGTACTTTAATTGACTGAAGTCTTCATATTTGATGAGTAAATTATCTGTCTAAAAATCTGACATCCTTCTGTATGAAGTTTTGATTTTACAGAGCCTGACACTATTCTTTTTGTATCTGATCACTTTGACTAAGATCTCTGTTTGGCTGAAAGGAAACGGGATTTAGGACCTAGAATCACGTTAGATGGAAGACCTTCTGGTCTGACCACATGTCACACAGCAGAACAGATGCAAAGAAATTAGGAGCATTGTATAACAGGAAAATACTTTTAACTTGGGAAGTTTACAACTTTAGACACTGCTCCTAATTTCTTTGCTGATTTCCTCTGTTTTATGTTCTGTAAATTTTCTGAATATTCAGACCTAGAATTCAGATGTGTCTTCAAAAAACGTCAAGTACAAATCTAAAGGATTTTTTTTTGTGTTTTCCCTTTTTTTCTGACAAACCACATCTGCATATGAACTTTGGGACTGCTCTATTCTTTAAGCACCTGGTAGCACAGCTGTACAGATGACAGAACAGGTCTAAATTAGTTCCTTGTGTATCATGATCTGTGTCTAGAGTTGAAATACCCCATAACTAGATGGGACTATATTCTATTCAGAGTTAATGGTGACCTTTAGAACTGTATGAATAGCAAGGATAGTGTGAATTTAACAATTTATAATTAGCAATACTACAATGTAATTAGTGGTAGGTCTCAAATTTATGCTCAGGTGACTCCACACAGATATTTACAGCAAAACTCAAAGGCAGTCTCGCATTCTTTGCCATTCCACATAGTCAGAAACCATGTCTGTCATGAGCAAAGTGCTGCCCATCACCTGCTGGACATTTCTGCAGCTTTGTGTTAGAACACAGGGAGAGCCCAGACATATACTGCAGACCCAGCATGTAAGCAGATGCGTGTGCTGTCATTATTTGGTGGGTACTTCTCTCTCCACATAGCAGGAAGTGGAGTGCCAGAAGAAAAGGACAGTAGAGAGGCTGATGTAGTCTGAATCTCAGTCCACTCATCTAGAAGTAATTTGTGCATTTGTAATGTGAAGTAATTAGAATTCATCAATCTGTTTCTTATGTATTATCTGTACCAGATTTGATTAGAACTGCTGTGCCAGATTAAATAGCTGAGCATCGTAAGTGTACTGCCTAGTAAACATAGTTTATATTTGAGAGAATATTGCATTTCAGCTGATCAAATACAAGTGTATTCACAACATTAATTTTTATGTTCACAGGAATTCTACATAGGCTATTTAATATGTCACATGGAGTTTAATTCTACTAAGATTGAAAACGTGATCTAATCATCTTTCAAGTTCAATATCAGTTATTAGAATTGTTTACAGTTACCGCTAAGCACAATGAAGTATTTCTCTGCTTCCATACCTGAACTGCAATAGCCTAATGTTTAATAAATTTTTAATTTAAGACCTGTTATCTGATTTAAACTTACTTTGTGTTTTAGTTGCCTGTTTGGAAATGGTATGTAAAGGTGTCACTTGCACATATAGACTGATCAGGAGGAGTTGCCATAATAATACATGTGACACTTCTAAATGTTAAGAATGTTTGTACCTAGTGGCCTCTTTCAGTTCCTTACTATAAAGGATGCAAACGGTTGATACTGAGGCATATGGAGCAAGGCCACAGTGGAGCTCTGGTTGTCGGAGCATGGGGAGAAGATGAACGGGCTGCTCCTCAGTAAAGATTGGAACACGGCTCTGGGAAGACAGAGCAAGAGATGAGCTTCATATGATAGTTTTTAGCAATTGGTTTGGGACTTGGCAGTGCTTTTAATAGCCACCTCTAGTGAATCAGCTTGGATTAATACAGTCCAAGTGCTTTTGGTAGCCCAGCAGGCAACAAATAGAATGGAAGAGAAACTCTTTAAGGTCATGGCCCATCATATGAATTGGCTGTCTGCTTCCATAAAATTTACAGACATTTCAAGATGGTTTGACTCTGGAACTGTGCTTTTCCTAGTCTGGCATTTGCTGAACATCATTTATAAGTTGTGTAAAGAGGACCCTTGAACAATCATTAGAACTTTACATAACAGAACCTTAACTGCAGCTAATTAAACCCAATAAGCATGAAATATTAGCAATAAAAAAAAAAAATTCTCCAGTTGATGCCTCATTCTTCAACATTTAGAAATTATATAGGACTGTCTATACATACAGAATTGAGGTTTTTAAGGAATTTCTAATTATACCATATGGTTCAAAAAAACTCAGGCAGAAATGCATCCAACGCTTTCCTGTTTCTATTTATCTGTCAAAGTAGGCAAGTAAATACATTTGAAAATAATTTTTTTGAAATTGATGCATTCATAAATCTATCTTTTTTTTAAAAATTTTATTTCTGAATGCTACAGCTGTTTTCCACAGTGAGCATTCAGCTAGTATGTTTTCACTTGTTAAAAACCCTTCATAATTTTCTACCCAATAGCAATTGTTTAGATAGAGATGGTACTATGTGTTGCTAAAAGTATTCAATATACTTCCCTTATTTTGATTCAAATAGAGATATATTATCTTGAAAATTTATAACGGAAAAAATAAGTTTTGGATTGGGCAGTTGAACCTTTTCATGTACCCTATTCCATGTCCAGACCTCTCTGAGTTTTCTGAGAGTTTGATGTGTGAAGGGAAGACACAGAATGGCCTACAGAGGAAAAATCATGAAACTGTGTAGGTCTGTGGGTGGATAAAAAATTATAACTGTTCTGAAGAAAAAATTCATGCCATCACAGAATAATTTAACCTGGAAGGGACCTCTGGAGTCACTCGTCTCAAAAGAGTGCAAACTCCAAAGTCACCTTAAGTTATCCAGAGCTTTGTTCAATTTTTTTTGGATGTCTCCAAGGGTGGAGATGAATAGCATTTCTGGTCATCTGTTCCAATATGTGACCAGCCTTAGGGCGAGGGGCTTCTTTTATTCTAATATCTAACTGGGTTTCTCTTGCTGCAAATATTGCCTAAATGTCTGCATCTTCATTGTCTAGTTTCCCTCTGTAGTAAAAAGAAAGAACACCCTCCTGAAGTCTTTTTGGATGGGCACATCCTCATGGTGTGCCTCAGACACAGAAGCAGCCCATATAACATGCAGAAATGTCATAAGGCACTTCTAGACAGCCAAAGTCAGGTGAGGAGGATCCCGTGTGGTCTGGCAAAGACACCTCTACATGTGTTTTCAATGGACGATGGACTCATGTGAAGGGTACTATTGGAGCACTGTCTCACTGTGTCTAAAGGATTCTAGCTAGTACTCTAAATGTAGCTGATTTTGTTGTTTGGGATTGGTTTAACACATCGCCTTGTGTTCCACGGTTTAGTTAGCTTGCACAGCCTGACTACTGAGCCTTCCCAAGAGATGCCATCATCTCTTCTTGGTTAACTCTGAAAAATTTAGCTATTTCTGAGTGAGCAATTTGTGAGTTTTCTTCAAATACCAGGTCTATAATTGGAAGTCTAGATCTTTTTTAACTAGATAATTTTTAATGAGATAATTATTTCATTATAAAGTCCATTTGTTACTCGGTGATGCTATAAATGGGTTGTTCTGTGGGTAGGTGTCATATATATTACCACTATCTTGAAATTCTTTTAATGCTATTTTTTGCTGTTTCTTGGAGCTTATTAATTATTATAGACCATGTTGCAAGCATGTTGCAAATGGAATGTTTTTGTTTACCATTTGCTGATTCTTTATACTTTATTGCATATTCATTTTTGTTTCATCTCAGTGTGAAATTCTCAAATACTTGCATCTGAGCAGAATGACTCATGTGATGAGTCTGAAAGAACTAAGCAGAATGTTATGGTTATTAATATGTTTCTGTTCTTCTAAGAGAGGAACACTTTTGTTTCAGTCTAAATAGTCTTCCTTTAAAAAAATATGCTAGCTTGTTTTTTGACAATATGAATTTTACTTGGAGAGGTTTTAATTAGAAGAAATAAGGTTTGTTGGGTTATTTTTTGTTTTTGTTTTTGCTTTTTTTTAATGCAGAGAACTACAGAGAAAAACAGAAAACAGCAATTAGAAAGACAGAGAGTGAATGACACAGCAGAGCAGCTGTTGAGAAAGAAGTAGAAAGAAAGGAACTATTTCAGCCAAGGGCTCACAGCCTTTGCAGGAGCACAACAGCCTTCATGGAAGAGTAGCTGTGGCACTGCCTCAATTGTCAGAGAAGAATCCCTCTGCAAGAAACTTACTTTAGCCATAGGAGATGGTGCTCCTTCCCAAGTAGGAAACATATCTTCAGACTGCTAAACCTTATTTCACATTTAAGGAGTTTGGGAGCCACTGTTCATGTCTGATATTATTAGTAACAATAGTGATCAGCGGCATAATAATAACGATAGCATTCTTATCCTAATGCCTCCAAAAAATAAAGATAGCTAAAGATCTGTGTGGGACTGAGTCACTAAGTTCAGACTGGTTCATATTCAGTGACAGTAATCCTCATGTAACACTTTTGAATATGTTGTAAAGTTGACAAGGCAGTTTGTAAACATATTTCAGAAACAAACATCATACAAGAACATACAGAAAATATGTTTGCATTTTTATCTTAGCTGATCTGAATCTACTTATGCATGGGCAAAGGTAGTTTAGATGAAAGCTTTGACACTGCAATTTTTAAGGAAAAGTCCTTTGCCTGCCTTTCAGTTCTGGTTAATGTGCTGCCATATAATGCTTTTCTTAAAAAGTTGTTTGGGTTTGTTTTGTTTTATAATTATGTGTATTGGAATAATATTTTATTTTTTTTTCCCTCCAAGGTATGAGAAAGCTTAATGAAACAGAAAAAAAGATAATTAAAATAAAGCAGGTTTGGATTTGATAGGGCAGGTGCGCTTGTGCTGGGAAGAGAAGACTAAATTACAGCTCTTTTCCAGCACAGGTCTCTGAAGCTGGCCACATGGTGCTTCTACCAGCAGCTTTTGTCAAAGCTTCCCCTTCTGGAGGCAGCGTCTGTTCCCAGGCTGAGTTCTGTATTCAGTCTGCCAAACGAATATGACAAACACATCCACAGCTCACAGCTCACTGCTGCCATCATCCTGGCTCCAACTGGGGAAGGAAAGTGGAGGGAGTATGGCTGAAGTCCTAAGCGCGCTTCTCTCCTCCAAGAACAAGTCCTCATTGCAAGTGAACAACAAGGGGAGAAGGTGCCTGTCTCCCTCTGTCCCTACCACTCAGCTTCTTCTGTCTCACACTTCTCTCCAGCCTGGACATACCTGTCCTCAACCACATGCCCAGTGTCCTTCCATTTAATTCAGGTATTTTCCCTATCTTGTAATATTACTTTTATCCAAGTCTGTTCAGTCTTGAGCCTTCCCAGTTAAACTCCTTTTTGACAAAGTTCCATAACTCCATTTTTTTTCTCCATGAGCAATTTTTTGTCTAATTTATGGCATTTTCCAAAATGATATTTTGTGAGGGTAAAAGAGGAACTGGCAGAAGAAAAGGTATTCCTAATTCTATACTACCCTGGTGGATAAGTGTATTGTTTTAACTGCTTGCTCAGACTGGTCTGTTGAAGCATAAACCCAGTAGGAGAAACTTCTCTTTTATGCTTCTTATGTATTTTATCTGCCCTGGAAAGTTCACAGGTATTTCACTTATAGGTCTGCCCCAGGCTTTCATGTCATCAGATTTTCCAAATAAAGCAGTCAGGTTTCATCAGCAATACAGTGCAAAACTTCAAAGCAAAAGCCTGGAACTGAGGAAGTACACATAAATTGGTACACTCAGTCTGTGCCCTATATTGAGCAGTAGATAAAATGCATTCTGATAAAATTTGCCATTACCATTGCTTTTTTTTCATAAAACTTAGGGATAATATCTTCAAGGCCTCTAATTTTAGTGACTTTTCCCTTTAGTAACATTCAACTTTACATGAAGTCTCACCTTATTCCCCCAACTTTTCAACTGTTACAGGGCAGCAATAGAAAAAGGGTAATAGGATAGATAGTACATTTTTCTCAGGAAAAGACAGTCATAGCCATGATTGAAAGTCATGAAATATTACACAAAGATGTACATGAGGCATTTAATATTCAAGCTTTCAAGTTGATTATTTTTAAAATGAAGCTAATTTACTAAGTAGCTTTACTTGAGTATCAAAGCATATCCAAAACTTTTCTTACAGTAAAAGAGGATTACCTAAAAGGACCCAGAGAAATTTAAAAATCTTTTATTTTTCTCAGGGTACACTTTTGAAGCGCCTAAAGCCTATCCACATATTTCACATTCAACTGGCAACATTTCTTAAGCTTCTGAAGATCTTACTTTAAAACTACAAAAGCAGGAACTAATGAGCTATGTCCCCAACTGCTCTGCTTTTAGAGACAATATTGAAGTACAGAATCTTTTTATCAGAAACCCTCAGAGGAGGGCAGTTGTTCAAAACTCTTTGGCTTAATTCAGTTCCTTGTCCACAAAACCTTGGAGTAAGGGCAGTGAAATTTTTTTCATTATATGGCCTGTCATTCCAGGGATCACACTGTATTATCATAATGATCTTCTTGGACCTTACTGCCTGTTAATCCTGTCCAGAGCCCTCTGGCATTTGACATTTTCCTATGAGGCTTCTCACTTATGCATGGTGTGTGCAGTCAGGAGAGACAGAGCAATAGTGCTGCTCTTTAAATAGAAGAAGTTGCTTCCTTTGGTGCTGAGCTGGTGGCTCATGTCTTTCACCAGTCATTTTGCCACTCTAAACATTAAGCAGTTTTATATGTAAAACAACAATATGTGCTGGATACTTTGGTTACTTTTTTTTTTTTTTTTTTTTTTTTTTCCCCAGGAAGTTACTCTTGGGCAGAAACAAAACTAATAGCAATTACTAGAAAGTGATTAGGGATTATTGGAAAAGCTCAGTAGCTCTTAGGAGTCTAGAAAAATTCTCTGTGAATTCAATGCTAACAATGTTCAAAGAGAAGGTTTGTAGGCTGGTTCGTTTTGCCTCTATGGCAGATTACCAATAGGCTTAAATGAAAAATTAGGTGAGACAAAAGATGAACCCATCATTAAGGAGAAAGATTCTTGATGCAAATGACCCTTTTTATATGAACCAGTGAGGTTTCTGACTTCCAATACAAAAGTGTGCACAATGCCTGTTGTCATATCGTTACACAGCCACGGTATGGCCAAGGCAGATGGTATTTTAAAGTCTGTGATCACCAAGCCTTAGTAGTCCCTTCATCAAGAACAAAATACTTTTGATATTGGACTAGTAAGCAAGCCTTCACTACAGAAAAAACCTCATATAAATCTAAGTGAGAATGAAATGTGACTAAACACTGAGTTTGGGTGCATAAATGCCAGGTGGCTACCAACAATTTTACCATAAAATACTTACATGACATAAAGTCATATATTTATTGTTTTGTTCCAAATGCATGCTCTTTTTTTACCCTTCTATAATCTATAATTATTTTTTTTTAATATTGCTTGGTCAATTAAATAAATATCATACAAAAATGTTTAAAATAATAAAGGGTTTGTTCCAGGCCTAAATTTTTAAGGAATTGCATCTTCTGTCATATGTAATTTTTGTTTTATATCTGTCTTCAAATTTTTCTCTTCAATGCTGAACCTCTCAGAAAAAGACTAATCATTTAAAGAGGAAATTTACTGGAAATATTTAATAGCTATTGGGGCTCTGTACAAAAGCATCCCACTGACAGTGCTGTTTGTGCATTCTTCTGTGATGATACTCCTCCTCCTTCCACTCTTCCTAGTTGTTTTTTACAAGTAGTGACTTTGGCAGAGAAAGAGAAAAATCTACACATCAGAAATCCCATGCCATCAGAGGATTTCCCCTGGCTAGAAGTTTTCTTAATGATCTGCTATGAGAAGCTCTAACAAGTCAACCTCTTAGAGAAAAATGTCTAAAAATCTGTAAATTTCATGACATCACTATAGTACTGGGGCAAATGACGAACATGACATTGTTGCTTCAGGGAAGAAAAATTACCAAGGACCTGAGGAGTGGCTGCCTCTGGCAAGCCTCGTCAACCTTGTCCTTGGACATCCAGTGCTACATCTCCCTTTGTGTCTGTTTGCAAACCAATGTCCTCTGAGTCATGCCACTTGCTCCAGTTCCAGGCTGAGGAAGGCCCTCTACTCATTTTTTTACCATGTGATTCCAAGGAAGGAGAATACATGGGTAAATCTAAAGCCCCAGAAAACAACACAAATGCAAGAAAGTTACTAGTTCTATTTGTTGGCAAACTTACTGTAACAGAGAAACTATAGACAAAGAGTTCATGGCAAGCAATTTCCCACTGCAAATTGAGATTTTCAAATGATATGGTTTTATGAAGGATTTGTCAGATTGGGATTTTCCAGTCTGGATGATTCTGCCATTAAATAAGTGGTGGAAGTCTCCATCCAGCTCTTGTTCCATTTTAATGAAAGACATGGCACAGGGGATCCACTGTCTTGATTTAAGCAAGAGGATTTTTTTATAGCTTTAGCAGAACACATCTCCATTTCTTTAGGATAATTGCATCCATCACTATTCTCCTGTTAACACTGTGCCTGAGTTAATGTAGTTGTTGATCAGACTGAGTCATCACTGAACAAATGAATGAAAAATGCTCCTAAATATGGAACATATGCCCTACTTGAGCACAGCAATTATAAATATTATATATTCTCTAAGGTCATCTTACCCTGTTGAGAATAATCTCCTGTAAGGATAGAAGACCTGGAAGAATAATGCCGATGAGATCAGAGCCTGTTTCACTTAAGGAAGCTTTCCTGCATAAAAGAGGCATCTTTCCTCAGAGACAATGTTAGATATTTTCATCTCCTGCATTCCAGAGAAACGGTCCCTGGTATGAGAAAAAGGTAAGTCCTGCAGAATTGTCGAAGGCCCCTGCAGAGGGAGGGGGCAGAAACTATAAAAGCCTTTAGGGTTTCAGGGGCCCAGTGTTTGACATGCTGTTAAGATTAATATTAATGTAGTGGTCTTGACTTTGGAAATAAATTTTCCTACAATCCTTTCATTGCCTGGCATTTTGGATGTACCTGTGTGTTATCTTACTTTACTTTCCCTACAGTGATCTTTGTAAAATTAAGTAATTTTAGGTTTTTATTCTTTTTCTTATATGTTTAGTGGAAAGTAACATTGTGATTTCTTATTTGATTGTTTGAGGATTAAAATCTGAGACACTTACAGTTAGGTGCAGTCTAAATAACCGATTTTTTTCTCAAATTGATGGCAACACTTACAATACCCTGTTCTGAACTTTAATTTGTTTCTTTTATTAAACTGAACAGGATAAAGGAAGTTTCAGAATATTTATGATTCCAGAAATTAAGTTAGCCAGAAATGAATCTAGAATTTGTCTCCTGTAAATAGGATGGGGAAGATGCAAGAAGCTTGTTGAACTAATTATCAATAGTTCCTCTTTCCAATTAAACAGTATATGTTATTAGTAACCTCTTAGGCAATTATAAACCTGCTTCATAAACCTCTCAGAGGAGTAGACATGTGAATGATGTGATGATTTTATACAGATAAAGATCAATAAGAGAAATAATTCTGAATCTTAGTTGATTGATCAAATGAAATATTACAGATTCATTAGACTGTTGAGATTGGGATTATATGCTTGTACCATTAAAGGGTATTGCACTCAATTATTCACAAGGTCTTCTGCTATCTTCTCTTCTAAATGATGAATCCAGAATTCAGAAATTCAGAAATCTCTTCTTACCATGCTGTTATTAAAAGCTCATAAACATGGACATCAAAGCAAATCTTTCAGCTGACCATGACAATGCTTACAACTATGAACGAATGTCTGAAACATATCCTTATATGTCAAAAATATTATCTCTGTGACTTTGTCATTCTTGGTTCTCTATGATGAGAACACACTCTCTTAATGCCTCAGCACAATATGATTTTTTTCAGTATCAGGGTTTCTGAAGCATAATAAGTGTAACACAGATACAAAAACTCTGTAGAAAGTGTTATCTATGCTGAGGATGGGGAAATTGTGTATTATCTCCCTCAGCATGTTATTTTGAGAACCATTAAGCAGTATTAAGTGGAGGTTGCAGCCCTTCTCCAATTTTGAAATTGCATGCAAAGCCCCCAAATCAAAGAAAAAAGGTAATGGTTACTGGAAGAACAATTTATCATTTGTAAAAGTAGGCTGCAGTGAAAAACAGCAGGAACAGGTCTGAAAAAGATGAGCTAGTTACTACCATTCAGACCTTTATCTGTGCCATGTAATACAAGATGTGTTTTCACTGTGAGGTTGCTTAGTTTCTGGACAGTGCTGTTCCCAGACCCTTCTTCAGTGCATGCTTTATAATGCTATGAGTAAGCAAAGCCTGGTTTCTATCTTTTGAGCAAACTTGTTTGGGATTCATAAAGAAATTATCATTATGCCTCCCCCCCGCCTCCCCCCCCCGCCCCCTCTGCTGATAGCTTAAAACTTTGTCAGGAGTGTCTAGTGGATCAAGGTCCACACAGAACACAAGGGCAGTGATTGAAGTCTTCCAGCAGTGGGAGGGACATCTGCCTTCTAAATATGTTTGAGGACATCTGCAAGAGGAGGACCCAGCTTTGACACTGATCTGGTCAATGCCATTTTCATGGGAAGGTACTGCAACACTAAATTGTAGGTGAGATGAAAAGTAAAACCTGGTTTTGTTGAATGAAATACATGGTCAGAAAATTCTAGGAACAGTAATGTTGTGTTGCCAGTGAGGTAGATGTCTAAGAACTCTCCCCCCACAACTACCTAGGTTGTGGGGCTTGTGTTAGTGGTTATTGGGTTAGAGGGAGACATGCTCTTATAAAGTGTCTACAGTATTTAAGTAATTCAGACAAAGCAAAAAGACCTCTAAGCACAGAGTGGAGACTGTATGTTTTCTAGTCCTGGAATGACCTGTACAATTTGGAACACTCTTGCAAGGAGGCAGGCTTGGACCTTCCCAGGAACAAAACAAAATCAAGGGCTCACAACTTCTGGGTGAGTACCAAGCTTCTATTTGCTGCTGCACAGAGTTAAGTTTCCTGCTTCTAGGGACAGTGGAAGGGATAGCCCACTGACAGTGCAAGGGATGAACCTCAGCCTGGGGAATCTACCTTCCTGACCAGATTGTCTTCCAGACAGATTCCACTCCAAGCTTAGGCCACTTTTTATGTAGGCTTTAAGAAGTCCAATTAGTTATACCAGTCACTTTGCCATACCTATTAGGAAGTACCTACCTTCAAAACAGTATTTAGGTTATGAATTCCCAGGGACGCCTAAACTCTCTTGCCTTTTTTTTTTTTTTTTTTTTCCTTTTCTTTCAGAGAGATTTCTCTGTGGGTTAGCTCCCTCTACAATCCAGTTCTTTGTGTATGCTCAATGAGACACACACTTGCCTTGGAGTTTGGAGGACTGGAGAGCTGTGAACATTCCACAAAGGATAGAGATCTGAAAGTCAGGTGCTGCAAAAACTGAGCTCTGATCTTGGTTTGGTCACGTTGGAGATCTGCCCAGTGAGATTAAGGACACAGTGAGGAGTCTGGGTGGAAATGTTTACCCTTGGCTTGAACAAACTCAGGGTAAAGGTTTGCTTTCCTTTTGAGGGTCAATCAACCTCTGCTTATTAATGTTAGCTGGAGAGTATACCTTAAAACACTGCTGTGGAGCATTCAAAGAATTAGCAGGATTATCCTTGTCAGTCTTAGTCTTCAAAGTGCTTTGCAAACATTAAGGTCTAGCATTTGCCTGAAGCATTTAGACACAGAGGTGGTGCAAGTAGTTGTGCCTACCCCACACTCGTGGTGCCTGTGCTCAAGTGAGGTGTTTGAGCCCTCTGAGCTCTTCTGATGGGCAAACTGAAAGCCTCCAGACCATACATCAGAGTGAAGGCAGGAGGAATATTGCCATGGTTTTCCCTGTGGTGGGAACACTGGTTTCCAACCATGTCCAACCAGTTCTGAGTTACTCAAACCACATACATAGTACTCATTTTTGTAAATGGATCTTCATTAATCTTCTGTGTAGTAACTGGTATTCCTTAACAACTGGAATGAGGTATTGTTATGGTTTCACCTAGATGGACCTAAATTTGAGTTTTTTGAAGTTCGGCCTGGGCATGGGGGCTGTCAGCTGATCTGGGCTGGGCTAAGCTGACCGCTGACTCCCCCTAGCCAATAGTGTTTTATTCCATACCATATTACAACATCATTTTCCAGGGAAGTGAGGTCAGAGT
>JAWWEV010000043.1:30061976-30164752 GCA_035583235.1 Hafferia zeledoni
AATAGTAGATTCTGTGTGTGTGTACTAAGTAGTAAGGAACTGTTCCTTGTAGCTCTTAATATGTGTGAGTATTTGTATTGTTTCTTAATTGCCTTTTTATCCTGTTTGTAAAATATATGTAGTTTTAGTACAGACGTGGCTATAAGTTTTTTTCCTTCCCCTCTCTTTTCCTCCCTTTTCCTCGGTGTTGAGGGTGGGGGGAGGCTCTGACTCTCTGTCTTGGAGGGCTGGCAGTTTGCCAGCTCAAACCATGACAGTTAATATCAACATTTTCTTGAAAGCAATAATTCTAAGTGTCAGCTGCTGGGTACGTCCAGGCGTGCGTGCTTTGACTGTTATGGTGATACCACATAAAATTTGTTTTGGAGGGGATGTAAGGCCTGAAATCTTAAAACAGGGTTTACAGGATAGATATATATATATATACATCTTCAAGTTACACATTACATACATCCTTATGGTTTAACCTTTGCAAGATTTACTGATTTGTACTGTGCAGAAACAGACTTGATGACAAGGGTCCATGAATAGGCTTGTCTCAAGAAAACACATTCACCAGCTCCCTGTGTTTGTAAGAATTACCATAAGTGTAACGTGTCCTCCAGACTGGAAAATCCTTTTGACTCACATTATTTTTCCTGTTGAGAGCCTTATGCTGTTATTCAGTGCTTTGTTGACCAAATCCACTCATAACATAATGGATAATTTTGGATTATATGGATAAATGGATAATATTCTAGGTATATTTATTTTACTCTCTCTCTATATATATATACACACACATATTTCACTTCTCATTATGCTGTTTTAATAAGTTTATAAAGTGTCTCCAGAGAACTTTATTGTTGTTCTTTGTTCACACTTCTGACGTGATGAAATTATTCAGATTACTTATTAGTGCATTTGTCCAAATGCATGGTGAGAAATAATACAACCACAGAAGAGATTCTCTGTATTAACAAATAGGCTGTGCAGGATCAAAAAGGATGACCTTTATCCAGGTGTAAAATATCATATTCTGTGAATTGGAAAGATCCCTAGTATATTACAAAGTCTCACCTCAGAAGAAATTTAGTGGCAGAAAGCCATGCAATGACAAAATGCTATTTTGAAAACAGATTAGGAAAAAATGCATAAGTGAAAAATAGTTCTTAAAGAATCTTAAAATTCCAAATCTTTTAATGTCAGAAAGTACTTTTTATTGTAAAATCCAAGCTAGCCAAACACAAAAAAAATTTAATGTTTCATTGAAAGCAATTTAATGAATTCAAAGCACATTATTCAGTTGAGAGGTTCAGTCATAATCTTTTGGTGTATTTCACCATTTTATTCCAGTTTGGGATAGGAATAAAGTTTGAAAAATGTAAAAATTTTCTGGGTAAATGAATCTTTTTGTCTCCAGCTCAGCTGACCCACTATGATTTGTTAGTGTTTTTGGTGTCTCTGAAGGTTCTACAGAAGGTAGAAGAGTCAAATCTTACAGACTTTTTTTGGAAAACTTTTAAAATATCTTTGTAAAAATTAAGATTCTCAAAAAAGGTATGTAATTCTATGTGATTTTATAGAACTGAGAATTTTAACACGTATTTATATGGAATGAATAAACCTTTATGTTTTCATGGGAACTGCATTTTTTTTCACAAATTTTCAACAAATGGGTGCTTTAGTTGCAAGACTGGGCAAAATCTGGTCCATTTAGTATTTATGATACTGATTTTTCAGACCTTTTTTATTGTGTTGATTTCTATTACTTTGCTAATGGATCTTACAGGCATTCTGAAATTTTTCATGTCCTTAAGCATGTGGACAACTCAAAACTTTGTTCATTTTTTTTTCTCTTGTCTTCCTTAATATAATTTTCTTTTACTCTTTGAACTCTTGAAAAATCTGAGATGTGAGGTTTTTTGAAGTGTCATGTCTTGATTAGTTGGACAGGTCTTCTTCTTAACTGGTTGAGCCCTTAGTGAAAGAAAAAAAAAAACAACAACAACAAAAAAAACCAACACCAAAAAACCCCAAACAAACAAATCCAAGCAGCAAAGCTGTAAGTACTTTGAATACAATTGTCTTGTTCTTCATCATTCTGTTGTCAAACTGCTGTCTTCTGGTGATGTAAATTATAAATTTATGGATAGACAAATAACTTCATGCACAAATCAGGATGATTATAAAGCCTTTGAGCATGCCTTCAATGAGAAAGAAATAAGAAAAATATTTCTGCTGCTAATTTGGGATCAGTTTAGATTATATTCTTATCTGGGCTAACAGAAAGCATTTCAGCTTTGGTGGCAAAATGACAAAGCCTGGTGCTGATGATATTGGATTCTGCTGTGTGAACATTGCTCAGGCAGAAGTGGATGGCAGGGCATAAAACAAGGGCTGAGGAAATATTTGTGCTTTTCTCATTTTGTCAGCCAAGCTAGGCAAAGACAGAGGAAGATGAAGAAGAGAGATTTGGCTCTAACCCCGTGTTTGAACTTCAGGATTTCTGTCCAGAGGAGGAGACTGGAAAGGAAAAAAACGTTTTTGGTTTAGCAATGTGCTGTCTAGAGGAATCTGGAGGAAAACATCAGCAGCTGCTGCCTCTCCT
This sequence comes from Hafferia zeledoni, assembly GCA_035583235.1. Taxonomy (NCBI): domain Eukaryota; kingdom Metazoa; phylum Chordata; class Aves; order Passeriformes; family Thamnophilidae; genus Hafferia; species Hafferia zeledoni. The sequence goes on from JAWWEV010000043.1 coordinate 30,064,567, forward strand.
TGCATCCCACAGCCAGAGTGGTCAGCCAGAGGGCTGGGGGACAGGGACTGCATTCTTCTTGGCCACGAACAGGGGCTTGGTGGCTCTCACACTCCGAGGAGCACACAGTCCTTTATCACCCTTAGTCTGAAGCCAGGTTAAAGTCTTTCACATCATTTATTTTCTTTGTATTTTTCAACTGGGTTTAACTATGCAAAAACTAGAAGAATAAGGTGCTGTGTCCTAACCTGCACTCCCAACCAGGCCAGGAAAGGAACATCTCTGTGTTGGTGAAGAGTATACTATCTAGTACAGAATAGGTCTTTGTCTAGTAGACACTGAGTGCACTCATTTGTCTTTGTTTAAACCAATCTGTCTTCAGAGATTTGAGATGTGGTTTCCATGGTCCTTTAGCACAGGCATTAAGTCTGTAAGCACTGAAGAAGTGGTCTAACTACTTGGCTATTGAGAGACTCTTTGGATCCACCTGAAAAATTTTTGTGCCATCTGGTAATATGCTCTGTGCACTTTGTGCTGACATAGACAATGTTGTCTTTATAAAATATCATGTGACAAGGCAGAGAGCTGCACATTGCATAAAAGTGATAGCTCCAGAGGAGGCTTGAAAGTTGGTTTAATTTCTAATATATATTGGTGGTGGTCTTTTTAGAACCTACCTCATCACTTCCCTCCCAGACCATGGATGTAAGTTCACCTGAGTCCTGAGCAGAGATGAAAGCTACAGTTTTCTTCCTCTTTATGTCCAAGTTCTCCAGAGGGGATGAGTAATGTTTTTGTTCCAGTAAGATACTGTGCATATCATCTCTCATACAGGCAGAGCAAGGAGCGGTGAGAGTGGGAGGACAACCTAAATGAATGGTTTGGAGACACTAGTCATCATGTCTGAAGAAATGGTAAAATTATCACATTTGCTGCACCGAACTTAAATATTGGGGTCAGGGAAGGATGACAAATTTCTCTGTTCTTTCCTGTGGTTAGCTTTTTTCCTATGTGCAGATCTGAGGTATGTGTGATGAGGCACAGAGAACATCACCATACAGCAAAACCATCAGCTAATCCAGTGATTTCAGAACATGCATTAACCCTTGGTAGCAGTCCCAGAGCTGTGAAAACATTTTTGTTGGAGGCAGTAGTACCTCAAAGGTCTCAGTAAAATACTGAATAATGGGTATCCTGCTTCCCTATAAAGAAATTACTGCATCACTTGATATTGTTCAATATGTAGATACAGCATTATAAACAAGAAATATTTCTTTTCCTTAGAGTGTGAACTTTCCAGTTGTGTTTTAGGTCTTTTAAAACACCAAAATGTTTGGCTAGATTACACAAACTCATCACTTTATTGCAAAATGAAAACTTTCTATTAGTATAAAAGCGAACTCATTCCTGTATATTTAACATACTCTTGCCATAGGCAGTGAAACTCAGTGGGAAAAACCCTAAACTGATACACAGAAAAGAAAAAAATCCTAGCAAACACCAAGATAAGCCAGGCTATATGTATGTGTAAAAACACATTAGGTTATTTTTTCTGTTTGCCTCAGAGTATAAATATTATAATAGGGCTTGATTTGTTTGTCTCCTAAGATAGAAGCTCGGTATCTACTATGGCAACAGAAAGCTGTGTTTGTGCTGGATAATTTCCATGAAAACTGTGGTTGCCTCCACGGGTTGAAGCCCCATGTGTGATAAGACCATTGGCTATTTGCAGCCCAGTCATGTCTTGTTCTTCTCCGAACAAAGCTGGTCTGTGTGTGATGCAATGTTTTAAACCCCAACAGCTGCTGTCATCTTGTGTGTGAGAGCTCCTGCCATTGCTGCAGGAAATCAGCATTCTCTAAAGACAAGTTTACTTCTTGCAATGTTTTCAAAAATCATTTTCAAAAACAGTCTTGCAGAGTTAATAGATAGATTTTTAAATTTTTTTTTAAGGGCTAGATTTTAGTTTATGTTTAGTCTCATTTAATCCAGTGATGTAAGAAATCCCCATAATCCTAAAAAGTTTATTAATTATGCATAAGCAAGTTGGACAGGAGCCTTCCCCACTTGTCTCTCTATCTTCCTGCCCGGCTCCAGTTCCACAAATATGCACTTTCTAGAAGCTTCTCTACTGCAAAATCTGATCCTTCATTTCGGTCTTCCAGAAATTTGATCCAAATCTAAACAAGAAGTGAAGATTTTCCTGCTATTTTAACAGTGGAACTCTCTTTTTCCTGTAGGGGTTCCCTGCCATTCCCTATATTTTCTTTTTTGACAAGTGGACAAAGCAATTTCATTACTTTTGTTTTATTTAATACTTTCATCCAAGGAAATACTGGATTATTTATTATATATATGTATACAAACTATCATGGAAAGGACAAATAGTCCTCATGACTTCCTTAAATTTCAGAAATGATAGTTTCAGGCAATTGTATGTCTTTGTTGAAAGCTTTCCTTAGGGGGAAAAAATAACAAAATTATTGTAAACTAACTTAGACTAAACCACTACAGTTAGCCCTTCTACTTCATTACATTTGCCATCCAGGAACTTTGTCTTTGAGAGATGCTACAACTGGTACAAGTGGATTTAACTTAATTTTTAATTTCAAGAAATAATGGAGATGTTGATAGTACATTTTCTACCTCTTATATTTCCTATGCTATAGTTAAAGCTTTCACTTGGGAAACCAATGACATTGACCCACTGGCCATAGCCTATCCCTACAGGAGAATTACCTTATGATCATATTTAGTCTGCTTTTATCTGGGGACAGTCTCCCTCTTCTCCTCTTTTTTTGCCTTTCCCACCCCTTGAGTTCAATTTGTGCTCCTATGCAGAAACAGTTTGTGATTTCTGGAAAGAAAAGGAGAGAGTTTAATAGTTAGAACAGCCAACTGGGAGAAGTACATCCTTGGGTTTGGTCTTGACTTCTGGTATTCTGTATTTTATTAACTGAAAAATATGTAGATTAACCATAAGGAAAAAAAAAAAAAGGACTACATTTTTCAGTTTGAATTTCTCCTTGGTTTTGTACTTAATAATGTATTTTCATTCAGAGACTGGGAAAGAAATTTGGTTGACCTGAGCAAAAGCAAAAAAAGCAATTCTCTCTGGTTAGCTCTTCTCTGAATTTAAGAAACTTATACTCCCTGATTTGCCACTCTACTGCTTCAATAGAAAGGCTGGAAAGTTAATACCAGTGCAGGGAGATGAGGGCATTTATCAAGAGATTGTTTTGACCTAATTTAAGCTAAAAAATACATTAAATGTATGCCTAACACACATTAAGTAGCCCTTAAACTTGTCAAATTTTGGGTGCCATCCAGTTTAAGTGGGGTGCTCAGAAGCCACGGAATACAACAGAGTGAGCTGAAAGGCTATTCTTAATGGCAACAAGAAGAGGGAAAATTTGTTAACCCAACCATAGCTGAGACTCAATGAATCTTTTTTTTTTTTTTTTTTGTAATGTAATTCTGTTGTTGGTTTTGTATTGTTCTTTTTTTACTTTATGAACTGTGAGGACAGGGAAAAAGTGAATGGGCCAAAAATACCTGACTTTATGACTGTTCTTGTCTGTAGGAGTTTATTTCTTGAGAATTATCACTGACAGAGTGTTTTTCTGAGGGTACCAGTAGTAGCATGTATACTCATACTCAGAAGTTGCAAATTGGAGCCGTGGAGCTGTGTAAGTGTAAATTAAAAAAACCCCCATATTTCTGATAAGAATAGTAGAATTCAGGTTGCCCTTCACAGAACGTGAAGAGCAACTGTAGCCTGTAAAGGCTTTAATCAGTAACTGTGATTAAAAAAAGGGGCACAGTAGCAACGTGTGCTGGCAGTTGGAAATGGGACTAGATACATCATACAGCATGTGTTGCAAAGTTACAAGCTTTGGTAAATAACATTTTTGGTAAAGTCCATATGACCATGTCTTTACTATTGCTGGTAAATCCAAGGTATCTAGATTTTGCTGTGTAGATAACCTAAAACAGTTAAAATACTAGGATTTGTAAAGACCTTGAAATATTGTATAGCCTGTTTGTCCTTTTCTGGCACCAGGCTCAGTGATTTCAATATCATTCTTGACAGATGTTTATTGGTCCTGAGGACACCTCTAGAAAAGTGAAATGACTGCCTTAGTTGCTTCAACTCCCAAATACCCCTACTTCTTTTCGATGTGTAATGCAAGTCTGCTGTGTTGCAATTCCAGGACATTAGTCTTCTTCTATGCAAGATGAATATTGAGAACATACAGCTCTGTTCTTCTCTGGAACAGCCTTTTATGTGTATTATATTTTTAATATATCCATGTATTTGAAGCCAGTTAGATTTTTATTGCCATTATAAAGAACTCCAGCTCTCTCACCCTTTCCTACTTTTCTAGACTGATGTCTATTGTTGCACTAATCTAGACTGTCCTGTTTATTCACATTTTTATTGAAAGAGTGCTGCCCAAAATTTGTGTCTTTTCTGGTCTTTTCTTGCTAGCAAGCAAAATGCTCTTGTCTTACTCAAGTAAAGCAAAATGGTAGTTTAATCTCTCTTTCCCAGGGAAAAAAAATATGCAGTGCAAAACTGAAAGGGGAGGATTTAAAAATGTATTCAGTGGAACCTATAACTTAAATTAATTTGCTGTATTTATTTATTTCATAAGAATGGAACCTGATTAACTATATTATTTTCCCCATTGTGCTAAGTAAGGAATTTATCTCCAAATATTAATAAATTATGTAACTCATTTTGTTGTAAATTAGTTATGAGAAAATGGAAATAGTTTTTCATCCAAACAACTATGAACAATTTATCTTGTTCAGCATATTCTACTAAGTATTCAAAGCAAATTGTAATTGTGACTGTTCTCCCAGTAGAGATTAACAGTGGACTAACACAATGAGAAAATTACATGCCAACTCTAAATAAGGCATGTCTATGTGTTTCCTCTGAATGGTAACAGCCTTTGTAGCTCAAATTTATAATGTTATAGTAAGAATTTGAAACTTGCTGAAGTCTTCTCCCTGTATGGACACCAAATTTGATTGCCTGAATTTTTCTTTTTCATCTGAATATATATAAAATTACTAATGTTATTTCTTATCATGATGTATTAAGCACAAAGGAAACAAAATATTGCTCAAGGTGCAAAAATATAACTGTTGCTTTCATGAGGAGTGGACCAGCTACTGCTGAATTTCCACATTTGCCTGATTTTAAAAATAAACAGGTTCCACAACAGCATGGTGAATATCCCAAAATTAATATAAGTACACAATATTGTGACTTAGCAGTTAATAATAAGGTGGCAATCTTCCTCAGTTCTATCCAAAGTAGAGCCGAGGACCAATAGAAGATCCTAAAGGTAATACCAAGCTTTCCATTTGATAGTTTAGGTTCTCTGTAACAGAATTGCTTTGATTCCTCTCTGAGACTAATGGGGGTAGGTAGTTATTCTGGTAAAAAATGGGAAAAATCATATTAATCAAGATTCAGGCACTATCTAAGACCCAAATCAATACAGTTAGTGAGGGGACATATAAATAAAACCTATACATGCATATAAAACTCTACTCTTTATATATATAGTACATATATACCTTTAAAAGTTTATACTTATTACTAAGTAGTGCACTAACCAGGAATAAAATGGTGAAATTACACACTTGGCATGGAAATTGGTATAAATTAATCCCTGACAGAAGCAAATGGCAGTGGAGTCTGAATAAGAAGCAGGGTGAAAGGGAAGTGAGAGAGGGAAATTACAGAAAGAGGGAGACAGAAAGAAAGGAAAAAATGGAAGAAAGGATGATCACCAGTCCTGGCTCCAGTGCTGATCCAGCTAATCGGATGTCCAGTTTCCTGGGGGTGCTGCTTGAGCTTGGTGGGGGTACCATTTTTATAGATAAGTTTTCCCCACCCTGCAGACAGGTTTCTTGCTCTCTATGATAATTAGATATCATGTGCAGTTTGTTCTTCTAGACCTCTCTGGAAGTGGCTCAGAAGACTTTGAGGGTCTTTGGTGGTTTTGATCCTTCCCTACTGGGTCAGCCTTTGGTCAACAGTCCATACCAATTCCTCAGTCTCATTCCTGTGCTTGCACTGTACTGTGTTATGCTTATCTCCAGGAGTCAGAACAACGTTTGTACCAGGAAAGTGCTGCCCTACCCTCTTCTCCGGCTGCATCCTGTTCTTTCTCAGAGGGTTAATACTAACAGTCCTTCATTGTCTCCACAGCTATCCAGCTATCACTGTTTGAGACAAACACATCAGCCTCCTTATCTTCTACGCTTCTACAAGGCTCAGTAAGCAGGCACTTAGAGCAAATCACCTTCTCTCATGCTATCAGTTTGCTGTATTTTTGTTTGTTTGTTTGTTTGTTTTCCAATGTTTTCATGCTGGCAACAGGGTGAGTGGTCACAGTCTAATGTGTAATCTAGAGGTTATCAGAGCCTCACCTCAGCCCTCAGTCAGCTGCCATGTTCGATGCTGTTAAACAACTGACAATATTGAATATTTAGCTCATCCATGCATTTAAGCCAGGAGTGTGCCTAGGCACCTTCCTGAACCAAGCACCTGTGTAGACCTGCTCTTCGAAGACAGGGTATTCCTATAAGCTAATACTCCCTCAATATTAACAGTTTATCTGTGAATTAAAATAAAAGGATTATTTCCACAGTGGAGGAGATGGAGGACACTTCCTTTGCTTTTAGCACCTGCAGAGCACCAACCTCTGGATACTATTTAAATCACAATGAACCAGAAACAGGAGTAGCTTCTCTCGCACCTCCTTCCTTGCTGATTCCTCTCTCACATATCTGCAGCCAGCACAGAAACTTTGAGGAGAAATAGAAGAGAGTGTTTAATACCCTGTCTTCTAAAAGTGACAGACAAAGAGAATTACACATGGTCTCTGGTGAGATCATTAACAGCTGTCTGATGGAACTTCTCAGGATCATATGAAACAGAATAACTGTAGTTGTTCTCTTAGGATGGACTTTTTACCTCTGCCACAAAAAATTTACACTTTGATATTCAGCTTTTATAAAGAAAGAATACATTTTTCTTTTATTGAAATGCATTTATTATGAAACTACTTCTAAAAATGCTTTTAATGGTCCCCTTAAAACTGCCTTCAGCTTCCACCTTCTGTGACATTAAAAATTGAAAGTATTTTCTTTAGAGTGCCTTTTTTATTTGGAATCTAGTTTGAGAATATATAAGCCTTTTTTTTTTTTTTTTTAGAACATTGAAATAGAGCTTATTATTATGGCAATGCTTCTGCAAATCTCTAGTCCCTGTTATTATGGGAAATTGGCATCAGGAGACTGAAAGGATTCAGTACAGATTTCTGGAGATCATAGGTTTGCAAAATGAATCTAGTATTATCTATGCACTTCTGTATGAAATATGTGACAGTTTCTCATAAATAAAGCTAATCTTGCTAATTCATTTAGTCCTTTCACCATACTTTTCCAGGTCTTCATGACTATTTTCACATAACTGTGCAACTTCAATATGTGAGCATATATGGGCTTGCATGTTTCTATGATTCTGCCTTTATATTCATTGAATCCATATGAAACAAACCAATACAAAGAAGGGTAAGAAATCTATTTCTTTTATCAGACGCAAGATAAATCTTAAGTTTTGATTTCTCTAGTCAGAAGAGTGTAATTTTAGGCTTAGGTTGTCTGGTACAAATTTGTAATTTTAGTTTTTCTCCAGCAAAATTGTTTTAAAATCAGTTATTTTGATGATAATCTCACTGTTTAGCCCTTTAAGTCAGAAGTGCATTTCTATATGTGATGTTTGTTGAAGGGGTGGTCATGTGGGAGGGAGACCTGTGAAAACTTGGGAAACAGATCTGTTGAGGACATCTGAGAGGATTCTTGTAACATTTTTCCTCCTGGTTTTAATCCAGCTTCAATGAAAATAAACTGTGTCAATGAAAACAAAAGGGGGTAACTACATTCAAACTATCCATTCATGAGGCCTTCAACCTCTCAAAGTCAAGTCTGTGTGTTTAGTTTCTCTGAAGAACTGACAGAAACAAAACTTGCTCTGAAAGGTAATTTATTAAGAAATCAATGTAATGAACCTTTTTGAAGAAAATCTCTGCCTGCTTTTGCTTGTTTATGATACACAGACTTATTACATTGCTGCTTTTTTAATGTTTTTTTTTTTCTGGATTTTTTTAGTATTACTAATAATTATTTTATCTATTAAGAATTTGTCTAGAGGACTCTCAGTTGTCTAGGTATATTAAACCTTCAATAAAAATAATCACTGTGTGCCTGCTCTTCTGATTTTTCTTGCTTTGGAACTGAACAGTAAAGTTAATGATGAACATATACATGTATGCATATATACACCCTCAAGTTTCCTCAACATTCTGAGGAAGCTATGTGACTACAAGAGAGTAGTTTTAATCCTATGAGTTCTTTTAATTTTTCATCTGAAGTCAATGCTGACTACATATAAACTGTGGAACAGGGATGCCTTAGAAATATTTCCCTTCTTCCTGATCTTCAAAAATATCTCAGTTGAATTTGGACTCACTTTTTTTTCTTCTCTGATCCATTGCTCTTCCTTAATAAACTCTGATTTCCTTAGGAAGAAAATGCATTTATTTTGCATAAAATGAATACAAGTTTTGCTCTAGCTAAGCTAAGAATTCAGAACAAAGTGTGAAGTTCACCACTCTACCAGTTCAATCATCATCATCATCATGGCCAGGCTTCGCGAACAAAGATTTGGGAAGGGCACTACCCACGTTTGCTGCAAGTGTGCCGGTGGCTAAGGCCAATGCAGGATAGGCAAGTCTGGTTGCAAAAGGCACAGAAGATGGCCTCCTTAGGTGAAATTGGACAGGAATGGTTCTTTTACGTTGTCTTTTCTCCTTGAGACTGATTCTGTGTGCGTTCTCAAAGGAAGCAGCAGCGTTGTGAATGGTGTGTCTCCATGAATCCTGATTGGAGGCCAGAGTGGACCATTGATGGCAGTGAATATGGCCAAGACTGAGGTATTGTTTCAGGCATTCCTTGTATCTCCTCTTCGGGGCTCCTCTCTTGCAGCAGCCAGTGGTGAGTTCACCATAGAGCACAATCTTAGGGAGGCGGTGATCCTCCAACCTGGAGACGTGCCCTGCCCAGCGCAGCTGTGTTCTCAGCAGCATGGCCTTGATACTGGTGACTCCTGCCTGTTCAAGAACAGACATATTGGTCACATAATCAGTCCAGTGGATTGTACGGAAGCAGCACTGATGGAAGCGTTTGAGGAGCTGCAGGTGGTGGCAGTAGATGACCCATGATTCAGATCCATATAAAAGAGTGGACAGTACAATGGCTCTGAAGACACTGGTCTTTGTACATCAGGTGTTTATTGCACCAGACTGTTTTATGGAGTTTTCCAAAGGCTCTGTATGCCTTTGCTGGCCTGTTGTCTATCTCTTTGTCAATCTTACTCTCTGAGGTAAAGATGCTTCCCAGAGAGGTGAACTGCTGGACTGACTTAAGCTCTGATTCGCCTATGGTGATGTGGCGATGCTGGAAGACTTCCTGAGGTGCAGGTTGGTAGAGAACTTCTGTCTTCTTCAAGCTGACTTCCAGCCCAAAAAGCTCAGCAGCCTCTGCAAAGCAGGATGTTAAGTGCTGCAGAGCTGCTTCTGTGTGAGCAATGAGGGCAGCATCATCAGTAAGCTCATGAAATTTAACATGAAATGCTTAACGTCCATGCTTCCAGACTTTGGGTGGAATTCCATCAACCCCAGCTGCCTTGCCAGTTTTCACCTGCTCTATGGCCTTAAGTGTCTTTCCCATAGTAGGGGCTATATCCAATTAGTTTTTCACCAGTTGTTGTGTAATGTGCTGAATTGCTGAGCCTTGGACTACACAGCTGTCACTGAAGAGTCTGAAAATATTCAGACCATTGGTTGAGGATGGAGGTTTTATCTGTGAGAAGCATTTGGCTGAGTAGGGGGCTTTGAACCTGGTGTGTGGGTCGATACACTGCTTTCAGGGCCTCATAGAATCCTCTTTGGTAACCCAAGTCTGTGCATAGTTAGGTCTTTTCTGCTACGTTGAGCCACCGTTTGTTTGGGATGTCTTGAAGTTTCTGTTGGAGCTTACTACATGCAAGACAAAAGGCAGCTTTTCTTGCATGGCAAGATGGCGCTTGGTGAGCAGTTCTCTTCTTCTTCAACAATTCCTGGATCTCTTGATTGTTTTCATCAAACCAGTCTGTTTTCTTGGAGAAGAACCCTAAGGACTCTTCAGAGGACTGCAGGATGCAATTTTTAATATGTTGCCAAAGTGCTTCAGGAGAGGGACCTATGGAATAATCTTTAGTTTACCAGAAAGCTGTCTCTTACTGGAGCTGTTTGAAGACTGGGAACTTGGAGCCTCCTCCTTGGAATGCCACCTCTCTTAGGTTTGAGCTTGAAGTGGAGATTAAGTTTGCAAGGCACAAGGTGGTGGTCTATTTGACATTCTGCACTAGGCATCACTCGGGTATGACATTTCTCTGTTGCACTAAGACATAGTCATTGAGGTGCCAGTGCTTGGATCGAGGATGCATCCAGGTTGTCCTCAGGCTATCTTTCTGTTGAAAGATAGTGTTGGTGATGGTAAGCTGCTGTTCTGCACAAAACTCTAGCAGGAGACGTTCATTGTTGCAGTTTCCAACACTGAGCTTGCCCTTGTCAAGTATTCCTTTCCAGGCTTCAGGGTTCTTACCTACTCTGGCATTGAAGTCACCGAGGATTATGATCCTTATCATCTGCAGGAACCATTTGGGTGAGGTGGCACAGGTCGGTGTAGAATTTGTCTTTTTCTGCCAGGTCAGCTTGGGGAGTTGGGACATATATGCTAAAAAGAACAACATATTACTTGTCGTGTAGTGGAAGGCATAAGGAGATAATGTGATAGGAATGACCTGTTGGCAAATTTTCAAGTTTGGAGGCGATGGAGTCTTTAATTATGAAGCCAGCTCCTGAAAGGTGACTTTTGGTTTTGGGTTAGCCTGACCAATAGAGTGTGTAGCCAGCACCATGTTCTTTAAGGCTGCCTTCCTCATGAAGATGAACTTCACTGAGACCAGTAATGTCGGTATTGAGTCATGACAGTTTGTGGGCTATTAGAGCAGAACGACGCTCAGGACATCCACTATCCACAGCAGCAAGCATGGCTCTGATGTTCCAACATGCGAGTGTTAATTTGAACACACTTTTGAAGGCAGATGTATGTCTTTGTCTCTTTGTCTTTGTCTCTTTGTCTTTGTTTGACTGCAACAGAAGACACTGGTTGGCCATGGTTATCCAACCAGGTTTGGAGATGCGCTTTAGTTAGGCCACCTTTTCTAGGCCACTCTCCGTGTGGAGCAAGCAGTGCTGTCCTTAAAAAAGGCTGCTTGGCCATTCAGGATGCAGCCAAACCAGACTGTCATCTCAGGGGTCAATCTCAAGCGACCAATGTCCTGAGCGGCCTGCATGCAGGGTTGGGTCTGCGGCTTCCAGTACTTCTTATCACCTGCTGTTTCGCCCCTCGCCTGTCGCTGCAGGGCTTTGCAATATGGGTGATCCCTTTGAGCCTGTGCAATGGAATTTTTAGGTGAAGCACAGTGTCCACGAAACTGGCCCCACCCTTTATTCCTAAGGTTCATCTGCCAGGGCCCAGTGAGCTTGGACGGTGACAGCAAATACCTCAGGATATAGGTTAGGTTAGAGTATCCTTCTCTTAGATGGATGGCCTTACAGGGCTAAGCAAGCTCCATCTGCCAGGGTTTGGAGTTAGAGTTGTCCTTCTCCTAGGATGGTTGCCAGGGCACTAGCGAGCCCATCCTGCCCATGGACACACTTTGTCTGACTCTTCAGTTGAGACCTGGCTGGCATGGGAGACCCTACTGGAGGCACAAACCACCGCCAACATAGCACATAACCTCATGAGGGCATGCAAGCTTCTTCTCCATGACAAGGGGGTGTCCATGGAGAAGACCAGTTCAGTATTGTAATGGTTAAATGTAGACATAATCTTCCATAACAATGATCTTAAGTTTGTAATACCAAAAAACCAACCAACCAATTAAACAAATAAAAACCAAAGCAAGATAAATTCTACATTTTGTTGTTCAAAAAATCTGATAGATTCTCATAGAAAAGACAATAAGAGAAAAATAAAATCACCCTCTTTTTTAATTCTCCCTTTTATTCCCTGTACCCTTAAGTCTGGCTGGGAGTTAAATCTATATTGTATTCTTAGATACAATTTCAGATTTTTCACAGAAGCTATGTTAAGGTTGTCACAGCAACCCAAGGCAAGAATTAAATTGCTTTTTCAAATTCCAGCTTCTAACCAAGTGTTATTGCCAATAAGGAGAGGCTAAACTTTGTGGAATTTTATACAAGCCACATGTCTATTAATTTTTCCTATTGCAATTGACCTTTTCCACTTTAAGTGCTTAAAATCAGCAATTTCACTATAGCTAATGTAACGACTTGCTCACTTGGCTGCAAATATTTATTCAGCTGGATGAAAAGCACAGCTCAAAGACCAAATTAGTTTGTGAAATCTTGTCCAAAGATACTTTCCTGTTCCCTAGATGTTTGATACAGGAACAGAAATTAATGAGTCCCAAAGGCCAGACTTCCAGTCTATTATTCTCTCTAAGCTCAATTTATGACTTTTTCTTTCAGTTTATTTTTAGGGCTTGTAAAATTCAACAGTGTACATGTTTATTAAAATTTGACACAGACCAGAAGAATAAATAAGTACTAAAGCTCTATGTATTTATTTTTCCATTTAAAAAACCCAAAGCCACAACAAAAAAAAAATTCCAATTGTCTTGTAATCCTTCATTCAGCAATCACAGAGTTAAAAACTTTGGTCTTAGCTCTTCTGCCCTTTCTTGGTTATCTTTCCTTTAATCCATATATCTGGGTTTCCCTCATACAGCTCTGTTCCCTATGTATGCACAGAGCCTGACACTCATCCAGTTTCAGCTAAATTTGTTTACTCATCTAAGGCAGCATAGAAAGTTCTTGAAGTGAATAGGAAAGGTTCTTTAAGCAGTGTAAAGAAGCTTAGTTGTAAATGAGAACTTGATCCTCTGTTAGGGTACAGATGACCTTATCTCATAAAGATAATCCATATAATGAAATACAGATAGCATATTCTTCTAATGAAATCTAATTTCCTTCCAGAAACAGGTCATGGTCCTTGTGGGTCTCATAGTTTAAAAGCAGAAACTGACTCCACCACGATTTTTTCAGTAAAAAATACTTGAATTTTCTTTTTAACTTACTTTGCTTTTTGGTGTCAGTTTGATTGGGTTTGGGTGGGGTTTTTTTGAGGGTTTGCATAGTGGAAGTACTTGAGTCAGTAACACATATACAAGAGGGAAATGTTACATCTATACTCATGCATACAGATAGACACTTTATTTACCTTAAAGATGGCATGGTGACATTTATTTTGGTTTTAGTGTGTTGGCTTCCTTATGATATGCTCCAATGATTTCATTCTGTCCTCCACCACTCCACTGTCCAGTGCAACATTCACTTGCTGATTTGAAAGGTCTTAAAGTCCTTCATCGTGTAGACACTAGCAGAAAAGAGCTATTACATGACAGATGACGAGCTTTTACTGATTTTTTTTTTAACTCTAGAATTTTTCTCTTCAGTTTGATTGTAGTGATACCTAAGGGGTTTTTTGATTTTTTTTTAATTTTTGATTTTTAATTTTTATAGATTTTAGAAGTAACCATAATGAATGTAGATTTGAATGTACCAGTATTTGTAGTAGCTTACGTTCAATGTTTATACATACCAACCCCTACACCATATTAACTCCTCAAGATTTCATTAGCTATTTAGTCTTGTTTTTAAGGTAGAAGGCTGAAAAACTCCTCAAGGCCCGCACCACAAGAGAGAAACATAGTCAGGGTGACCTTGAAGCCCAGAACACTGGAAAGCATCCAAGTACCCTGTGTGCTGCAAGGAAGATGAAACACAATGAAGAGAGTCTCAGACTCCCCCAGACTCAATTCTTGACTGGGTGGGCCAGGGGGCAGATGGGGTAGAACCAAGGATGGGTGAACAGGGAGTGGACGGACATTATTATAAAAAACATGGAGCCAGTGTTTGGGTATGCACATCACTGTATATTCCTGTAGGCTCTAGGCCTGGAAATTAAAGGGCCTACTCTTTTTGTCTTATCTCCTATTCTAAGTTGACTGGAGCCCTGTTTTCTGCAGTCTCTTAAGGCAACAGTAGTATGGAATAAGAAATATAATTTTTCTCCAGAAATGTGATAATTTCTTTATATAAAAAGTGCTGTTTGCCCATAAGGTCTGTCTTCTGTACATCTGTGTTCTGCAGCTGTTTTCCCACATTAAGAGACTTGGCAATTTTCTGTTCCTTGATCAGTGATACTCATACTACAACAAGGTTACAATTGCATCTAGAGAGATACTGAGCAAGGATCCTAATGAGATACCAGAATATGCATTAAATAAGAAGAAATTGTTCTGTTTTCTTCTCTTTAGAGAAGCAGGATATTTTTAAATTAAATGTTTATGCACCGACTGGAAGGGAATTAACACAATTTTTCAATGTTTAGTCCTTTGAATGAAAGTTATATTTGTTGGATATTTTCATTTGTACCATAAAATTTGCAAAGTTTTAAAGAGAAAATGGATGCAAAATCTTAGTCATGAGAATTCATCAGTGAAAGGAACGCACAAGCAATGGGGCACTGAGTTGATCTCACCCTTGATGTAAAAGAGAGAGAAATACAAAGTACTATTCAGTAATGCAAATTAAATATGTTTTCAGTCATACAGTATATGAAACTTTCTTGACAGTAATTCAGCCCACTCTGGACTATTTATTGTTGCTGTTGAACTGTTGACAGTATGCAAGCTTGCTAGTTTAAAGCTAATATTCCCACACAGCACTCTGACTGCATGATCTCCTCTGACTGCAGTTTAGAGGTAACTTTGGCTTCCTTTCTTAAGACCAGCAGGCTGTTTCTCTGAGCATCCTAATAGGCAATTCCTTGAAAATGGTCCAGTCTGGGTAAATCTATTGTGAACATAAGTGTGTGGAATGCAAAAAAAAATTCCCAAGAAGTACAGCTATGATGGTAATAATATGTTCCCATTTCCATTGAAATGTTTCTACTATAATGAGATCGACATTTTCATGGCTGCATCCTTTTGAGTCTTTATATTACTTTGTCATTTCTCAGTATCAAGATATTGTTTAAAGCAAAAATCCTTAGCAAAACATTAATGAGTTTTCATTCTTATGTTAGTAAGTTTGATGTGTTGCTACCCTTGAGGTTATCCAGATCCTTCTGGTTTGTTAGCCCATTCTTACCCTGCACTGGCATGCAGCTTTGTTTTACTGTCCGATTTCATTAGCACTTTTCCAAACTTCATGTTGCAGTCAGTAATAAAAAATTAAGACATTGTAAGAACAAAAGAAATACTTACTGAGGCAGACCAATGTTCTAGCCCAGTGTTATGCCTCCATAAGAGCAACGGAAGTAAAAGATAGCATTTAGGGAGTGCATATGCATTTTAATTCTACCAGTGGTCCATTTCAGGACTACAACTAGTTTCCCAATGTCATCTCACTCCAGATTGGCCCTATTCCTGTCTAATGAATCAGAAATCTTCTAATTTTAACTCTATCCCATCTGAAACTAGGACAATATTGACCACTTTTCCTATACAATTTACATCATACCAGATCTCATACTTTCCAATACACTGTCACCTTTCTTGTATTTTGATTTATACACACAGATGTAATTCCTTTAGTCTATGGATCATCCCTCCAAAAGCCCATTGAATTAATTTACCTGGATGACTTTGGGCTACATCATAAAGAGTCTTTCAGGACAGGAAAAATAGATGTTGGATTGTTGCATGCTATAGCCAATTCTGATTCCATCAGAATGGAACCTGATGTGTTTGCCTGGTTTTGTTAAAGTTTTGTTAATGTTTTTCATGAAATACACTCTTTGTGAGCTTAAACCTAGATTTTTGGGTGCTTAAGCTGGACATGCAGCTTGCTTTCTTGTATCTCTCTGTTTCCTGAGTATTCCTTCCTATTGCAGAATCTTTTAATCAGTTTTAATTTATAGAAAATTTAGTGAGTTTAAAAATCACAGCTAGTCCTTAAAGAGACAAAAAAACAATCAAGCCCCTCTGGAGAAGACTTCCCCTGCCACTAGGGAAATCTGTGACTGTATAAGAGTCACAGTAGCACTAAAATTAATGAAGTTTAGCTCTGTTACTTCATACTTTGCTCTAGTTTGCTTGTATTTAACCCAAAAAGCCTTAGAAAATTGTAAGACCTTTACAGATAACAAAAAATATTTTTCACTTTATCCACAATATTTTATGATAAAAAATAGAATAGAAGCTTACATAGCTATTGAGCTTTTAAGCTTCTGCAAGACCAGGTAGATGCCCATTGGGGCTGGAGAGGACAGAGGATAAGAAAAGACATTCCTGCTGGTATAGCCAGTGTTCAGTAATGCAGTAATTTACCCTCATCATTTTTTTTTTTTCCATTAACTTTACTATCATGCAAAATTTTTCTACTCCAAAATATATTAAAAACTCAATAAAGTCTATCCATTTATGGCACATATCATCTAGACTGTTGCACAAATTTTTAATTGCAAAACACTTTTTATTTAGTAAAAATTACATTTCTAACTTTTATCAAAGTAAACCTTTGCTCTGGCTTTCTTAGTCTGGCTGCAATTCACAGGTGGGCTCTTGTAGCAAGTAGTTGCCTAATTCCCCCAGATAAATGTCATTATACAGCAGATAACATTTTCTTATTTTTAAAATTGTATACCTTATTGAAAATTGAAACTGATGGCAATTATTCAATTTCCAGCTGCCTTCAACACAGGACCAGCAAGTGCCTTCACCCAGCACTGAAAAAAACAAGAGAGACCTTAGTTTTCCCTTGCTTTGACCATGATTGTCACTTGATCCAAGACCTCCTGAGAAGCCTGAACATAACAGAAGTCCATAGGACCCAATCAGATACATCTCACCGCCTGGAGGGAATTGGCTGATGTCATTATCCAGCCATACTCCATCATATTTGAAAAGGTGAGACTCTCAAGGAAAATGCCCAGTGATTAGGAAAAAGGAAAACATTACAACTATTTTTAAAAAGAGTAAAGAAGAGAAACCTGGAGGTCTACCTACCAGCCAACCTAAACTCCATGCCTGGTAAGATCACGAAGCAGATCCTCTTTGAACATATGGAAGTCAAAGAGGGGATTAGAGACAACCAGCATGGTTTCAACGAAGGCAAATCATGCCTGACTAAACTAGTGGTCTGCTACAATGAGGTGTCTGCATCAGGGGAGTAGAGAAGAGCCACAGTGTTGTCTACCTAGACTTCTGTAAGGCCTTTTATATGGTCCACCACAACATTTTTCCTGCTATATTGGAGATAGGTGGGTTTGGCGGATTGACTGTTAGATGGGTAGGGATTTGGATGGCTGAGTTCATCCAAAGAGTTATAATTAATGTCTCAAGGGGATACTAGTAATGAGTGCTGCCCTTTAAGGGTCCATACTGGGAACAATACTATTTAATATCTTTATCAGTGACACAGACAGTGGGATTGAGTGTAGCCTCAACAAGTTTGCAGATAACTCTAAGCTGTGCAGTGTAGTTGGCCCACTGAAGGGAAGGGATGCCATTCAGTGGGACCTTGACAGTACTTAAAGGGGGGTTAGAAGAAGGGTGGATCAGGGCTTTTCACAAGTGCATGTAGTGATGGGACAAGGGGGAATGATTTTAATCATAGAAACACAGAATCACTGGGGTTGAAAGGCACCTGAAAGATCATCTAAACCCAAATTCCCCTACCACGGGCAGGGACACCTCCCACCAGACCAGGTTGCTCAAAGCCTTATGCAACCTGCCTTTGAACACTGACAGGGTTGGGGCAACCTGTTCCAGTGTCTGACCACCCTCACAGTGAAGATTTTTTTCCTAATGGCTACCCTAAATTTCCTCTCTTTCAATTTGTCCTGTCACTACAGTTTGTAACAAAGAGTCCCTCTCTGCCTTCCCTGTAGGCCTCCTTCAGATACTGGAAGGTTGCCATGGGGTCTTCACACAATCTTCTCTTGTCCAAGCTGAATAGCCCCAATTTTCTCAGCCTTTCTTCATAGGCGAGGTGCTCCATTTTCACATAATCTATGTATATATTAATATATGTTAATATATTTGCATGGTAATTATATATTAATATATATTACTAACACTGACTCAGTGTTACCAGAGAGAAGCTACTCAATCTTTAAGGTCCTTATTAGTTGTCACATTTCTTTTTAGGGGCAAGTTCTAGCAACTAGATGAATATTTCTGAGGGTTTTTTTCATACTAGAACTGATATATTTCTGAAAAAAATTTCTTCATTATACTCATAGAGGAATAAAAATTACCTTGTTTTATTCCTCTCTGTTCTCTCCAAATTTCAGAGTTTAAATCTTATAATATCCAGATGTGATATAGTTAAATGAATTGATCCATTGTGGTTTCTTTAAATCTTAATTAATTATTTTATTCTTTATTCTTCCATAATATGATTTCACTTAGCTCAGATTATTCAGCAGTTTCATAACATTTTTATATTCGTAATACATTAATTTAAAGTAAGAGTTAAAACTAGCATTTGATTCACTTACCTAATCTGCTTAGAAAAAGACAGCATTAATCAGTTCAAATGACAGTTAGTTATTGTATATGGCTTTCTCCAATGGAATGGTATTTTGTGTTTGTTACTAGAGTTGTCCTTACAGAAAAGCAACTTCTTTCCTTTTTTCTTCTGGAGGCTTATTTTCCCTAATTAGTCTTCATTAATTTTAAAAAGGAGCTTACTGCAGTGTATGGGAGGCCTCAACTGTGGCTATAGGAAGATGGAAAAAGATTGGTAATTGCCTGCTCATTTTGCCTCACTGTGGCTGAAGGAGAAAAGAAATTAAGTTATAACTTCTAATATCTGATTACAGGAAATTCTTTATGCATACCTTTGATTTTGCTGCATGAATCTTCATTAACCTAGTATCTGTTGACATAAGGTGAGTCTGGCACCGAAAAATTTGAATGTAATTCTTTATCGGGGATCTTGAGTAGTGCTTAAAATCCTTCTTGAGACTCTATGTAGTCTCCTGCCTCTGATAGCTTCCATTTGTATTCAGATTCCTAGAGGAACTTAGCCAGACAAGGCAATTATAGAACGTCTACACATTTGAAAGATATGAAGTATGGGCTAGGGGTATGTATGTGTAGATTTAGGGTAAATTGGAATGGACTCTAAAAAGTACAACTCATGAACTAACAATATGAAACTGAATGCTACCATTCTACCTAGAACACTCAATGCTTGTCATCTTGAATACATCTATGTGAGGTTTGCCATATACATCTCTTTATTTCTGCATAATTTCTCTTGTGTCATGGTAGGTTTTCTGTCTCTGTTGCACCTGGATATTGGAATGCATAATAAAAAACACCCAAACACCCAATATCTGTTCATAAATTAATTATCAGCTGAAATAAGAAATTATGCAATAAAAATGATTGAATTGTAAATTGTGATACAGTCTCTTTGCTTTCTACACCAGAATCTTTGTTAGGGACTTCTAATTAGAGCCCTGTACTAATAACACCAATGTTGTGGGTTCAATCCCTATATGGTCCATTCACTTAAGAGTTGGACTTGATGATCGTTGTTGGTCCCTTCCAATTCAGCATGTTCTGTGATTCTGTGATTTTTTAATTCTCTTTCATTTTCCTCTGGAAGGGGGAGGGAAGTGGGAGGTTGCACTTCAGCTTCTGTTTTGCCATGGGGCTCATCATACTGAAATCAAGTGGGTGATTCCAGTAGAAAGCTCTTTGATTATGCAACATGAAATAATGTAACAGCACAATTGCTTCAAATTCATGGAATTATTTTAATTAACTCACAGCAATTCTTGCCTGTAATGCGTCCAAAAAGCAGCGATGATTTTATGCAAATTAGGTAAATGACATTGAAAATGTTCTTATATATAATCTGATTTTTCTCCCTAGGCAATCTCAAGTCCATTGTTGCCTGAAACAGCTGTGGTTACAGGGCTAGCATAAATGAGAAATGAGGTTCAGGTTATTCATAAGGATCAGCCAAGGAATACAAAAGAGATGGTATTGTGATTAAACTAAGAACAAGTCAAAAAGTGTGAAAGGAAAAAGGTTGTACAGAAGCTAGTAGCAGCTATTTGAGGTTTGCTGGTAATATCTCTTATATTTGTTAACTGGAGTGAGGTTGAAGATATAGCCACTCTATGTAAATTTGAAATGTCAAGATGAAACAAAAAAATTCAAATTTTTCTGGGAAAGTAACAAAAAAGACAAGGACATGCCAGTAGACTAAATAAACCAGCTATGTTACATGTCCTGGGGCAAGAGAGAGACAATTCAGCATGAAGACAACTGTATTTCTTTGATTTCTCCCAAGGAGATCTATTCCTTTCTGGAAAGGAAGTGCAGCTACTGCTGGAGCTTGCAGTGCCATGAACACTGAGTTTTTTTAGAACTCCTTGGAGTATCTGCATAAAAATTATCTATATAGGTAATGTTATTTCAGTGCCAGTGGTGCTATATTATACATTTGAACACCCTGACATTTTATATAAGAAAGTTTTATACACAGTAATGTACAGAGTGAAACTACCAGCTATTTCTAATTTGTGTTAATATCATAAAGCCAGAATATTTGACAGAAAATAAGCCAACTTAAACTATTCAGTACACATGAGCACCACTATTTATTAAGCTAACACTTCTCTCATTCACTGCCACGTTTAAAAAAATGCATATTTTAATATAAAAAATATTCCATCTGTTATCATGGATTTTTTCCCAAGTATTTTAATGCCTGTGGCATTGCAAAAATGTATGCTATTTTATAAATATTATTACTGTTTCTTGCAGATGACTGTAGAAAGGCCAGTGTTTTGCTAGAGGCTACCAAATATTGCTTTCTGTGTCATAATTCACAGTAATTTGAAGTAATTATGACATTTAGCTTTGGAACGTATTTTTCTTTAGGTGATCAGAATTTCTATGGTGTACTTGGCAGATGCTAGTATAATAAAAGCAAAAGCAATGATCACCATGTGATTTATATTTGCTACAGGTGAACCCTGCAATTTAGCTCTTGTCAGCATGCAAATTAAAATTGTCTTATGCTATTTAGCTTGGTTAG
Source organism: Hafferia zeledoni (assembly GCA_035583235.1). Lineage (NCBI taxonomy): Eukaryota > Metazoa > Chordata > Aves > Passeriformes > Thamnophilidae > Hafferia > Hafferia zeledoni. The sequence continues at coordinate 30,085,833 of JAWWEV010000043.1, forward strand.
ATTGCACTAATGTGATTGCTTATGCACCTTCTGTTTCATGGACTTGAAGTGCTCATTTGAGGCTCATCAGCAATGAGCTATCTTTGGTGACAGCTACTGTAAATGTACTCTGGGGAAACTGATTTAAGAAACTAGAGCTTTTCAAGGTAAATGTTTTGTGGTGTTTCATTCCAATCCTCTGTGAATTCATCAGAATCCTATTTAAAGATCACTCTGTGCAAAGCTTGTGGGCTGGTACCTTGCAAGTTAATCTTGCTGCAAACAGATATGGCCTTAGGAAGAGTGAAATAAAATACTTGCCAGAGATTCAACCCCTAGAGAAAAAAACCCCCAAGCCTATGTTAGAGAAGCTCCTTTAGAACACAACAAAAAGATCATTACTTTGCATTATGAAATCTGTTACATTCAAAATCATTAAAAAAAAAAATCAATTTTGCAGATTGTTAGTGTTTTGTCACTGAAAGGTAATAAGCTTCACTCAAGCTTCAGAGACCCTTCTAATCAAGGGAAAAAAACTTTTTTACCCTCTCACTCTTTTTCCCTTTTCTTTTAGTTATAATTTTATGCCAGTCTATGGAAGGACCCAGATATCTGTTGGCTTAGCCCTGGTCTCTGGAAGGGATGGTGTTCCCCTTCCTCCTCTACATGCTGGTGAAACAAATCATGTTGAACAGTTGTTCATTTGATCCAAGGTTATTCAGTATTTAGAAGATCCTGTTCTTCAGAATATTCTAAAATTCTGAATATTTCCCTGCTTTTCAGGAATAAAAATGTATCTTTAATTGTTTGTTTGGCTCTTTGGTTTAATGATAACATTTAATTAAAATCTTTAAAAGGTGAAATCAAATCTTTGAGCTTGCTGTGTGGAATTCCTACTGGTGTTGTCAGGATCTGGGAATTCTGAAGCCATGAGGAACAATATATCAGTGAGGAGCCTTACAGAGCCCACCAGCTTAACCCCAAAGATATCCAGCCTTCTACTGCTTCCTCCAGATGGGAGGGGAAGCTTGCTACACAGCCCTTCTAATATCAGGCTTCAAAACCCTGTGACAGATGACGTTTTGGCACAAAATCAGCAAAAGCTTATGTTTTCCCAGAGGAGGGCATGGAACATGGTGGGACTGCCCTGGAAACAGGGAAAGCCATGCCAGGCACCATCTGTGAGGCAATGCACTGGCAGAAGCTGTGACAGATTTCCAGCCAAACTTTGTGTGTAGTTCAGTGAGAGATTTTTTGAATCATTGTTTTGGACAAATTAGCCTCTTCCATGCTTCTCAGAACTAGTAAGGAAATTCTCCACTAACTGTCGAACAGAGGTCTCTCTGGGGTCCCACAGGTTTGGACTTGTCACAGCTTTTGCTTGAGGTTCACCCAGGGTGCATGGCTGTGGGAATAACATTGAGTGGTGGAATATTATCAGTCAGTGTTGGAACATAAGTAGTTTCATGACAAAAAAAAAACAAACCAAAAAACAAAAAACAAACAACTTTACAAGAGATGGGAGAAGGTACAAGTGATTGAGTGCTTGGAAGGCTGGGACTCTGGCATTTTGAAAATGCTGTCTTCTGCCTCATTTGCATTGCACCCAGATTGCATGGCTGACGTTTCCCCGTTTTCAGCCAAGTCAGGGACTTAGACAGTAGCAATCTGCCTGTTGTTTAAACTGTAAGGAGAGCAAATGATAAGTCATGTGGAGGGACGAGCACACTGAACACTTGCCAGGTTCACTTGGCTCTGTCTATTTTATTCTGGAATGTACCCACATAGTTTTCCAAGAAAATCATAGCTTGAGCTGAAGTCAGTCCTTTTAATTCTTGGTGCTGCAGAAACTCAAGAACCAAGAGTGTCACTTAGCTGAGACACATAGACAGCTACATGCTTGACCTCTCCTCTGGATGCAGCCAAAACCATGGTGATGCTTATTTTGGATATTCCACTGTGTTATGTCAGCAGACAAGCATGTTTCCAGAGTATGTGATAACTATCTGGTTTATTTATCTACATTCGTTAAAGGAATGTATATTGTATTTATTTACTCCCTTATATATATGAAAGTTCAAATGATAACATCTTTCATATCATAATTTTCCCTGGTGGTAAAACCTATCTCACTTCCTATCTATCGCAAGGTCAAAGGTAGTACACAAGATAGGTCTCATCAATAAATTAATCACTAGATTTGGGACACATAATATCCATATATACTTTTAAAATACAGTGGCGTAATGGCATTAAATTATCAAAACTGTCTTTCCTGTATTGTTGGGGACATTTCTCACAAACTGTAGATCTTGTTAGCTTGGCTCCAACAGTCAATGACAGCTTTATGCCTTTATGAAAACTATATGACAGAAGGCAACATTTGATCTGAAATAATCTGTGTATAGTTTATAAGTAGGAAAAACGTGGTTCTTAGACTCTAATCCAATGCATGTTTGTCTTCCTAAATGTGTTGGTAGCAGATAAAACCCATAAAAAAGACTATGGGACATTGACTTCAGTTTAAGTATTAAGAAAACTTGGTTGTTTTAATTTAACCAGTCCAGTGACAGTAATATTTTGGACATTTCCTGTTTCTGCAGTGAGCAATCTTGATCAAAATCTAGCAGAATTTATTCAATTAAACAATCAATTTCTACATTGTTAACTTCATATTAGCCGCATCAATGCATCCATGCAAAGAGGTTTCCAAAAAGATCACATTTGTTCCAACTCTGAGTGCAGTGAAAGCATTATATAAACGGTAACCAGAGTAATTTGGCATGTTTTCTTTTTTTTTTTTTTTTTAGTAGAATGCTGTGACAATCATACTGCCACATAATTAATAAACAAATTTCTTAAATGTTAGCTCCAGCAAATTGCAGTTTACAAGTGACAAATAGCACTGAAAATCTTGAAGATGTTCATGGAGTAATTTAAAGCCAAAGATACAGGCGATGGGAAGTAACCATTTCTACATGTATTAAAGAGTCTTAACCAGCACTTCAGATTGACTTCAGTATTAAATTTTAGCTGAAATCTCCTTAAAAACTGCCAAAAATAATACCAAAAAATATTTTGACATGCTCTTTGCCTCTGGTTCTATACATTTGTAGCACTGCTGAAAAATAATTTTTTTTAAAAAAGTTGTCCACTATCAGTTAAGGACCGAAACCTATTCACCATTGAGAGTTATGGGGAAGATTTTCCCTTTGACATGTGCTTTTTGGTCTTTTTTTTTGTTTTTAGGAGGAGCTATATTTGAAGAGACTTTAAAAAAACATAGAGGTTGCTCTGAGTGTTAAAACACTGACCTACATTGGCAGCGACTGTTTCCCCTCAATCAAGCTGAGGAACTTGATGTTTATTCACTCCCTAAAGTCTTGCACTCTTCTGAGAGCTCAGCAAACATGACTTGTTAGGGGAAGGCCCTTCTTTCCACAGATGGGGTGCTGTGAGGTTACAACACATCACATATGCCATTCTTTTTTGTGTCAGCCTACTGGGAAAACAGATGATAACCATCAAGATGTATGGATTTTAAAATGTCTTTCAAACAAATTCAGGCAGAAAATAAGCAGCAACACTGCCTAAGATTCATGGAGTCTGAAGTACATGTGACTCTAAAGGAAAGGGTCACCCTGTAACAGCTATAACTCCAAAATAATTAAAAAGTTAATTGGCTTGTCAACAGCAGTCAACAGAAACTGAAAATACATGAAGCCTCTACAGGCAGAGTATTTTGTCCTTCCTGTTTCACACGTCTGACCGTGGTCAGATCACTGGGAACTCAAATGTGGGGGCTTGTAAGTATATCGACATGAGAGCATGTGTGGAAGGAGGCTGTGATAAAATGAGCCTGAATGGGTAAAATTAACCTGCATAGAGATTCTGTAAAATGAAATCACTCCTCACTCCCCCAGTCTTGTCCTTGAGCTTTGTTGCACTGATTTCCTCCAGGCCAGTTTTACAGCTAAGCAGCATGATGTTGATGAAGAGTGAAGCCAGTATATGTGAGAGAGAGCACTGAGTGCTCCCACTCATTCTGCAGCAGCTTCTCTGCTCTGAGGTGACAGACGAGAATGCCCTTCTAAAGCACTCTCCAAAGCTCTCCTTTGGTTGCAGTGTGGGCTGTGGAGCAGAGGTTAGTGCAGTCAGAAAGATTGATGGCTTTCACTGAAGAGCCTCTTCAAAGTACCTTCCCACACATATTCCTGGTTATATCACAGTGAATTTGACTTGTGACTCCACATAAGTAACTAAGAATAATAGAGTCTGATTTACTGCTAACTCTGGACTCAATTGAATTACACAGGCATGAAATTCAATAGTGAAGAGATCCATAATATATGCCTACCCATATAAATCATTTCCCAAGAAAATATAAGCAGTCTCAATATGATCTTCTCCATTAACAAACAAAAAAATCCCCAAACCAAGAAAAAACTCCAAACAAAAAAAACCCAACCAAAGAGAAAAATGAACTCTGCTTCTGACCATTGTTATACATACAGAGATACATTTTAAACTGTTTTCCCATGCTGCATAGATCCTACTGTATACAAACCATGAAGTAGCTTCTGTACATGGATATTGTCTCAAAGAGATTGAGTGAAGACCTATTTCCAATACTTATTTGTTTAAATATTTCCATCCTAGATAAAGCAAACATAACTCAGCTGCTTCTTCTGGCTGCGCTCATCATACTAACTGTGAGCAGATTCTGGTAATTAAGATAGAAATTGCAGGAACTTGCCTTCTAATTAAAATGGAAATGGAATTTACAAAACAAATATGTAACAAACTGTGCTTTTTCATATAGTAGAATAAAATACAGTAAAATCTTCACAGTGCTGCCAGATGTTATTTTGTGCTGACATCATGAGCAGGAAGGGTAGGCTCCTTCCTGCTGTTTATCAGCAACGGACAGGCTGAAGAGCAACATTCAGTAAATGCTGCTTAGGAATTTAAAAGAGAAAAAACAACTGGAATTTATCCTGAAAAGATATTTTAAGCAACTGGAGCAGTATGTAAGGAATCAAGAAGACTGGAAGAAAGAGACACTGGAACAGTAGGAAATGGCACAGAAAAGAAATTGAACAAGCTGAAGCAAAGCTGAAAGCTAGGAGGGGTACTGGGTGTCCCGAAAAAATATGTCTGACTCTGTAAATTACATACCTTGTCCCTGCCTTCCTTTGATGCTTGAAAATGCCATTATTACAGGGGTGTGAACAAACTGCATCTTGCTTTATATTTCCTGCTACAAGATGGAGGAGAAATCAGGCTCTGACCCACCCAGGTGATGATCAGAGCTGCTTGCCAAGTATACAGGAGACATATTGTGATAAAGGGAATAACTATACACTCTCTTGGGGAAAGCAGGAAGAAAAAGGAAAATTGAAAAACAGGGCCTGCATATGCTGACAACAGAGCACACCCTTGCCTCTGGGCCTGATATATTGTCAGGCATTATACTGACTTGAACTGCCACCTATTAGGCAACCTAAGCCATGACTACAAATCTTTCTTTATATTTGGAATTAAACTCTGGAGCCCAGACCTTGGTCTCAGAGACCTTGGGTCACACTTTGCTCACAGATCTATTTACCAGCCTTTGTTCTTTACCAGAGTGAGCTATTAAAGCATTACACAAACTAAATGGCAAAGGGGCATTGATTTGAACTATCTAAAGTTTGAACTCATTGGGAAATTTTTTTTCTGAGAAAATATTTTTCCTTCTTGAACTTCAGATGTCTCTAAAGCCACCTTGATGTAGCCCACCTTCTACACTTGTTTTCTGCACTGTCCCCCAACTTTGAGAGAAATAAGATTGTCCCTAGTAAGGCTGGATTACCCTCCTCCTGTCTGAGAGATGAGACTGTGGTTTGAACTCTCTCAGTGAAGAGAGGGGCTTTTTCAAAAGTACCCCAAGATGAAGGCTAATAGAGAAAAATGGAGCACACTGTCACATCCAGAGACCTCCATTTTTGCAAAAGCTTACAATTTGTGCCTCAGATACAGCCAAAGAACTGATTTCTTAAGAAACCATATGAATATATAGAATTACTCCTTCATAAAGGTCTCATAAAGAGTATGGTCTGTCCTATTCACCAGTCAGCAGCACTACCACTTTCTCTGTCACTGAAGCCCAGAAAGTGTTAGCAATGAAAAAAGATTGCTTCCTCTCTTGAAAGCAAGCACAGTGAAGTACTGAGCACATTCATAGATGGTCTCAATTTGTAAAAAATCAAGAAAACCTTGATTGTACTAAATTGTGGTCTTTTTGGCTGACTACCATTCATCACAGTTTGTCTAAGTTCACTGTGACACAAATCAAAATATGATTTAAAACCATTTTTTGTGAATATATATTATTTAGCAAAGTAAATTCAGAACCATATTGATTCCACCAGCTTCTCACTAGGCACTAGTGTTTCACTCTCTAAAGCTTGTAATTTTGAGGACAAACCAGCTTGATTATAATAAATATATAAATCCAAGTTTTTTAGATCAAATTATTTTATTGATTATAGAATGCTTACATGCTTGAAATGCTTACAAAAATTAGGTTTCATTCAGAAACTCTGTGTTCAAAGTTAAATACCAATGGATCAACTTAGTATTGTTTGGTTTAGGGTTTCCATGTTACCTGGAAAATAGTTTGCTTTATTGGGAAAAGGTGAATAATATTGCTACTTTTAATCATACTAATAATAGTAATTGGTAGCTGGTTAACTGTCCAAGTGCTGTCATGCTACATGCTTCTTATTTAATCCTTTATTTTCTGCAGTGTTTTCTCTCTTTTTTCCCCAACATTGTTGTGCTTTTCACAATTTTTGATTTTCATTATGGCACTTCGGAAGGTAATCCCTCAGCATAGCAGATGACAGCTTTAACTTGCTTTCATTTGCTCAGCACCTGATGCCTCTCTAAGAACATTTACTTTACTCTAGTTTATTGAAATACTAATAATTCTCCACTCCATGACTGTGCAGATGTCTCCTGTCCATGTTTTAGTGAAAGTACTTGTTAATTCTGATTTTGAAAACTGTATTTCATGTTTCATGTACTTTAATGTCCTGCATAAAAGAAAATAAATATGGACTACCAGTGTTTTTGTAATAACTAATAATAGAGATTGACTTCTTCTCATAACGTTATCATCTTCCACATTAAGTATTGATATGGTGTATGTGGAAATGATGAAATTAATTCTGAAAGTATCTTTCACTATCATAGAATCACAGAATGGCTTGTGTTGGAAGGGACTTCTAAATATCTTCCAGTCAAAACCTTCTGCCGTGGACAGGAACTTCTTTTGCTAGATTGGCTTGCTCAAAGCACCATCCAGCCTGACTTTGAATATTACCAGTGATAGTGCATCCACAACTTCTCTGGACAACCTATTCCAGTTTTTCACCATGCTCATTGTAAATTTTAATCCTTATATCAAATCTAAACTTACCCTCTTTCAGTTTCAAATCACTGCCCCTTGCCTTGTCACTGCAGGCTTTGGTAAAAAGTCTCTCTCCAACTTTTTTGTAAGACTCATTTATACATTGAATGGCTATGAGGGATCTTCCCAGAGCCTTCTCTTCCCCAAACAGAACAACCCTGTCATGGTTTAACCCCAGCTGGCAATTAAGTATCATACCCTACCCACTCCCCACCTCAGTGGAAGGAGAATCAAAAAGAAAAGGTAAGCCTTATGGGTAAAGAACAGTTTAATAATTGAAAAAAAAGTAAAATAAACAACTACAACAACAACTATTACTACTGCTACTAAAAAAATAATAAAAGGAGGCAAAGAGGAATAAAACCCAAAAGAAATATATGATGCACATTCCAGTTGCTCACCACCTACTGACAAATGCCCATCCCATCCCTGAGCAACAATCAGCCTTCCCAGCCAACTCCCCCATTTTATACACTGAGCATGATGTTCTATGGTATGAAATATCCCTTTGGCCAGTTCCATCCTGGCTATGCTTTCTCAATGGCTTTTTGTACACCTCCTCACTGGCAGAGCATGGAAAATCGAAAAGTCCTTGACTTAGAGTAAGCACTACTTAGCAACAACTAAGACATCAGTGTGCTATCAACATTATTCTCTTATCCCCAAATACAGCACTGTACCAGCTAGGAAGAAAATTAACTACCTCAGCCAAAACACCAACTCCCTCTGCCTTTTTCCACAAGATAGTTGCCGCAGACCTCTAATCATTTTCATGGCCTGCCCCTGGACCTGGTCTATGAAGTCTGTGTCTTTCTTGCAATGGTGATCCCAAAACTGGATGCGGTCACTCCATTGTATAAGGCTGCTAGACAAGCACTAGGGCCTGTTCAAACCCGACACCTGAGGCTGATTAAATTTGTGGTGGGTTGAGCTTGGCTGGCCGCCATGTGCTTACCAAGCTACTCTGTCACTCCCTCTCCTCAGCAGGGCAGGGGGGTGAAAAAGCATAGGGTGGTTAGATAAAAACTTCTGGAGAGCAGCTACTTTAGTTTCTTCCTTTTTTTTTCCTTTTTTTTATTTGTTTATTACATGCCACAGAATTATGTCCAAGTCTTTTTGTAGTTAGCTGCCATTGGATTGTAAATTTCATCAATACAACATCAGTTTATACATAATTATTTTAGTGTTGGATATATTATTTCAGACAACACTTCAGATTTTGCCTGGAAGACTTAATAAAAGTCACAGTATTATAATCATTACAATAAGAAATCTTCAGATTTTTTTCTCAGTATTTTTCATCATCATCATGGCTAGGCTTTGAGAATGAAGATTTGGGGAGGGCACTACCCACGCTTGCTGCAAGTGTGTTGGTGGCTAAAAACGCTGAGGTGGAATAGGCAAGTCTGGTCGCAAAAGGCACAGTGGGAAGTCTCCTTAGGTGATATTGGATAGGAATGGTTCTTTGGTCATGACTCAACATCAACATTGCTGCTCAGTATTTTTAATAATCTATTATCAAACAGACCTTTTTTCACTGCAGTAATCCTTAGGATATTCAGCCATAGTCCAAAACTGTACAGTGCATGATACAATGTTGGACATTATCAGCCTCTAGAAATAGAAAACAATAGAAGAAAAGTAATTTCAGGAACTTGTATTTGCACTCAGCAAAAGGATAATGGTCAATGTGATTAGACATGAATTACTGGCTACCAGAAGAACTACAGCTTCAGGAGAAAGAGAAGTTATATGTCTTCAAAATCTAGGACAAATGGACACTTTGCAAAGGTATAGGTCTTCCTGAGAGCTCTCAGAACTTTCCAGAAATTTTTCCTGTGAGAATTTGATGAAGCTTCCACTAAGTAAATGACTTAAATGTTTAAGTGCTGTCAGACTTCATGTAGATATTCCCATGCAGGAAGCCAACACTAGCAACTCCTCTGCTTCTCAGTACTGAGAATTTCTGAGTGTATACTGTATATCGCTGGGAACTTAAATTCATTCTTTTACCAGTTTGGAGTGACATCCACCACTTCCACATCAGCTGTGCTGTCCCTTGAGAATAGTGTCCTTAATAATGTCAGGTTTACCCCTCTTTGCTATCCACTTAAAAGCTTGTTTTCTTCAGAATTAGAGCACATGGACATATAAAACCTTAAATACCAACCCATGGAAATCTGCTTTATTTAGTTTCAATGTACATTTATTTTTCTCAGATAAAATAATGTAAAAAGTAATTTTACTCTTCTCCTCCTCTGCAAGTTTTGATTTCAACAGGCACCTCCACAGCTACCTTGAGCTGGCTGCAACTGCTGAAGATGTACCAGGGACAGTTTGGCTACTATAGCAATGAAGTTCTGGCACCCTAGATGTCCATGTGTAAGCCTCAGGTCCATGGGTTCTGCTATTTGCTCAGGTAGGTACAATACTCTTGCCCACCCCCAACCTGAATAGTTTCTAACTGGTTTTACAGTGTATGGCTACTTGAGTGTCAACCTGAATTGCAATAGGAAGATATCTGCAATAAAATACATAAAGACAAAAGCCACACTCTGTTAGTGCTGTTGGGATTTGTCTGTGAATCTTTTGGGAATTGAGGAACTACTTTGCCTGTACTACCATCATATTCTGAACCTAGATTTCTAATAATCAGTGAAAGCAATGGGCTGTGGCCTCAATGTCTACCCTTGTTCACGTGGCAAAGCATATGTTCTGTATCTTGTCAGCTTCTTCTCCCATGGAGGTAAAGCCACAGCAGTATTTTTGTACCTGTATTATTGTACCTGAATTTTTGTATCTGTATTTTTGTACCTGTGTTTTTGTACCTTTGCCAAGCACTCAATGGAAAATGAGGACACTTACAGTACCCTATTCTGTAGTATACAGAAAAGAAATGAGAAGAGATGACATGCAGCTGCCATATGTATGGCATCTTAAGTACAAAAGATTGTACCTGCAAAAAATATTGTCAAGACGTGTCTGTGGAAATGCCACTCTTCTCTGTTTTACCTTACTGGCTCAACCCTATCCCTGCAGGCACAAACATGTAGCCTTGGGACAAGTTCCCCGGCACCAGAAATACAAAGAGATTTTTGTCAGCCTGGCTTCTAAAAATAGAAATTGGGAATCCACCTGGGCTCTGGTTGTTTTTGGTTTTTGTTGTTTTGTTTTTTGTTTTTCTTTTCCTCTTGAATTTGCTTTACTGTAAAGCAGAAATAGCAGCAGGTGATGTGGAAAGCCAAGACATGCGAGTCCTGAATGCACAACATCAGGAGCACCAGGAGACCTCCAGAGAGGTCTGGATATGCCCCTCACAAAACATCTTCCCAAAAATGTGTTCTTGAAGGCAATTGAAAGACAATAACCTCACTTTAGCAAATAAACTGCTGAAATGTCTGTGGTCTTGCCACCTTAAAAAATAGAATAGTATTCATTTTCATCTTGCAAATACACCAGAATTTGTTCATAATTAAATCTTAATGAAGCTTTTTGCTTTCTGTGATTTTCCAATGCTGATATGCAGCCATCCAATCTTGTGAATTTGTGTTTCTCTCACTGCAGTGATAATACAGTCTGTAGATACTGTTAGCAGATCATTTATTTTTAATCATTCACTCAGTGATAATTTCTGCTTTCATTAGAGTCAAAGCCCATAATTTAAATAAATGTAGTCCTTGCAGCAACACGCCCTCAATGTAGACTTTAAAAAATGTATTCTTGTTTTGGCCATTGTAAAAAGTGAAGAACGCAAAATATCATTCAAAAATTAAGTCTCTTATGACCTTCCTGAAGAATCCTCACAGTTCAATCATTTGCCTTAGCAGAGTAAAGTCATGAATATGTGAAAATACAGTGTGATATAAATGCTTAAAATTAGGAAAGTTCCAGCTTCTCTGCCTTGCCTTTAATTTTAGTTTATGCCACAAAGACTAAAGGCACAGGTGTTCTAACAAATACAGCTTTTTCTCTAAACTATCTTGGAGCTGGGTCTTCACTCAGGTGTTTGTGGAGCCTTCTAGCTCTCTTTTCACTTCTTTCTCATCTCACTTTAGCACTGCCATATCTGGCTGACTGGACCTGCTTCCACTCATCCTCAAGGTGGTTCTGTAAAAATACTTCTCCCTTGTTGTGGCTGCCTTTTATGAGCAGGGTCAACCAAAGCTGGCCTCTTTTGTGGTTGGACTAGATGAAGAAAATTGAGTTGATTGGAATGTTTTCAGAGAAATTTGTTTTTACTGGAACATGGTTCTTAGCTAAAGCTCTTTGTGAGCACAATAAATTCACCTTTCCTCTTTTGTGAGATTTCTCAGAGTAGTGGTTTGTTATCAACTTTTGTTTAAAAGTAGGAGAATGAGGGGAGCAGAGGCTGGGGCAAAGAAGGAGAATAATAGAAAGCACTCACCTTTTCAATAAAAAGATGGGTATTTCATGAAAACACTGGGAAGTATCTGGGTATTGTTTTGACATAGAAAGTACCCTGGAAATGAAATGTCATTCTGCATGGTTCTGCTCCATTGTGAGGAATAGAGCTAATGAAGAAAACAGCCAAGCACCTCTCAGGTAATTTGTTTGGTTACTGTTATTCTCAGAACTGTTTCAATTCACCCCCTCACCTTCCTGCCCCTGCTTGTACATCTTTCTGCAGGCCCTTACTACAGTGTGTTTTTTTCATTTTAGTGTGAGATAAAATCGGTCATTTAATGAAGCTCATCAATCTTTACTTTGCCTACCAGATGGAGTGCCGAAAGGCTTTGTGTTCTGCCATTGCTTGTGTTTCCCATTATCCAATTTATCTCTCATTACTGGAAGAATTTACTCACAACTGGAACATGCCAGCATTTTATCAGCTATGCAAACAGCGAGACCTCACTACCCCACTTGTCACTGTGCAGGCTGCCTGTGCTGAGAGCCCCACTAACACTGCCTGCAGTCCTCAGAGGACTTTTACATTGCAGGCTACATTTTACTGTATTTTTCTGATCCTGAAAGACTGGGAGCTAAATTTTTATATTCAACTCCTGTTTCCTTTGCTTTGTGCCAGTATGTTTTCAGGTCCTGATTTTACATTTTTTTTTCTACTGAGACGATAAGCCTAGATTTGTATTTACATGGATTAGCAGTGAGGAAAGGATTTGCTTTCCCTGGTTTATGACATCTCCCTTTCACTATGCAGTTTTCTCGGGGCCTTCCCAAATGACCTGCTGTGCAGGCAATCGCAGGTACTGTGCAAAATGTTCCTGCCAAGTGCTCCATGTACTCCATAGACCTGTAAAATGATGTCAAAAAGATGAATGAAAGCTGTGCTCCCTGATTTGGTGGAAGTTTTTGCCTTCTGTTCAAAAAAGGTCAGAGACAAAAAGTCTAAAAATGATATGCCTATTTTTCATCTATCCTGTCTCCTGGGATTATATAAAAAACTTCTTACAGTTTCTATGGTTGGAGGTGATTAAATTAGCAGTGGGGTAGGTGAATGAATAATGACGTTTATTTGGTTGCAGAGAGCTGTTGTGCCCATTGAACATATACCGACATTAAAAGAAATTCAAGGCTTTGGGTGCAACTGGGTTATATTTGTATCTTGGTTTCCTAAGAAAATGAGACTAAGGAAAGATATATGTATGTCCAGTCATTCATCTGTTCCTCAGTCCTTCCTATTATAGTTTTCAAACCAGTTAATGAAATGTTTGCTGTCTTGTTTGGAAAGAGAATTAAGATACTAAAGGTCCTTTTACTTTTAGTTGAAAATCAGTATCTGGGTAAGGACTGAGGGAGACATCCCGGCCTAACTAAAAAAAAAAAGGCAGGCAAAAATGCTGCCTTTATGCACACTTGGTTGCTGTGGATGAAGTCCTATGTCAGCTGCAGCATGGCTGCTGCCAGTAGCAGAAGTGATGAGTCTACATGCCAGTAGAGGAACAGACTGAGGTGTTTGAGTTGAAAAATGCTTGTTCAGTTCTGGCACAGTGCTGCTTTATGGACATCCTATATCAGAGTGTGGGGCTTTTGGTCTTAACAGTTGATCTAAAACACTTACTCATGAGTTTGCTTCCAGGAGTGAAGTCTAAATCATGAATTCTGAGCTTCTGCTCTAGGATTTTCCTTGACTATCTATTTCCCTTGAACAGGCACTGCCTCACAGAACTGTAGTGTGGTATATTTAGTGTGGAATTAGTGGGTGGGTTCTAGTCTTTTTTGTGTGGAAGACATATAATTTGCCAGAAAACTGACCCATGTCACTAAGTAAATTTCTAAAGTTAATGATCACATTTACAACAATTACACTAGTAGTCCTTCGGGTCTCCACAGCCTTTCATAACACTGCAATACTGCCATCATTTTGAAACAGTTATCCTTAGGAAATGCAACTCCGGGATACCACATAGCCAAATACTGGCAACACTTTGTAGCCTCTTTAATTGTTGATCACTTCAGTGTGAACATTTATTTGACAATTTTTTGTTCCTGAAGTTTCTACATGGCTCCTTTGAGTCTGCCAAAATATTTAGCATACCATATACAATCTCTGGCAGCATTCATGCTTCCCTCGCCCACTTTCAAGGGTGTAGTGCATATAAGGAGTGCAGTGTACTTCTCAGGAAAAAAACTCCAACCTGATCAGAAAATATATTACACAATAGTAAATTAAGGAACAGGAGAAATATCCCACATTTTACTTACTGATTGTATGGCACAGAGTCCTGGTTACTTGTCTTAGAGCTTCAGCAATGCTGTCTTACCCATACGATGACCCAGAACTTGAATGTAGTAGACATTCAACTCTGAGAATAATATATATTATAAGATTGTAAGATATATGAAATTGTGTAAAGAAAATACTCTTGGTCAAGAAGTAGAGAAGGTATCAGAGTTCAACACTAAATCTTTATTTTTCAGATCTTGTTACTCCAATCCTGAACTGGCACTTGCAGTGCCATTAAAGTAATTACTGTAGCAATCAGGGTGCAGTAGTAAGTAGCAAACTGATATATAAAAATGTTATTTTTGTGGCACTACACTACTTTTATTTTTTCAGAAATATTGGAAATGGATCAGAAAAGGGGTTTTAAAAGTAAATAAATATATGCTTCATCTTTATAATCACAGTGAAATAATCCTCCAAATATTACTACCACCCTCACTGGATCCTGTAGGAGAGTGCAACAGAGCTTCGCTTTCAAAAAACCAAACCAAACCAAACCAATCAACCCACCCAACCAAAAATAAGTAAAATAAAATAAAATAAAATAAAATAAAATAAAATAAAATAAAATTAAATTAAATTAAATTAAAGTAAAGTAAAGTAAAGTAAAGTAAAGTAAAGTAAAGTAAAGTAAAGTAAAATAAAATAATTAGAAGAGAGCACATGAAACCACCAAATCAACAAGAGATTTAGGGATAGAAATATTTTTCTTATAACAAGAAACTTGTAGAATATACCAGAGCAGTAAAAACAAAAATGATTGATTAAAGCACTTATTTAGTGCCCAAGATATTGAGAAGAAGAAATATTTTGAATGTACAATTGCATTTTAGAAAAAATATAAATAAAACAGCAATCCTGATCCTTCAGTCAGCGCATGAGCATGTGCTTATACTGAATGAAGAATATTGATGAGATGAGAAGCTGAGTATGCTCAGTGTTTTTAAGAGGTGTGTTCTCCCAGGCAACCTCTCTGTGCATTCAGGAAACTCATGTATTTTTGTAAATACAAAATACTCACAGCTACTGGCAAATGCTTATGAAAATCAGGCCATTAACCTTAACTTCACTGCATTATCAAAGATGAAGGTATGTCTGCTAATGTATATAAAAGCACACAAAATTGTCAAAAGGGTTGGCTTAATATTTGAAGCATGCATGCAGTCAAAACTGACAGCTAGGATGCGTATCAAGGGAAGCCAGTTGCTGTAATCTTTTTTGGATTTCAGCAAAGCTTATGACACTGTGTCTTCCAGGATCCCTCTGGACAAAATGCCCAGCACACGGCCGGATAAACACATCTTGTGATGGGTGAGCAATCGGCTCACAGATGGAGCACAGAGGGTAATAGTGAATGGGGTAACATCAGACTGGTGACCTGTCACTGGTGGGGTTCCACAGAAGTCCATTTTAGGCCCTGTGCTCTGCAATGTCTTCATAAATGACTTGAATGCAGGACTGGAAGGGATAGTGAGCAAGTTTGCAGATGACACAAAACTGGGAGGAGCTGTTGTCTCTCTTGAAGGCAGAGGCCCTGCAGAGAGACCTGGACAAATTAGAGGACTGGGCCATCACCAGCCATATGAAGTTCAGCAAGGGATTCTGCACCTGGGATGAGCTGACCCCAGATGTATGGGTTAGTCTGAGGAATGAGATACTGGAAAGCAGTGCCAGGGAAATGGACCTGGGGGTTCTGGTCAATGGCACGTTGAATATGAGTGAGCAGTGCCCTTGCAGCCAGGAGGGCCAACTGTGTCCTGGGGGACATCAGGCACAGCATCACCAGCCAATCAAGGGAGGGTTTGTCCTGCTCTGCTCTGCACTGGGGCAGCCTCACCTTGAATATTGTGTGCAGTTTTGGGCACCACAATATAAGAAAGGTATTATTAGAGAGCATCCAAAGGAGTGTAATGAAGATGGTGAAGGGTCTTGAGGGCAAACCATATGAGGACTGGCTAAGGTCACTTGGTCTGTTCCTCCTGGAGGAGAGGAGACTGAGGGGAGACCTCATTTCAGCCTACAACTTCCTCATGAGAGGAAGAGGAGGGACAGGTAATGCTCTCTTCTCTGTGGCAACCAGTGACAGAATCAAGAGAATGGCCTGAAGTTGTGTCAGGGGAGGTTTAGATTGGGTATTATAAAAAATTTCTTTACCCAGGGAAGTGCTGGGCACTCGAACAAGCTCCCCAGGAAATGGTCACAGCACCAAGTCTGACAGAGTTCAAGAAGCATTTGGATGATACTCTCAGGCACCTGATCTGACTTTGGAGGGTGGTCATGTACAGGACAAAGGGCTGGATGTGGTGATCCTTGTGGCTCCCTTCCAACTCTGCATATTCAGTGATTCTATGATTCCTTGATTCTATGATTCTGTAATTTCCATAGGTACTGAGTGTGGTGCAGAGACACTCCGGCTAGTTATCTGCAGATTCCTGGCTACATCACTGACCCTAATTTTTGTGCTAAGAGAGTTAGGATGCAGTGTCACTGGAAGTACCTCTGTTACATTTTCCAGTGTGATGAACTTAGGCTTTTGTGCTACTCCCAAAACAGCCAAAATGTTCTTAGTCACAATCTGGCTCAGGAAACTCAGTGATTGTCCTGCAGAGAATGATGCAAAAAGCTGAGAGCCCCAGGGCAGTATCTCTGCCTGCTTGCAATAAACTGGAGGCTATTGAAAATTAGTTCTGAGCACCAGGTTATTACTGGAGCTTTCTGATCAGGAACTTCATTTTAGATTGGTAGTGCTTGAACTCACTGCTTTGGGAAACTAAGAAGAATAAAGAGGAAAATAATGGAAGTTCTGTTGAAAGGATGAGGGTTTTGCTAATTTAAGCTAATGCTATGTCATGACCTCCTACACAGTACATCATGGTCTGCATTCTCTCAGGAAAGGGCATAACATTTCAGCAGTGTTTCAAGGACCCTGGACATCCCCATGTCAGAGCAACTTTCAGGGACAACTCAGGCTTGCTTAGATTTCTGAGCAAACTGAAATGTCTAGAGGCATCTCCCCGGGCTGGCAGACAGATAAAGGAAATCCCTGCCCTGGAGGGACTGTGTTGAAAGCTAGAAGATAGGTCATAGTGAACTTGTGTGGAAATCAAGGACACTGAAGTAGGTGTTTGAGAGTGAAGCATTACTTTTGTTTTATGGCTGGGGACTAGGATCTAATCAATTTCATAGTCCATGGGGAAGACTGTTTTGATTCACACTACGATTGTATATTTGTGCCTAAATTACATAAACACAGTAGGATGTCCATTTGGCTGTGCAGAAAGAGCTGTTTAGTAACTGAATGCACAAACAAGATGCCCCTTGACGGTCATCTTTATAGATTATTGCTCTAATCTGCTGCCTAATTGTGGGAAACACACCTAATGTCTTGGCTGGATCTCCCATATTGCAGCAATACCAAAAGGGAAAAGTTACATTCAGTCCTTTTATTTTTATATCTCCAAGATTCAGTAGAAAAAATGCTAGCATTTTCTTTAGGAACAGCACTATTTTTCGGGGGCTTGTCCATTCTGCAACATATCTCCTGGTCATTGAATGTGGTCTTCACTTCTGACAGTGTTTGAGGCCAGGGTCAGAAAGCATTCAGAGGGCTCACTTTGGTGGCAATGTCGGTGCTGGGCACTTGTGAAACTCCCAGGTCTTGGGTAAAGGTTGTCTAACAAATATTGAACTGACTCCCTTGTACCCTTCAGTTTTTTAATCTGATCTGTGATACATGCAAAGCAAGATAATGAAAAAAAGACAACTGTTAGGACAATTATAGGCAATGCCTGAGGGCATTACCTCCTTATCTTTCTGTCTCATGCACTGCTGAGCACCGGTGTTTGCATAACACTAAGGTATCATATTTATGGTGCACATGGTTAATCATTTACTCTAATGATTCATTTGTTCTTTACAAAGGTTGTTTAAAGTAGATTATCCTTTCAGTTTGCCATTAAAAAATTAATATTAAACTCAGTCTAAAAGTATCATGACAATTTCAAGCTGAAAATAGTTCCCTTTTTTTTTTTTTTTTTTTTCCCAATGACTTGTCTTTATCTGGTGAATCTGCCCACATACTAATGTTTAGAGATGTACAAGCATGTGGGGGTTGACATTTTGTACCTTTGCTTCAGTGTAAGCCATTTTTAATTTTTTAAATAAAAATATGATTTAATCTCTGACTGCAAACTTCACTTTCTTACAAAATAATCTTTATATTGGCTTCCCCCACCCCTCACCCCACCCCCATGAAGCTGGAGTTTCAAAGGGAATTTTCTTTCATTGTGATGGCAGTTAGGGACTGGGGAGAGAACTACTTAAAGGGTTTTTTTAGTGCTATTTCTCTGTAGTGAATTGATGACCAGGATTCAACTACCATAGTACCCTTAACATGTCCCAGCTGTTGTATGATAGTACAGACTTTTCAATTTATTGAAGAGGTCATAGTCAACCAAATCTTTTTTTGATGAAAATAAGATCTTTTACTTGATGAGGTGGGTTTCTGAATCATAGGATTTGTAATAAAGCACACTCAGAAAAGACTTTAAAAAGTAAAGAATATAATTGTTCTTCCTGACTTTCCAACTCAAAAATGCCTTTTAAATGGGATTTTTCTGGATTTCACAGAGTTTGAGCTATGGTGACGTTCACCACATCCCTTCTTCAACTCTTCTGAAGCCACTGCAGCAAATGTTTATGTCGAAGTGTCCTTGAAGGTAATTTAACAGCTGGAAAAATAGAGGAAGAACCATTCCCTTGTGAGCAATAAGCTCTCAGCAAAGAGAATTTAAAGCAATTTGCCAGTTCTACAGTGGCTCAGCTATAAGTATGTTCTGGGGGAGTAATGGGATAGTTATATTCATATTATCTAAATGACAGTCATAATGACAGAGAAAATAGCTGCTGCAGCTGCAGGGAGCCTTCCTGGTCACTTCATGCTGCCACTTAGCTCTCCCTGGGGGACACAATGCCCATCATTGTCTGGGCTTTCTCCTTGGGGACAGTCGAGCTGTGCACCACCTCTCCCCATGAAAACTTATCAGTTCCCAAATCAGCACCAGCTATTTACTGCATAAGATGGAGAGTCTGAAATTATTTTTCCAGTTAATCTGGGCTTAATTTTTCCTTTCTTGAAATAGCCTGTCAAATTTTTGTGAATAGCATTCCCTATTCAGTCTTCCATACTACTCCAAAGGGGTTACATAGCTGGTATGAAGATTTAGACACTAGAAATCATTATAGCTATACTTCTCTCCATGGAAGAACTCCAATTTATATAATTTGAAGACCTGAGATATAATGATACCGGTTTGTGTGTTGTCTGTGATTCAGAAAGTCTGAATAAAAGAATAGATCTAAAAGAAAGGCTTCATGCTCTGCAGTACAATTTACAGTGTTTTCTGAGTTGACAATTTACAGTGAGTTTCAGGCAGCACATCAAAACCTATGCCAAGGTAAGTGAAGGACCAAAGAGAATGGGGTAACTGAAGCCCCTATGGAGCCCATCGAGAGTTGAAACTGGGATTCCTCAACATCTTCTCTGGAAGGAGGCACCTTCTGCCTCTCTGTGCAAAACTTGCTTGGTGTAAACAGGAACAGGAGTCCTGGAGAGAGTGAAAAAGAGAAGGACTGGGGAATGAGAGGCTCTATTACCTATTACATTTATCAAGGTATGATATTATGCTTCTGCTGAGATGTCCTCTCCCATTTGGGATTTCTTTGCATCCAGGTCTGTAAAGTGGTGCAGCTGCAACAATGAGCATTAGAAAGATCTCCCTCTGTCTAACGTGTCACTGAGTGATTAGGACGCTTCTGTAAACTGACCGGTGGCAGAGGAATTAACTCTCATTTTATGTCTGGCCCTATTAAACATGCTGTGTCCTAAAATGATATTGAATAGGATGGCTGGATCCTGTGCTTCCACATCAGCACTCAGTATACACCAAGAAATACTGGACATTTCAGGGACATAACTTTAAGAAACACCTATTTTATCAATCACAAAATGTTGATGAGGAGAAAGGTTTCATCAGCCTAAGCAGCAGATTATTTTAGTATGTTCAAAAGCACACCTTCATAAACAGTTTTCACAGCACCAAGCCTGATAGAGTTCAAGAAGCATTTAGCTCATACTCTCGGGCACCTGGTGTGACTCTTGGGAATGGTTCTGTGCAGGACTGAGTTGGACTCAATGATCCTTGTGAATCACTTCCAACTCAGCATATTCTGTGATATGAAACAGCAAAGTAGAGATTTTCTAGTTTGCTTCTCTGGATTTAGAAATTCATCTGTAAATTAGGCACATAAGCATATTTTGGATCTTGTAGGGTATCTTTGGGTTCTTAAAAAAAAAATTATAAAGCTTATTCACCTGCTGTGAATCACTTTTGCTACTCAATTCTCAAGTTGCCCACAAGATGAACAAGCAATCGACAGCTCTCTATTATCCATAAATAAGCATTCATATTATTGCTTGATGTAAATGCAAATAGAAAGGAAATCATTATTGCAAAACCACTAGGAAACACAGTGGTACTGACAATCTGAGATGGGGTTCAGGCATCAACAGTTGTGGGTTTTAAAATTGTGTCCAAAGAGGTAACAACTCAGAGAATAATTCACAGTACAGACTGTACTTTGTGTAGTACACTCAATTCTTACTTGCTTCTGAGATTTTTACAGTTGGAACTAGGTAAGAAATGGGTACTGCCATTCATTTAAGGTACTTTTATTAAAGAGCAGGCATGAGAAAATGGCATTTTAAAGTTTTAGATTAAAAATAGTCAAGGGCATTTGTAATAACATAAATTTTGTGACTGTAAGTATGAACCATAATGGGGTGATAGAAATATCTTGGTTTTGATTAGATAATGGCAGTAAATTCATATGTAATTTGGCATGTACTTTAGATACACAAAGCCTTTTTCTGGGAACAAAACTTTTTTTATAGTTTTGTACTAATTTTAGGATTTAAAGGTGACAAAGTAGTTTAAAAATAAACACTCATTGTTGGTATGCAGCAGTTGAGAAAAATTAATTGGTGTCATAGTTGTGTGCTTCGCTTTGCATTACTGTGATATGGGTTGAAAGAAAAGCCATAGAATTTTTGTGAAGGGACAAATATGAAGAACAAGGTTTCAGGGACCACACTTTAAAATTATAAGAAAGGACTCTACATTCAGGAGATAGTTTAATAAGTGCATATTCTTCTTTGAATGCATGAAGTCATATAAATATGGTCATATATGAATGTTTATGTTTATATCTGTCACCATTGTTGAAATTTCAGTTGGCATTTTAGCATTCAATAATTTCAATAACAAATATAGAGACATCTTTCACAAGTTCTGAAAAATAAGCAGAACATCATGGTATAAGTCTAGAGAATGAATACAGAAATTCTTGTATTTTATTAAGGTTTATGTGGTTGTGGCTTATAAAACTATGAAGGAAATAAAAAATACAAAAATAATAACCATAAAAGTATGTCTATGTTCAATGATGTGAAGTCCAGGATTTTAGACAACCAGGTTATTTTCCTTTCATGGTTACTTTAGAATTTTGGAAATTTTTTCCATGATTGTTAAGCAATGAAAAACTAGGGTTATATAAAATTAGGACACTTTTGGTATTATCACAATACTGTATTTTTGGAAACACTCATGAATTTCCTGCCACAGAAGAGAGCTGCCCTCATTTCTCATACAGTTCTAGTACAGAAGAAAAAAAAAACAAACCACAAACCCCCAGAAAAACACCCCCCAAAAAACCTCCCACAAAATGGAATAAAAGAACACCTGTACAAGAAAAGTTGTACAAAAGGAAAATGTTTGCATGCTCTTCGAACACTGAGATATGTATTACATGCATGGATTAAAAATAAATCATAATTAATATTTAAGTAAAGAAAGCTTGTCTTAAAAGATACAGCTAAAGAACAAACGAGAACAAAGTGGTACTGAAGAGAAAAAGAGAAAGAAGGAAAACATTCTGTCTTTTTCTTCTCCGTCTCTTGTGGATGCATACTTTAGATCATTTACACTTTCCTCAGTTTCTCATCTTCATGAAAGTTGTACTTGAATTTGGAAATAGAGCTAGAAAGTTGTATTTCAGATTTCCATCAAGAACCTGACAGAACCCATGTTTGCCATATAAGTATCTCTAATACATTTGCCACTTGGAAAAAAAAATAATCTTTTAGATAGCATTGTGCAGTTAAACTAGAAACTGGAGGGAGAAGACCTGAAGGGAGAGGAAAGGAATTCCATTGGACAGAGTTTTTTATTTCTACAGCACCGCAGGTGCACATGGTCTTATACACTAAATCAACAGCACTGAATGAAACATGTGTCATGCCTCAGAGAGCTGCTGAGGCCATATGTGTCCAAAGAGCAACTGACTTGGAGAGTGGGGAGGGGAAATTCATTGTTGCCTGGAGGAGTCAGGAAATTATGTATTGGAGTAACAGATGAGACAGGTTGCAGGGCACAGGAGATGGTGGTGAAATATGTGCAAACACAGCTCATACTGCTGCATTAGAAGTAAAGGATCACACATCTCTGCTGAAATCTGGAGAAAGCTGAAGAAGGATAGCACATCTACTGGCATTGCCCCCTTGTATCTATTGATAGTTTGGTATTAATTCACTTAAACCATGACTACAGCCTGGATCAAAATACAGGCTAAAAAAGTTTGTCTACAGTGTGGTAAGGGAGCAGCTAAGAACAAAGTAATGAACTAGTCATGCTGTGATCTTTTGAATAGGAAGGATTAGGTCAATGTGGCTGTCCTCAAGGCAGTAGATTTGGGCTACCCATATGTTTCCAACAGATTCCCAGCCTCTTTGAGAGGTGATACATTTATGATCTTTCATCATTTACACAGGCAGTCCTCATTTAGCAGAAGCTGATGTACCATAGATTTGGCTTCTTGCAGTGTATTTGGAGAATATATCCTCCACCTGAAAATTTTTGCAAGGACAGATGGGTGATGATGGGTGTAAGTAGGTAGACCTAACTGGTAAAGATTTAAGGGGAGATGTTCTCTTTTTAGGATGAAGTGTGTAGATCTGTTCTGGTTAGCTATGTGATAGTCCACCTGAGTCATTGTAGTCAGTCTTTTGAGTTAGTAATTTAAAATAGTAAATAACCTGTGTATCTAGGAATATCTGAGCTTTAAACCTGACTTGGTGGCTGATTTTCTGTGAGGTACCTGTAAAATTACTAGATACTGCCTTTTTAGTGGTGTTGAGTTGCCTAAACTCCCCCAAAGCCGGACTGCGTGGTATTGACTTTGTGAAAGCAGTCACTCTCTTCCAAATGCTGTTTTTTGTTTCCAGGGACTGAAGTAGCCTGGAGTGCAGCAGGGTGGCATAGGGATGTGTGGTAGTTCAGGCCTTAATTTTAGTAGGCTTCAGTTTAGTAGGCCCTGAAAATGCTGCGTAGATTAGAGGCGACAAACATCACCTGACTGAAGAAACCAAAGAGATATTTCATACCATCTGATGTCACAGAAAGTATAAACACAGGTGTAGGAGGGGTCTCGTTTAGTTCCCTTCATGGCCGACACTGAGTGAACATGTTATCACCACGGCAGTAGGGTTAGGCTTTACCACCAGTTTACAGCTGTTCGGTCCAGAAAGTACACATTTTTTTTTTGTCATTAGTTTTCTCCTCTCTTGCCAGACGTCCTTTGAGGGGAGTTTGTTGGGGCGTTTTTGTGGGCTGAGGTGGTTGGAATCGGTATTATTTGGGTGGGCGACTCAGTGATTGTTGTTGTGTTTTTTCCCACATTTGTATATATACGTGTTATATTCTGTTTTTAATTGTTTCCCTTTTGTATAAATATAAGAAGCTTTTCATTTTGGGTATGTTTTTTTTTTTCTCCTCTTCATTATTTTTCCTACCTCTTTTTCCCTTGGAGGGATTTGGTACGGGGGAACACTAACTCTCTGTATTGGGCAGCTGGCATTTTGCCAGCTTAATGTAGAACAGGGTGTTTCTCAGATCATGGTGGAATACCAAATTAGTTCCCTAACAGGAACTACAAGTTCTTTACATTTCATCTATAATTTGAAGTCAGAAGTTTAGGTATCTGCATCTAATTTTAGAAGGGCTGGGGACCTACACCTCCACCAGATTCAGGAAGGACTACAGATGCTTGTACCTTTTGAAACAGCCTTATGTGTCAGGCAAGAAAAGTCAGATGCTCTGAAAATGTATCTTTGCAGGTTTTTTCTCCTCCATAAATATACAAGTCTCAATTTTCTCGCGCATGTGTTGCAGGTATTAGTTATCCACTATGCAGAAACCTCCCTGGAAATCTCATACCAATCTTAGTACCAGTACTGCAAGTGTTGGTTGAATGGATTGATAGCTTACTTGGTTATAAATATCACTGATGTGTGATGTTTTAGCATGCTGATAATAACCTTCTCCATTATTTACCACCCTGAGCACCCCTTTTTGCTCCAGGTGTTCTTGGTAGTTGTGGCAGCTTCTGCACTGCTCACAGTTATTACATCATCATCCCTTGTGCTGAGTGCTGAATTTTTCATGATGCACAATGTATTTTGTTACAAATTCATAGTTATACTTAGTTATAAAGTTTCTGCAATTTTATGCAGTTACTGCTAGTGTAGCTGTTCTGTTTTCAAGTTTCACAAAATAACATGTTCAGGACTAATTCAAAGACTCTTAAATTATCAATCTCTGTATGAAGCTCCATTTTTGTTTCCTTCACAAGACAAAAAAAAAAAAAAAAAAAAAAAAAAGAAGCAGAAAGTATATAATTATTTTCCTTCAAATATACCATTGGAAAGTCAAGCAGCTTGAGATCACAGTGGTATTATACCATGGTGTGGCAAATGAGCAAACATCCAGTTTGCCTCCCAATGAGGAAAGCATTTCTGTGATGGTTAGCTTTTACAGATGAAGTGTAGAGGCTTGTTATCCATTGTATTGTGCAGAAAGCTGTTATTACTTGAATATTTACAATTCCGTAAATGAGTTGCAAAAATCTGATGGAAAAGAAAGTATGGTAAATGTTTTATCCTGTTACGAATGTTTAAGTGGACAATTACTTTGAGTCCATACTGAGTTCTTAATAAGGCAGGATTTTTTTCACCAACAGAATTAAATGGAGGGCAGACAAAGGCAGCCGTGTATTGGTGGGAACCTTGACCTTGCACCCTGTGCTGGTGCTTTACCTTTCCAATGTTGTAATGTATACACTGCATGTTGAAGTCTCTGCCTATTGTTTCTGGGGTTCAGTTATTTCTTGATATCTAAAACAGCATTATGGTTACACTGTGCTACATTTTTGTGACAGATTTGCAGCTCTCTGGGGTTCAGTGAACTATTTCCATATTGTATAGGGACAGCATCAAGATTTGCCACAAACTTGTATTATAATAATACTCTAAATTTAGCAGCAACAGGGAAAATATAAAAACTTTGTGTTCAGAGGGAATTTGAAGGACAAGTCACATCTTTTGCATAAAGCAGAAGGGAGACACACTGATTAGGATACTATGGCTCTGAACGAAACACCTCTTCCATATCCTTTGCACTGCTGGTACTGGAGGAAGTTATTGCCCAAACAGACACAATGGATAACCAGCAACTTGTTCTCTGAGCTCCTATGGGAAATATAGTTTGCCTTTGTGCAGGGGAGTAGCCCACTTTGAGTTGCTGTAGGAGTGGTAATTTAGATGTCAATTATCATATTTCCTCCTTCACCAGAATCTGAACAGGTACAGTGCAAGGATTCCTGAATACATGTCAACAAGGCAAATATACTCTATAAAGAATTTGTTTATTTGTCTGAACATGGTGGGAGGATTTCACCATGTAATTGCATTCTAGAAATAATAAAGTAAGGAAAGGAAAATTCTTGCAGTATCAAAGAATAGACGCCACATTTGGGATTTTGGAGAAGGAAAGAAAGCATTTATAAGACTGTGCTCTCAACAGAGGGTTTGTTGCTTGGGGATCTACTACTACATGTGAAAGTGGCCATTAGAGACTGCAGCCCGGAGTTTATAAAATGATTCATGAAGGGAAGTAAATCAACATCTACCCCATGATTATTTCAGTATTACTATAAGAGAGGTGTTACTAGAAAAGAGCCCGGTGCTATGTGTCTTCCAACTGTTAAGAGCACATTTCTTTTTCTGGGATGGAAATTCCAAGCTGCACAAATATGCTCATCAAAGTCTGGGACACATTTGTTTGCCATTCCCATCAATCTGAAACCAGTTATATGTGTTTCTGTAAAGTGAAGCTGCTCATTATAATTTCCACTGGTGGAGACTGACAGTGTGTGACAGTTTGTTGTGATTTGGAGATAAAATTTGAAGAGAAACCAAATCTGTAAAATATTATAGTTAGCACTAGAAATGTAAAAAAGCATTTAAATGATAGTTAAAAAAAAAAATTAATGTTGCAAAGTCTCTCAATTTCTTCTGGATTTCAGCATCTGAAGGGCATGTATACATTTCCAAGGGAGAATAAAAACTTGGGCTTACAACTTGTAGTAGCACAGATTGTGTTGATCATTTGCCTTTTTTTTACCTTGAAATTGTCCCACAAAGAAAAATACAAGCATGATCTAATGCTTTCTGCTCTAAAAGGTCACAGTATCTGAGGCTCCCTGTTCTGCCAAATATGCTATAGAAAGGACTGGGGAAAAGTGTGTGAACTTCAAAGTGCAGAGCTGTGTGTTGCCAGGACTGTGTGTCAGGATCAAAGCAAATTTAAAAACCAAGTTATATTACAGAAATTGGTACTATATTAACATCCTATTAAAAATATTGTTGGTTGCTTTCTGGGGATCAAGTGCATGGCTATTCCTGGTGCTTGTCATATAATATCTACAATTTTACTAGAATTTTTATTTATACATTAATATTTTCATTTTATTTCAGATTGCTTTCCTTTATTTACCTGTTTCTTCAGCTGAAATGCAGAGAAAAGTCCCTTTCACTGTTTCATGAAGGTAAAGGACTGTCCAAGTTTTCGATCCTGTCTTGAGTTCCCCATTGCCCTGGTGTTGTGCTGACATTCTATTTCAATGAAATAATGTCAGTATTCTGTGTCTTTGACTTGGTGACTTTGTCATATAGCCCTAGCAGAGGTCAGAACTCCATTGTGTACCAGAGACCACAGCCAGCTGCATTGATATGGGAAGATACAAAGCTGGGTGCATGTTGGTACAGTAAAATCAAAAGTTAGCAATTCAGATCTGTATAAGATCCAGTAAGACTGAAGCTAGCCTGCACAAACCCTGTGAGACTTAGCTATCGGCAAGAAGCAGCAAGGAGCTCAGCTGCTACTGGCTGTTAGGGAGGAGGTTACTCCCCAAGAATTCACACAGTAGGTCCTCACAGAACTCTGCAGGCGCGTGAAAACAGCCAGGATAAAATAATATAAACATGGGACTTGTGAGACATGGGGTTTAACCAATTAAAGTTTCTAGCATGGTGGTGTGTAACTCTTTTCAGCCAATAAGCTGTAGTTCTAGCCCTATATAAACTGTGTGCTATGTGCAATAAAAGGGCTTCACTATAAACTTCATAAGCTTGTTGTGTGAAGTCCTTTCTCTCTGCCAAATATTGTTTACTTTAGGTGCAGTCCCAAGACTCCATTTTAGGCAAGTCAGAGTTTCTTTTTTAGGTGATTTAATCTCAAATTTCTTCTAATTTCCCTCTATCTTTCTGGTAAGTTATGTCAGGCACCTTTTGGAAGGTTTCCAGGTGGCTTTGTCTGCTTCATGTTGGCTGTGTCTCATCATTTCTGTGTGAATGGGCTACTTGGAGCACTCAGTGTTGGCAAGGAAAACTCAGTTTCATCCACATTGGCATAAAAGTGTATTTAAATGAATGAAAAAGCCAACAAAATTCAATAATATTCTCTTCGACATTCAGCTGTTTTCCCTAAGCTGGGCCCTGAATTAACTCTTCAGGGCAATAAGTGCAATTGAGTTTATCCACAAAGCTATTGATCCCAAGGATTTTATGGTAATCACTTGCTCATGATGGTGTCAATAATGTTTCTGTTTGTTGAATTAGAAACTGTGAAATGAATTGATAGGCTTGAACACAGCTCTTTCAAGAGTATTTGCATTCTCTCCCAGTCTCTTTGTTCAGACCTCAGTATTAAACTTTATGAAACTGAGAGATGGTGTGCAGAAAAGCATATGGAAACACTTTAGATAGAAAACCTAATATTTTTGAAAATATATGTCATTAGGAATAAACTATTTAGAATCCTGCAGCTGAGTCATGATCCCTGGAGAATTTCAAATATAGCTGATGTCTTCAGTCCCCAGTTTATCCCACTTAATTTATCCCACTTCACTTAACCCAGGTGGGAACTTAGTTATCTTAGGTTTTTTGAAAAGCCCATGGAGGGAGACCGAGATTTTCTGAAAGTGATTCAGCCCACCTAAACAGAACTTTTCAAGTTCAACAGATAAGGTCTTTTTGAACTAGAAGTTTCTAGCTATAATGTTATATATGTTGTATAATGTATTATTACACAATTAAAATATAACAAACAGCATGCATGATTTGATACAAGTACAGGAGATCACCTTTTCTGTTAACACACCTGGCTTTGCATTTTCAAATCAACCACTGAGTGTTCTACATGTTCAGAGGTCTTTAAATGTTTCGCTCCAGTTGATATCAATAACTTCTGAAGTTCTTGGCCTTTAGGTTTGATAAGTTCTATAAAATTCAACCTTTATTTGATGACCTATTACACATTATGCTCATATAGGTTATAGTAAAAGTCTTAGTCACATAATTTGTATCCTTCCTCTGTGACCATAAATGAAATGCAATCAGCACAGAAATGTTTCTTACCCTTCAATATTCCATTAGAGATGGATTATTGCTCTGAATGATGCCAGCTGAGCAGTCCAGTTGTCATCATACATTGTATTTCACTTTGACAAGGCTCTTGTGAAAGCCTCAGCAGGTCTTTTGGGTGCAGGCAAGATACTACATAGACACATAAAATAATTTAGGTTGGAAAATATGTCTAAGGTTATTGGATCCATCCATTAATCCAGCACTACCAAATCAACCCCTAAACTGTGTCCCTGGGGAGCACATCTACAGACCCTGTGTCTGTCAGATGCCTTACACTTGAATTTGTCCAGTGCATAGAGCTTTTCTGTTATAAAGCTTAATGGGAATAGAGAAAGAGTAATGCTTATAATATGTAGACAATTCTCCTTGACATATATTTCCTTACAAAGCAAAACCAATCCTCTTCATACATAATTAAAAGCAAAAGAACAAGAAAAAGAAAAAAAAAAAGCTAGAAGTTGTCACCTTAATGAATCAAACAACCTGTTTCTTTCTTATGTCTTTCTGTACATGATCAATAAAGCTTTTCAAGAAGGAAATCACTCTAGGGAATCAGTGTTTTACTGGCACAGTGAAGAGCTTTATTTTCAAGTCTCAGAGCTGTCTTGCTCATATTCCTATAAATTGTCTTACACACATCTTCATTGCTTTACTTCAAAGCCATGACTATAAAACTTCTGAGCTGTAACTTGGAGAGATGTAAGGAAGAACAGAAAAATACTATGTTTCTGTGGTTTTGTTTGTTTGTTTGTTTGTTTGTTTGTTTTTCAGTTTACCAATTTATCAGTCCCAGAATTTGAAAAAAAAAAAAAATCCTGAGAATGGAGAATATTCTTTTGGGGTTTTTTCTCGAGTTTAAAAACGTCTTTACATGCACACTTTCTTATGCTATAAAATGTGAGGTGTTGTCACAGAACCATCTACATCAGTTCTCTGCTTTTTTTCTATACAATTTTCATTCAAGCTTCTGTTCCTTTTCTCCATCATAAATCTGTGAAACTAGACAAGAAGGCACTCCATTAACTCCATTAAACTTGAGGTCATTCATATATCTACCCAAATCCCAGTTTCTCTTTCAATCATTTATGCAACTCTAATTTAGTGCTTCTTCCATGTTCTTATGTTTATTGTTGTCATAGTGGTCAATTTTTGTGTCGGTTTCTGACAGATATTAAGAACTGCTTTTATTATACCCATTCTGTACTCATGCAAATCATGCTTATATACTGTATTTTCTTTGCATGCCCTGTCCCTGTCAATGAATGATGGCTATTTGAGAAATAACTTTAAAATGAAGTAATTTTAATTTTATTGATTTGTGTGTCTTTCCGCAAGATTCATTTCCTATTATGTTCTGGGTTGTTGTGTGTTATTCAGATACCTAGACCTATCAGTAAATCTACATTCCACAGGGACTCTATACTTCATCTTGCCCTGGCTACATTGTTAAGCTACAGTCCTGTCATAAATATTCTGCAGCTTTGCAAAGTTAATTAAAGAAGGTTTGATTGCTTAGTAGGAACTGTTCTACATGTGTCTCATCTGAAAATCACTTCCTCTGACAAAAGATAATGTCTGACTTGTAATATCAAAATTTAGTAAAGATTAATAATTTAGTTTGCATCTGGTTTGACTGCAAAACCTTCTCTCACTAATTCAGAAGTTTTCTTTAAAGGAGCTTTATATTTTGTAGAATTGTAACCTAAATATATTCTCAGAGCATAAAAAAATGTATGTGACACAGAGATGTTCTTTCTATTTTTATACACTCCAGTTTTTCCACACTTGTATAGTATTAAAAAGTGACTTATGTAAAAAGAGTGAATGCAATGAGCAACTCAACCCCCCTGTGTGTTACCCAAATGGTAAAAAATGACCTCACAACATGTAAGATTCAAACTCAAAGTTTTTTATGAAAAGTGAGGCAGGTTTTATCTACTCTTTTAGCTTTCATGTGAGGTTGTATTTCAGCATTTGATATGACTTGCAGTGATTATTATTCTAAACCAGAACAGCTAATTTGTCTGTTAAAATAATCCCTTGTGTAGCTATGACTGTGTAGATGAGGCATTAGGGTGTAGGATTCATCTATTTTATTGTTTTGTTTACATTTTGATTTAACACCTTCCCAAGACACACATTGAACCACAAACCCTCAGTGAAGTTAAAAACTGGAACCATGTGAATGTCTTATTTTTCAAAATAGAAAGAAAAATTAATTTTCAAAACTTCTCATGATCAGAATTCTGATACATTTACAAAACCTCAATTTCACCACTGAAACAATATTTTCCCTCCTGAATGGCATTCATAAAAGTCAGTCCTTCATTAACAAATATTTTTATGAGAATCTGAAAGAATAATTTCTACTGAAATTTAAATTATATGATTTTTTAAAGATTTCTGTCATTACAGAGATTGTTTTCTGCAGGCTTTAATAATACAATTACTATGTATGCCATATAAAATCTTAGTTGTACTGGTGACTTTGGTTTGAAACAACCATAAATCTTTTCTAAGTTATTTTCCTAAACAGCCATAATTCTTTTTTGTGTAATTTCATATCATCCTAACATAGAAAGATTTTCCATTAATTAAATTCCCATGATCTTTCTGGATCTTTATTTCTACTCACCTTTTTCTTATTTTAAATCTTCTGTCCCACTTTAGTAAGCTTGACACCTCTTTTTGTTTTGTCTCTTAGCCTATAATACCTTTAATCCTCTTCTTTCTTCCATTCTACCTGTGTAGTCATGTTTCCTGTTTTAAAAGCTCTCTCCTATTTCAAAAGCTCTGTGTTAGTCCAAAACACAGTGGGATGAATTCACCACTAGGTCAATCTCTGTACATAGGTTAAAATGACAAACAAACCTTAACCAGCACAGAATGATACCCAATTCTTTCTTTGGGCAAAATAATATTATTCAGTTATGTTCTGTTACTTCAGTGTTTAGTAAGGACACCCAAACGAACTGTAAACTGCCTCAGATGAGCTTGAATAACAGAACATCAGTGGTTCCTAATACTTTCAGGTATTTAGAATCTCTTTGGAGGCACTGGTCTCTTTGTAGTTAATTTAGCCTAGTGACAACAGGTTTCCTTTTTCTAGATGCCTTTTACTGAACATCCACAGTTTTCCCACTGTTCATTGATTACAATTTGCAAATCACTGACTGTGGCAATGTTAACTTATTTAAATAGTGAGTTCTGGGCTGCACATATTCATGGTTCCTTTTTTTCTAGAATTTCAGCAACACTGGATTAGAAATAGATTTTGATAAAACACCATTGATGCAGGTCTCATAAGACTTGAATATTGTGAAGATACTCTAGAGGGAGAAAAAGCTACTAATCTTCCCAAATGTCATTAGTTTGAGAAGTAATGGACTTTAATAAATGACTTTTTGGTTAGATATTAGGCAAAGCTCTCTAGCAGACAAGACTGTGAAGCACTGACTGTAGGTTTATAAATCATAAAACCATTTAATGATTTCGGTTGGAAGGGACTTTAAGGATCATTCAGTTACAATCCTCTGCTGTGGGCAGGGACACCTTCCACTGGACCAGGTTGCTCAAAGCCCCATCCAACCTGGCCTTGAAAACTTCCAGGGATAGGCTGTTTACAAATTCTATGGGCAACTTGTTCCAGTGACTCACTACCCTCACAGTAAAGAATTTCTTTTTAATATCTAATCTGAAACTACTTTCTTTTAGTTTGAAACCATTGTCCCTTGTCCTACTACTATGGGCCCTTGTAAGAGGTCCCTCTCCAGCTCTCTTGTAGCCCCCTTCAGGTACTGGAAGGTGCCTTAAGGTCTGCCCAGAGCCTTCTCTTCTCCAGGCTGAACAACCCCAGCTCCCTCAGCCTGTCTTCATAGCAGATGTGCTCCATGCCCCTGAGCATCTTCACTGCTCTCCTCTGGACTTGCAATAACAGAATAGTATCACAGGTGACCTGAAGAGCAATTCAGGCAGAAATGGTTAGGGTATTGTTATCCTACCTTGTAAGAAGAATGAAGACTTGATGAGCTACATCTTTCTTAATTGATTTCAGTTACAACTTTCTCTCTAGGTAGGAGACCCAGACTGTCATATCAGGTCAAAACTCTATGTGTAGAGAAGCTCTCCAACCAGCAAAGACCATGCATAAGCCCTTTAAGGTTTTACTGGTGTAACCAAAGGGACAATGCAGGCATTTTTTTCTGAACTGCCCTGAGAAGCCAAAATCCTCAAAGAAGGACTCTTAAGGCACCTGGACATGCAGTGAATATATACCTGGTCTCATCCTCCTAAGGGCATCACTAAACTGTTTCTCTTCAGTTCTCCTGAGAATCTCATCAGACAGAAGCTAACGAGCTTAATGTTGTGCCACTTGCAGAGCTCAGCTGCTCCCTGCACTCATCCTTCTGCCTCTGCAGGATGCTGCTTGAAAGCTGTACCCTGAGAGCTGACTTGATTATATTCCACCATGTACCCTCTAGGCATGTCCTTGTGTGTGTTCAGAGGCGCTTTCCCAGCCACAAACCATGAGAGAAGTAAGTACAATCACAAATCTTTATGGATTATCTTTACAAAGTTTCATACACAGCAAACAGTTGCTGTTTTCTGCCTTTTTTTGCAAAGTGAGACCTGTAAGCCTAGCAAAACTATGTCAAAAAAGTATAAGGAATTTTTTGTGCATTCCTTTTTGCTAAACACCAATAAACTGCAAAATTATTTGCAAATTAGGTCATAAGAATTCAACAGCTCAATTGTTGTTGGTGGGTTTTTTTTTTTTTTTTTTTTTTTTTTTTTTTTTTTTTTTTTTTCTGACCTGGAATAAAGCAGTTACTAGAACTATTCAAGGTGTTATTACATAAATGCATATGCATATAAATTTCATGAATTTGCATATATGTACATATATGCATATATATGTTCATGTATGTATTTACATCTATGTGTAGATGTAGATGGGGAATTTTGAACATATAAATTGTTTCATTTAGGGAAGAAGTGTCTGAAGTGTCAGTGCCCAAAAGGCATACTGACAATGTTAGCACAGCTAACAGACTTCATGGCCTGGAAGCAGACAAAGCCAAGTGAAAAGCAAGTAAGACAAGTAATGCAGATTGGAAAGAACATCCTTGAACCACTATTT
Source organism: Hafferia zeledoni (assembly GCA_035583235.1). NCBI lineage: Eukaryota > Metazoa > Chordata > Aves > Passeriformes > Thamnophilidae > Hafferia > Hafferia zeledoni. Next base: position 30,119,989 of record JAWWEV010000043.1, read on the forward strand.
ATGTTTGATCCTATGCTAAATGTAACCTATCAGGTAAAGAGCCACAAAATCATTCATAAAATCTCTGCTTTACTGACAAAAGGAAAATTCTTCAATGTTCCCTTGTAACAGATACAGATGACCTTTTTATAATTCTTCTTTCTGAGAAGTGCTAGCACATCCACTGTTTGAAGTTAGACTTTGAAATTTTGCAGAAAGAAAAAAAAAAAGAAAAGTCTTTTCTTCATCCCAGGAAATTGGTTCAATTTCATAGAGCTATCACCTTTTAAACCAAATCACCAGCCGCTGCAGAACAGTCTGTACTAAGAATCCCTCAAAAGTGCGAGATCAGCCGTAGCAAAGGAAAAGTGTCAGCCCTGTTATCGACTGTACACCTTTGGCTCATGCAATGAGCCACATCTTCCCTCCTTATTCCTGCCTCCACTGTCCCTACATATTATGGTACAGATTCCAGGTACAGGATTGCCTGGGGTTTTTTTCCCAAGTGATATTCACAAAGCAAGATATGCACAAGCTGGAGTCAAATCAGTGTTTCTCTGAGAGTTGATATAAAACATCTTACTCCAATTCTGAATGTCTGACTTTAAAATATACAGAGCATAATTGTTTTCTTGTGGACCTATGTAAATATGAAGATGCAAAAAAATGTAACATGAAATCTCCTGATATCTTTATAGACTTTGCTGCAATGATTGCATGAAGTATCAAAGATTTTCAGTTCTCATTATTCTGTTTCAAAACAAGCAAAGAGACCGCAGGACCAGAAGTTCTGAAAAGCAGCTTGTTAAAGTTTGATATTTTTCCTTCTGCTCTCAAGTACCTGAGCTAGAAGCAGGTTATTTTATATTTATGTGCTCTGGAAATTCTTTTGAATTTTTACAAATTATGAGCAGTTGGTAAGGCTGGTCTCAGGACCGGAGGGACAATTACAGTTTCTAGGTTTTATTAAATCAACCGGATTTAACAAAATACACTGACATGGTTGATTATAAAAGTACAGTATAATAGGATAATTTTCAATAATGTAACTAAAACTTTCATGATAGTTAATCGCATAAATCTGATGTAAATTTTAATCAGTTTAGACTTTCTGCTGTAAGCTGATTCAGAGGTCATTGGCCATCTGCACAGTTCACTGTAATGTAGAAGTTACACATTTGCATACACAGACTGCAGTTATCCATGGACTTACACTCATTACTTTTCTCCTAGATATTTGCATACTTGGGTAATCCTTCCTGTGCAATGGGGTTCAGAGGTTTTCTTTCAGAAGAGGGATGCACAAAACTTAAAGTTATAAAGAGCTTCAGAGAATCAGATGATACACCAGAGGATAATAAAAGCCTATAAAACAAGAATTAGAACCCATCACTAGAAAAAGGTAGTGGCCCCTGTCTGTTTTCTAGGTATAGACATAAATCCATAAATATATTATGGACTTAAGTACAAAGTATTTCAGGAAAAATGGAGCTGGTGCAGAAAACCTAAATTGCCCCATCTTTGCCTTTCACCTATTAGCAAGTATCCATGTTTTTGCTACTGAAGATTTTCAATTTCTCGCTCAAATTCAACTTGAGAAGACCTAGATCTGACAGATTACTTGTAGCAGATGAGGAACCCATTTTGTGTTTGGCAGTGCTGGGTTTGAGGAGATAATGTCTAAGTATATCTGCGCAGCTTATATCTACCTAGGCCATAGTTCTCAGTGTTTTTATAGCATGATAAATTAGAAGAAAATCTGAGGTTTAGGGGTCAGGATTTCCAATCAGACCTTAATGTTCTTGATGACCTTTTTTGTGAGTTTATGGTGTGGGTATATGTTTTAACACATGCTTGATCTCACTTGTTTTAATAGGATTAAATATGGACAAATTTACTTTATCACCTTACAAAATTGGGGTTTCATCAAAAGCATTTCCAATGGTTTCCACTGACTTTCTTCTATCCAGTTCTACAGAGGTACATAGATTTTCTTCACAATGTCTTGCCTTGCCTACCTTCTGCTGAAGCAAATTACCTCAATTTCTTTTTTCTTCTAAGTCTAATGTGAGGGAGAGCAGAAATGCTCATTTCAAGAGAGCTGGGGTCAGCTGGTTTACCAGCCTTCAGATCTCTGGGAAACAGATTGTTACTGCAGATTCCCTACAAGAAGTTTATTCTTTAGAAACATTTTTCATCCAACTGCAAAAGCATTCAGTTTTTGTTTCCTTAGATAAGAAAGAGGTTATCTGAGGTTAACAAATAACAATGTAATAAAATAAACCATACATGGTGTATAAATTCCTTCCCTGTTGGAGAAAGAGGGAGATTGCAGAATGTGTGCACCCAAATCTGAGCATATATGAACAATCTAGACCCATCTAACACTTTCCACTGTGTTTACAGTAGGTTTACAAAAATTAGACAGATATAATTAAAAATTTTAAGATTGATTTTTCAGAAATTTTGAGCATTTGGAAGTCCGGGCAATGTCAGTGGAAGGGGATCTGTTCACAACAGACTTAAAATCAGTCCTGCAATGAACAAATTCATTCCTGATTTTTTTTTTTCCTTTTAGCAATGTGTCCTTACAAAGTTTTGTAAATATAAATGGGTTTCTAGGCCTACATTCTCATCTATGTCATTCATGCATTAGTGCAAATCCCTTGGCTTTCCCTTGTTTGCCCTTGATTTATATCAGTATGATGGAACATTGCATTCAACAATATATGTGTTACCTACACAAGACCTTCAAAAGTGATGTTTGTCTCTCCTGTTATCTTAATTCATATGCAGAAAGCAAATTAAAACAAAAAATTTTTTGCATTATCAGTTATTCCGTGGTAATTGTCCTGGTGCTAATCTATGGCTAACATGATGGAGTTAACTATTCTCCACCACAACCTTTCCTACAGGCAAAGATGACTTGAATAGACTAAGGGACATGGTCACTCCCACACAGAAGCTTCTCACTTTTCTGCCCTCTCAGAAACTCATGCATGCTTTTCAAAGAGAAAAAAATCCAAATACTTTGTGTTAAAGCTGTCAGAACATTTCAATAAAATAAAAGCATTCCACCAGTGTTGGCAGTGGCAATCCTTTAAATTTAAAAAAACCCCAAAAAACAAAAAACCCACATACTTTTAAAATAGCATAATGAAAAGTTATTTCAAGCTGAGAAGTTGAAACAGGATGAAAGAATTGGTTTTGCTTTGTTCTGCACAGAAAAAAATACTGCCATAATTTCTATATGTCATTTCATTTTGAATAAGCTGTATTGACTGATAGAAGAAAATTCTACATTCCTTTTTTTCTTACTTGCTCTGACTTTTCACTGACAAGCACTAATAGTATATGTATGTAGTATTAAATTGCTTTCAGTGTAGTCTTGGAATTGTGTTTCCATTCTAATTCTGAAATATATATTTCTTAATATTTAATCTTGATGAAAATTATAGTAATGTTATAAGGGGGGAAAATAGCTTTAACAATATTCTGTAAAATCACATCTGAGTGTTAAAATGACAAAGAGCAAAGGACATGGCAGTCATAAATGAACATATGTCTGAGTCTTTAGATGCCTTCTACAATGATGTCAATTAAGTACAGAGTGCACAGAGGCCGTTCCTCAACAGGCGACCAATATATACACTTTCTACATAGCTACATTAACCAGAAAAGCAATAGGGAGTTTCATGCTCTATCTTTTATTTCACTTGCAAGCCAAAGTACTCCTATATCTTGGAATGCTCATTTTATTTATTTCCAAGAGGCTGGGAAAAGTTACCACTGGCCTTGCAATTTGAGCACCTATTGCATGATCCCACAAACATAATGCATTTATAATATTACAGTCAAGCGGAGAAAAAGTAACACCTCCCAAAAGCTCTCAAACATGGATCTATCTGAAACTTAGGTTCCTGTAGCCAGAAAGAATAAAAGAGGGGAAATCTGTGGAAGTCAAAAGATCAGTCAGCCTTCTGGGAATCTCCCAATCATACAGAGAAAAATAGGCTTACTAAGTGGTGAGCCAGGATAAACTTGTTCATAAGACCTGCCCACAACATTACAAGTAGTTCCCCTGGCTGACCTTAAAAGGGTTGCTGTGACATAAAACATTTCATTATCTTTAAGCTCCTGTTACTTGCAATGAAACTCGGGGAAGGAGGATGTCACAATCATCTGTCACAAAGATTTATGTTCTAAATTAGATTTAACTACAATATATGTATGATTTAACAGATTGTCTTTACTGTAGTGTAATGTCAATGCTGTACATTTCATAATTCATTTGTCTGTAGCTGGAAAATTTAAGGGGTAATAATCAGTGACTGGAGAGGACTATAAATCACTCACTTTTTTAATTGGCATTTTTTTCAGTACTGAGGTAAAATAGAGCTGGAAAATGTACTGTGGTTGACCTGACCTGACTTCGTTCCCATGTTAAAGAACAAATACTCCTCTTCTCTTGCTATGGTCTGTATCAACTGAAAAAATGTATCTGTACATTATGATTTGAACATATTAGGGTAATCATGGAACAGAAGTATTTCATGGGATATTGTCACTAATATTTTAATGTCATTTATGAAGAGAATACATCAGTAACTGTTATTGATGGTTATTGAGCAAATACATCAATAACCCAAGTAATAATTTTATACTGGTAAATATGATTTTGTTTGGAAGATGTTCAGAAACTGTATAATGTCTGGCACAAAATAGGCTGCTCTACTAGGAAACTTAAAATTGTATCCCACCACTATGTGACACACATACAGCACATCTGTCTTGCTCTGCTTGGCTGATTTTCATTGCTTTCATCTGAGTTATTGAATGAAAAACAGATCTCTTAAGCCAAGCAGTTTTCTATCTGGAAAACAGACTAATTCTTCAGAGGCTGAGAGAGAAGGGGGTTACTGAAAATGTTTTACCTGGTGAAGCAATATGCAGTGTCTATAAGGAATGCAAAATCTGCAGCATGTGTGCCCATCAGAAAAATCTTCACTGAAAAATTAATTTCAACTGGTTTTGGTAGAAATAACGCTTAGGCAAAGAAATTTCTCTTGGAATATAAGTGACAGGTAAATATCATCCCTTTGACATGTGGAGTGACATATGAAAGAGACTGGGTTATGCATGAGTTAATTTAAATTTTTTCCTGAAATAATCCATAAATTGTATCAACCTTACAGGTGCCATCATGTCCATAAAACTGTGTAGTGGTGCATACAAAAGTCACTGCCATAAGACTGTGGTGAATTTCCAAGACTTCAGGAAGAATGGAGCCAGGGAAGTGTCTGAAATTTTTGGGACACTGACCAGCTATTACATAAAGACCTTTATTCCTGTGCTAATTTTCTCCATCATTGTTCATGTTCAAGGTTTTCATACTCAGCCTGGAAGCTTCCATCAGTTTGCTGGAGATAAGAAAATATCCAAGACAAGCCACTGGTCTTCTCACATGCTCAGACTACTTTAAGATATGGGCAGGGGAAAAAAAATCTATTTTTCTTGGGGAAAAGTTTTCTCAAAGTAGGTATTCTACAGTAGAAAATAGTTTTGAAAAGAACTAGGGTATGCATATTATAACCATCCAGAAACCTGTTTTCTACAAAAAGGTCAAGTTATCCAGAACAGATACATTAAATTGCAATGCATTTCAGAAATGCAAATTCTCGATTATCCTCTTATTTTCAAGGTCTCCTGTGACATTTAGAAAGACAAGTTGTGCAGTAAATCCAAAACATGAACAGTCAGAGCAAAAAAAATTTGTTCAATACTTGAGGTGTAATAACACATATTTTACAGTGAATAAAGTGAAAACATTGAGCTTATTCTGATCACAAAATGCTTATTTGATCCAGTCAACCAGTAAAAATAGTCTTCCTCAAAATTACAAGTTGCCATTTCTACCATGGAAAAATAAGACTCACTGGATACTTCCTAAACTTTCACAGTAAAAGAGCATAGTACTTAACCCTCCAATAAATTCAAGTCAATTATCACAGGGCAAGGGTATTTTTAAGTACTATTTCACTCTTAAAATAACTAGTGTTAAAATCTCTAACCCGCAGCTCATAGATAAGGTATAGAATAGATTAATAAAAGCCCTCACAAGGTAGTAATAGATGATAACTATCTTGGTGAAGGTGTTCATAAATGGCAATTCCCTCCAAATTAATTCTTATACCTATGACTAGGGTAGGATAATGGCATGTGCCATATTAGCTCAGCTGGTCTTTTGCCAAGGCTGCTAAGGCTGCCAAGGCTTGGCACTGTTATCTGATCTCAGTATTCATTTCTGTAGGGTGAGGTTTCTAATTATGATCTGTAATGACAAGAAAATTGTCATTGACAGTGTTTCCAGTGCAGTGCTTTGCTTTTTATATTCAGAGAGGTATAATGCCAGTCTCCATTTATAAAGAAATAATGTATACAGAAGTCTAAGAAAAGATGATGCTTTCTGCAGTCTTGCCTGTATTGCTTCAGCAAAGACCAACTGCAGCATTCAGATGGCAAATAAATCATTCCTTGGTCTAATGGATTTGTGAGGGATAGATTTAGTTTTGCAACTTAATTAATAGCTAGGAAGTGGAAAAATGTAATTAATGTACTAAGTTCTCTGGAATGAAGGATTCTTAATTATTTTTTGTTTAGTCAAAGTATTGAGCTACGCTGCTGCCAATATTCACTGTCATGTCCATTTGCTTTGTACAGATGAATTCTGAACTGCAACAGTGACTCTGTTAACACAAAACCTCCAAAACAGATGGATTTACTCCAGTGGAATAGAATATCACTGGTTTCTGGATATCCTAAAATAGATGCATTTTCTTTGTCTCTCTACTTTTTCTCTCAGGACCCTGTTTTTCAGTTCAAAAATATCTATGAAATAGAGATGGCACTAGAACATGCTAACAGCTGTTCCCACAGAATTGCAGCTGAGGCCTGGAGGCAGGAAAAGTCCATATAATGATTAGTAGAAGGCACCTGCTGCCTTGAGATCTGCTAGATCCATCCCTATGAACTCTACTATCACTAGGTTTTGTTTTGTTGGTTTTTTTTTTTTTAAAAAAAAACAAAACTACACATGGATGCTGAAAATGGACATTTTGCTCTGCTGACAAAGTATTGTTCCTTTTCTCTGCTGTAATGAAGTCTCTGTCCCTCCGCTCAAGATGAGCTGGAATAAATTTGCTTCTCTCAAAAAGCTTGAGACACTCTCCTGTGGTCAGTGAAGACTGGGTGGCAGCTGGAAAGCGATGCTGGAGCCTGGGTTTAGGCATTAAAAATAAGATAAGGTTCAAATTAGCATATGCAAATGAGGCTGGGAAATAAGTCTGGTACTATTTTAAAGGATTCAGCCTGAATCTTACCAATGAGGTAATGGTACCTTAATTTCCAGACTGCCACTTCAGGTGTTCTTTTCCCACTAGTTCTATCATATTTCTCTGCCAGATCATATTCCCCAGTCCCCCTGTGCCTGTGCTGAAAATTGGTGCAGAACCAAAAGCACACAATTCCAGGAGGGAATGGCATTACAATATAGTATGGTCTGGAGGCCAAATTTTCCTGGATGTTTTTTAACATGGTGAGAAATTAATACAGTGGCTTTACTTACTTCTTCAGAACTGTCATAAAGCATACTTCTGAGAGCAGAGATCATGTGTTTTAACAGAAAAGCACACAAGCGAACACTACAAGTCTTCAGTATTATTGGTAGAACTTCTTGCAGCATTTAAAGTCCTTATTTTTCTCTCTGATGAACTGTGCTGATATTTTATTTCTAAAATTTGCAATACTCACTTCAGCCTTTCACCATTTTCCCAGGTTGTTGTTTTTTTGTTTTTTTTTTTTTTTTAATGTGAATACCAGACACTCAGGAAGGCCAGCAGAAGCACACTTGTTATGATTTTAGTCTACAATGATGTTACTCAATTTTCTTTCAAATTGTTTTGTGTAATGGAGCAAAGTTTTAACATACAGGTCAAGTCTGTATAACCAGCCATTGCTGGTTAGTTGAGTATTAATGGAGACAAAAGTAAAGCAATGCCTGTCTTTTTGACAAAATTATTTACTGGCTACGTCCTACAGTAGCCACACTGCTAGTGTCTGTTCTCCGGTTGGAGAACACTTTGGGTTCTTGGGCGCCTTGAACTGCTTAGACACTAAGTATAGCCACAAATTCATCTTTAAATCTATACTTTGTAAACTCAGTGAAAACATTTTTTTTTACTCAAAGTAGTCAGAAGGTCTCTGAAAAAATAATCCTATCTGCTGTGCCTGAAACTATACCTTAAAACTCTATATAAAATATTTAGCAAGTGCAAAATATAATGGCATATTTGTTCATTTCCAGAAACAATACAAGGTTTTGTTTTCAACCAATAAACTTCTAGAGTTAGCTGCTAACTTTTGGGAGTCACAAAAGTCTGTTTGGTGTGGTGGGACACCAAGTAAACTCTCGTAAGTGTCAGAACCTGTTGATAGCCATCTATTTAACACAGGAAATATTTTTTCTAAGTATTTACCTCAGCTTTTTGTTCCACACCTTACTCTCTCTTTGGCTACTGTGCATGTCCATTGATGTGAACGTAAATTACAAGACTTATTTTTTCAATAAGATATTTTTCAGAGGAATATGAATATAGCAAAATTTTTAAATGGATCAGCAGAGATTTAGGAATTACCTTCCACTGGCTTTAAATACACTTTTGAAAATAAGAATGACATTTCTAGCTCATTTTAGTGATTTGAGAAATCATACCCTAAGTTCTGTGTTTATGCATACCATTTATCACCTTTGAAAGACCTGAACAGACTGTTCAAGGCACTCATTTTTATTTGCATGAGGTGGTTTTCTGATGCTCCTCTTGCCTAAAGAAAAATACCTGCAGAGAGTGATTCAGAGCAGCAGCCTAAGTGATCTTATTCATCTCCTGGAGGAGTGTGTCTCTCTCAGGTGACTCAAGATGAAATTCACTGACCTGACTGGCCAGTCTAAAGTTAGACCCCTGCATGGGTCTTACCTGAATATTTTTCTTGTGAGTTCAGTTCTTCTGTATTCATAAAATATTTAATACTGATGAGATAATTTCATCACTTCCCCACACTTCCATATTTTTCATAATATTTCTCGTAAATTCAGTAATGTGGTGCTTTTCTTCTACTGCAGAAAACACAGCAGTCATGTCTCAGACTTGGGGATGCAAATGAAAAAGTGATTATTGTGTGGAGGCAAGGAAAATGTCATACCCAGCTCTAGAAGAAAGTAAAATATACAGATCTGATAAGAAAAATAACCTCTGTTTTCCAATAAATTATAATTTTGAAAGAAGATGATAAAATAATATTTGAGAAAGAAGAGGGAAACAATGTTCGAAATTACCAAAATAGGATTTAGCTTTTCAGATTCCTTAATTAGCATGCCTTGCTTGTTTTGTTTTCAGTTCTCTTGTTATCATCACTACTGGTTGCAAGGAAATTAATTGCTCCTGAAGCTCTTGTAGAAGTTAGAGACAATGCATTCAAATTTAATGAAGCTGTCACTCAATAGCTTCTTTTTATTTCAGTTACAGATTTAAACAAATATTTGCTCTCCCCATGGTTATATCTGTGCTCTTTGCCATGCAGTCTTCTCCAAAATATTGAACTGTTCAAAATACTAAACTAAAGTAAAATTTTAGTCTAAAATACTTGACTTCCTCATTGGCATTTTTATTGCGTTCTGTCTAGCAATTTTATTGTTCTCAATGAACCAATCTGAACTATTTTGGAGCATGTACTGTGAAGAGCAAGCTTCATCTAGAAAAAAAAATGCAAAAGTTATATTAGAAAAGATTGTGGCTTATCTAAAAGGATCGCTCTAATTGCCTGTTCTCCAGATAGATGAAAGTTCCAGGAAATTATGATACAAAGAAAAATAAAGGTCAGAACAACAAGTGAAACTGTCACATTCCATCGCCTGCAGTACTAAAATATTAACTATGCCTACCAGGGTACTTTTGGTATGTTAATAAATCATTATGCTTGACTCTGGTGAAGTATTGCTGTGGAACAAAACAGACCATATCCTCAGAGAATGACATCATTCTCTTTCAGATCAATATATTATCACTTTTCTTTGTTTGTCTTAAACATATTTTAAACAGAACACTTCGCTATTGTCAGATGTTGGATGGAAATTAATTGGTCTGAGAGTTCAGTGACAGAAGCCTCTGATACTGTTATACTGAATTAAATTCTCTTTCCACAAGACAGTTTTGGGGTTTTTTTTTCACTGTTCCTCTTAGCACCACATGTCAAAAAGATCAAATTGCCATCTAAGATGCCCAGTTTACTAATTTGATTTTTTCCTTTTGCTGCTAAGATAACTGATCTCTTCATTGTTCGATCATTTCCTTCCTGAAGCAAAATTGATGATAATTAGATACAAGAACCATGGTGAAAAGACCAGCTTTAGAGGAAAATCAATTGCAATTCTATGGGTAGAGGGTGGGTAAATTTAGTTACATTATCACTGTAATATGTATCTATTTAAAAGCTCTTTCTAGATGTAGAAATAGTTTGAGAAAAGGACATTGTAAAGAAAATCCAGGTACTGGCATTTTATGGGGGATCTTACAAAAGAAAACAATCTGCATAGAGAACAAGTCTATTCAGAAACCCGCCTTCATTTCAAAGGTAATTAGAAACATTTTTGCTTTGCATTCATATGACCATATACCCCATCTTACAGAACACTTCTGTCAGCAGACTCCCAGAGCTGTCACATCTTGCATTCTGAGTATGAGAATCGATATGGTTTACCCCTTTTCACCTGGCAGTTAAATGCCACCCTGATGCCCAATCCCATCCGATCTCTGAAGCCAAGCAGGGTCAGGCCAAGTTAGTGCTTGGATGGGAGACCTCCTGGGAATATGGGGGGCTGTAGGTTCTAGTCCTGAGGACTTCACTGTCACTGTCCAAGCTCACTCAGCTGTGGGAGACGAACCTTAGGAGTTAAAGGGTGGGGCCAGTTCTGCGCACGCTGTGCCTCACCTAAAAAATCCACTGTGCAGGCTGGAAGGGCACACCCACATGGGGAGAGCCCTTCCCAAATCTTTGGGAAAGAAAATCAACACTTTGTCATATTTCACATTACGAAGCTGATGAAAGAGTCACTACAGATCATTGTAACGTGTAATTGTGAAGAGCTAGAAATAGTTTTAATCGTATTTCTGAAGAATAGACTTATTTTAGTACATTTAAAAATAAATTAGAATCAGATTAAGAGCCTATATTATATGAACATTAAGAATAGACAGGGGAAAGACCTCTTTTCTTAGTGCCTTTTCCTAAGTATCTGTGCCTAGTTGATCTCAGAAGGATGTAGGCCTAGATGGTTCCTTTATCTGACAAGTATAGCAGTCCTTGTGCACCTGGGTCGCTTATGGAATGGGATTCACTGCACTTAGGGAAAATTCTCTCTATTCCTTCCTGCATTCTCTGGCTGAACTTTTAGAAATGACATTGAGCCCCAAAATCTAGAAATAGATGAACATTAGCCCTACAGAATGTGCAGGAGAGAGCCAGCTATTTTCATACACACAATGAAACACCCCCTTTCTTCTAGGAACTTGGAATGGAAATGACTCAAGGAGTTACAGAAATGTCACATTCTGCCTTTTCGCAGGTAACGTTTATTTCAGGCAATGGTCTTATTTTTTTCACAGCTCTTTCCCATTAATTTTAATTATAGATCCTCAAAGGAAGAACAGCTTCTTAACTGCCTCCAGAGTTATACCAAATACAATGAAAAGTATACCAAACTTGCAGTATAGTGTATTAAGAATGGGATTCCAGGATTTTGGTACCTTCATTGCTAGTGATAACTAATTCAAAAGTCAGAGTAAAATTTACCTTCTTCATGTATGAATCCTTTTTCCCCCCTCTGGTAAATAGCAAGGTTCCTCCTTATCTTCATGAAGAAAATTTCTAATATGGATCTAATTTGGTGGCATCTTCTTTCAGTCAGTTTATCACCAGTGCCCTCACCACTGTCAGCACAACACTGCACATTGAGGCTGTCAAACTACATTCCCTCTTCTGGCTGGCATACTGTGTCCTGAAAATGCAATCAAATATGTCATAAATAAAGTGTCTATCTTTTTACAGTAATATTTTATTATAACACATATATATGCAACTAAGGATGTGTGATTTAGGTTGGTTCTGAGTACTTTTATTGTGCTTTCTGTCTATGAAAGATATCTGAATATAATACTTTGATATGAAGTACTGCCATAGTCTCCTCTCAGGCAGCACATATTATATTAAATTGTGGCCAGATCCTTGTCACAGCAGCACTATCATGACTTTCTGTTATTTCAGCTTTGATTTTAATTTTTCAATTAACAAGGCACCCTTGTTTTGAAAGCCTGGTAAAAACTTCTGAAAACAGATTAAACACAGACTAGGTATAAAGATTTCAAATCTCGTGTGCAAGCATCTTTCTGTGGATGAGAAAATGTGGGGAATTAGACATTACTTGTTTGGTTTTAAAAAATGATTGCAAAAAGAGAAAGCATAGGAAAGGATATGGTGATTTTAGGGAGCTTTCAGTAGCAATTTGGAATCTCAAAATAATTGTGTTTGGCATTTTACCAATGACAATTGGGGGTGTTGTTTTAGGAAGAATCAGACTGCAGCTGTCAGCAGGTTCTTAGGTGAAAAGATGCTTAGATGAAAAGAACTATCTTCTAGGCAGTTCTCAAACCTTACCATGAAATTACTTTGGAAAAAGCAATAAAGCTAAAGTAAAATGTTTTATATAACTGATTGGAATAGACTGTCCAGAAAGCTACTGATATGGAGAGGTCTATAACATAACTTTCCAGAACATTTTCTGGTAAGTATTGTGGAGCCAGAGGGCTTTATGGGGAAGTACATGATGTGGTTACCCACCAAAACAGTCACTTCCCTCTTCCTTTTTCAAGGTTACCCAGCACGGTCTACACTGAAAACTGGAGATTTACAGCAGAAAAACAAAATTAAATCAATTCTGTGTGTTATCTCTCAGAAACCTCTTGGGAACTTTCAGTCTACAAACCTTACAAAACTACCAGACAGATTTCTGGTGCTAGTTTTTCCCAAAGACTTGCTACCTTACCGGAAATGACTGGATAACACGCCATCAAAAATGCAAGGATTGTATATATGGATGCAGGACCCCTGTCCAGCCCATGTGTAACACACACATACAAGTACATGTACAACAAACAGGTCATACAAGGAGACATCACAACCATAGCGCCAGCATGCACACACGGATGCAGCTGCAGGTGGAAATCACACAGCCATTGCGTGGCACAGCCGGATACACACGTGCGGCCCATTAAGGGAGTGCATGCATTTCAGGTCATGTGCCAGTGCTCAGTTCATGTAGTTAGTTCACGTTCAGTGAAGAGAAGCAAAAAGGAGGCAGCCAAAATAGTTTGAGTGTTTTCCTCTCTCATGCAACATATCTTGCTTTAGTATTTCTCTCTTTCTGAACACCAGCAAATAAACACTCAAAAGGAAAGTTCATCCTTTCTTCTTCCCCTTCAATCAATGTAAGGAAACATTTCAACTAAAATTTTGAGAATCTTATCGAACCTTTGAACAAAATTGATGGTACTTTGAAATTCAAAATGCAGAAGGTGGCCCTTTGAAATTTTGCTGATCACAAAAAAGACCACAAAACCTCTTAAAAATTTTATTTACAGTTAAGTTATTAGGAGAAGTTATAGATTAGCATACCCTGCTGTTATAAAATACATATTTATGAGACTTGGATGAATAATTCACAGAACCAATGTACTACTTTGCTCCTGAAACGATATTTTCAATCAGATTTATATGTTACTTGAAATTACAAAACCAGTGCATTTGTGATTAAGATTTTTATTTTATGGCTTGCCTGTGACTGGTTCTCAGAATATTTGATTTTCTAGTTGTGGTGGTGGGTCAGATAAATCATGTGCTGCTATTGCCTTGCTTTGATTTGACTAGTAAAAGAATTTCTCTGAAATAGTCATATAGGAGGACAGAATATGCAGTTTCTGTGAATACTTGTGCATGTGATTTAGAAATCTGTTTTTTACAAACATTTCTGCCAGTGTGATTTGATTATAGAAATATTTGAACAAAAGGAGTATAAACTGATAGCAATCATGCCAAAGCAAAATGTGAACAAATATTTAGAAAAAGGTTTTTTTCCCCTGTATTGTCTTAGCTAGAGAGAAACCAGGGTATTTTTTCAATCCTTTTCTATGTAATGAGACTAGAAGCCAGTTTCTATTCTGCTTTGACAGAACTATCTGCTCAGTGTTTTTCAAAGAAATAAAGTATTTTCATCTATATGTGCCTCACTTCAGAAAAACGAGTAATTTTTTCTTGTACCTAGGATGAGTCAAAGAGTATGGCTTATCACAGGCATTTCACCAGGAGGAAAGGGGAAATTAGTAGCATCCCTTCCAAACGAATATTAAAGCCAGGACTGCAAATTATTTGTTTTGCTTGCACTGCTGAAACTGAGGGAAAAAAACTTCTGTTGATGATAATTGACAAGTTTAACAACATTGCTTCAATTTCATTGTCCAAAGGATGATCTAACATGGCACAGCAAACTGAAGAATTCTTTTCTGTGTTGAAGCAGTGTTGTTGTGCAGGTCCTGCTTTGTCTTTTCTGGTTTCGCCTTTTTCTTTTCCTTGGGGATGTTCAGCATTCCAACGAGTGGAATGTCGGTCTAAGATGAAGAATGGGTGGCTGGCAGATGAGACACTCTGCTAGGGCTCAGCTGCTCTTGTTTTGAGCCCTGCCTCAATTCTCTGTGTTAACTTTCGCATATCCCTTAGAGCTTTTTTTTTTTTTTTTTTTTTTTTTTTTTTTTTTTTTGGTCTGTAAAGCAATTAAAATAATGTTTTCCTATTTTTTTGTGAGGTCAATCTAAAGTTAGTGTGATGCAGAAGAGACTGTAGAATGGGTCCTGATGTTAAACACAAACAAAACCTTCTGCACAGATGTCATTGTGTGACTAAGACACAGGCAAGTGTTATATTGTCTGAGTCTCATACCATCAATCTCTGAATGTCAAACTGTCAATATTGCATCAAAAATTTTTGGAGTATTTTAGATTGCAAGACATTTTTCTAGAAACTTAAAAATATTTTTATGAAATCTCCCTTTTTACCAGCTGAAATTCTAATAAAAGCCACTTAAATAAAAACGCTTATGCTCTACTTGTAAAACAAAGGCAGGAGAGATGGTACAAAGAGCCATTTCTCTCTTTTGTGACTCTTTCCTACAAATTGTTCGTGTCTTTGAATGACTAATATGCAGCGTTGGGGGAAGGGGAGACGGTCCCTGCAGGACCTCCGACCTGGGGGCGCGCGAGAGATGTTCACTCAGAGGGACACGAGGCGAGAACTCTTTATTGTAAAATCACAAGGCTTTTAAAGGCTTCTGAGGGGAAGGTACTGGAACTGGGAAAGGATTGGGCAAGGTCTCTGCAAGCGGAAGTGACTTCCATGGGCAGCTATCAAAAAGGGAAAACGAAGGGACCAGACCCAATAGAAAACCAAAGATTGGGGATAGACAGGTGAGGAAACCAATGGGGGTAGGACAGGGGCGGAAACCAACAGGAGCCGCAGCTGTGGCGCGGAAGGCTGCACCGGCGACGCGAGACAGAGCGGTCCCGAGCACAGTGCGGCTCCGGCTCGGACCGGCGGGATCGTGCCAGCTGGTCCCGGCTGCCGCTGCCGAGGCAGTGGCGGCAGCCACACCGGCAGCTGCGTCGGCAGTGGGGTGGGGGGAAGGGTCGCCCCCCGGCCGGGGCTGTCCCGTCCTGGACCGGTGGGCGCAGCCCCGGCGCTGCCCGGCAGCGATAAGCCTTGGCAAAGTTCCGGCTGGTGCCGCCGCGGCACTGCAGGGAGACAGACAGTACCTGTGCCTGAGCAGCAGTGAGGACTCATCGGCAAACAATGCCACCGGTGAAGACAGGGGAGGGGTGTCATCATGCAGAGAGGGGCTACAGAAACTTTCTGAACTAAGCACTGCACAGAGAAAACGCGTAGCTTTCAAACTCCCATAACCAAAGTCTCTTGTGTATGTAGTTGGTCAGATTCAGGCTGCTTCCCAGCGCTGTCCTCCTCCGAGGTCCATTCAGCACTTTCCGCAGACTATCATCCATTAGGAATTTTCATGAGGAAGATCAGACTCCCTCAGGTGACCCAGGCTTTGAGTATTGCAGAGAACTCTCTCTGCAGGTGGGAGAACACATTGAAAACTTTTGCAAAAGGCAGGAAAGTGTTTGTCTTCCCCAAGGCTCTGCAAATCACTGTGGCAAGGACAAGAGGCTCTTTTTGACACCGTCTTCAGGACAATGTCCTTCTCTGCGATGGTCACCTAGCTAATAAAATTAACAGCATGATGAGCTGGTCCTGTGAGATAAAATAGCATAAAGCATCAGACTGTTTTCATGAAAACTGGCTCCAACTCTATACCTGAAATAGGTGTATTGGACAGAATGAGAACATTTTGTGTGTGTGTGTGGTTTGTTTGTTTGTTTGTTTGTTTGTTTTAAAGACAATGATGATAAGATCTTCATACTTTTTATTGAATTATGAGGATGGCAGTGACATCACTGATAGGAGGTTGTCTTTTTCATAACATGAAGACTCATGAGGTAGTTTACTACTGAAAAGTGATAGTGTGTTAAGAACCAAGTGTATCCATGACTTTACCCTTATGACTTTGTGGTAATTTTGGCCTTAGTTTTAGCTAGGACTAGATTAAACCTTAATTTTAGTGCTCCCAGAGAGTGTTACATAGGTTAGAGGGACAAGCATCACCTGGTTTAAGCAACCAAAGGGATATTTTATATCATCTGACATCAAAACAGGTATGAAAGCAGGTGAGGGAGGTGCCTCTGCCTCTTTTTCTTCATGGCTGGGGTAGGCACAGAACGCTGCTGCTGCTCTGCTCAGTTAAGCCCTAGGACTGCCACTTGCCACTATCTTATCTTAGGAAAGTAAAATGTTTATTCTTAGTTTTCTCTCTGCTTGGGTCTGTCCCTTGGGAGGTTAAACTCCCTTGGGTGATTTGTGTCTGCAGTAGTGAAATTTGTGTTCAGTGGGAGTAGAGAGTTATTGTTGTTTCTTTTTACCTTTTTATAGATGTGTTATCTTGTAGATTAGTTTTAATTTTTTCTTTTTTTGTGTGTAAATGTATAACCCAGTTTTTGTTTCAAGTTTAAGTTTCCAGTTTTTTCTCCATTTTCTCAGCAGCAAGAAGGAGCTTTTGTTGCTTTGGTTTATTCTTGGCATTTTACCAAGGTTTTAAACCAAAACAGACTTTGATGCCTTTACAGAAATACATAGATATGTATATATATATGTGTGTGTCTGTGTGTATATATATATATATGTGATGTGCATATGTATGTCTGTGTGTGTGAAGGTGACATGCATATTTGGTGATTAAAATAGAAATGTAGAAGTCCTCGTGTGCTGGTTTTCATCAATTTTCTCTTTGGAAAAGAGCCAGTGTATATCTGGGTTGTAAATACAGTGTTTTGGTCTAATTTTGCATGTGTGTATATATTGGTATGTTGAATATATAAATATAATCATCCTCAGATTCATTCATATGAATGTGTGGGAACATACCCTAGATGTTCACCTCTTCAACCCTTAGTCTGACTGTACCCACCCATGCCTGTGGGCAAAAGAATGCTGGAATGTATATGAGATCTTTCTTTGATTTTGTTTCTTACAATGTCAAAGTACTGGCACTTGTCCAAGCAGAGATATGAGTGAATCTGGCAGACCATAGTCTAAAATTAGTTCTCTCTACATGTATTTGTCCTAGTTTTTTTGTTTGTTTGTTTGTTTGTCTTTGCAACAGACTCGGCCACACTGAGCTTGTACATGTGTCATGTAACCACTGCAGTTTTGCAGGCTGCTGAACACATTTTCTTTGGGTTTTTTTTTTTTTTTCCACTTTCATAGATGTTTCTAGGCAAGTACTTTTACTTTTGAATAAGTTTAAGGATGTTGACTGTGTTAGTATAAAAAATGTGTTGCCCTTGATGATCTTCAAAATTTCACTTCCATATTTAGTGACTTAGTTAGAATGAAGGCTGTGAAGGATGTTGGCTCTCAGTCCATCAGTGGTATAACAGAATGATTTGTGTAGGACCCTTGGATGTAATTACGTCATTCTTGGCCATCTGTATTTCTGGGCTTTTTGTCTATTTGAAAAGGATACCTTCGAATTGAAATTATGGCTTCTTCCAGTGACTGGAAACCTTGCTGGTTTTAAGGTTGTTTTCAAACTCCTTTGAATGTGAAAAATGTCTGCTTCTTTGTCTGTATATTCTTTACTAATCTGCAGAAACTATCAGCTCAAAAATCATGGA
The DNA here is from genome assembly GCA_035583235.1 of Hafferia zeledoni. Classification (NCBI taxonomy): domain Eukaryota; kingdom Metazoa; phylum Chordata; class Aves; order Passeriformes; family Thamnophilidae; genus Hafferia; species Hafferia zeledoni. The sequence continues at coordinate 30,138,411 of JAWWEV010000043.1, forward strand.
TCAGACTCCAAAATTACTATATTTAAGATGGGGGGTGGGGGGAGAGGAAAGATCACAATGGTTTTCATTTGCCTTGACTTTATTTTATTTCTCATGGAAAACTTCCTGTTTGTAAGAACATCAAGCCCATCATTAGCTGTATGTGCATACACTCATATCTATGGATATATGCAAGTCTACCTTGTTCATAGTTGGTGGAGTTTCCACATAGACAGTAAAACTGTCTACAGTCTTGCACAATTAAGGCTTAAATCTACATAATTAAATTTGGTCTTGTAAGTGAACTAGGAAAAAAAAAAAAAGAAAGAAGGGAAAGAGAGTAAGGAGATTTTCTAGTGCCTGTACAATGAGAATTCAGTAGCTCCTGTCTAGTAGTTATGCTTCTAGCCTCAATACCCCTAAAAGAACTCTTGAGACTCTGTTTCTGCAGAATGCTGCTTGCCAGACAGAGGACAATAGTTCTTTGGATTCTGTGTACAGTGTGTAGGTAACCTCCACACAGTCCACATATCTAGTGGGTTGCTGCCTACTGGACTTCAAGAAAAACTTGGTTTGTATTTGCTCATATGATACAGAGAAAAGTTGGTATAAACTTAAAGTGGTATGTTTCACTTTCTCACCTTTCAGAGCTGATGAAGTACATTGAAGTCCTGTAAAGCTGATGGAATAATCTAGGGTAAAATGAGGCAAATAATTGTCTGCCCCAGCCAGCTTTGCAGGAAAAAAAAAAATCTAATTAATATAATTTACAGACTATTACAATAATGAAAGAATAATAGAGAGAGGCAAAGTGCTTTTATTACTGATAAATTTTAGAGTAAATGGGAAAGGCAGATCACCTGGATTTATGGTCAGCTTGTTTTAACAAGTAACATGAAACCAAATTAACAAGGAAATGTGTATCTAAGAATATTGGTGGGCCATATTTGCACATACATGGTTTCCAGGTGTTGTCCAACTGAAGTTTATTTGCAGAGAACCTATGAGTTCTATGCTATTTATTCATTTATACCTTTGGTCAGTGTAAACTTCACTATTACAAGTAGCTACATCAATACATTCTTATTCTTCAAACAGTTTAAGTGTGTACGAGTTTAATAAGATTCAGAATGCACTTAATTACCTTAGTGTATAACAAGGGTTATATCTTGTGCTAATGTTTAAAACTATTCAAATTTTTCCTTGAATTAAGGAATAGGTACCAAAAGGTCATCTGTGTTTGTGGCGCTTCCTTTCCTTAATAACAAATTTCTGCTGTTACTGATTTGTTCATTACAAAAAACAAATCAGCGCTGTGAGAAAGTAAACAGCCTCATTTTTCTACAATTATAAAAGAGTAACTGTGTAGGCTGGCTTAATTTGCACGCAGGTGAATTAATAATAACTTGATTCTCAGATTTTTGTCTTTATGCTTTCTGTACTCAGTAACTGAGTGCCTCCACTCTGTTTATTTCTACTTCTGATGTCTCATTCTAGCATTTCTCACAAGCTCTTCCCACACTTTAACATATTTTCTTTTAGGATTTAAGGTCCAAAAGATTGCAGAATGTCAGCAAATAAGAGGATTGCTATATGTCTTTTTGACGTAAATGCAACAAATTCCACCAGGAAAAGTTGCCACTGTCAAAACAGGTAAAAGCTTTGACTGCTGTTTCATTTTATCTGGGCACTAACTAGAAAGTTATACCATACAGGATTGATTCAGAAGATCAGTTTTGCACAACAATTCAAGCTGAAGTTTTTGTATGTGTATACAGATGTGCCTACCCTAGACTAAAATATTAAAAAACCCGTATTTTAACTGTCAAATATTTAAAGGTGATCTTATTAGTGGGCATGGACATTGAGTACTAGGTCTTTATATTAAAATGCACTTTTATATTTGCAAAGGCATGATACTGCTGAACTGTATCATAATTTATATCAGTGTTAGGTCTCTGCCTAGACTGCTTTTGTATTCAGAGGCACTGATATATAACAACTGCATAACTTTTATATATATATTCCCGCCATCCCTCACCCCCACCCCAGGTGGTAGCAGTACAGTTGTTCTTGCTTCTTTTCTTTTTATTTATTTATTTATATATCTGTTTTAATTTCCCCCGTGGCCTATTAAGTATACACCGCTGTGCAGAGCCTGCTTGGCTCAACAGTCAGTCCAACAGCTGACGGATGCTCGGGTGGTTTGCTTAAAGCAAAAACAGAATGAGGATTGATTACAAGCTAAGCAAAACTAACCTGCTTGCCTCAGACTCTGCAGTCCTTTCCAGGCTCTCACCCTCTGGTTTGAATTGCCCAGAGCTAAGGAAAGGTGTGTGCGGGGAGTCTGATTTTGAGGGTTAGCACTGATTTTGGCAGTCCCGTGTCTCGTGGGGAGGGCTGATACTCTTCAGCACCACGGACAGAGCCTCATCCTGTGGCTCCAACCCGCCGATACACAGCTGGCCACCTGTGACTGACGGGATCTCATCTGCAAGAGCTATTTTTTTCTTCTGTACCAGCTGTGACCATCCATATTGACTCTAAGACGTAGCTTGCACCAATAAAACACATTTAGAGGGCTGAGGAGGAGCTCCTGTCTCTCTCAGTCTTCTTGATGGAGGCTTCATGTTTATTTTCAAAATTAGAAGGTTGGAAATTTGGAGTTGAGGGACACTGGCCCTGCAGAGCATGAAGTCTGCATGAAGATTCCATTGTCAAGGAAATATCAACCTTTATAAGTCTAATGGCACTGTCAGCAAGGAGTGTTCCTCCTTGCACTTCAAAATAACAGGGACTACATGAAGAAATTTGGCCTTACAGTGTTTCTCTTGAGGTGTTGCCTGTAAACTATCCCAGTGCAGACTTCATAGCTCTAAGGCATTAGCCTGTGCTCTCATAGCATTTTAAAAATGGAATCTGAGTATATCTTATGTAGACTGCAAAGCTACAAAGCTATTCAGAACAGGTTTTTTTTGTTTTGTTGTTATTTTTCTCTTTCTCTCTCTCTCTCTTTTTTTTTTTTTTTTCCATTCACAATGCTCCTGTCCCATTGACCCTGTTTAGTAATCATAAATGTGCACCAAACTGGACAGAATGCTATTTGAAGAGGATAAACATATTTCTTATGTAAGAGCAGATCTGCTTTGGTAAATCTAGAATCCAGATTTCACTTCACTTTTGCATCCTCCACTTCCACCCCTGCAGGCTTTGATACTGCCAATAGCAGACTCTGTTTCTGGCCACTTGTAGCAGGAGAAGGAGGAGGAGAAGGAATGCTTCCAGCACACTCTTTCCCCTCATGGCAGCAGAAGCTTCTCATTGATTTAGTTGTTAAATAATTCAGAGGCAACAACCATCTGTTTAAGTGGATGTCCTGTTTCATGTCTCCCCAGGGAAAAAGCAGCAATCCAGGCGGAAACATCAAGTGTAATTTGCAGACTTTCTTACATAAAGACTGTCTAACGATCAAGATATTTTACTTCTACATTTTCTTTCCCTTGAGCTGGAACTTGCTAAGTCAGACTTTGGTACACGGGAGACTGGTTATAAGTGAGGGACAGTGGTCTTCCCATGAATCAACTCTTAGGAAAAAGAATGATAAAGATAAAAAAAGTTCAGTTCCATAGACATTCTTGAGAGTTTAAAGAATAAAAAAGTAGGTGTGGGAGACTGGATTTCAGGGTCTTTCAGATACCTACTGCATACATGTACTGTGATGCAATAATTTTTCCACATGCCCACTAGCTTAGTTCTTCCAAATCTGTGTCAAAATTAAGCCATTTTGATATCTGATTCACTCTATGGCAATTAGAAACTAGTTTTTTAAAGCTAATTAATGATTAATGATCCAAAATCATAGAATAATAACAATCTGAGTCCACACTCAGATTAATTACTCAGTTTAGTAATTCTCCATTCTTTAAAACTGAAGAGTCGGTGAAAGAATGATCTAGTGTGTCCTTTAGGGCTGATAATGGGCATCTGTGAAATGTGATAAGCAAACATGTAAAATGTGTCTGCGTCTCTGATATTCAAGTTACTTTCTATTTGGTTTTGGCAGGATCATTACTTAATTGTGAGACAGACTCATGCCAGGACCCTCCTCTCTTTCTGTCCCTCCAAATCTGAATAGGTAGTTCAGGTAATTTTTCCACTCTGGTGTAGGGAGTTTCTGTGTCAAATCAATGTTGAAAGAGTGGAAGAGGAAAGAAACTTTGCCTGTGTTCAAATATATTTTTCAGTAATGAGAAGAGAGAGACAAGGAGAACCATGTGCAAGAAATACAATCAGAAGACAAATAAGAAAACATTAGTACCATTATGATAATACTTTATAATTTATAATTCAGGTAATGTATTAATTTCTCACTGGACTGTTAGTCACAGAGTACTTTGGGTTACTCATGGGGAGCTGCTGCTTTTTCAAATTTTCCAAGTCTCAGGAATTCCAAAATACTGCCTTTCAATCTAGGATTCACCTCACATAAGTAAATTGGTTTAATGGGAAGGCATCAAGCCTTGTATAGTTGCTTGCCATCTGTAGTTAATGGGGAGAGACAGACACTTTCAGAAGGCAACTCATTACATCCTATACCCAGGGGGCCAATGTAGAGGAGCTCAGTATCATTCAAGAGCTGCCTGTATTTCTATATCGGTGCCTTTCCAGAACATGTATGACTGTCTTAACCTAAACCACACAATTTGAGAACTGTAGCATTATGTGGGGTAATCCTACTTGTTTTAAGTTCCATGTTTTACATGCAAGTCAAAATACTGAAAGAGGAGCACCAGAATTATTGAGACACTAAACTTCAAACTGATTCCTTCAGTGTTCCTTATAAATTCAGATTTTCTCAGAGCTTCAGTGTTATGGAGCATACATGGTTAAACAGATAAAAGTAAATTCACGTCAGCACTTACTGCATTCTTTACTGTTGTGGGCTGCTCCTTCTGGCATGTGGTGGAGTCCAGTCATGTTTCTAAACCATCTTTTTTGAGTCTCTTCTCTCATGCCAACTCCTCTGAAAGCTGAAATCAACCTCCCTTTAAACTAGCTTGCTTTGACTTTGTCCCATGATCTAACAGAATTTCTCTGTTTTAAAAAGTTTTCATATTCATTTCCCACTTTTGTCTTGGTTCCTCTCCTTGGGCTGGAGTTTTCTTCAGGCTGTATCTACCTGCTGCACCATAGAGTCATTCACAGGCTACAGTGTGGATGTCTGCTACACTCTTGTCTTCCATGGGCTGCAGTGAGATAGCCTGCATCACCATAGTCCTCTCCATGGGCTGCAGGGTTGTCTCTGCTCTGGCACGTGGAACACCTCCTCCCCCGCCTTCTTCACTGACCTTGGTGTCTGCAGGGTTGTTTCTCTTGCATTTTCTCACTCCTCTCACAACTGCTGCATTTTGCACTTTCTTAAATATGCTATTACAGAGGTGCTACCAACATCATTGATGGGCTCAGCTTTGGCCAGCTTAGAATCACAGAATATGCAAAATTAGAAGGGACCCACAAGGATCATCAAGTCCAACTCCTGGCCCTGCACAGTACCATGACCAAGAGTCATACCATGTGCCTGAGAGTATTGTCCAAATGCTTAGTGAACTCTGTCAGGCTTGGGACTGTGACAATTTCTCTGAGGAGCCCGTTCCAGCACCCAACCACTCTCTGAGAGAAGAGCTTTTTTGTAATGTCTGACCTAAACTTCCCATTCACTCAGGTTCCATCAATGGTCACAGTGGGTTGATCTTGGAGATGCCTGGAACTACCTCTGTCTGACATGGGGTATGCCACTTGTCTCTTTTCACAGAAACCAGTCGTGCAGTTCTCCTCCACCCTCCTCCCCTGCCAACATCAGGACACTCAAATCCAATACGCCTTCTAATGTTATAAGACTCTTGTGCTGGTATACCTGGAAGATAACAGCACCTCAGTATCTCTAAGATGTTAGATAGAAGTATTTTTCTGTATTAGTGATATAAGAATTGATTTGTACCCGTTCTCACATTGCACGCTGAAGAACATAGGAGGCAATTTGGTATCTGCTTTAAGAAACTTACGTGTTAATGTTGCCTACTGATTATTTTGCGTATACAAAATTGTTTTCAGCAGACTGAATGAGTATTGTAAAATGAGTTATTGCCTTCTGTCTGCACAAAACCCACAATGATCTTTCTTCTCTGGAAATCACCACAGTCTTCCTAAATGTTAGCTATTTTCACAAATAAACTTTGAGAAAGTGGTAAGTTTAACTTCTCAGCAGGTAATATTCTGGACTACCATACAGTAGTACTAGTAAATATGAGTTGATGTCCCTCTGTAACTGCAATGATAAGGATTTGCAGTTCAGTTGTAACTATTCTTAAGAAGTTCAAAGTAGGTGTCACCAGCTTATTTCTATAGTATATCTAAGCATGAGCTTGAACAAAGATATCTTTCATGTCTAACCAGTTTCAAGATTTTTTTACAAGTCAAATTTGTTTTCTATGTATTTTTGTTTTATTTTCTAAAATAATACAAATTTTAAATGCAGACTGGGTTATAGCATACCTAAGGAACATCAGTGCTGGTTTTGATCTCAGCATCTCCTGGTTTTCTCATAATTTTAGTATTCCTTATCTGTCTGCAGATATCAATTACTTTCTTATTGTAGCCTCTTATCTTGAGAGTCACATGAATGTTGTGGATTAGAGATTTGAATATAATGAAAAGTTAAGTGGTTTTGGTTTCCATGAGAATGTTTTTCATCAAACTTGTCATCTGGCAACCCAGCAATTAATTTGTGGTAGATTTTTTTTTCCTTGTATATGACTACCTACATCCTAAACACTCCATAAGGTCTCACCAGCTAAATACTCTTTTACATATTAAAAAAAATATTTACTACTTCATCAAATTTGCAATCTAGTAGTGATTTATATATATATATATATAAGTGAAAGAGATGCATGAAATTTTGTTTTGTCATGTGATATCTTTGTAATTGCTAATACAGTTGCTTCTTTTTTTCCAGATTTGAATAAATAAACACTTATGCTCAGATTTCTGTATTTCACTGACATGCCACTAATATGCATAATGCATACACAGCATGCATTATAATCTGTATCTGAGTAGTAGATATTTGTAATATTAATCTAATCCTTTGAATAAGAAGCCATGTAATGTATCTGTACATAATCAGGCAACTTTTTATCCTGCTGTGCATGTGATCAGTAGTTTTTAAAGCTGACAGTCAGAAAGGTTTCCATTTTCAAATATTTGATCTCTCTCCATAGCCAGGAAACAAAAGGAAAGAAATATTCTGTACCTCTCTCTGTTTTTCCCCTTTCTGCATGTCCCACTTTGCAGCAAACAGATGGAATAGAACTATTCTTTGCCTAGTTACATTGTAGTAAAAGGCAGGACAGACTTGTGACTGAGCTGAGGGAGCTATGACCATGTTAGCATTGTGCTTGTGAATGAATTATGGTGCCAGGGAATAGAAAAATGTTTGCATTCTCACCCTTCACATTTTATTGACAGAGGGATGGTTTATGGCTCTCAAAACTGTTTACAACATGCTGAGGATTGTAACTCCAGATTGAAAAACATTCAGGTTTTTTTTACATTTAGATGATTCCCTAAATCTTGGTAGGATTTCATTTGCATAAAAATTTTGAAGAACAATCTAAATTATTTGTTATCAAATATATTCAGTTGCACTCTGCCAGCTTGAATTTTGTGCTGGCACTCCAAGGTGAAGTGACCAGCCCCAGCAACCCTGCTCAGCCATGTAAGGATCCCAAGCTTCCATTTCAACCAGGAGGCCAAGAATGCAAATGGACACAGCACATCACTGAGGCACTGTCTCTGAGGATAAATCTCTCAGCAAGGGTTGTTTAGTCAGATAGTGCCAGAGTAGTTGTGCCAGAAGACAGTAGCAGTTTGTGCTTCAGAACTCAAAGGATCAGCAAATGGCTGGGTGATATTTCTGTCCTGGATATCCAAATACTTATGTTGTAAGTAAGCATTTCAGTACTTTTGTTTCCACTTAGTGCATACTTACCATCATTAAAAATACTGTAAAGAAGTGATTTGCCTTTAAATAAAAATGAATGTTGGAGTTGACAGTTGACATTTAGGAGCTCTGCTGGGAGTGTAGCTGCATGAAAAACACTTTTCTAATCTGAATATTTTTGATAATTATGGTTATGCTCCTATAGTCTTATATCACATAATTCTAAACAGAAAGCTCTTAAGGAAAATTCTGAACTGTAAGATTGTCATTTTAAATTTAATGCATTTCTTAAAAAGAAAAATAATCTCCATGACAAAATGGTTAATTTCTGCAGATGTGAAATGCTTCACTGAAATAAATCCCAAACTCTTCACAACAGTAAGTCTTTATTTTACACTTCTCAAGAAAACAACACTTTATGGACCTCTTAAAATTAATGTTGCAAGTGATGCCAAACATGCATTTCTATCTTTTTTTTTTTTTTTTTTCCAACCAGGACTTAGATAGATAGCATTTACAATATCTTCTCAATCAGTACCCACATATCGCAGTGGATTTGACCCTTCTGTCAAGTGGGTTCCCTGTTGTAGAAAATTCTGTTTATTTGTACCATTACAATAGCCAGGAAATTAATGGAATTTGTATCTCCTATGATCATCTTCTAAGCCTACAATACCAACTTTACCATGCTCTATAGTAATACGAAAAATACAAGCTATTTATAATCCTCTGAGATCTCTTTCTAGTAAGTAAGTACTTATATTAATAAATACAGCAAAATGCATTTCTTTCATGTCAGTGCTTCCATAATACAATTGCTTTTCTGAGGACATTTTGCAGCTTGCACACTAACTGGAATTGCATTCCTTGTCTGTCTTTATTGTTATCAAGTGATGAGCTCCATAGACAAGTATGTCCCTTCCTTCAAAGAAAAAGAGTTCTAAGGACTTGAATGGCAAGCCAAAGTTTGCAATCAAATTATTTTTTTCAAAATCCATCTTTATTATAGATGTACATGGTGCAAATTAAGTCTTAGTTCTGGTTTGCCCTTGGACTCCCAGTGTAGGTCCAAGTGCCTGTTCATGCAGCAGGTCATTCTGATCAGATCATGTACAAAGGGAGCAAAACACACACAGATTTATCCTGGAGCACCTATTCTCTCCAGGGGTTTTCCTAAGCCAAATAAATACCCTTTAGAATGACAATTGATTCTAGCAAACTGGTGATAATACAGATGGAAAATGACCAGAAGATAGTGATACACCCTCATGCCTGCTTTTAATTTTTGTGCAGACAAGACCAACTTGTGAGCACAGTCAGTGCTTCAAAACATGTTGGAATATAAAAATCTTGACACACAGCCCTTCTTTCTCTATTGTGACAGGGCCAAACAACGGCATTTTGCTCTTTAGCCCTTAGGTTCAGAAAGTTGTTGTCATTCTTTGTAAAGCACTCCAGTTTTGATTTAGCTGCTTGGAATGCTCTCATGGGCTGTCATGACAATTTTAGTGATCCCACTGAAGGCAAACAGTCCATGAGGACTGTTAAACTGATGTTTATTATTAAGAAGAGGTGTACTGTGGAGTCCCCACATTGCTGGGTAGTGTTATACTGAGGTTCTGCCTGAGAAGGTGAGTGGGTTTTGCACTGGCTGGTTTTTGGAAGGTTAGAATACCTAACTTCAAATTCAATAAATTTCAGTAATAAAGGTGTCTGTCATAGTTTGGCAAGTGTTATACCTAGTCCATTATGCAAAGAAAAATTTTTTTTTGAAAGGTGAAAAAACATTCCTGGTTAATACCCTAAGAAATGAACTGCTGAGAAGCTGTCATGACAAAAAGTAGACTGCTCTTTTTTAACAGCTTACTCTAGCAAGGCTGTGTTTAATGATATGGAAAGTAGTTCTTAGTATCTCAGCATCACTGCCTTTACTGTCAAGTAAACATTCATTTCTGTGACTTGAAATGGATTCTGTAGCAACTCTGTGCAACATTTTATGAATGTGTTTTGAAAGCCAAGCATTGTTGCCATGTGAGTTCATGGAACTCACATGGTAGCTTCAAGAATTACATGAATTTAAACTGCATGAAGCCCTAATTGGAGTGAACATGATGATTCAGATAATTCCTGAGAGTCTTCTATAGAAAATTGAACATTGCATATGTTATTGTACAACAAAATCACACATTTACTTCTATTCTCTAGGTATTCATCTGCAGCAGAACAGTTTTCCCTTAAAGCACTGCTGTATGCTAAGGCTGACAATTTGTGTGTGATTGCAGTGTACTGGTCTTTAATACTATAATTATCATATGGTACTTTGCTTCCATAACAGGCCTGCATGACACTGGAAGTGAATAGTGACAATGGATATCCCATGGCAACTCAGTAACCCACCTATGCTATGCTGGATGTTGCTCCTACTGAATTCAAGGGCAATGTTTCCAATTATATCAATGTGAACAGTACTGTGTCTGTCTGTGTGGGAATAAAAATGAAAGGCAAAGAAGAAAGGATCTGCATGAATCACATACAAATTATCTTCTCAGTGTTTGATTTTAATAAAAGGTTGTTGGAAAAAGGAAAGAAAGGTAAAATTAGGAATGTAATTTAACCGTGGTTAAACTGTTCGTGCCAATATAATTTCATCACATGAACTTCCTTTTGTAATAAAACAATAGAAACCTTAACAATTGTCCTGCCTGAGGTCTGCCTTCCTCTCCCTCTGGAGCGTCTGGCCTGTCAGCTAAGGGATTGCAGGCTTTAGTGTCTGGCTTTGTGAAAAGCTATCTGGTGCATCAATGTTCATTGCTGATACTGTGTCAGTTGGACCTGTGGTAGACTTCCACCCTGCCATGGCAAATGCTGTTGTCTGCCTAGAGCGGCTCCTCATGACCAGAGATCTGCCTGGTTGGCCTTTCTTCATTACGATACTTCCTTTTCTTCCCTGCTCTCTCCAGAGTCTCCTCAGATTCACAAATCCAGGTACTCTCTCACACAGACAATTATTTTGTGTTTCCATACTTCAATTCATTTTCTTTTGCTGCAGTGATCTGCTGTCTGCTTTTGACATCTGCCTCCCATCTGGATGGACTGTCATTTTTAATGAAGTATCTTTCAGAAATACATAAGAGCTTACATGTGGGACAGAACCATTTGCAATCCTATAGGTTTCCATATTTATGCTAAAGTGCTCTCTATACCCTGTATCAAATTCTTATCTCATGCTAAATTCATGCAAAATGAAATTAAAAATGAAAATAAAGGCAATGTTAGGATTCAAGCCACACTCATGTTTTTGAACTTTACTTTCAGAATTTCTTAAAAAAATATCATGATGGAAAGTTCAAAAAACAGAGATGGCATATGTACATGAATGCAGGAACTCATAACAGATGAGATTTTAATGAACAAGACATAATTCAAAAGTAATTCTAGTGCATCAAAATGAAAATTACAACACAAAGAGAATAGGCCAAAAGATCAGAAACTCATGGAATTTACTTTCTTACTCTCTTGGTGCTTAGGTGTAGTACTTTAGATAAAGTTCTAGAGTTTTCAGATATGAAGTATTATTAAAGCGCAAAGCAACAGCTTAACTTTGAAATGTTGATGAGGTACTGTAGACTGAAGAACATACTGGACATGAAATAGGGGATAATATTCTTAAAATATGGTTAGGTGTAATTATTTTCTTTTATTTCATATAGATTTCTCAATTTTCTTATAATTTTTATATATGCTGCTTAGTGAGTAATTCAAATATTTTACTATCAAAATGAAAAAAGGAAGAAGTAAAAAAAGGAGAGAGGGGAATGATTTATTTTATCAAAATTATGTGAAGCTTCCATTTTAAAATAAATAATAATAATAGTAATGATAATAATAATAATGTGACTTTAGTGTATTTTTGTACTTATTAAGAAAATATAGATTAAAGCAATGTCAATAAACTCACTGTGTTTAACATCATTTATGCAACCTTATGTTACATTAAACCCAGTTATATTTATTTATGAAATCAAAGTAAACATTTATCCAAAACACCCAAGTGTATATTTTTGATTAAACCAGAGGTGTGCACACACAAAGGACTTTCATGCATATTTGTTTGTGGAGGGGTTTGCCTTGTTGAAAGAAAAAGTCTCTATTATTGTAGTTACATAATTTCACTCTGGGATTAAATTATTTCTCACATTTTTCCTGAATTCCCCATGATAGCCTTTTCTGTTAAAGACAAGTAGAAATGCCAATAAAGGGGTGTTTGCAGTAGTGTCAGAAGTAAGTGGGAGTTTGGAATGTGGTGAACAATAGTGGACAAAATGCTGCATAACTCCTGTAGGTGATGCCGTGAAGAAGAGAACAATGCAAAATGAAGCACAAGGAGGAGAGATAGCTGATGATGAGGGACAATGAATGAAAAAAGAGGAGTGTGAGGGTTGAGGGCTCAGGCATAGGTGTCAGAGAAGCTAGTGAGTGATACTCAGCAAAACACATCTGAGAGCATCTTCATGTTGTAGAAGGCATCCATGGAGCTGGGGACATAGTACTGCTTGGAGGCATGACTGGTGAGGGTACAAAATTTTTTAGGAAACCCCCTTCCCAATTGTGTTTCCTCCTTCAGATGGTGGGAATGGACAGCATGGACAGGGCCAGGATGAGAAGGTGGAGTGAGTTGGTTGGGTCTCTGACAAAGGAAGAGATGAGGCTACATGTGCAGCCAAAACCTCAGCAAGAGGATCTGGAGGAGTGGGCAGAGTGACAATGACTCCAAGCTCTTGGGGTACAAATGTGACACAATCTACTTTTTGCCACAGAAGGCTCATGAGTCCATGATGAGGGGGATTTTCCCATGCCCACCTACCTATAAAGGAAATTTCTGTATGTGCCACCCACAGCCTGAGGTGCAAGTCGAGATGGATCTGAGGGCTTCTTCACACACACACACTTCACCATTCTTGTCTCCTCCCCAGATGACAGGATGTTCCATATCTTGGTGACTGGCAGAATGTAAGGGTGGGAAAACAGAGTGACTGGAAGACAGACATGTACAGGTGATTGTGGAGCCCAGTTTTGGGATGGGTGGGCTCTAAGTGGAACTGGCAACTTGAGGGGCATGCAAGGACAGTGAACTGAGAAGAAGATCCAGAGAACTGGGACTAGGTGGGCAGGGACTGCCCTGTGACAGGGCACCCAGGGCAGAGGCACACACAGGAAGACTCTGCATTGGCAAACAAGGAGGGTGGGGTACCGTGTCCACTGGCAGGAGGGAGAGAGAGGGGGAAAATGCACTTTTTACCAAGATGAAAGAAAAGAAGACAAGTCTGCCAAAGGTATCAGAATATATAAAAGAGAAATTGAAATTCAGGACAGGTCTAGTGGGGATCTGTCAAAGCTCACAACTCTCATCCTGACCAAGGGTTGTGACTGAGCCAGACCTGACTGGTTTGTGCTGCAAGGGAAAACCAAGTGAGGCCAGTCATGTAATCTGAGATCAAAACAGTCAGATAAGCCTTTGGCTCTTACAGATGGGTTGCCTTTGTTCCAATGCTTTGTCTGAACATGATACAGAACCAAAATTCAAATTAAGCAGAGTCCCATAAGCCTGCAAGGCTAATCCCATACTTTGACAAGGCTCAGAGCAAAATCCCCCCAGACAATTCACATATTGCCTCCCTGACATAGTGACATACCATGTTCAGCAGGATCACCTCTGCTCCAAAATTAAATGTGAACAGTGCAAAGATCCTTCTTCCATGCCCTGCAAGGATCAGAGCAATTGTCTGATGACTAAATCCCTTTGAAGCAGGAGTTGGATGTAGCTACACTGTGGACAGAGGAATGGAAACTGCAGTGATACAGCAGCTGCATTAGCTTGTGAAAGAAAATATAGTCCATATTCTGGAACACTCTGGTAAAGTGCAAGAATATGAGGGTTTCAAATTTTCAAATCTCCTTTGACTCACTGATACAGCATGGCCAGGTAGATGACTTCTAGAAAGAGCTGCATCTTCATATTTTCTTTCTCCCTAGCTGTCAGCACATGCTTCCTGCATTATCTTTCCCTTTCTATTTCTTTATTATACTAAGAACATAAAATACAGAGTATTTTCTGTCACTGACAAGTACTTTTCAGCCTTCAACTGGCAAAAGCAAACCTGACATTTATTTCCCATAAAAAACACTCTTGCACATCAATCAGTGAGCAGACTCAGAAATCATGGGATGTTTTCCATGGTTAGCTATTTTTCTTTCTAAGTCCCATGATTTTTGTTGTGATTATTGGTGGAACTGCAGTATTTCTGAAACAAAGACTCTGTAACATGACGTAAGGTGCCTAGTACTGACCCTTGTCCACTGCTCTCAGCCTTTCATAGGAATCAGTTTTAGGTGATATGTAAAGCTGGATGGCAACTGGGTGCCTCATTTGCTCGGAGGTAGCAGTTATAGCCTCAAGATGATCAGGGAACTTCTTGGTGCAAGATGAGGTTCCAAGGACTGCAATTTTGAATCTAGTATCCAAGTTAGGATTGCAATTTTGGAGTTGAGATGCAAGTGGGAATAAATTCTACCTTAACTTTAGCCATGTGAAAGATAGCTGTTTAGTCTAATGTTTCTTAAGACTCATTTTCACTAGGCCTAGTTCTTACATGACACACACCATGTAATGCAGTTTAACTGCTCAGATACAGTACCCTACCACGGCAGCTCTGCTACTTCTACATCTAAATTACTCTATGTTTCTCTGACTGTTATTTTTCTGTGTCCAGGTACTGTAAAATAAAGTCTGACCAAAGATTTGACTAAAGATTTTTACTCCAGATTCTGCACAATCTGGAATAAAAATGCTCTGCAGACAAGGATCAAGCTAAAATAAAAAAATAACCTGAAGAGCATCACACAAAAACTAGACAGGACTTTTCCAACACTGGAAAGAATATGTTGACAATCAATCTTGGGCCTCTGAGTTTCTCTGTGTGATAGCACAGGGAGTCTGGGAACCTCATTTCAGGCTCCAGATGAAGAAAGATGTTGTTATATTTCCGTCATGTGGACTCATTTGCTTGATTTACAGCATTAGCTTTTTATCTCAAAGTTAAAGTTGAAACAATTCTTCCTGCTCCCTTAACATCTAGACTCAGAGAACTGCAGTAATGAGAAAGTTTGATCGGGTCTTAATGACCTAGATTGACCAAAGTTGCTTCTTGATGAAACAGCTCTGCAACCCATTTTATCTTCTGTTTGCAGGAGCTAATTAAACTAATTTGAACACAGAGAAGACAGCTTCAAAATGCAAAAAGAGACATGATTGTTCCCAGAGGAGAAAAGATAATATTCACAATGTCTTTAGCCAAAATTTGGTGCTATTCAGAGTTAGACTTTGATTCAGACCCAACTAGAAATAACTAGTTATTTCCAGAAAGTTTCTGCTTGAATACTGATGAAAGTGCTCTTTTGTAAAAAGCACAATATTTCATATTTAATTCCTTAGCAATTGATTAGCATTGCAGAAACTGTACACATAATAACAATTGATTCACAGAAGGGTAATTTCTTTTATTGTGTATTACTTCCTTGCATCAAATGTTCCATTTGTGTGGGCCACATCAGGGTAACAACATCTCCATTTTCTGAATTCTGTATTTTTTATTTACCATAATTGCTTTAGGAGTAATTGATTTCTGTCAAGAACAGATGTCAGCTTCAGAAATCCTCCAGTTGTCATTGGTAGCCATTTCTTAAACTAGTCATTAGCTTAGCAGTATTGAAACTTACCTCTCAAAGAAAATGGAAATCTTTCTATGCTTGTCAGTAAACTCCTCATCAGACTCCTTTGTGAGTGATGAATAGTGTGGATATTAAATCAACATTTTTGCATAATATTGAGGCTTTCACATTTCCACACAACAATGAACACCTTCTCCTAAAAATTGCTTTTAAGGAAATTACCTCAACACATTCAGTTGCACAAAAAGGAAAGAACATTTTGATGGCTCCAGAGTGTTTTTGTTCAACCTATATGCGACACCATAAGCAAAGACAGTGAGGGATTTCTTTGTGTCTGTTAGAGGTCCCACAGCCAATAAGATGCTAATTTAATACCCATTTATTTTGTACTCCCATGTATAGCACAAAGTAAACTTAAACGCTGAGTAGGTGGGCAGGTGGTATTTTAAATCCACTTCAAGCAGTCTTCCATGACTGACACAAAGCACTGTGATTAGACTTCGAATGAAAAAATGTACGAACACTTGTGCCATTATAAAACAATCAGAGTGTTTTCTGTTTGTGACTATTTTCCCCCGGGTCATTCTTTTTTCCCCTTAGATATCAACAAAAATGTGTTTTAATGTATTTGCAGGAAAGCTTCACAGTGACAGTTTGAAACAAGAAAACTGGGACGCTGAATTGAAATATATCAGAAACTGGAAAGTGGGGAACCAGTCCAAGGAATAGTACAACTATTCCCAAATTCTAGGGTCAGGCTGATAGCAGAAGTACATCTAGATATCTGCTGTATACTTAGGATCAAACTGCACCATGAATTTTATAGATAAATACTTATTCTCAGTTACACTCAGAAACAAAACAGAGCATAGATGTAGCCTTCCTGCAAGACACTAGCTAATGAATTAAGATATCTTGTTCAGCAGAGGAAGAACTTCTGAATCCTCAATGAACTTGACACACTGAAAAGAAACAATAACCCCCTTGTTCTGTGACCACCTTCACCATGGGTTCTAAGCAAGTAGCTAAGCTCAAAAAACCCCACAAAAACCTATGAGAGAACCGTACAAAATAAGAAGGGCAAAATTGCAGATAGATGGGGGGGCAGGGAATGAGATGTTTGTGGGCAGCTGACAGATTCAATAGGAAAAACACTAAAATAGAAAGGATTCTAAGATTCTATGACACTAGAACCCTAAAGGGAGAAAGGTGGACTCAGCAGCAGATGGCAAGTTATGAGTATGCAAGATCCAAACCAGGGGCAAAGGCCCTTACTGGTGTCTTTCCTTCCTCACTGACACCTTCTGACCAGCAAAGCCTCTTCAGGTGTCTCTTCAGGGTGGTGAGCACACTAAAGGTTAGACTTGTAACGTTTGGGAGTGGTAATCAACAATTGCTTTACGCTATGAATTTGTGCGTATCTTGCTCTCAGAGTCTCTTTGCACATAGCTGTTTAGCAGGCTCCTTCAGGATCCTTTGACCCTGAGCAAAGTGACCCAAGAGAGGGCTGCAGAAGTGCAAGGTGAAACCTTGGGTTAAGTCCGTCAAAGCTAGCTCATCACTGGCAAGGATGTATAGGAAGAGGAGAGAAACATTTTTTGAATAATAGGTTTCTTCACGTTTCTGCCATTACTCCTTGCCTCTTCTTTACCAAGATTGACTGCTCCACAAAAATGCTTGGTTCAAACCTTTTTCTCACCCCAGAGGTGTTAAGGAGGAGTTAAGCTATGATAGCTACTACTGTGATCATTTAGGATGGAGAACTAGAAGCTCTTGTAAATGTGATTCAGGGGTAAAAATACTCCAGGCAAAAATGTCAAGGCTGAGTCTGCTACCATTTTGACTGGGTCTTAGACACCTCAGTGGCCCCTGATCATGCAGCAAGTTCTTACGTGGGAGACACCTGGCAGCTTGTGCTTTATGACACACAGAAATCCTTACATACTAATGATACCAAAGGGGTTTTTTATTTTTTTGATCTTTTAATTTTTTATAGATTTTAGAAGTACTTGTAACTGTAGTAAAATGTAGATTTAGTGTGCTAATATTTCTAGCAGCTTAAGTTCAATGTTTATACATGCCAACCTCTGCCATTTATCAGTAGCTCAAGTTCTTTTAGTTATTTAGTCTTTTTCCAAGGTAAAGAGCTAAAGACTATCAGAAAGGCCTGCAGAATGAGACATAAACACGGGGCAGAGTGACCCATAAGTCAAAACACTGGAAGAACTCCAGAAGCCAGAGGAAGAGGAGGACTGATGAAGAGAGGGTCTCACCAACCCCAGACTCAAATCCTAAGGAGGTGGAACCGGGGTGGGACCAGGGCTGGACCGAAAAATGCGTAATGATTGGATAGATCATATTATAAAAGCCGTGGAAATTAGAGCTTGCACACGTGCGTGTCAATATGTATTCCTGTGGACCCTCGGCCTGATATTAAAGGACATTCACTTTTTATCTTATCTCACACTAACTTGGCTCAGAGTCCTGCTTTATTGGGGTCTCTCACGGCATCACTAAGATGTGACAAAGTGCCTTTCATAAACACAGAGCCAGTGAAACAGCAATCTTCCCCACTCTTTCTCTTCCAGACTATTCGTGTTTGCACAAAACTAAGACCTAACTGACACACAAGACAAGGCAAAATATGCTAGCAAAGACATGATGTTTTTCGAATATTGAAAATATTCATGGCTTTTAATTTCTTTTTTTTTTAAGTACTATTAAGAACATGACAGCCACATCCAGTAAATCTCTTGATAATTATTAATATTTTTGTTTTTGTTCCAAGTATATGAATTAAAAGCATGATATGACAAAGTCATATACTTAGAAAGTCTTTCAAAATAAGTATTGTTAGCAGTGGGAGGTTGTTGATTATATTCACACAGCTCAGCTAGGTCTTATTAGAGGAATTTTTATGTTATGAGTGTTTATTCATATGTCATTTTGCAAATCTTTGCTATGCCTTGAACATTTCATGCTTCCACTAGCTGAAGAGCTGCTGATTTTCCAGACTTATTATTAATAAAGTCCTATGAGATTGAAAATGACATTCAGTGGCAATTAGAAGAAGGTTCACGGATCAAAAATTATGACTGAGTCTAATTAGACATTGTGTAGAGCTTTAAAATTAAAACCCACCAGTATTAGTCTTGCCAATACTGTTTCTAGAAAAAAGACTTACATTCTGCAAAAACCCCAACTTACAATAAGGGATATGTTCCTGGGGCAAATAAACTCTGTATCAATAGACGAAATAACTGCATATAAAATATGCCACCAAAACAGCATTTTCAGCATGGAAGAATAATTCAAGAACCAGTCAATCACTTTATACTGTAAAAGTCCGGTCCCCTTTCATACAGACAGGCTCTTCTGACATAACCCTTCTTGGGCTGTATGTGTGGAGATTCCTTCCTTGGCTGGGGATGCTCCCCAAGGATATGCCTCAAGAAGGCTGAGTGAAAGAGATCTCCTCACAAAGGTTGGTGTGGGTTAGTTACATCAAATCTCTTCTTAATAATTATTTCTTTTTGCTAGCTTTAATATAATTGCTTCAATATAGTGCACTATCGTATCTCTACTAGTTTTACCTTTTACACTGTGTAGTAAATAATTCTGATTAAGATCTTTTGTCTAAACATTTGTAATAATAAATGATTCATTTTGGCGATCATTAAAACCTTTGGGACAAAGTTGTTCAATCACACCTCTGTAATTCCTTAAATTTAAACAGTCAGCATAATCCAAGGCTAAGATTGGATCCAGCAGCACCTAAACTCCTCTCTGAGAAGGGGTATAGAAATCAAAGGAGTCTTTCTGCACTTCATTACTCAATGGAAGGGCTTCTTTAATAGATTTTGTCTGAGACTTCTATTCCCACCCAAGACAACTAATTGTCCGAATCAGTCATGCCAAGTGAGTGCTTGATTTACTGATTACAATGAACCACTGCTGACAGTGGGTATTTTGAAAATTATTTGTAGACAGCATTTTCAGCATGGAAGAATAATTCAATAACAAATTATTTGTTCTTGAATTATTCTTTTCTCAGACATGTTTCTTATGTCAAAGAAGAAAGATACCATGTATCTTGTGGCTTTGTAAATGTGTGCTATTTCTTAGTGATACTTGAACTAGACACATATTCACACATTTAAAACTTGGATTTTCCCAACATTGGTGTAAACAAATCTGGAGAATGTATTCTGGGTGATGTAAGGAGATATTCTTAACAGGATTATTCTCTTAAGAAGCTAATATATGTTGCATGAGACAGAAGAGGGTGTAGGAAATGACTCATTTTCAGAATTTGAAGGTTTAAAAATAAAATTACCTGGGCATCCACAGGCTTCATGAATAAAGCCAAATAACTTGAAAAGTAGCAAAGTTTCAGAAAAACTACTCCATTAATTTAAAGATTTCAGTGAAGTGCAATGAAATTACTTTCTTCACAGTAAATAGAATTTCTAAATTGTAACCTGACAAATGCACTTACAAGAGCTAGAGGAAGATTTAAAGATAACATAGTGAAATAATGTCTGTGTTACAGTATCTTAAATTGCATAAAAACAATAACACAGCCTTTACATTTTTTTAGGTAATGACAGCTTATAAGAAAAAAATTGCCATTTTCTTTATCACATCTTCTCTTGCTGCAACAGTGTTAAGGAGCTTGTTTAATATTGACTCAAAGCAGTTAAAATAAATCACAGAAGAAGAGATGAACATATCTTTGGCTGGACAGGACTGGGATTTTGAAAGAAGGCATATCTAGCCTAGCTGATGCACATAGTGGGAGTACCAAAATTAATAATCACAGTTTTAGGTAAAAGTCTTCCATTAGATCAATCCCTCTATTAAATAATGGCTCTCTATTGCTTTTTTCAGTGAGCTTATGTCATGACATATAAGAATAGACGCAATCCAGCCCACATGCCGACTTAAAGTCACTGTAAAATCAACCAGAAAGTTGCATAGGAGTGATGGAGGGTTTCCTCTTCCTCTGCCTTCATCAGGTCTGGCATGGTGCTAGGCATTTCCTACCAGATGGGAAATAACTAAGGATCTCACTCTAAAAGTGCTTTTTTATTTCTTCTTTTTCCCTTCAGTCTGTCTGTGTGGGTGGTGATTTGCACACACACACAGGCAGGTTTAAGTGAGATGGCTGCGTACTGTGCCTGTTTACTCACCAGCCCCTCTTACTGTCATGCCACCTCTATGGCAACAAGTGAACCGTGTGTAGGTCCTGACTGTCAGCCCACACAACTAAATCAAAGCTTCTTATGCGCTGTATGAACATGCCATTCTGTAGGCTGAAGAGTTTCTGGAGCTGCTTTGTGTATGATGAAATGTTTCTGCTGAAAGATAACTTAGTCTAATAACATCTGGATAGATTGAAACCTCCCATCATTATCTGAAGTCCTTTAGAAATAAGTTCTCCATCCTATCAATATTGATACTCACAAGGGTAGCACAAATGTTGACGGCATTTTTTTAGCAGTTTGGCAGGTCTGGTGATCTGACTGGAAGAAGTTCGGTACAATATATAAAGTTTTCTGGTTTCACCTCTCACATTAACCAAGAGTAATATCCAAATATATCTTCTGTTGGCACAGAAATACATTACTTGTAAACAAACCTGCTCCCACTGAGCCCATTAAAAACTCTGAGGTGTGGGGAATAACTCAGGAATGACATTTACTCCTTTAATAGTATATTAAATAAATTGCAATATGAGGGATGAAAACAACTTTTAAAAAGTCAAAGAAACAGTTACAGAATGGTTTAGGTGTTTTTGGCCAATGTTACAGATTGCCCATCTAGGAAAAAGTACTGATTTTTTAAAAGCTTGAAGATAACTTAAGGAAAAAAGGTTTCAGTTTTCACAGCACATTATTTCAAAATAATTTCTGTAAGGCTGCCTTCACCGTTTATTTTTGCAAGAATTAATTTTGACATGAAAATAATATAAAAAGGAGATGTCTCTCTGACATGTTTTGGGAGCTGTTTATTACACTCTGTAATGTGAAAATTGCTCATGAAGTGATTTGATTTCATCACATATAACAGCAGTGCAAAAACACTTAAAGTGGGTAAACTACATGTTGTTGGTGAAGGATGAGAGGTATAAATCAGAACTGCTGACAAATATGAGCCTGTTCTGTTTTGTGATCTGGTTTATTTTTATACTATTTATTGCTTGGTCTGTGTCTGCTTTTCCAAAATTATCTTATTTTAGTTAAGCAGAACTGCTCAGGCTTTCTCACACACCTTAGACTTAAAATAATTTAGGTTAGTATGATGACAGCAGGATGTTTTTTTGAAAATTCTCTCATGAATGTTTTTTCTTTAGTGAGATTTTTCAATCATTACTATACTGTAGTACTAAGCATATGAAGATGTGTTAGTGAGAAATTTGCTCTTTTGAGGAAGACTTGAACAAGGCTGGTCAGGGTGTTGTGAATCATCTGACTGGAGAAAAGGTCCAATGTCTAATCAGGATGGCAATTATGCAAAGATGTACCTTTTTTATTTATTTTTTTTTTTTTAAATTTTTTAAATTTAGTCCGATGGCTCTGTCACACAGAGGAAATCTCTAGACTGCTCCCTGTTTTCTCTGAGGAAATTCAGTTTCCATGTCTCATCTGATCACTGAACCATGAGTCAACCTGACAAACAGGGTAGAGAAAGAGGTTCCTAGCCTCTTTTGTAAATTGGATCTCATTCTAAACAGACTAACTGAATCTTTATTGAATGAAAGAGAGAACTAGACAACAACTAGGACACTGACCTGGGAAGTATGAGAGACTATTTTCAATCCATGCTTCCCAGGCCATAGGAAAGATTTTAACTTCTTCTCTACTCCTTTTCAAGCTGCTCCGGTCAGTAAAATATTGTGCATTTGTCTTTGGCATGTCTCATGGGAAAACTGCTATAGGCATCTGGGTCTGCGAGAAGCTCAGCATTATGAACCCAACCTTTAAATGGAAGAGAAGGGGTCAGAAGGGAAAAGGCTTCTTAATCTTTTCTGTAGTTCATGAGGTTGCCTACCAACCCTGTCTATCTCATCTGTCCTTTTCCAGGCACTGCACCATAAACCCTGACTAGGAAAAGACTAGGTTTTTCTAATGCTAGCAGAGATTCCAGTAAAGTGCTGTCTTTTTCTGGGTTACTTGGTGGTAACTGTGTGTTTAGTTGAAACAGAATGTGTGTGCCTTTCTAGTACTATTTTCAAAAAGAGAGACTGAAGACAAAACTACCATTGGTTATACTGCTTGTTTTATGGATAGGCAAAGTTAGGGCTATTAGACATGTGAAGGCAGCATGCCATTTTTGTGCCACACTTAGTTAGTTTACAAAAGAATAAGGAGACTGTCAAGGAGGAACAGAGCTATGTAAACACAATTTTGGCTTTTATGGTGCTCCCAAGGAACATATAGGAAGGAGACAAATAAGTCAGAGATGATACTGGATTATTTGTAGCAACTTACACTTCAACTTGTCAAAAGCACTGCAAAGCTAGCTCTTGACTGAGCACAGCTGCTCCTTTTTGGACCACCTCCTGAACCCAGGAGTATCTATTCAATAACATCTCAGCCAGTCCCAGGACAGCTCAACACATACACATCCATATGGCATTGTGCAATCAGAAAAGACTTCAGTCAGAAAACCGTCCATGCTGGCTGGTTCTTCTTGTCAGTGAAGATGATGCTATGGGATGTAGAGCCAGCACTACAAGTTTGTGGTGTTTGCCTGGTCTCTGCTAACATGGGACTTGCTGTCCTGCCCTGCAACTTGGTGTGGGCACCTGCCAGAAGGGGGTGCTGGAAAGTAACCTCACCTGATGAAACACAGTGATGGTTCTTGGTGTGAGAGATAAGCTCAACATGCAGCATAGATTAAAGGCACTGTCCCATGATATATGTCAGTCTAGTCATTACACTGATGTGCATGATGAGGACAGAGAGAGGTATTAAAAGATAGGCTTCAAATTAATCCTGAGGCTTTAAAGACTGAATGAAATAAAATATGCTTTAAACTATACCCTTACTTTATTTTTCATCTAGTATTGTCATATAATAGACTCAATTATTTTAATAGTATTTTCCAACCTGAACGATTCTGTGATTATTCTGTTTCCTGATAATTAAATCTGTATGTTAAATATCAAAATGTCATTGTGGAAAAGATGTTCACTGAAAGGCACTATGAAGTCTGTTGAGCTCATGAAACTTGTCAAGGCAGTTTAAACATCATCAATGAGCACTTTGGGTAGATGAAAATGAGAGGTCCTGAAAAGCTCATTAATCCACCAAAACAAAAATTAACATCTGAAAGTTAAACTGTAACCCAGCTCGAACTTGGGTACTGCCTCTGTCAGTGATGAACTGGAATTTAGAAACCACAACCAAAGACCAGGCAGTTCTCCCTCTCCTGCCATCTCCAGATCACATCCAGATGCCTTACTGTGATTTGCTCTGTCTGAATACAATTATCGGTCTTGATACAGGGACAGGAAATATAAATCAAGTTTCTTGTATATGAGATATATCATGGGGTGATAGGAAAAATACTGGCAGTCCTGAGCCACACAGCTGCAACCTCAGTGACTGAGAGTGACTAGAGCGAGGTGCAACCTTGGTAGCAAACTGTGAAAACGCAGCTCCAGCCAGGTGTGATGATGGCATGGTTATGTGACAGTGCATAACACAGAGATACTCAAGCCAATAGTCAGCCTTGCCTCTGGCTGCTTGGGTCAGAGTGCCGTAATTACACTGTTTCAGGGGACACGGTAGTACTTTTGGGCTGTGCTGCACTCAGGTACCTGGTGTCTGGCTTCTTTAGAAGGATCTTCAAATTCCCACTATATTTTTTAAAAATGGGTAAAACTCAGCTTGAATTTATATTGTTTATGACATGTAAATAGAGACTGGAAAACCAATTCATGCAGCAATAAGAGAAAGTCCTCTGATTATTTTTCATATTGAGTTGGCAGATTAAATTTCACCCACAGCCCCATCTGCATTTTTAGTGGTGTGACAAGAAAAGGTGGGTAAGGGGAGAAAGAGGCTGGACGATTTTGCTGCAATTGCAGCTTAGAACCATCTCCTCTCTTCACAATATGTTACCGCCAACAGATGCACACAGCTTGTATTCTGACTGGGAGAGGGAGGTACTCTTGGCTCAATAAATTAGTATCTGATTTTTTTTTTCAGTGCAAACTGAGGTGTATGTCTAAGGTATTAATCAAAAAAATGAAGTAGTTTTAATACCCATTCAGGAAATGCTACAATTATCACATTTTTATTTACATTACAAAAAGAAATGGTTGGAGAGGCCTGACTTCAGGTATTCAATTAGAATTCCATATATTTGCTGCTAACAGTGTAATAAAAAGATCAAAATTGGTTCTTTTGTCTTGCTGTTGTCTCACACCAGTGTATTTCTTCCAAACAGTACCTAGTTGATATACTTAATACTTTTTATTTAAGTCAATATTTTTAGTTTTACTTAGTGTTTGAAATAAAATATTCAAAGACTTGACCTATTCTTCTGGACAAAATGACTGCTTCAGATGCCTCTATTAAAATATTAATGAAAATATAACTTTTTTTTATAACTATGACTTTAGTCTGCACTTTTGATTTTAATTAAAACCAGTATATCTGTCAGAAAAAACTAAGTGTATACTTTCTGAATCATCATAAAATTGGAACATTTCATACCTCAATATGTTTTCCAGAAGTTCAGCTTTAAAATAGGAAAGAAAATGGTTTTAAATGACAACATAACCATAAAGAATTTATGTTAGTGTCCTGTTCTTAAGAGCTAATAGTAGCTTTTCATATTAAATCACTAATGGGGTTTATTTGAATTTTTTTGCCACTAATTTTGTCCATCCAAGAGTTCAATGAATTGAGGCAAAGTGGAAAAGACTGTGTCCACAGTGGACCTACTCACTGAGGTTTTAGATGATATTTTTAACAAAACTTTAAGCCAACCACTAGTTTTATACAGCTTCTCCTACAATGTCTGTGAGAGGAAGGGTGCTAGGAGGGATGTTCTGCAGCTGTTGACCAGCAGCCTCAGGTCCTTTTCCACTGGGCTGCTTCCCAGCCACTCTTTCTCCAGCCTGTAGTGCTGCTTGGAATTCTTGTGACTCAAGAGAAGGACTTGGCACTTTGGCTTACTGAACCTCGTACAACTGGCCTGAGCTTATTAATCCGGCCGATCCAGACCCAACTGCAGAACCTTCCTATGCTCCAGCAGATCAACACTCCCACCCCACTTGGTGCCATCCATGAAACTACTAAGGGTGCACTCAATCCCCTCATCCAAATCATAGATAAACACTTTAAAGAGAACTGGACCCAATACTGTGCCTTGAGGAACCCTGCAACTGACTGGCTACCAACGGAGCTGCGGCGCACGATCCAGAGCCTGGAGATTGACCTGCAGGTGCAGCTCAGCACGAAAGCGGCGCTGGAGGGCACCCTGGCCGACACGGAGGCGCGCTATGGCACCCAGCTGGCGCAGATCCAGGTGCTGATCAACAGCGTGGAGGAGCAGCTGGCCGAGCTGCGCTGCGACATGGAGCGCCAGAACCACGAGTACAGGGTCCTGCTGGACG
>JAWWEV010000043.1:30170840-30229136 GCA_035583235.1 Hafferia zeledoni
TGTTATTTTTTTGCCTAATATATTGAAGAATGTATAGCTCTGAATAGCTATTTTGTTATTATATCTGCCTGCAAATGAAGGGATCGAGATATAGATGCTTCTCATTTTCTGGTTAGTGTGGAGGCAGTAAATCAACCCATTTCTCCCATTCGCCTTTTCCAAAAAGGAACTAATCCTTCCTCTCCATTTACAGTCCCTTTCATCTGAAGGCACTCTCATGCACCTCCATTTACAATAACTCCACATCTTCCTGCTGAGCTGGCTTTTCACTGCAACATTTTTCTTTTACTCTGTCCTCAGATTTTTTTCATTTTTCTTAATGTGGTGAATTTTTAGGCAAAATTTTTGTCACAAACTGGAGCCAGCACAGCTTCAGCAGGCTCCCAGGAAGCCCCTGTCCTCCTAGTAGTATCCTCCTTGTAGTATCAAGGTACTCACCACCTCATGGCTGCCGTGTCTGAGCACTGACACTCTTGCTGCTTGCAGACTTGCTTTTAACTGCACAGCATCAGCAACTCTCCAAAAGCCCATTAAATGGAACTGCTGTCTCCCTGACTGACATGAGTTTTGCTGGGTTTGGCTCACCTGGAAGTGGTTTTTACCATGTCTTGTGAGGCAGTTTCACAAAGCTCATGGCTTGTTCATTAGGAAAGCATTACAGCTCATAGGCACAGATAATTAGCATTTATGAATAAAAGAAAAGTAGGAAGGAAAATTAGAGGAGTAAAAACAACAAAAATGAAGTGAAAGAAAAACAACATAGGTCTACAGGAACAAGGCAATCCAAAATTAATTAAAAAATATACTGATGTTGTAGGTTTTACAGTGACTTTTCATTCCCAGTCTGTCTAACATAAAGCAAGCATATGTGTGTGCATGGGTGTCTGTCAGACAGGTGTCCCTCTGGTGCCAAAGAGTCAAGAAATAGAGAAATACTTCAATAGGGAGAACAGGGTAACTGTGTATGGGTGTCATCGATGCTATCATGAAACTTTTAAAAACCAGCTGAAAAAGGACCACTAGTTTCACTTTACTTTGCTCCCTGTGGCTGCAACTCAGTTATTTTTTTTGTAAACCTGTATTGTGAAAAGCTTAAAAACATGAACTGTGCTGCAGACAGGCTGCCCTCTTCATGGCTCAATACAGGCACCAAAAGTCTTCCCAGGAGAAAGCTACAATCTTTCAAACAATCCACTCACTTTTGGAAGAAAAATACATTTCAAGTGTGGCTGCCAGAAGGTAAGAAATTGGGTGTAGCATATAATGAAAGATTATAACATGGTATGAAAAATACACAAATGGGCTGAACAAAGCTAAGTATCACTTTGGGCATTACTGATATCTTGAGCCTCTTGAGTGCTTTACTTTCCAATTTTACTTGTATTCTATTAAGAAGGAGCATTGTTTCCATGACTGTGTACAAGCCTGATCAGTAGGCTCAGTACAGCGAATGCATCCTATTTATTCTTAAATCAATACATTTTACATTGACTAAGACAATGAATCAGTGATCAGAAGAAATCTGCATCAGCTGTTGTGGCATCAACTATTATGCGATAAAACAAGGCAGAAAGAAAGAGGCGATGAGGCAAACTTTGCATTTCCTGTCAGAGCAGAAAGCTGTGGCACTCTTCTGACTTTATTTCCTTTGAATAGTGCCAGTGAGTCATTTCGGGGATGAAAATCTTCCCGTGAGCCAACAGTTGGCCACTACTGTCCCTTTCTATTTGTTTATGCCTAACCCTCTTCTGCTACTCTTTAACAGCAACAGCCACGTCCCAAGAGAAGTTAGCCTGGAAGACCCAAGACCTAGTTTGTGCCCTAGGTGTCAATGGCGATGATTTTCCCCTGATATTGGATTTTATGGCAATTCTGTGAAGTTTCAAAATTTCCTTTCAAAACACATCTTGTTGGTAGTCTGTTGGGTAAGGAGGGAAATGAAGATTCTCATTTTTAGCACTAGGTAGAAGAGGAAAATGCAACCAGGATCCTGTATGACAAGTCAGATGATTCAGGACTCAGTGATAGAAAACAAACACCAGGCTGGGACTGAAATAATTGAAGGTTTTCTTTGCTGGCAGAAATAATTCCGTGAAGATAAAGGCCTTGTGCTCTCTTTCCCTGACAGCATTTCTTTGCTCCCAAGCTGGGTCAGATTCAAAGCTTGTCAAATAAATTAAACAAATGAAATACAGTTCATAGCTTTCCCTTCAGAAAATTCACTTCATAAATAGTCCATGGTTTTTCTTGAATCATTATGCCAGCTCTATAATTATGAAAGAAAAAGGATATTGCATGCAAATTTCATCAAATACAATCTTCAATGAGTAGCACTGTTAGCTATAACATGAGCCCAAAAGTTGCTCTGAGGCTTTTACTTCTCAGTTTTCATTTGAATCCTGCCCCATGGGAGGTTCACTGCACCTCTCTCTGCCCTGACTCTCCCACAGACCTAGAGCTGCCTTCCCTAGAAGAAAACATTTTTACCTTCTCCTGCCAATACCTTCTTTACACTTGGACAACAGTCTTCCTAATTACCTCAGAAAGTCTCAGACTTCTTCACCTCCCGTGTACAAGAAAACAGCAGCTCCACCATTGCACTACAATTTCACATGTGATAATCTGTTTCTTAGGCAACAGTGACAGCAAACAAGTACAGGTATGGAGACATGACAAAAGCTTTGTGCCTGCTTAATACCCTCACGCAACTACTCACTTTGGGAACATTTGGATCATACTTATCTTTCTGAGTGCCAGCAGCTATAGACCTAGGGCAGGAACTTCACCTGGAGAAAGACTTAAATTCGGGCTTTTTAAAAAACCAAACCTGCTGTCAAATTTGACATGTTTAAGAAAGTGTGCAGGATGATAAGAACAAAAGACACTGGCAAGATGGTGAAAAGTGGCATCCTCTATATAAGTGCACATATATGCACAGCCTGGAAAAGAGTCTGGAGAGGGACAAGCACCCTGGTGGGGTCACAGGACTGTGGCATGGCTGCAGGACTAGAAAGGTGCTGGGACCACCTGCATATGTGACAACAGCTTTGCAGGTAAGGCAGGCAGAGAAAAAGAGAAGGAGAAATTCCTTCTGTGCAAAGAAACAGCTCAGAGGTGCAAAGCTACTCCATGGCACAGATGGGCTGGGTGCAGACTCATAGGTCACAGTCAAAGGAGAGATCGGTGAGGGTGGCATCACATTCAGCAAGATGCTATCTCCCTCACCTGATCAGGGTGAGGGCAAACACAAAGACTTCTTTAAGCAGCTGAAGCCTCCATACCACAGACCCTTGTTCTATGGAGCGCTTTTACCTCCTTTTGTCTGCTGGAAGGACACAGGTGTTGAAGATTTCTGGTGGTGTTAGGGAGAAATTCTTGATATAGGTACTGGGTGGACCAAGCAGGGTAATGCTCTCCAGCATCTGCTATTCATCGAAAGAGCCAGTTAGAGATATGATAGTTGGTGGTACCACCCATGGTTGTAGTGACCACACAATAGGAGGGTCCAAAATTCTGTGAGGTGTGAGAAAGGAGTGCAGAACAGCAGGAATCTTGGACTCCAGGCAAACACACTGCTGCATCTTTAGGGAATTGTTAGGTGGGATCCCACATGGCAAGTGGGTGTAACAGGACCTCGCTTGGCTAAACAGGAGAAACATGGCAGAGCCCCAGCAAAAAAAGGCAGCATTAGAGGAGGTGGAAGATGAGACAGGCTAAAATACAAGACAGCAATAATAGGAAAGGGAGCATTTACTGGAAATACTCTCTTCCTTTGAGAAAAGAGACTATTTATAAGAATCTAGGAAAAAACCCAAACCCACAAAGAAGTCACGTACCAATCTATCTTCAGGCAGAATTATTGGGAAAAATATTTCCTGAGGGAAATCAAGTTCTCTCTAATGTTTAAAGATATAGATGACATATGGAAGTCCCTCTAATAATTTTTGTCCTGAGACACTGGTGTGGTAAATCCAGAACACTTTTAATAATAATTTTTAAAAAATCCAACAAACAAAAAACATTTGCAAATTAGCTCTTTGAGACAGGTTTTATAGTTAGCAGGGTGACACAGCCAATTTCTATTTGAGAGACATTCTGTGATGGTGTCTTTTCCATTTTTCATGACTTTCAAACTCATCAAACCTGCTTTGCTCCTTCATGAACCAAACAAGTGCAAAAGCCTAAACAGAAGGGTAAACCAGCACAGCCCTATATTACCAATGAAACTGAAAACAAATAAACAAACTAATTCCAAATCTTGAACTTACAGAACAACTAATTTCTAGGTAGAACTTGCCTGAGGCATGGGGCTATGCACAAAAAGGAGGGCAATACTCAACGCAGGGCAAATAACTATAACCATGGAAGACAATAATAGAGGGGCTTGGTCTTGTTGCTCACTTCGAAACCTCGTTTCCTCTCTTTTACCAAGCCCTGGTTAGTCCAAGGCCCTGTAATAAAACTGTAGAACTGCTCCCATAGGCTCTATAATGTGGCTGCTCTTCCTGAGATTTAGAGGCACACGGAGATCTAATTGTCACATGTCTTTGGAAACCTCCCAACAGATGCTTATCAGTTTGAAAGTATCCATCTTGCTAAGTTTTGGAATTTGTCAGTGTGCATTACTTTACCCAGGGGGAATCCCGTACATGGTATGTTGAATACATTGAGGCACCTGAAAATGCTGCTCTGATTATTATTCTGATTTAATTGCACCCATTCAAAATGTTGCCCTTGCTCTGACAAACACATAAGCTGCATTCAGCCAGAAACTGGAAATGACAGGGAAAACAATGACAGGGCAGGCTGAAGGATGGCAAGTATCAGCATAGAGAGAATCAGCAGGGGAAGGGAATGAAGATTAGAACAAGCTCTGTGTTATGCATTAGGCAACTGAGAATGATAAACAAATTTCCTTTATCAAGCTTTAAAATTTGAGAGTCTTAAGATGAAGATCTCCATGCTGTTCCCTCAGGTAGGTGAACAGGAACAAGACCCCTAGTCAGCCTCTGAACACAGCAGCTGGTCCCTATAAAGTTATTTTGCATCGGCATTACTGTAGTTGGAGGAAGAAGCCTTATGAAGTGACTTGAGACTGGAGTTCTGGCTGTGTGCTAGGAGCTGCTTCCTGTCTCTACCAGCACAGAACAGGTAGGAATATGGCCAAAGCCTGGGTCTTCTATAAGCAGCATGTGAATGTCTTTACTAACCCAAATTTCTTTGCTTCTGAAACAGAAGAGCTGTTCTGATAAAGTCTGATAACTGGAACACTGATTGCAGGAATACATCCATCAGTGCAGCTGGCTTCACATAGAACCAGTATGTGACAGGCAAAAGCATGAAAGGACAGAGACAAGCACAAAATGCAATTCTGATTGATGAAAGCTAGCTGAAGAAAGCTAGTGGAAGTTACTAATAAAGGGCTAATGGAGTTTGTCCTGTTCACAGCTTCTCCAAATTTGCTGTTAAAAATATTTATCAATTTTTAGATTTTACTTAAGTCAAGAGAAATGTTGAAAACACTGGAAACACTGAAATTCTGAAAGCCTTAAAAAATACTGATTTTTAGTTGTGAAAGGGAAATGTGTCAGATAATGGACTTGCCTCCGTGACAGCTCAGCAAGTCCATCATCTTGCCCCTCTCAGCTCAGGAGCTATCCTTACCATGCCATTTCAGTGGAAATCTAGTTAGTTCCAATCACCCACTGGAAGGGTTTTACTGCAAAAAGGGTATTCTCAGTCTCTCCAGGCATGCAATCCCGCATCTCTTAACAGTGAAGAGACTCTGCTACTTGCTGTCTATTTAGACTGCAAACCTCTGGAGAAATAATTTATTCTGTGCCACCATAAGCCATTGACCACAAGCTGCTGCTATGAGTCCCTGTACCAGTGCCCGCTTCACCCAGGGATCTGCACTTCAAATGACACCAACACAGTTACACTGTTAACAAGCTAAAGTGCTATTAAAGTTGAAAAGCCTTGGTTTCATCCAGAGGTCACATTTGAAATTTAGGACAGAAATGAAGTAAAGGTTGCTTCTCAAAAAGATTCCAGCCAAGTAAGCACCCACTTGCTGTGGTCTGTACCTAATTTCAGGCAACATCCAGCCACTCACATAAGTGTTTCAAGCACAACTTGAATCAGGGCACAGGACAAGGGCCCTTGCAAGATCAGATCAAGCCAAACCTTGACAGTTGCAAACTAGCGCAAGAAGTGAATTTACTTCTCTTTTTTAAGTCTAAGGATGATAAAAATTTAAACAAAGATGATGTTCTCCTTAAGCTCAATTAATGCTTGCAGATTTTTGGTGAGAAGTGTCAGCTTGGCCACAGCAGAATAAAACATGAAGCAGAAGAAAATTGCAGAGATCGGGCAAATTCTTAAGCATTTATTTCATGTCCTTCATTACAGATTGTACAGAAAATAGTCCCCATCTGTTGAAGAAAACACACATTTTCACTTAAATACTGCATTTACTGCAACCCTGTAATAGCCTGGCTACTTTTCGAAACCACCAGAATCAAAAACAAAGTTAACATCAAGGACAGAATTGGAGTCTTTAAGGGTCATGTGCCACACAGTGTTACACACATGTCCCTGTGTACAGCAGTAGCTTATTATTTCTTATTTCAAACATCTGAACCTCAGACTATTTTAGAAAGTGGTGGCAGCTTTTCCACTTTCAAATGAAGACACTGGAGTACAGTTTTCGGAAGTCAGCAAAGTGTTCCTGATTTTTCCAAAAGTGATTGCAATTCATTATAAACCAAGTTCAAGCACCACTTGCCAAACTGAGTACTCAGCCTGGTGTAGCCAGGAAGACACTAGATTTCAATTTCATATGAAATGAGTCTGGGGGGACCTTGGGGGGGGGGGTCTTTGATAGTTTATTACACCTTGTAAGACATGACAGCTGCCTCTCCCTATCTACTCAATGCAGTTAAGCCAGTCATGCCCCATTGCAAAGGATAAATACCTTCAGGCCTATGTGTGGACATTCCTATACTTCCTCCAGGGTGGGGAGTTTTTACATCCCATCCAGTTGTGTAAGGGAGAATATTGGCATGATAAAAAGCAGTATCCCACTTTAACAGGATCTAGTTTCCTATCAGTATTTTTCCCTACCTGGCTCAAACCCCAGCTCGATGCTGAACAATAGTTGGTTTGCTGTTGTCATTCTCTGGTGATAGGTGAGCACTCCTTCTGTTTTATGCAGATTAGAGGTTCCACCACCAGACAAAAAACTCTCCTCCCCTTTGATTGGGGGTGCAAACCTGGCCTTAGCAAAGCACCTGTTGCTTTTGCAAATGGCTGATAATTGTGTCCTTAACCATTAACATTTCAGTCTCTCACAAGGGTTTTTGTGGGTCTTAGACTCCAACCTGCTGCTCAGCTCACTATGGAAGACCTGTTCAAATCAGTTGCCACAAAACGGTCCATCAATAGTTTATACAGAACATCAATCTGTCTTATCAGGCATCAGGACAAGGAAGACTTGTGTTGTCTAATGTAACAGTATATATACCTAATGGGACATTTCTTGCTTTAAAACCCAGGTAGATGCTCTTGGTATGAAGGGACAAGGAATCAAGTTAATCTTTGGCACTGTCACCTTAAACTTTACTAATGCAGCAGCTGTCAGAAGAGACTGTAAGGTCTGAAAATTGAAGATGAAGTCTGGAAAACAAACCAATCTTTCTGCTACTATTAAGAAAGCAAAAGACTTCAGAGTATCCAATCCCATCTGAAGTAAGCAATCATTTGAATAAAATACAAGAAAAACGAAATTAAGAAAAAATAGGAATTTGCTTGGGTTTTATGCTGTACTTGCTTCAGTTTATAAAGTTAGATATCAGAGAGGAATATTTCTACAAAACAGAGCAAAGCAAGGTTATTGGAAGGAGCTTTCAGAAACAAAGAGCTTTGGGTAGAAATTTATAAAAACTAAGAGAGGCCTTCAAATGCCACTTTCAGGGGCTGAATTGCTTGCAACTAATGACAGCAGAGGGAAGGCAGTGGAAAATACAAAGTTTCAAACCTGATGGAAAACTAAAGGGCAGGCTGGAGTCTGGTGGTAGAGTCACTGCCCCTGGAGATGTTTAAGGAAAGACTGGATGTGGCACTTAGTGTCACCATCTAGTTGATAAGGTCATAGGTTGGACTCTATGACCTCTGAGGTATTTTCCAACCTAGCTGATTCTGTGATTCAGTGAAAATGAAGACTTAAATTCAGGGAGAGGGAATCAGCACACAGTGACAGATATAACAAGAAAGATCTGATACAAATGGTTTATGTGAAATAGTACAAAGAAATGCACAATACCCACATAACTTTACTGCTGCAATCGGTCTGAACTGCATGGTTAAGAGATGTGACA
This sequence comes from Hafferia zeledoni, assembly GCA_035583235.1. Lineage (NCBI taxonomy): Eukaryota > Metazoa > Chordata > Aves > Passeriformes > Thamnophilidae > Hafferia > Hafferia zeledoni. The sequence continues at coordinate 30,179,219 of JAWWEV010000043.1, forward strand.
ACAGTGAAAAACAGAATTTCACTTTTCATTTCAAAAGTTGTAACTTCCCTAAGCCTAATCAGCAAAGAAAATAAGGTCAGATAAATCACTACTGAAATTCCAGGTCATTTGGCACACTTGCACATGCCAATATTAAATGAAGACTAGATTCAAGCTTAGAATGTGTTTCTGAGAAGTCTGGCTAAATTCCTGCTCTCTCAAGGATAATCAGTAACAAGGCATTTTGCAGGGTAATGTTGTCTTCTGAATAAGAAGTTACAAAAGCATCATGCAAAACCAGCAGTGATACAATGCAGTTCAAAACACTATTTGCTGTCTATGATCTGAGAATGAAAAAGAGTGTGATTGACAGCTGCTACAAAAGAAAGCTACACGGTGAATCTGAACTGGGGAGAAGTGAGAGCCAATAACTGTACAGCCCTATCCTTTTATTAAAGCCCTTTTGCTATTCATAGAGAATTTACTGGAAACAAACGAAAAAACCTAGTAGCAGAAGAGACTGGCAGAGCCTTTTTGCCTTACAGTTGCCACCAGACAGGACACAGGTGAAGGAGAAAAGAGTATATTTAATGCTTCACACTCTTAGATTCTAATACTGACAGTAGAGCAATCTCAAGCTGCCGAGCCATCACAGCACCTAAATACAACTTTGAAAGCTTCATGTATTTTGTCTTCTCTATATTTCCTGTTATACCACTGCTCAATGAGGTTTCATGGGAAGAAAATGTAAGAGCTGAAAAAGGTACAGCAGAGCTGACGGTTACCAAAAAAATGATAAGTTAACAAGCTCAAATTATAGCAATGGAAAGAAAGAATAGCAAGTGTAAAAAGGGATCAACATGACCAAAGAGCTCTTCAGTGATCTCATAAAAGCATGTGAGTAATGGAAATGAGGCCAGATTGTTTAAGAATTATTAAGTAGGAGTAACAAGAAAACACAGAAACAAACAAGAAAAGCAAAATCAGCAGCAGTTGACAGGTGTAAGAAGAGACTGTTCTGTAAGTACGCCAGCATTAAAAGAAAAAAAAATAATAATGGGAGCGTTAGTTATGTAAGATGAAAGAAAAACAATTGACAGCTGATGGCATTAGTAATGAACTGTTCAGTATCTGTTTCCACTTCAGTATTCCCTACTGATGGCAACTACAAGCAACTGTATCCACATCATTGACAAAAGAAAGATCTCTGCCTAGTAAAAGAATGAGGTAGCACATAAGTTCCCCGAATTTCAATGTTCACAGGACTCCACAGACTTATATTCTCTATGTTAAAAATGGCTGTTAACCTTATATTAATATTAAAATGAAATGCCCATTTTTAAATAGAAAAACATAGAAGCAGAAAAAACTTCTTGAGCAGAGTCAGGATCATTAAATTTTTAATCCTGAAAGTTTTTTTGGAACAAGTACTCAAACTATATTCATTTATGCTTTCCACAGTAACTGACACATGTCGGACAAGAACAAGTTATGTCAAAATCTTTTTTCCACCATAGCAGTACAAAAAGCAGTAAATGAAGTGTCTTGATCTTGACATGTGACTGCCATAGGACATTCTCATAAGCAAGACAAATATAGCTCAGATTAAACTATTACTTTATGAATGCAGAGCTAGCTAGAGTTATTGGAAAGAAAAAAACCAAAGTCAGAGTCTACTATCAAAAGAAAAAGCTGTAAGGATGTTCTGCAGAAGTATGTCTGAGGATATGTTCCATCAATACGCTAGCAACCTGGATTGTGAAATCAACAGACAATATGGAGCTTGAACGTCTCCTAGATCTACTGGAGGACATTATTCAAATTTAAGAAATTATCTTGATGAGTTAAAACGTTGTCTAGAAAAACATAACATTTAATAGTCATATGGAATCACTCAACACTGCGGCCTGAATCCACCACTGCATCACACATGACCTTAGATTTTTGACACTTTGAATGCTGTAAGATAGAAAAGGGCTGTACTGCCTGACTACTGTACTGACTTTTTTTTTCCTGGCACAATAGCAGTATAACCAGTGTGGAGCATGTTGGATTAAGAAAAAAAGAAAAATAAAAAACCCACTTCCCTTGCCAAAAAGGATTCTTGACTTACTTCACATCTACACATCTTCTCCATGTTTCATCAGACTCTCCAAATCAGAGATTTGGCAATCTCTAACAATTTAGAAGGGAAAAACACTGCCATCTCCTGGAGCAGGTGAATCTGGCCATTCTCTGTATGCCTGCATTCTGCTCTGTCTTGCGTTGTTTCCTTTGCACTGAAAAGTAACTTTGAGGACTGAACAAGTCACCATCAGACACTGCATTTAGAAATAAAAAGCAAAAGGCTGCAGTAGCATATGACTTGCAAGATGAATCTTGGTGGCCTAGATTCAGTAGCAACATAAACCAGGTCTACTCTTCCACTCATCAGCCCTTCTCAACATGCACAAATCCTGAACAGAAATCTCTGTAAAAGCAGCAGTGGAATCAGAAACCAACTGCAACACTTTATTTGCATTAAAAGCATTGCATATGGGATGGAGTTGTAGGCAACTCCTGGCCTACAGTTTTCAAATCTTTCTGCTATAAACTTGCTTTTACTTTCGAAGGTCCCTATTCCAATCACTTATTTTCATCCAAGAGCATTCAAAAAGCAGCTTTTGAGAATGTAACACATGCTTTTTTGGTATAACCTACTCCTCTGCTCTACACTAAACAACCTGTAACAGTACACAGGAAGGTACACTGTATCTACAAAATCTGTATTATAAAATGACTCTGGTAAGTATTCCACCCCCCTGCCCCTTGGCATGGTGTTTGTTAGTTACAGCAGTATTCCCAATACTTTCTCTAAAGTGCTTTACAGTAAGGGAAATAAGTAGTCTGTTCTCAGTGATTTGGGACACACCCAGAAATTACAATTTGCACTGCAAGCAGTGTTATATAAAGGCTCTTCCATTTTCCCAATAACACTGGGGAAATGGTCAGTTCCAGGGCTAAGTGGAAACTACCTTAGGGCTTGAGTGCCAGTACTGTTCCTAGCAGTTACTACCAATCCCAAGGATTTAGCTCTGTTACTTTGTTTTTTCTGAAGTGGATTATCTCTGAACTAACAGCTGCAAATATTTTAGAAGAATTTTTCTAATACTGACTACATAGAAGACATTTATGCCTTTTCCTATTAAACCATGCTGTGAGTTTAAGTCTCTTTTAATACTATAGCTGTTTAATCATTCCTCTGAAAAACAGCACAACTGCCAAAAAAGCATTAATGTCACAAAGCTTCCACGGTCACAGATACATCAGTACATTCAGCACAAGGGCTGAATCAGGATGAAAGCAAATTGGCAAAATATCTGTGGGACAGAAGAGCCTGCAGTTAAGCCTAGAGACACAGGTAAATTTTCAGACACCACCACTTGGATACTACAGTTAAAGCTTACAGAATACTTGACAAGTGCTATTATTTTCTACTTTCTCATCATGTGAACAGTACAAGTAGTTTACTATGTCTAATGCTCTCTCATCAAAAAATTTCAGTTAATTTCATGCTTTTGCTTTTCTGCATACTAGAAAGGTATTTTGATTACCCTCCTGAGTCATCTTAAGGGGTTTACCTGGTTAGGAACAACTGATCCACAAGGTAAATTTTACCAGATTGCTTTGAAAATGCTCTTGAAAGATGACAAAATTCCACTTTTAGGTAAACTCAAGTAAAAATTTTGGAATTTTTTCACTATCATAACTCAGGTTCACTCTGCACAGTAAAAGTTCTGATCTTTAGAGAAGAGTAATTTAGGCACCTTAATAAAAAAATTCCTTAAAAATATGGTATCTTCAATTCAACATTCAGTTTATTTTCTAAAATAAAAAAACCCACCATGCATATTTCTAATATACAACATTTGATTCTTACGAAGGACATGTTTATAAATTTTTTTTTCTTTTAATAAGATCTCTATCTACAGCTAAAATCTTGAATACCGATCTGCTCAACTGTTTTGCAGGTAAACAGACTCCACAGAAGAAAATGTAGATCTGTATTGTTTCAGGTCCTGGAAAGCAAGTGTATCTGCAGAACTAAATACTCATCTCTTCAGGCACTTGCCATTGGGCTAAACCAAGTTTAAGAGTTTCATTATTTATAAAATGGAACAAAATTCCAGTCTTAATATGTTTCTTAGCTGATTTCCATATGAAAATAGTGCAGAAAGAAATCTACAAGTCAGTCATCTTCCTAAGAGAAAATGCCATATTTCTTCTCCAATTCTTCAACAGAAGCATCTTTTAATCCCATGTGGTTCACATGATTGAATAATACCTGTGTAACTGTAAAAGAAAATCCCAATGTGAACTGTTATTTCTGTGATTCATACTCTTAAGGCAAATTAGTCCAATTCTTTCCTCAGTGAGAGAAAGGGGTCTGTAGATTATACAGCTGAAATATGAATACACTTTTAGAACTACTGAGAGGATGAACAAAAATAGGAAAGGGAAACTCTCACTTTGTTTTGAAGCCTAGGAGCTGCCTAACAACATTGCCTTAAACAGTGTATAATCCTGGCAACAGAGAGCTTTTATTTTGTTTACTATCTTGACACTATGTCATTAAATGCACAAGATAAAAGTTAATGCCAGATGGCAGATAAAGCTTATGTAAGGTTAAAGGCATGGATGCAATTTATAAGAGGAATTTACTTGCAATTCAGTAAATTATTTTAACAAGATTCACATGTCAATTTTGAAAGGATAATGGTTATTTGTGAAACTCAGCTGTAGATAGTAAATTTAAAATTATTCAGTCCCAAGGAAATGTTTTGCTTGTGCCTCATTATTACATAGTGTGTCTGATGCGCTAAAAAAAAAAAAAAAAAGTTTGAGATAAACCCCCTTTTTTTAAACCATGAACTCAAGCCAATGTCAACTTGAATTGCAAACTAAAATACGTGATGCCTCAAGAACAGGACAGACGACCAGGCTAAGTGATTTAGAGATGTTTGCATTCTTTGCCAACAGAAGAGGCAGAATTTGTCAAGAAATAGTTGTAAACTGTGGAAACTAATCTGGATACCTTTTATCTCAGAGACAGGACTTCATAAAATTCATAAATTTTTAACATTACCAGCTACAAATTGACATGCTAGTGAAGCTTCTTTTATCAGAATAAAATACAGTGGTATTACTGAATAAAATGAGAGGATTTAGCTGTAGTTTTCAAGCCTAAACAATAAATAAGGAATCAAAGGATTAAGGAAAACTACATGACATTCATATTAACACTCCTAAAACAATCAAAAAGCTAAATAAATTATTATATGAAATAAATAAGAATAGCACCAAATTTTATGTATGTTTCACCAGACTCTACAGTATCACAAAATAAGTGTAAAAAAGGCATTACTGAATTACTTACTTTTTTTTTCTGAGCCTGACATAAACATTACTGCCATATCAAATCTTTTTAATTCAGAGAGCCTCTGGAGGATTTCAAGGATGAGCGACGGCTCCTCTTTCCTGAAGAAGATTATTAGAAATATAAAAATAACTATTGTTGATTAGAAAGATTCAGTAGCTGCAAGCAATATTAAAGAATTCATGAAGAAGAAATGAAAGGACCAATAGAACTCCCTTCTCTGTCTCTCTCATATTCCCTATCTTTCTTGTCTTTCCTGTTCATTTGTCCATTCACAATAAAAAAGTCAATATCCAGAAACTTTTATGTAAGTATCATTCTTCTACAGAGCAAGAGTAAAGAAATATAAAAAACTAGACTTATGCAAATTGACTGTTGGTCCTGTACAGAATATCTATTACATAATTTCATGTTTACACCTGGCCATAACATCATGATTTTTATACATATTGGGTAGTATGAAAGGAAGCAGCACCTCTGCCACAGGAAGCTCAACAAAAAAGCTGAGCCAATTACAGCTGCCTAAATTTTTATCCATATAGGAAATTCCTAGATTGTGTTAATTTTACATTCTTTTGGTCAACAGTAAACAGGCACTGTCTTTCTTACAAATACCAACAAAGAGTACGTTTTTTTTTTTTATAACTTGACAATTCTTCGGGAGGGAGACAGAACTTTTACCTTACAGGAAACAATTTCAACTTCCTAGCCTTTATATATCATACTACCAGATGCAGGACTGTATCTCTGAAAATGGAATTTTTCATCCACATGACACATATTTTACTTTTAAGGAAACCAAGAGAAAGGCAAACATTAATTCAGGTTTGCTCTTCTACATAAAACAACACCCTAAAACCATTTCCAATGTGTGCTTTCAGACAGATTCAGAGAAGCAGTAAACTGCATCTGCCAGGCAAAATGAGCTTTAGTGTTTAAATAGTGGCATGGATAGAAATTTAAAAAATAATTTCTCCAGTCCTGTCTTACTAGAACTTCAGTCTCCAATGCACATTTACCACAGGCTACTGCAAAACACTAGCTGGTAATGAAACGTCTCAATGCACTACAATAAGCATGGCATAAAACCAAAACCTTTGAATTGTTCAGCTTTACGAAGTTAAAACAGAAGACAATGTGAAAATATATGTGATAACAGAATATACACAGCAATGTGAACAAAAGTTAATTCATATACTGTAATGCTAGTTTGTAATGCTCTTTATCAGAACTAAATTTAACAACACACAGTAAATTACTTCTTCGCTTCTTTTCTATCTAATTTTTTAAAATAAGTGTCATTTCTTATGAAGGAACAACTGAGTCATTCCAATTATTGCTTTATACTCATGTAATGCTGTGTGCTGGAAGTAATTTTGTATGCACGAGGTTGGGCCAGAGAGAAACAAAACAAACAACAACAAAAAAAACCCCTCCCCCCTACCAAAAAAACCCCCAACCCCTCAGAACAGCAATAAGCAATGTAAAACAAAGGAGGAGTTAAACTTACTCAATGTAGAAATCATGTAGAATTTTCAGTATCTGGTTAAACAAGTCTGGATCTAAGGATTTCTGAAACAGCTTTGCATAAAGCGAGGGCTCTATTTGCTTTAGAAAAATTAAAGAAGTGTTATTTCTACACAAAAATACAGCTGAGAATTAGATGTGTATTTTTAAAATGTCTTGGAGAATGCCCATCACACTATTTCTCTTTCTTTTTCCAACGTTGTGATTTTTTTTTTTCAAAATATATATAAGAAGTAGTACACATTAAGTAGATTGCTGTGTTTCAAGCATTTGTTCAGTTTAAAATTGTTGCCATGTCTAATTAGTCCAGAAGCGCTCACTTGAAAAATTAGAATTTAAAATGGTTACTAATGTTTTTAAGCCTTTAAGGAACAAGAGTCTATGTTTGGAAAAAAAGAAACAAAAAAAAGAGATTATGCATAGACTGTACTTGAAGCCAGTGAAAAGCCAGGCACTCAAATATGGACCAAAGTTGAACTGTCCCATCAGTGCCAATACTCTACATTTCATACCTTCATGTACAAGTACATGTTTTCTGGGCAGTCTTTCAACTTTCTGAAGTCAGACTCAAGCTGAAAGGAATTTGTAGGAACAGCAGGAATTGGAGAAGCAGACATAAATGACCTTCTGATTTCTTTTTCTTTCTGTTTGCTTGTTGGGAATGATGGCTGCAATGTTGATGAAATTCCTTTCACACTAACAGGAAGCCTGCAAATGTATTTTGAAACACATAATCAAGAAAATGTTTAAGGAAATCCTACAGTGAGACCTAACAAGAGATCTTTCTATTCATTACAATCTAAAATACTGATATTTTAAAATAATATGTTTTAGCTTAATCAGGTATTTGATTCACCTTTTCCAAAAAAAACCCCCAAAACCAATACAAAACACTGCCTCTCTGTTTTCTGGAAATAACTTCATTTTATGGTAGGTTTCTCCCATATATACAAAAAAATTGACATTTTCTGCAATTTCATAATGCAAAGCAAGAACCATATCAACTGAACAAACTGTTTTCAACACTGATAGCAGTGGACCTATTTTTTGTCCTATAATTTGTCATTTAAGTCCATTTATTTTTTTGAAACAATAAAATGGCTAAGAATATACTTTTTTCTTCAACAGTTCACAGTAAATACATCTAACTGAGCTGAAAAAGGTGGGTGCAGTAGAAGAATTTCTCATATAAATTCTTCAATCAGGGTGCCATGAAAAGTATTTACTATTAACAGAATGAGACACTGTCAATGCTGTGGACAACAAGTACATTTCTGACACTCAGGAAGGCTAAACCCTTTATACTTCAGGCTAGTTTCATTCAGCAAGCTAGACGTGAATTAGAAACTGTGTCAACCTGAAGTTATCCTACTCTGCAGAAGAAAGGGTGATGACACTCATCTGCTCCTCTTCTCTCATACAACTGGTGCGCAAGGAATGCTTGAACTCTGCTTAAAATCTATTCTAAAACACTACAAATGAAAGTCACAGCTAGGGAAGATGGAGTGCACAAACAAGAGAGTATGGCATGCATGAAAATACTATGAATTTAGTTTTATTTGCAATGTAAGGAATGAGTTCTCCATCTGACACTAAATAGATCATACTTGTCTCAGCCACTGCACGATCAAAGAGGCAGATATGCAAGAACTACAGTTTCTCTCAGCATTTCCTTTTTAATTCAAATTCTCAAAAATATCTTTGATACCTTTATCACATATAGACATCTGGAAAAGAAGATGACATTTCAACTACATTTTCATTTTTAAACAAGGATCAGAATTATTGTACTTACTTTAATGGTGACATATCACTGATTTCTTCTATTTTCAAGTGCTTGGCTTTTGGAGTATCCACTGTAGCCAACGAATCATCCTGATCTAGAGTCTCTGTTATTTCAACACTCACTGAATTCCTCCAGTTATTGACTAAACTAGCGCTGGGCAAGCCACCATCTGGTGTATCATCATCAACTTCTTCAATGTCTATTCTTTGCAATGGCTTCTAAACAGAACACACAACTCATGTCATATGCAGACTCAACACAAGTGTTTATACAGGCCCCAGACACAGCTGTGTATAATTTAATCTTATAACCAGTTACACCTGTAGTGGTGCACACAGAAGGCACTTCAATAAAGGCAAATGGTAAAAAGGAAACTTCATTATATTCTACAAAGAAGCCTGATATAATTTTATTGCTTTACCCTTATAAACCAGTACATCCTTAATCTAGAGAATCTCAGAATCTGCTTTGTGTTTTCACAGTAATAATTAAAAAGTCTATACTTTTTTTCTGCTAAGGCTGAATAGGCAAGATTTACCACATATTTTGACCAATGATACAGTCAAGCTTTGTAATCTAGCAAAACAAGTAAATATACAGCAATATAGGCCTTGGCCCACAAGTTAAAATTTTGATATAATAAATCTCTGCAACTCAACCCTGCTCACTGACTAAGTCACACACATCAAAAGGTAATTAATTCCACCATTAGAAAACACAGTAACTAAAATGTTTCAGCTTCTTTGATCTCTACAACATTACCATTATTTTTGGCCATCACCTAGCACCACTTTCACAGGCCTTACCACAAAAAAAAAAAAAAAAAAGAAAAGAAAGAGAAAAGAAAGTAAAAGGAAAAAAGAAATTAAATAAAATTATAGTCCTCTTTGCAATCACTGAGCAGTACTAAAAGCGCAGAGTTTCATCTATACTCCTACCTTAAGAGAATAACAAGAGAAACACAACCAACTTAGTATGTCCTGAACACTTAATAAATATAATTGTCCGTAGTATATCAGGTACTTCACAATAAATTCATTTAGGTTTATAGAAATATTGTTTTTAGTTATAGAGACCACATAATACTCCCCTCTTCCAAAGGGCCAAAATAACCCATTTTCTACTAAAACTATCCATCTGAATTATATATTCCATGAAGGTAAACAAACATTTTCAAATTATCAAAAGCAGAGCACTACATGGTATGACTACATACATATACAAAGTACGAGTAAGCTTTGTATTTACACAGCTCATTTCTGAATGTACAAAGATTAAATGTACTAAATGAGGAAGTGTAATACATAGAGAATGCTCATATTATCTCTGTATTATCGTATTTTTTCAGACACAACTCATTAATCTGACTATAACCATGGATATCTCATAGTCCAAAAACACTGCTTACTGAAAGCCAATACCCAGCTGTTCTACAGTTTGCATAAATGAAAATGCAGGCTCAAAGCCCTTGCTGTAGCCCTTTGTGACAATATGTGATGCAAACAGGCAAAATGTCTTGCTACTGCTATGGATGTGCTGTGGAAACTGTAAACAGCAGAAGAAGGAAATTTTACCCACAGCTTTCCCAAGCCTGCAATCAAACACAGAGACTCAACTGTCTCCCCTGTACTCTCAATTGCGATGTTAGCTATAGACCCCGGGACAGGGTTGTGGGGCTGCCTCCCGACTTCATGTTATAAATGTGTGCAATACACCATGTTAACTGAGGGTGGTACTGGAGGCTGAATGCTTATGCCATTGCTACTGTGAACGTCAGCATTTCCATATGTGTGTATGTTCTTGAAAAATATCAAGAGTCAATTTGTACATTTTTGGCTTTCCAAAGGCCAGGAGTTAGTTAAATAACAAAGAAGTAGATTTTTAACTTTAAGCTCTACTATTCCCATCATTATAGAAAGCAACTCACAAAACAACTTACTGTTGATTTAATCTGTAATGGGTCATCAATCAGTTTCACTATATTTTTTATTTCCGTTTCTTTTATCAATACTGCAGGATATTCTTGGCGAGTTCGTTGTTCTTTCTCAGCTAATTCCTGAAAAACATGGCAAGTTGTCCAAAAGATCGAAGTTTGATGAATAATTACAACATAATTTAAAAATAAACTAATAAAGAATAAAAACATTCTAATACTATAGCCTTATAAAAAACTTACAAAGAAACAAAACCCCACCAAACTCCCATAAGTATACGTACATTCTTTATTTTAGTGAGTTCATTTATCGCTTGTTTATTTCCAGGTTCCAGCTTCAGAACAGCTTCAAAATCTGAGTGAAAAACAAGGTAAGAACTGTAGATATTTCATATTACAATGTACACATGGTAGATTTTTAAACCTTCTATTTTCCTTTCATAGCTCTAAAATTAATTAAAGTCAGGCAAGTCATGGAATCTGCAAGGTTCTAAGGGACAGTGGGTCACCTGGTCCGATCTCCCTGCTCAAGCAGGGTCATCCTAGAGCACACAGCACAGGATTGTGTACAGCCAGTTCTTGAGTATCTCCAGAGAGGGAGACTCCACAACCTCTACGGGCAACCTGTTCCAGTGTGCAGTCACCCAGTTCTTCCTCATATCCAGGTGGAACTTTCTGTGCCTTAGTTTCTGCTCATTACCTCTTGTCCTAATGCTCAGCACCACCAAGAAGACCCTGGCCCCATCTTCTTGACACTCTCTCTTCAGATACACTCATTGATGAGGTCCCCTTTCAGACATCTCTTCTCAAGGCTGAACAGGCCCAGCTCCCTCAGCCTTTCCTCCTAAGAGAGATGTTCCAGTCCCTTAATCATCTTTGTCACCCTCCACTGGAGCTGCTCCAGAAGTTCCATGTCTCTCTTGTACTGGCTGAATCCCAAACTAGACAGTGCACTCCAGATGTGGCCTCACTAGGGCTGAATAGAGGCGTATGATCACCTCTCTCGACCTACTGGAAATGTTCTTCCTAATGCATCCCAGGATGCCATTGGCCTTCCTGACCACAAGGACACTCTGCTGGCTCATGGACAGCTTGTTGTCCACCAGGACCGTCAGGTCCTGCTCTGCAGAGATGCTTTCCAGCAGGTTGGCCCTCAGCATGTGCTGGTGCCCAGGGTTGTTCCTCCCCAGGTGCAGGACCCTGCAGATGCCATTGTTGAGTTTCAGATGGTTCTTCTCTGTCCCTCTGTCCAACCTGTCAAGGTCCTTCTGAAGGGCCGCACAGCCCTCTGGGATATCGGCCGCTCCTCCCAGCTTTGTGTCACCAGTGAACTCTCTCAGGAGGCATTTGCCTCTTCATGCAAGTTACTGATGAGTAAGTTAAACAATACTGGACCCAGTATTGAACACTGGGGGATATCACTAGTGACAGGCTTTCAACTAGAGCTTATGACACTGATTATGACCCTCTGGGATCCGCTGTTCACCCAATTCTCAACTTACCTCACTGTCCACTCGTAAGTCATCCTAATGCTTATACCACGACCTACTTTTGAAACAAATTTTTCGAACTCTTTCTTACTACTTACCATAAACAACAACAATTGTAATTTCACACAAACTGTCTTCCCAACACCTGGATACCAACAGCAGAATTTTTAAACTTATTCAGTGAAACCCAACAAAACCCCTTAATTCTTCACTTTTGCACTGACAATCTTGATTAGTCAGAATTAAAAAAAAAAAAAAAAAAAAATCAACATTTTCTTATAATGATCTCTTAACTATCATGTTTAGGCTAATTCAAACTCATGCAGTCAAAGGCTATGCAGTCATACCTTGCATAGCTTCTTTTAGCTTTCCAAGAGCAATTCGGGCAGCTCCTCTTCTGGCAAAAGCTTTAGAATAGGAGGCATCTAAGAGCAGAGCTTGTGTACAGTCATTTTCTGCCTCTTCATATCTCAGCAAAAGAGTAGTAAAAAATTAGTAATTAGTTTTCAACTGAAAAGACAGAGCTACTCAAAACAATTAAAGTATTAAGGTAGATCCTAATTGCCTATATACATATTACTGAGCTAAAGTGTAAAAAAAATAACAAAACAGAAAACACAATTTCTCAATACCTTGATATTTCAGTCAAATCTTTTGGTATCTCCTGACAGAAAAATTCCCTTCCTCTGTGAAAATAAATGTTTAAAGCTTGCCAGAGCAGAGTACACTTTAAACATTCAATAGCCTTAAAAATCAAAGCCAGTACCATGGCTTTGTACTTCTGAAAACCAGAAATACCATTACAAACATAGAAAAAGTACAAGAAAGGAGAAGAAAGCATGCATAAGAATAAATATATCTGAACTTCTGTGGCTTGCTCTTAACTATTTCACAATGGGAAGTCAGTACATTCTCACACTTATGTAACTTGTTCTACAAGATCAAATTTCCCCACCCCATTTATATATAGTTATATTAGATCATGATTCCACTATGTGCTTATTAAAGTATTTTCATTCATTCCTCTTTTCCTCCTTCCAATTGTCATTAAATTTAAGGAAATTAATTTTTATTTGCAGTTCTTATCAACTAGCAGTTTGTAAGAATACCAGTGAGCTTCTGTTGCATTTTATGTTTGATTTTATTTTAAATATAAAGACCCGTGACACACAGATTTTTTTATACAGAACTGATTTTCTTGCTTGGTAATTCAATTAAAGCTCACCTTGTCTGATTCTCAGAGAATATTATTTGCATTATAATATTCTTTAAATTATAAGTGTTGTGTCAGAAATACTACCTATGCAACCTGTTTTATAACATCCTAATTTGAGATCAATTTACTGTCTCTAAAGATATCCAGCCTTGTCACAAAACAGAAGAGATGACCAACATAACACTAAGCTCTCTGCATCTCATGCTATCACCTTAAAATTTTTAAGCTACCACACCATCAGGGAGTCAAAAAAAGTTCAGACTTCAAAAATAATCCTATGGAACTTATCTAATTTGGTAGAAAGCACACATTTCCTACTGGTTTTGGGTTTTCTGCATAAAACTTTATTAAAAATAAACAGACTACACATACATGTCCTTATTAGTGAAGTTAAAAAAATACTTTAAAATATCACAATTTCCAGTAAAACGACTGAAGTCAGATGTTATAAACCACTTCTTTTTACAGTGCAACATTTAGATCACCCTGTTTTACAGTCAAAAAAGACAAAGGTTTGGGCAGTTTCTTTCAGAAAAGTGAATATCTGATTTTTATACATGTAAAAGAAAAAAAATCCACCTTTAGTACCTGTAATTTCATACTGGTGTTATTTTATTCTTTCAGAACTTTTTCCTACAAAATGCATTGCAAGAACACCATGTAGATTTGTTCCCTCTCCTTTACTGCTTTCAGCATGATTTATTCTGCACTGAATTCTAACAATCAGAAGGAGCGACAATAAGGCAAGTGAAAATCTACTGGATCGTTATTTCATCTAGTTCACATCAACCAAAAAATATAGCACATGAAATTCCACTTACTTCTCAATCTTTAGGTAGGCCATGGCTCTGTTAGCTGGCAGCAGTGCGTTGGTGCCATCTGCTGTGATACCACGGGTGTAACATTCTATTGCAGCCTCGTACTTTCCTTCTTTGAAATAACCATTACCCTGGAATATTTAGGTCAGAGAAAAAAGTATTAAGAAAGATTTAGTGCAATGAATCCTTTTTAGCAGACAGGGCCACATCATCAAATACATTTGCAACAAGGTAGACATTTATAGCACATTTCCTCATATCTAAGCTTGGAGGCAGAACACAACAAGTATCTTAATTCTTTCTAATACTTCAAGGATAAAAAAAATTTGCTACGTGCATAGTTTAAGTGTAGACTTCTAAGTCGACTACTTCTTATTTATCTTTATGCTTGATGTGCAGGATAAGCCATACTGTATCCCCCTAATTTAAACACAAGCTGAACCTTTACAGTTCCTCTTTCGAGAGAACTTTTGCACTGCACAAATCCATCTTTATCTTGCTACATTCATAAAACCGATAATCAAATATTATTTGGGTCCAATGTTGTTCTTGTTTTCTAATTAAAGCTCCATACAAGAAAATTACATTACTATTTTGTTTGTTTCTGATGGACAAAAATTTTCTTTTCCTTCTCAGTACTAACATGAAGCCACATATCTTCTCTGCTATTACTCTCCTCATTGGCAAAAAATGAAAAGCCACAAGGTCAGACTTGACAGGATCCACATTGCCAGGAACAGGCCTGAAATGAGTCAACTCCTCTACCAGTGAAGTATTGCATTAGACTGAAATTTCTCTTCTGTGATCTATTAAAACTCTTGTGCCTTCTACCTACTTCATGTATGCTTTCATTCTTTTCCTACTAATTATTTCTCACAACCAGTATAGCAAACCTGAACATTGACAAGAAGTCAGAAGTCAAACAGCTAGGTAAGCGAGCCGAAATAAAATTCTCGTTTAGTTGGTAAAGTTATTTCTTAATTGAAAAGAGTGGTGAGAGGGCAAAATCAGTAAGCCAACAGTGAGTCAAGACTATGAATGCAGAAATACATTTTAATTGTCCTTACTGCCAGCACCCCCAAAGTCCTTCTTACAACTAGCTTTCACCATGTAATCAGAGGTTTGAAAACAAGCAATAGCCCAAAACTCCAGAAAAGCAGAGGTCAAGATGCATGTAATAATGGAGAAAAGGGATTTTTGTAAAGTGCAGTTCAGGTTCTACTTGTCTTACCACATATTTGAAATTTAGCATACACAATCTGGGCCGTAAAAGCTACCGTCTGCAATTAAACCTCCAGAAGAATCCAAACCGAACTCACTGTCCCACTCACCTTAGTACAGAGCCCAAAATGGGAAACAAGGTTACATCAAGGACATGGAATTTATGAAGTTCAAGACAATATCAGGTTTAATTTATACATTTGCATAGCTATTAGTACAACAGAACACTTCCTTTACAGGATTTCTCCTGTTCCACCAGAACGTGTGATTTACCAGATCTTTTTCTGCAATAGCCTTCTGCTTGAGCTGCTGCTCTTCAATGCGCTGCTTCTCTCCGTCTGTTAATCCTGTTCTGGCCACATCTTCAAACTTTTTCTGTTCTGAACTTTCTTTTGATGACAGAGCCTGCAAAGATATATTTTTTTTTCCCTCTAAGTATTTCCCCACTTACATATTTTCAGAACATAATTACGATAAATTCTAAACTTTTAAGATTCAAAAATCTGCCAAGCTTTTTAACTGAAATACCTGCGCTGTAAATTGAATGCAAACTGAAGAGGCCATTTTAAATTCTTTCTTGAAAATGTATTTCTAGGAGGGACTGCGAGTCCGAATACTACTTGGTAAATAAAAAATATGTAATTTTCTCAAGTACAAGTAAAATGACTCATGGATCCTGTTTGTATACGCTCCAATTGACAAATTGTTTATTTCTTCAATTACTGAAGACTTGGCATCTTCATTCTGAAAATAAATTTTTCAAGCACTTTCAAAAATACAGCTGAAGAGGTACAAATATATTCATACAGTAATAAGTGATGAGCTTATATTTACTAAGGTCATCATAACCAACATTCTCCCCATGCAAGGGATCACAATTGCAGTAGAGTATTATGCTCTGCCAGGCTTAAAAAACTTCCTGGTTTGGCTGACCACAGCAATCAGTGGGACTACAAGGCTAGCAGTTCAGTTTTAAAGGCTAAGAGAATACAGAGGTTCTCTCATGTGCTGTGCTTTTACCAAAATACTAAGCGTGGACTGAAAGAAACATTAACACAGGAAGTAGAAAATGAGGGAAAATTACAAAAACAAACCAACCAAAAAAAAACCCCCAAAAAACAGATGGTGCACACACAGTCTTAGCCTGCTGATTCACTATTACACTGATGTTTGCATATGTGCTAACTTATCCAGAAGAAACTCAATTACAGATTTTGACCTCAGTGAACTTCGAATGCCATAAAAAGCATGAGAATTTTTTGAGTCAGCTCTTGTTATAAATTGATACAAACTGAACAAGCTCTGTGAACTTCTGCTAGGGTCTATTAATCTTATTACCTGATCAATTTTCTTGAGTTCATTTTTTGCTTCAATGTTGTTTGCATCCAGCTCTAAAACTTTTTCATAATCTATCAGAAGACCAGAAAAATATGTTTCAGGTAGGAGTACAGACCAGTAAGCAGAGCATTCTTTTGAGATAACCCTTTTTTCTGTCGTTACTCAAGAAGCCTGAGATGTTGCGATAAATACATAATTTTAAGACATTTAAAGCCAAATTATTCTAGAACTACTGACATCTAACAGCAATCACTTGGACTTGCTACTTGAATTATACCTTGCCAGAAGAATATGCAACACAGTATTTCAGTTCTTTGTTTATAGGAAATGAAAATTAAATTCCTACCTCAAATAAACAGATCACACAAGTCCTAACCAAGCAGACAGATAAACAGTATGTATTCTATGGAAAGAATTTTAAAAAGACCCACCTTCTTTAGCACCTTGAAGATTTTTCAAAGCAAAGCGAGCAGCCCCTCTTCTGGCATAAGCCTTAATGTAATTCTTATCTAAAGCAAGTGCTAAATTGCAGTCAGATTCCGCAACAGCAAACCTATGGGGAAAAAAAAACAACTGAGCAGTTTGAACACATCTAGGTAACGAACCCCAAAACTTCTCAATTTATTTCACTATAAGCCTTCCCACATTCTTGATAACATAGAAATCTTACATCCATAGAACAATTACTTAAACATCTCTTGATTTAGAATACCTCAAAATAAGGAAAACAGGTCAACAATCTCTACTGCCTCAGAAAGAATAACTAACACCTCTCTACCCTTTCTACCCCAAAACAATCAAAGCCTTAGGAACAGAGTTCATTGAATCTGAAAGGCAATTTAGATAGTGAACTTTCTCTTCCTCTTTTTAATTCAAGGGTTACACTCTAATATAGAAGACAGTGAATTCTAGATGAAAGCAGAGGAAAAACAGACCAGATTCTTTATCCTAGTTATTCCTATTTTACTTTGAAACTGGAAAGCAGGTTGCAACAGCAGTCTTACAGACTGTATTACAGCCTGATATATAATCAAGACTTACAGCCACACCAAAGACCTGAAGGTAGCATTTCAACTAAGAAAATATTACAGATTGAACAATGCAAGTCTTACTTTTTCATTCTATAAAAAGCTGATGCTCTGTTTGTAGGCAGCACTGGATTGTATGGATCAGAATGCATCCCTCTAGTATAGCATTCTATAGCTTCATCGAAGTTCCCTTGTTTAAAGTAGTTATTACCCTGTGAACAGAAAAGCCTTTTCAGCAAGTTCCTCTACACTGGCAGACACACTAATTTTTAGTGAAAAAAAAAAAAGAAATAAAAATCAAAGCTTGTATTTTAGAATGCTTAAGCATTTTTGTTCAATATTTATCAAGAAGTAGTGTTTTACTGTGAAACATGTTTTTAAACTAATATATTGTTAAGTATCCTATATTAAATAGTTCTCACGATATATGCAATAGCATGGTTTTATGCAATATTGATTTCCAGTATCTGTAGGTCATTTCCAGGAAGCTGTAACAAGCACATACGTAGCTGCTTGAATTACTGAATTATTGTTTTTTTTCTTTAAATAGTTTTTAGAAACTAGATTGGGCACCTTTCCTTTCCAAGGTAAATATTCTCATTTCTGCCTTCTTTGGGACACAACTATTATCTCACGTGCTCTTAAACTACTTCACTGCAGCCAAGATGATAATGGCAAAAGACACCTCAATTGCTCAGTGGAGACTGCAGATTATTTGTCAAAGAATTTCCACAGCAGCAGTGACAGAACATGAAAAAAACCAACAAAAAAACCCAACACAAAAACCTAGAAAAAAACAAACCAAAGCCAAAACTCTTCTGAAATAAAGTATGGACTGACAGATGGGTTAGGTGGTTGCTTATAAACAAAGAAGTTTCTCGAAACCACACAAATTGCTACACGACTTAGCCTATTCCTATGACAGTAAGGCCTGAGATAGGTCTCTATATTCTCCCTTGTTAGGTAAAATGGAACTGGTACAAACTTGACATTACTAAGGCAAAGAAGACATGCAAGTTCATTCATCATTCCCAGATGTACTGGCCTCACAAAGGGACTATTTATAAATTCTTGGGGATTTAGTTTGGGGCATTCAAATATTTTGTTCAGGCAAAAAGCAGTGTGATCTGTATGACAATTCTATACAATATTTCAACTTCTAACAGTGAAAAATCACAAATACATTTATTGTCATAGGCATACATTAAGCAGAATCTGATAGGCTTGCTGCTGTTGGTGATAAGAAACAGCACTGGAGTGAGCATTGTCTATTTTGGAATAATGGGCAGGAAACAGACATAAAAACTTCTATCAGATGTGTGATCTCAGGAGATGATCTTTTAAAACAAACTACAAATGTTCCTACATCTTAATTGCTACTTTGCCAATAACAAACATCTGTAATGCTATAACCTTTTCCTTCTCTGCAAGAGCCTTTTCCGCATCTATACGAATTCCATCTTCTTCAGAGTCTGATTCTGGAGATACAGAATCATGAGTACTGTCTTCTTTATCGAGTTCTTCAAGTATTTTATCCTGAAAGCAGAAAAAAAAACCCATTACCTTTGTTATACTTCAACAATGTAAAATATTATAAGTAAGACTTTAGGAAAATCATTAATGTGTTTTTTTAAAAATCACTACTCCTCTTTACTAAGGAGTATTCCACATTTCAAAAGTGAGAGAACTATCTTTCAATACTGACAGCTGTGTTTAGTCTTATATTCTACTATAATTATGACCTTTTAGTAGACCTATTGTTAAAATGGATTTTTTTACCTTAAACTCAAATGCAATCTGCTGCATAAAAGCACAGTCAATAGAAAACCAAGTATTTGTCAATATTTCAAATATTAAACATATAACCTTTTTGGGAGAAAGCTACTATTTATGTCCATACAGTACCCAACAGAGCAAGATACCAACTTATGTACTGAACTTGCAGCACTCTAACAAAATCTTTTTTAACACAGAATTAACTGGGGACAAGACTCAGGCAAAAAAGAAAATATTCTGACTCACCACATCAAGTTTTCCCCATGCTTCATAATCATAAGACTTGATCTTGTTTTTCTTGTTTTCCTCAGAGGTTATCTTTGAAGGGACTTTACTTTTGCTTTTCTTCTTTTTCTTAAAAGCCTTGTTTCGAATTGGTGGCAAATTCTAAATAGAGTTAATAATTTAATATAAAACAGATGTGTGAAAGTCAGTTGCATTGAAGAATCTACAGTACTTATATCTATAGTAGTATCTAGTAGCTAGATTTATTTTAGAAAACCATCCAGCAAGCTGTTCTCATGAACTGTAGAAAACCACTAAATACAAATCTTTCAATACGTAATAATACCAAATAGTACATGTATGACATGAAGCTGAGTTTTAGAAGACAACTGTCTGCAGAGTATAATGAAGAATAACTTCAGCATATTAAAATTCAGCAGATATAAATGATACTAATGCTGCAAACAGAAATATGCTCATAAATCTACACAAACCTGACTGAAAATTTACTGGCCTCATCACCTTGAGAGGCTACTACCCCGCAGTTATGTTGATGGAACAGTTTACAAGGAATCTTTGGTCTACTTCAGATAAAAACCAAGTCAGGTAGGTTAATTCACACCTTCTATTCAGATATTCTAGTCAGCAAATGTAATTTTGCTAAAGCAAAATATAATTATTATAAACACATTATGAATAGTTGAGTTGACACTGGTCTTGTGATTTTTACCTCTTCTGGAACCCCACTCTGTTTCCTTAGTTCCGAGTCAACTTCTTTAATATCTTTTTCCCAGCTCTCCAATTCTCTCATAAAATCCTGCAGCTCTTCAGCATTTTGCTTCATTTGCAGCTGTAGTTCTATTGCTTTATTTGGTGCACTCATTGTAATCTGCCAAAATTCAAGAAAAAAGGCTTTCTAAAGAGAACTTGAAAGTATATAGGGAAAGAAGTTAGCTACCTCAAAATAGAAAGTCTGTCTTACTTGCAAGTGAGGTCTCCCAATAGCATAGTACAAACATTAAATTCTAAGATACTAAAAAGAATTTAAATGTATTTCAAAATATGAAGGGAAGCCATATTATTCAACTAAACCAAAGTATACCATAGCAAAAAACAAATCAGGTTTTCCTGACAAAATGTAGGGTAAAGCACCCAACAAGTCAATGGGAATCCTGAAAGTGCTAGCAAGTCCCCAAAACTGCTTAATAATTATTAACTTGATTGTCTTCATATATTTTGTGTTAATTTTACTGTCTTAAGTGGTTGCTAAATATAACCTCTTCACTGAAAGTTTCTGAATCTGTTGCAAGTCTCATGTAGGTAAAAATAAACTATTTAAATAGATAGTACACATAAAATGTTTAAGGGAGAAAAAAGGGCTACCTTTTATTTAACATTACTTTTAATATCCAGTAAGAAATAACCTAATAGCACAGAAATATAAACATTTATGAGTCAAACAAAGTTAATGATTTCTGCAGTACAAGGTGCTATCCATATTTATAGGCAAGGGTCTCAAAGAGATGAAAAAACCCATTTCATGATTACTAATGAACTAATGCTACCACAGCAGAAACCTTTTTACATCCTCAGGAATAAGCAGCTGAGTGGATGCCTTGCTGCAGCAGTCGTGCTTCTTCCTAGTTCATACGTAAGTGGTAACATGCTTATCCCGAGCAACTATTTTTCTTAAATTCTTTTAAATAGTTGGTCTATTTGAAACAAAACGGAGACTTTCAATGAAGCAAAAAATGCGTATCTTTCATCATATTTCCAATAAAGGTGCTTCCTATGTTTTTCCTTACCTATGAGTGTTGTCACATCCAGAACTGTCTCTGTAATATTCAGTCTGTTAATTTCCTGAAACCCAGACACGGAACACCAAATATTCCACACAGCCTTGCACACCCTGGCCAACGACACCTAGAACAAGATACTTCAAAAAATGTGAGAAAATACATAGTGAGCTGCTGAACTTTTCCTTTTGCTATCACTGACTAAAATAGTATTCTCATACACGTAGAAATCTAACATGAAATCTGGCTGTTTCTCCCCTGGTGTCCTAAAGCATCTTGCTCAAGTGTGCAAGTTTGCTCCGTTATCCACTGGCCGCATACAGCTCAGCAACAACCTTAATGCGCGCCGCCGACAGCGGCCTTTTTACAGCACTGCTCTTACACCCTTCAAGGAGCTTTTATTCCATTCTCAGCGCTGGGCCCTTCCCAGCACCCGAGGGCCGCCCAGTTCCAGCGGCCGCGCCGCAGGAGGCCCCGATGCGGAGCGAGCCCTTGGGGCCCCGACGCCGCCGCTGCCCCGCGCCCAGGCTACAAGCAAGACCCGGACTGAGTCGGGGTGGGCTCCCCCTCGCCCCGCCACCCCGCGCGGCCAGTGAGCCACGGGGCGGAGGCAGGGCAGGGTTGGGGCACTGCACATCCCACGTCGTCTCGTCCCGTCCCGCCGCAGCCTCACCTGCTCCGGGTCGCGGCTCTTCCCTCCTCCTCCTCCTTCGCCGCCGCTCAGGCCCCGCCCCGGATGCAGCGCGGCCCCGCAGCGGCGGCGCGAGCGGCAGGAACCAACTGCGCCTGCGCCGCGCCCCCGGCGGCCTCGCCCCTCGCCCACGTGTCCGGAGCGCAGCCGGCGATTGGCGCTGCGGCGGCCCCGGCCCGGCCCCTGTGCCCCTGAGCGCTGTCCCCTGCCCCTTGAGTGCTGTGCCCTGACCCCTGAGCGCTGTGCCCCTGTGCCCGGTGCCCTGAGCGCCGTGCCTTGAGCACTGAGCCCTGTCCCCTGCCCCGCCGGGACGGTGGGCACGGTAGGCCATGGAGGATGGGGCAGGTGACTCGTCGCCGACGGCCGAGAAGAAGGGGGTGGAGGAGGAGGATGATTTTGGCTACAGGCTCTTCCCGGATCGGAACAAGAAGCCGCAGAGCTTCCTGGTCCGCAGCCTCTTCACCTACCACAACAAGTGCCAGGTGATGCTGAGGATGACGCTGGAAACGAGTAAGCGCTTCCCCGTGTCCGGGGTCCCGGCCCTGGCGCAGCGGGGCCCTGGGGTGGGCCCTGCCCCGCCGCTATGACTGACGGTGCCGCGGGGACTCGGGGCGGGAGCTGCGCCCCCCGGGCGGGCCCGAGCAGTGGGCAGGATGGGGCTCTGCTTTATGAGAACACTGATTTTGTTTAAGACAGAATACGATTTCGGATGTGGCTAAGAGAGTGTTTCCTATCAAAAGGTCCTTCTCTACTTTTTTTTTCCCCCTGAGAAACAGACGATTTTTCAATTTCTGTGCATTTGTGCGCTTCTCATTGTGTGATGTTGATTGTGATATTAACAGCAAGCCATGGTCACTATAAATCTATTTATACTAGTAAAAATATAACTTCAGGACCTGATTCCTTAACAGCTTTGTTAGTCTCTGTATGCTGGACTGCAGGTCGAGAGTGGTGATTCTCCCCCTCTGCTCTGCTCTGGTGAGACACCACCTGGATTATGGTGTCCAGCTCTGGGACCCCCAAATGTAAGAAGGACATGGAACTGTTGGAGAGTCCAGACAAAGGCCTCCAAGTTAATTAGGGGACTGGAGCACCTCTTCTACAAAGACAGGCTGAGAGAGTTGAGACTGTTCAGCCTGGAGAAGAGAAGATTGTGTGGAAACCTCAGTAACCTTCCGATATCTGAAAAGGGCATACAGGGAAGCTGGAGAGGGACTCTTCCTCAGGAACTATAGTGATAGGAGAAGAAGTAATGGGTTCAAACTGAAAGAGAGGAAGTTTAGATTCGATACACAGAAGAAATTCTTTGCTCTGAGGGTGGCGAGACACTGAAACAGTTTCCCAGAGAAGCTGCAGATGCCCCATCCCTGGGAATGTTCAAGGCCAGCTTAGATGGGGCTCTGAGGAACCTGGTATAGTGGAAGGTGTCATTGCCTATGGCAGAGGGTTGGGACTAGTTTATCCTGAATGGCCCTTCTAATTGAAATCATTCTATGATTTTATATTCCTTTGCATAGTCTGAACTGTAACAGATGCCAGTTGCATTGTGTTGGGGTAAACTACTGCAAGGTATGCATTTGTATGTATATTGCTTTTCTTGTGGTTATTTTTTTTACTTGACTGTGTTTATATTTTGATTATAGATGACTTTCAGAACTTTTGTTTTGAATTTAGAAAACTTAGAGAAATTGATTGCAGCAATGTTTTTCTAGATCCATATGCTCAACTCCTCCTCGAGGCTATGAAGCAATCTGGTTGGTATGTAAATTAATTCATCTTGTTCTGTGTAAAAACATCACTGCTACAAGTAGTGACTGATGTTTTTCAAATTGTTTTCTGTAACTTTGTTTGTTTGGGCCTTTCAGCACTGTCTTCAATGACCGGCACTTTTCTTGTGAAAACTGCGATGGCTGTGTCAGTGGAGGTTTTGATGCTGCCACATCTCAGGTACGTGCTGGACATAGCCACCTTTCAGAGGACTATAATTATTTTAGTGTTTTGTTACTAGGAGTAAATCTACCAACACTGATATTTGAGTTAGTCATGAAAACAAAATAAGAGAATGATGTTCCGTGGTACTGAGGGGAGACCTCATGCAGTCTACAACTTTGTCATGATCCCTTTTCTGTGGTGACCAGTGACAAAACTTGAGGGAATGGCCTGAAGTTGTGTCAGGGGAGGTCTAGGTTGGGTGTTAGGAGAAGGTTCTTCAACCAGAGGGTAGTTGGGTGCTGGAATAGGCTCCCCAGGGAAGTTGTCACAGCCCCAAGCCTGGCAGAGTTCAAGAACCATTTGGATAATACTCTCTTGCACATGGTGTGACTCTTGAAGATGGTCCTGTGCAGGGCCAGGAGTTGGACTCGATGTCCTTGTGTGTCTCTTTCAACTCAGCATCTTCTGTGATTCTGTGAGTCTATATTGGAACAAGTGCACTGTTAATGTTGTAAAACACCAATATAAAGACCCTAAATGCTGTAGGTGGTGTACGCTGGGTCTCTGAAGAGTAAGGGAGGTATTTAAACTTGCTGAAAAGACTACTTCTATTTCTTCTTCTGCAGATTGTTCTGTGTCAGAACAACATTCGCCAACAATCCCATATGAACCGGGTGGTCACACATGAATTGATTCATGCATTTGATCACTGCCGTGCACATGTTGACTGGTTTAAAAATGTCAAACATTTGGCATGTTCAGAGGTAAGGTAAAATGTTTCTGATGTTGTAATTTTATTAATTACTACTCTTTATTAGAGATGCTTCATCTTACAAACACTTCATTTGTTTTAATCCTGTTAACACTTTTTGTCAGGTCAACCTAAATAGTTTCATTTGGAAAACAAAAACTTAGTTGTCACAAATATTAGTAAGTTAATGTCATATTAAGTAGAATGTGATCTCTCTGAGTGTAGCCATCGCAAGAAGTGGTTATTGACAAATGAGAGTAGTTCAAAGTGAAAACACATGCACACAATAATCAAATGTTTATAGAATTCTTTTTCTCCTGTGCAAATCTTGCTATGTTGTGTAGTTTTCACAGTAGAATAAATACTTTTTTTTTTTTTTATTTTTTGATCAACAACAAGCTTGTCTTTTCCTGTAACATTCCTTTTTTGAGTAATTATGACATTGATAAATACACTGTAGTTATGACTCCATGTCCACCGGATGGGGCTCTAAGCAACCTGGTTGTCTCCCTGTGTCTCCATGATCTTCTTCACAGGTGGCAGGAAAATCTCCTCTGATGCCTGAAGCACCTCCTCCCCTTCCTTCTTCACTGGTCTTGGTGTCTCTGGAGCTATTTTCCTCACATTTTTCTTACTCTGTCTCACAGCTTCCCTTTAGTGTTTTTTATCCTTTCTTAAACATGTCATCACAGAGATACAACCAGCACCACTAGTGGTCTCAGCTTTGACTTTTGACTGTTTCAGAACCAATTAAAACTGGCTCTGTTTGGCATGGGGTCAGCCACTTGTCCTGTCCTCACAGAAGCCACCCTGGCAGGTTCCTCACTGCCAGCATCCTGCCACATAAACCCAATACATTAATTCAGAATTATTAACTATCGTTTATTTTTTTGTCTAAGCATTTACACAGTGCAGAATAAAGCATGTAAGTCTCAAACATGAGTTTAGAGAATATATGTATAAAACAAGATTGTGCATGTTCTTGCTCTAGTTGAGATTATGTGTTTACTTCAAGTCTTGATGCTTACTTTATTATATGGTGTTTGCATTTTTTGTTGACAGCTTTTTAATTCTTGCCTTTCATATTTTCCATGCATTTATTCTCACTCTGGTACTCAATTATAGGAAATCACAGTTCATTTACATTTCTTAACAGACCGGGTAGGCTATGGAACAGTTGGCAGACAAAAGAAATTATGGTGTACAGGACAAGACAGTTAACAAGCTAAACCTAAGTACTCATTTAAATGTGGCGTTTTGCAAAACAGATGGGTTAGTGCTCTGGTGGGTATTGCAGCTGTGTTCTCTGAGAGGTATCTGCCTTTCTTCCTGACTCTTGTGACAGCTTCTGATGTAGACTGGGGAGAATATTACTTTCTATGCTCTTCTAGCAGTTTATATATATGTATGTATACATATACGTGTGATCTCTACTGCTCAGTCACTTAAGCTTTAGCAATATATGAGATGTAGTTCCTGGAGAAACTTAAAAGTTTGCTGTAAGAATACTTTGCAGTTCACTGAGGCTGAGAGGGTGGATACAAAGGGTAACAGGTGCTTGAGTTAAAGTGGCCTTGGGAAGATTCTCTACTAGCAGTCACCAGAAAGATACTGAAGAAAAAAATTTGTTAAAACTTTTTTTGACTATGTATTTTCATGTGTTTCTCTGATCTTGTGACTTTTTATTTTTCTCGATAGATTAGAGCTGCTAATCTCAGTGGAGACTGTACATTGATGAACGAAATAGCCAGATTTAAATTTGGATTGAAAGGGCATCATCAGGTAAACACTGTAGATGTTAAAATCTAATCACTTGTTATGAGCCATCTTTACCTACTTTATCTCACCCTTCTGCACTTTCATAGCTGAAAACATCAGGAAAAGAAGTAGATGCCATTGACTTGCTGTTTTCTCTTTACTAACCTTTAATGACTGATATTACTATTTTATTTTTAATTTTATTGGAGTGACATTCCTGAATACTTAGTCATACCACTGACAATGAATGGCTATTAAGAACCAAACAAAAAACAGAGTTTGCAGCAAATGTAGTGGGAATACTTTATCCACTATAAGTGAGTAATACTCTTTTTAAAACTGGAAAAAGCAGAATGACAAGTTGTCTAAATAACCATGTATATTAAGTCTTAAGTGAATTAATTTTTGTAAATAGTAATGAAGCATACAGATTGAGTCCCAAACAGTTGCTCATGTTAGAATGGCAGTAGCTTGTAGCTGATTTTTGCGTCTTTTTTTACCTTTATGTAGATGAACTGTAAGAAAAAGTTGCAATAAAGAGAGGTATCAAATGAAGGCCAGTAGAAAAGCCAATCCTTTATGTTTTATAGCATTTCAGTTTGTAAAGAACTAAATGGTATTTATGTCTCTTTCTTTCTGATATATTTTTTCTTGTGTCCAGGTTAAGTTTTACAAATACTTGATACCTACAAAAATGCCAAATTGTATTTTAATTCCTGTTTAAAGAATGTCTTTTAATTATCTCATGAATTATGTGAGCATGGAAAACTAAAACACATAGTTAACACAGGATGGAACTAAAATATACTTTAATGCTTATTACAGCCACTGTTTGACTCTTCTGTGATACAAAATTACTTCCTATATTGTACGAGTCAATACTTGAAAAAATGTGGAAAAAAATTTATATTGATTATGACAGATTTTTCTTTTTCTGTTTCTGACTTTAGACTTGTGTACGAGACAGAGCAATTCGTTCCATTCTGGCTGTTAGAAAAGTTAGCAAAGAAACAGCAGAAAAAGCTGTGGATGAAGTTTTTGATGCCTGCTTCAATGATCTAGAACCTTTTGGAAGAATCCCACACAGCAAAGCAGATGCAAGACGTGCTTATAAAGACTTTCAGAACAGAGATCGCTATAATGCTAATTTATAAGGGGGAAAAGAAAAAACATGTGAGAAATTGTTAATACCAGATTGTTATGTAACATGAGAAGTTACAGTCTATGCACACAGTGCTGGTGAAAAGGGCAATTCTATCAATGTCTCAATTAATTCTGTAAACTTTTTTCAGGAGCCAACTTCTGCAGAAGTAAACAGGGTAAATGAACAAGACTAAGACCTGTGTTTCCTCGCCTGTTATTCCAGGAAGATAATTTAGTACACCAAATGATTTGTCAAATAATGATCTGCACATTTCAATGCACATTTAATTCTGCTCAGTTGGATTGACTAAGACTTGGTTTCTGGAAGTTTTGTGGCTACTGAATAAATCTTTTCCACCATCTTTGATACACAGTCACAGACTTGATGATCTTCATTCACTCTATTTTAAAAGATGAGCACCTGAGCTACAGCTCTAGGGTCTAGATTTAATAACTATGTCTAAACCCAACATTTAATAAACTACTGCATTTGATTTTGAGCACCTCCTGAAATGCTCAGGAGGTCTGGCATTTGTTAGTGGTGGGAAAGCTTTTGTGACTTGAGTCCTTTATGCCTTGAATTGCTGCTCTTGTGCTGATTGTCTCTAGTGGTGGAGGACTGAGTATGATGATCAGTGTTGCCTTCTGTCCTGTGTCCCAGTACATTTTGTGACAACAGGAGTGTCAGTGTATGAAGCTTATTCAGGCAACACATAACTCAGATTTGGGTGCGGTGAGGCAACAGACTCGCTGGTGAGACTGAAGCAGGAGTGAGGCACTGAACTGCTCAGGTAAGGAAAAGTCAGTACGTGCACAAAATTCAAGTGCCTGACATGCGACAGCTGGAGCGGGAAGGTCCTCCCACATACCTCCAGAATTTGTCATCCTCTGACTGGGCTCCTGTTTGATTGCAGCTTTGGGCTCCTTCAATCCAGCTGTTTATTTCACATTCCTACAATGTTTTGAATCTGACCATCATTCTGTAATTTCCTCCTGATAAGTATGCAGTCATGTGATTAGCCTTCATCCCAATGGTCCTGCTTCTAAGGTGTCACTCAGGAGCAAGATACATGAAGAAGACAATAGAGCCAGCAGTGTGTTGTCTTTTCCTGATGAGCAACAAACACTTTGAGAAAATTCAAACTTAAGCACTTTGTCCTCACAAAGGACAAAGCGACACATACAAGAAGTGCCTGAGAGATCTGATCAAGCCTGACTTGTCCAGGTTGTTCTGTTTGTGTTGGTCTATGTGTGGGTTGCATTTGTTTCCAGGTGTAGCATAATTCATACCTACAGGAACCATTACTTCTGGCCCTAGGCATTAATACAGATCCTTCAGAAAGTCATTCCACTTTTATTGGAGGAAGTTATGTCTTGACAAAGATTTCCCAAACCTGTGCTTTTAATGATGTTACAGAATTTCAAATGGAGATTTTGTAATCTTACTTTCTTGGGGTAATTCTGTCAGTGACTGACATAATCGTGTGGGTGAATATCTGAACAGAAAACATGGGTATAATACCCTTGATACCTATAGAGAAAATTACACATTGAATTCTAAGCTTCCCATGTTTGATGTAGTCTATACAATCTCCTGAGGGTCAGAGATGCCTTGAAACAGCATAATGTTGTATGTTAATATTTGCTTAACCTTTACTGCTGTTCAAATCACTGTTTTAGTCAGTATGATGTACAATGCTGAGGTTTTTTATGGTTCTGACACATATTCTGGCAGATAATTCATTCCCTTCATTATACCTTACTAATCAAAGTTCTGCCTTAATGAGTGTCTGTGTATTTGTATTTATATTGTATTTTGACCAATACATTGTTTAAATATATACATTTATCTGCTATCTGGGATAAGCTGTATCAAGTCTACTTAGGAATAGAAAATACAGCAATAAAAACTAGAAAATGCAAGCATCCAAGCTGCTTTTTTTTCTTTAGCATTTTTGATAGATGAACATGATCAAAATCTTGGAAAGTATTCCAGAGATATCTGTAAGAAATGTAGGTAATAAAGAGTACATTGAGCTACATAAAGATATAATTTTTTTATGTATATTTAAAATCAGTATGAAATGTGATGGTTGGAGACCATCTTGGGCTCAGTGGTCACAAAATGTTTGACTTTGCAACTCTCAGAGAAATAAGGAGGTGACTCGTGACTTGGCAGAACTGCGGCCTTGGACTTCCAGAGGGCAGACTGTGGCCTGTTTAGGAGCCTGGTTGGCAGGGTCCCTTGGGAGGCAGTCCTGAAGAACAAAGGAATCCAGGAAGGCTGGAAATTCTTCAAGAAAGAAATCTTCAAGGTGCTGAAGCAGGCTGGCCTGGCAGTACAGAGAACTTTGTCTGGAACTCAGGAAAAAAGGAGAGTTGATGACCTCTGGAAGAAGGGGCAGGCAGCTCAGGAGGACTACAAGGATCTTGTGAGGTTGTGCAGCAAGAAAATTAGAACGGGCAAAGCCCAACTAGAACTTAATCTGGCTACTGCTCTAAAAGACAATAAATATGTTTCAATAAATACATTAGTGACAAAAGGAGGGCTAAGTAGTATCTTCATTATTTATTGGATGTGGAGGAAAACAGTGGCAAAGGATGAGGAGAAAGCAGAATTGCTTAATGCTTTCTTTGCCCCAGTCTTTAGTATTAAGCCCAGTTGTTCCCTGCGTACCTGGTCCCCTGAGTGGGGAAACAAGGATGGGGATCAGAATGAAGCCCCCATAATCCAAGGGGAAATAGTGACTTGCTATGCCCCTTCAACACACACAAGTCTATGTGACTGTATGAGATCCATTCAAGGATACTGAGGGAGCTGGCAGAAGTACTCACCGAACCACTTTTCATCTTTTACCAGAAGTCCTGGTCAAATGGGAAGGTCACAGTTGACTGGAGATTGGCAAATGTGATGCCCAGTTACAAGAAGGAACATAAAGAGAAACTAGGGAACTAGGGCCTGTCAGTCTGTCCTTGGTATTGGGCCCAGAGAGTGGCAGTGAATGGTGCTACATCCAGCTGGCGGCAGGTCATTAGTGATGTTCCCCAAAGTTCAGTATTGGAGCCATTCCTGTGTAATATCTTTATCAATGATCTGGCCGAGGGGATCGAGTTTACCCTCAGCAAGTTTACAGGTGACACCAAGCTAGGTGGGAGTGTTGATCTGCTGGAGGGTAGAAAGGATCTGTGGAGGGATCTGGACAGGATCGATCAATGTGTTGAGGTCAACAGTGTGACCTCAATAAGGCAGGGTTCCAGGTCCTGCCTTTGGGTCACAACACCCTCATGCAGCACTGCTGGCTTGGGACAGAATGGCTGGAGAGCTGCTCAGAAGAAAAGGACCTAGAGGTGCTGGTTGACAGTTGTATGAACATGATCCAGCAGTGTGCCCATGTGGCCAAAAAGGTCAATGGTGTCCTGGTCTGTATCAGAAATAGTGTGACCAGCAGGACCAGGGAAGTGATCATCCCTCTGTACTTAGCACTGGGGAAGCCACATCTTGAATCCTGGGCTGCTCACTTCAAGAAGGGCACTGAGCTGTTGGAGTGTGTTCAAAGAAGGAGCTGAGGAAGGGTTTGGAGCAGAAGTCTTCTGAGCAGTTGCTGAGAAAAGTGTGGTTGTTTAGCCTGAAGAAAAGGGGGCTCAGGGGAGACCCTATAACTCCCTACAATTACCTTAAAGGAGATTGTAGCGAGGTGAGGGTTGCCCTCCTCTCCCAAAAAACCAAAGTGACAGGACAAGAGGAAATGACCTCAAGTTGTGCCAAGGGGTTTAGATTGAGTATTTAGAAAAATTGCTTCATGGAAAGGGTGGCCAAGCATTGGAATAAGCTGCCCAAGGCAATTGTTGAATCACCATCTCTGAAAGTATTTAGAAGACATGTAGGTGTGGCACTCAGGGACATGGTATAGTTGTGGACTTGGCATTGTTAGGTTAATGGTTGGACTCGATCTTTCTGACCTAAATGATTCTTTGATTCTATGAAATAATTTCTATGAAATAGATTTACATAACAACAAAAAAACCAAAACACGTCAGCTTACGCAATGGATACATATGTTACACCAAGTCAAATTGTAATGGCACAATATGTGAACTGCAAGTCACCAGTAAATAATCAGGACACTCTGATGTCTTTATGTCATTCCCTGAGGAAAGGAAGGACAATAATTAAATCGAACTTTGCAAACACTTTTTATCAATTCAAGTAATCATTTAATTGCTTTAGGTGCAATTTTAATATACATCATTTTTTCTCATCAAAACAGAGGTTAGTTAAAAAAGAATGACTAAAAGCTCCCTGCAAATACAAAAACAGTGGGGGTAGATTAAGCAGCAGAGGGAGCTGAAGGACTGTGGAACAGCATGCTGCTGTGGAAAGCCAGTTGCAGATTATACATGGCTATTCTTCAAGGTGCAGTTCAGTCTTGGTTTAAATCTCTATTTAATCAATTTTGCACAACTTTAATATTAGAAGAGGTTAAAAATTAAAATATATTTCCATCACATTTTTTCTACTGCAGAATATTTGCTTCCTTTAGAAGACCACCTCAAAACATATATGGAAATATTTGCGACATCTGTGCTGTTTTGGGTTGTGACTGTGTTCACAGGGACAGATAGATAAATGCTGGGTTAAATGTGGCAGAGCAAAACATCAAGCTGCAGAGCCCCATCATCAGTAAACAGAATCATGCAAATTACATTAGCTCAATTCCTCATGCCTGAATTTTCGCAATATTATAACTTTGTCTCTTATACCTGAAAGATTTCCAAGTTTTGACTAAGCCAAAGAGCAGGAACAATAAGAGTATCATTGTCCAAATAGTAAAGATATATAATTTTCCATAGGACAGTAATTTAATGAAGAGTCTTCGAGTGTTTTATTTCTGCTAGAGAGGAAGTGCTAGCTGTGATATACCTCGCTGAATAGCTCTTTGGCAGATTGTTTTTTCAAGTTTGTAGTACCTAGCTCTTAATTACATGGATGTATGTTGGTTACCATAGGAGCCTTCATGTGTTGTTTTAGAGACAGTAGCAATCATAAATGAAAACAACAAAAATCATCAGTAAGCAGAAAAATGCAACCCTGAAATAATGAAAAGTTCAGAAGTTTTCAGGGCATGGTCGAGGAGTCCTGCCTCTTGCTAGATTTGAAGAATTCAGCATCAAGGGGTTATTACCTACTGGAAATCCACTCAAATTAACTAACAACCATTCATCCTTTAGCCTGCCTGTAAGCCTGATTTAAAAAAAAACTTGAAAACAAAGATTTACATATTTTTATTCAATAGCTCTTGGGTTTGTTGTTTTTGTTGTTTTAGCTCTTTAATGAGTCCTGAGAAATTAATTCAGAGTTTGGGAGAGAGTGAAACCATTACTCTCACTTTCCTTGAGAAGAAATTGAAAAGAAGAAACAGGAGAAGAAAGACATGCACAAAGGAATCTGTTTCCGGGTGGGTAAGAAACCAATATGTGAAGAAGAATCTTGTTTTCAGCCCCTGCTCTACTAAACCTAAGCAAAAAGTTTTGAAGTTCTTGCTGATTTTACACCCATGTTGCCCACTCAGAGACATCAGCTGGGGAAAAGGCTGTAAACAAGGAAGAGTTGTATAACACCTGGACAGCATGATGGCTGCAGGTGGAGCAGGAAGCCACTGGTATCAAGTCACTTTGGTCAGCTCCCCTTCCTGCTTTCAAGTGCAAAGTGGAGCCCTCAGGGACACCTTTCCCTCTCCCCAAAGTGTTTCACAGTTGAATGATTTTTCTTTTTTTTGTCCTGCTATCTTCTTCTTGTTTTAGGGAGTTACTTCTCAATTAATACATTATACCTGGCCCCTTTTCCTACTCAGCTTCCTCCCATGCATGTATGTGTGCAAGTAAAGGATGAGCATTCTACTTTTCCTTTCACTACTACTTACGTCCTTCTTCTCCCACTATGTGTCTGCAACATACACCAGCGAGATGGTAAATTAAATTCCATCTGGGGAACAAATCTGCTATGTTACATATATGAGAATGGTATTTCTTCCCAGTGTCCTTTTTCAGTTTCCATGTCCTAAAAAGACAGCAGTGGAATTTACTCTGATAGATTCAATCTTCTCTGGTGAGCCCAAGTTAGGTGTTCCCAGGAATAGACTGTGAATGAGAATTGAAATCCCCTTCCCACAGTGTTCTTTTCATGGAGCTTCCCTCTCATCACTGGTCATATGGCTATGAATAAACCTACATAAATGTATGCATCTTGACAGTGTATGCCCCAATTCTCCTCTGCCCCAGCTCCTGTTACTGTTCTCCTCTGTTCCCCAGCTATGCTCACACTCCCTGCATCCATGCCATACTGTTGTTGGTGCCAGTTTGTGGCTCTCCAGGATTTGGTGTCTTGATTTGACACTTTACTGGAATACATTTGGGAAACCATTAGGGAATATGTTTCTTTATCATAGGAACCATGACAGAGGATGGGGAGTAGTTGTCAGACCTCATGATGATATGAGTTGAATTTCTGGCAGGGCTGAAAATTCATTCATTGAAACTGAAGCATTCCTGAGTATCATAGAATATATATTATGTTCAGGTTTCACACCTTCTTCAGATCTGGAATGAGGAGTAGGAGGCTAATTACTTGTAAGACTGGGAATACAAGAAAAGAAGGTCACAGGTACACATTTCCATCTTGATGTGTTTTTCTGACTCTTGAGTAAGAGCAGACTTACAGTTTTAGTATAACAATCCTTTCTTGCTCTTTGGATGCCTCCAATAAAGTGATTTTTTCTGCCAGTCACTAACTAAAGAGGACTAGATATTTTGTCAACCCTTTCTGGTTCCTGTACATTTTTACCTAATCCACACAAAGAAGAGATACCAAGGGTGTACTTTCCCTTCTCTTTACAATACCAATACTCTGACCTAACATTCCTCAAGAAGTGGGAAGTCTAGTTTCAAAACTCCTCATATTTTTGCTCAGAAAGGAAGAGATGCTCTATATTTCAGACACATGTGTTCAGTCAATGAATCTTGGATAGCTGAGTCCTTGATGCAATTAAGTTTTTAGAAATCATACTGTCCTAGTTACAGCGGCCAGGACCAGCTTATCACTGTGTGGGATTAACCCAAACTGTGTATTCTACACTCTCTGTGTCATTTCTGATGAACTGTTAATAATGGACTGATTGCAGCAGCTGCCCAGGGCCCACCTGACACCTCAGGCTACAAGCTGGGGTTATAGAACCTTGTGAGATAGGAGAGTGTT
This sequence comes from Hafferia zeledoni, assembly GCA_035583235.1. Lineage (NCBI taxonomy): Eukaryota > Metazoa > Chordata > Aves > Passeriformes > Thamnophilidae > Hafferia > Hafferia zeledoni. The sequence goes on from JAWWEV010000043.1 coordinate 30,214,295, forward strand.
TCTGTCTTCCCAGCAATGACTCAGGTGTGATAATTCCACTCCGGGGAATTGTTAGCACCTTCACACCCAGCCTGAAGGGTCATGTCTGCTAATGAGCCATCAAAGATTCAAAAAATTATCCCATTACTCACAGAGTTAAATCACTCATTGTGAAACTTCTATTCTAGGGAAGGTACCAGGCATTCCCACCTGAACCTGAGCATAAATAATCTTTGGGGTTTGGGACTTGTGGTACTGCTCATTGGATCCAGAGGGAGACCAGAACCTCAACAGGACTGCAACTGCCACTCTCAACCAGACCACAACCATCATCCTCACCAACAAGTTCTCCTTTCCTTATACTTTGTACTCAGGGGAACCACAAGGTTCTCAACACAGGGGCTAATGAATACCATTCTGTTCGTGCCCCAGGCTGCTGGGTTATGCATCTGTTCTTCTGTGGGTTAGAACCAATTTTCCCCTGAATAATTGTATTTATTGTAATCTTTTTAATAAATTGTAACTCTGACTTGTAATGTCTTTTGAGTTGGGTCCATTTCTCCAACCAGTTTACCTTTAAACCAGCACACATACTATTCACAGCTCTTTTTGAGTGCCTATCTCACACAGAAAATGAACTTTTCTGAAGATATTTTCTAGAAATCCACTAGTAGCATCCAGCAAAGCCAGGCATGTAACTTGTACAATGCATATATCATCATGAAGTGAGGCATCTACTGCATGTGCAGTACTACAGTCTTAAGGAGTGTGTCTTAACTTGTGGGGGGAGGGAAAAAAAAGAATGTTCACACTTTTTATAATATTTCTTTTAGATTTCACTTCAGAAAGTATTATGAGTTTGGGTTGCTTTTCTTTTGCCATGTTGGCATTTGTAGATGCTTTTTGAGACATGAACTGTCACCATTCATGACATGTTTAATGTAAGCAATCTAACTCCAATCCAAATGCTGACATAAACAGAAACAGATCTGGTCTCAGAGATTGGGTGCCTGAGGATGGATAGTTCCATGTTGTTCCAGGATGACTGAAGTACCTGTGGATGAACTTTAGGAAAACACCAGGGTTTTCCTCTTCAAAATCACTCTTCCCTGTGGTGACCCTCCTTGCTTCTTCAAGACTCTTGGACATGCTCCTTATCTCCTGAGAGTCTTATTAGACTGCTGTCTGCTTTCTCCATCCCCATGCAGTGGCTATGGCAGTATCAGTCTTCAGGCACATTTGCTTCTATCAAAGAAATTCTTAAACTAGTACTTAGAGTAAACCTCCCTCTTGTACAATCTTCACTGAAGCACTGGAAATGACTGTATAAACCTGCATCTCTACAGTTAGTTTAATGACTGTGTAGTAGTTTTTTTAGAGATCTAGATTTCATCTGAATTTCTTAGGGTATGTTTTAGGCTTTGTTTGTTGTTTGGAGGGTTTTTTTGTTTGTTTGTTTGTTTGTTTTGTGGTTTGGGGTTTTTTTAGCAGAACCCTTGTCCTCTTCTGCTGTAGCCTCATAAAGCAAATTCTAATGGCATGTGTCAAGAGAGGTTTTTGAAAGAAATTATTTCTGGCCTTGTAAGCACTGCCAGTGAAAAATACCAAACCTTTTCACTGCTTCTGTTTCTTTCTTTCAGGAATCCTGCTTTCAAGATGTGAATGTCAGGCTTTCAGATACACAGACTCTTTTATATAGCTCTGGAAATTCTGATCAGTAAAGTACTTAAGAACTTATTTACATCTAATTGTGTCATTTTTACAGACTTACCATTTGTTGCCTTGTGAACCACAGTACTCAGCACCTTGGAGAACACTACTCTAAGTGTATGAAGTGCACTTGAACTTACTCAGTGAGTTATTAGATGTATGGTCCTCTCAAAACACAAAAGGAAGGTCATTAAATCGATGTGAACACTTCCTAAGTAGTATGTTAACTTCAGCTATCTCTTTGCATTTCCATTTGAAGTGATATTTTCTGCCTGCTGAGACTCTTCCTGCTTTATAGTGGTCATATCTTGTGATAGAGTGAACTAGACTTTACTGTGTGTTGTTAAAAACCTTTCACAACAGAGGCTACTGAAATTCAGTGGTGAAAGGCAAGATTCATATATGTAATTTGTCAGGTGTTAAAGCATTTCGGCATTCTTTGGCATGCAAACCACCCTATAAATCTAAGATCACTATGACTGTGACTTGTTTCCTTGGAGAGAGAAAAACATGACTGGTCTAACAAATCTTAGCCGCATCCTCATCCTATTAAAGCCTTAGGTTTTGTTCATTCAAGTCACAAATTTCTGAGCAGAAGTGGAAATAACAGGATACTGATAGCAAATGGGGTTTTTTTCCACATCATGACTATAAACAAGTTATGTAAGCCAACTTTTCTAATCCAATTTCAGTATAAAAGTTTACATGTAATTTTGATGGAAAGAATGATACAGAGTGAGAGTGACTATTGTACCTTAATACTGTTCTATGATTAGTACTTAGACTGCATATCTTAAAATAATGAGCATTTCACACAGATTCAGAGTTACAAAGAAGGCAGATGCGTGACTTTAAACTGTAAAATGTACATCAAGGGCAGAAGAGCGGAATCATTGGTAGGACAAGAGCCATGCTTATAGCAAGGTAATGTATTTGCAAATCTTTATTTTTCTTCTAAAGAAGGTTTTGCTTCTGATATATACTTTGGGGTTTTTCCCCATAAATTTAGTATTTACAATGCTGCATTTGTGAAGATAGAATTTTTTGAAGCAAAAGGGATTTTAAGAGAGGCAGTTGTGTAAAATTAGGGCAGCTACTTAAAGAATCGAAGTAACAATATGTGCTTTAGTTGACTAAACTACATTGCATCCCAGAAGGCAAACTTTGTTTGCACAGATGAGGAATTGGACTTCTTTAATTGCCTTAAACCATTGCTCCTATAGCAAACTGGGCAAAGAAGCCAGGAAAGTGAAGATAAGGGCCAAGCAGAGGAGGCTATAGCCCACAAACTGTTAACTTTGTGGAGGCCAGGGGTTAATCTCTAGGTGTGTGGTGCTTCTCTAGATGCGTGATGCTTATCTAAACGAGACCAGTGACAACTCTCTGGATGTGTGATGCTCATCTCCTATGAGCCAGGCTATGTCAAAAAAGGCCCTGTGTGCACACACCCACCACTACCCCAGAGAAGACTGCTTTTAGCAGAGGTGCCTCCAAAGCACCCACTCCCCCAGTCTAAATGACTGTGCATAAACCAGCACCTCCAGCCTCTGACCCATTCCTGCAAAGCCAGCATGCCTGTGCAAAACCAGTATATATCCCACACACACACGAGGGGGGCACCAGGGGAGTTTCTGAGGGTATATAAACTCATTAGACTTTATGTTTCATGGGTTTCTTTCCCCCACCACTCCTCCATGGACTAAGAAAACAGTGACAATAACCAAGTTTGTTGGATACCTCTGGCTGGTGACTATAAACTTTTATTCTTTCTCTCTCTTTCTTTCCCTCTTTTTACTCTTACTCTTTTCTCTCTTTCTTTCTCTCTTTTCCCTTACACTTTTTCTTGGGAGATATCTTTATTCTTTTATATTGCTATATTACTGTAAATAATAACCAAAATGGCTACATACTTGTTTTCTTTTGTAACCAAATTATTCTAAAAATAAACTACTTATATTTACCTGTAAACACTGATGATGTAGTAGTGATTTAATTTCATTCACCTCAGGAATTCTTAGCAAAAAACAAAAAGTTAATCCTGCTTTGCAGTGTGAGTGCTAGCAGCACAAAGCATTTCTTGAAGAATTTAAAACAAAAAACTACTTTCTGCTTGCCTAAGTACATCTTTTATCCCTTGTGAACTAGAACACTGCTTACTTACGTGTGTAGTGTCTGGTCTTGCAAGGGAAGGCTCCCAGTGAGACCTTGCTTATTGCCATGGACCAAGGATATGGTGGACCTTCAGGAGGTATTCATCCCATTTGTTGTCAGTCTTGTCCTCTCCCTGTTGTTCCACATTGCTTCCATAAAGAGAAGAATAAGTGAAACAGATTTGAGTTTTCACCTGAATATTTTTCTATTTGTAACTGTTTTGTGAGATTGAGGAAAATAGGTTAGCTGGGGATTTGACCTAGAATATGATAGCTACTGTCAGAATTTCCTTTTGGAAAGCATATTACGTGATTGTGGTTATGCGGTAAAGTTTGTAACACGGAGAAACATTGCCTGAAAATCTATTTTCCTTCCCTTTAAGACAATTACATGTTTGAAAAGCATACTTTTTCCTTTTTTTTAATTAATCCTGCTTCAGAATGGTTAAAAGCTCCCAACTTTTACATTTCTCCCAACTCCTACACATTAATAAGATCAAAGCAGTTAACACACACAAATTAGGAACCAAAAAAAATTCATGTACGAATGAAAAATATACTTTATGTTTGTATATTTTCTAAAATTAAAATTATACACCAGTGATGGATCTAATTGAAAGTCACAGGATCAGTAATTGTGCTGTCTATGAAAGAAATTTGTTCCAAAGTCAGTGTCACCTCACTGTCAAATAATCCCAGAGATTACCATAAACAGAGCTAGCAAAATTGTGCTGTAACTCAAAAGATATGTGATGTGAATCCCAGTCATTACCCAAGACATGACTTCCATTGTAATTATCTGCCTATCACAATAACCTTCTTCTGCCAGCTCTTGCTTACCTGCTGCCACACAAACTCATTAACATTTCTGTTGATGCAGTACCATTTGTACAGTTAACCTTTTTGCAAAGTGGGGGCATTTCTTCATTATGATGGATTCTGTAATACCACAACAACTTGCATAGAGGATTATATTTCTCTTTTCTTCATTTATGGTTAAATTAGAAATTAGTCTAACACCTGGGTTCCATTATACTTAGTTGCCTTGTCATCTGTGGAAAATGCAATTTAGTTTACAGGTAGCTTCAGTGTTCTCCATCTAAGAAAGGATTACTGCTGTTGTTCAAAGCGACTTTTAAAGGCAGATAAATCCTTGCACATTTCAGCTGGTTTTCCATGGAAAAGAAAAATATTTTTTAAAGTAAATTAAAGAATTATCATTTCAGTTTTAGATATCAGTTTTTAGAAACTGCAGAACTCTCGCTACATTTAGACTTTATAACAAAAATGTTACAATTGCTTTTCTAGAAGATGTTAGGCAGAAGATTTATTTTATATCAATATTTCAAATTTATAGTAACGATCTTCAGGTTTTGGCTTCTTTTTTTATGGTCTGCAAGCATAGCCTCTAGTTGCGTTTGTTGGACCATTGTAAACTATAAAAGATTTTTGCAATACCTATAGAACATTTTCTGTAAGTAGTTACTTGATCCTTGTAAATTTAGATTAGAATTAGTATTGCCTGACTGTTTTAAGATTGAAAGTAAATACAGTTTTTAAACTCACCAGTGCTGTGAAATATAAAGACAGGTTTAGTGTTAGACAGAAGAAATTACTACTTTTCAGGTCTTGGGGGGATATGTAGAGCTTTTTGCAATTAGTTTAGACAAAAAATCTTACATTTCATCTAGCAATTTCATGAAGGTTATTAGGCACCTGGTATTTGAATTAACTCTATACTTCTCACAACTTCTCACAGTGATGCAGCTTGTGACGCTGAAGGTGAGCATGCTGCTAATTCTGCATTTGTGAGTTCTCTGCCTTGCATGTAACAGGCACAGCTGCTTTCTCTCTGATCATATCTCTTCCTCTCCTGAGAGCTCAGACTCTTGTTCTTCCCACTATCCCATTCCTGAAACCTGCTTAATCCCTTTTTCTGTCCTGTTTTTGCCTCACATCAGTTCCTTTTTAATTCTTTCCTAAGGTTGCATGGAGTACCTGTCTTCACTTTACCGTGCAAATTTCTAGTCCCAGTTGATCCAGCAGCAAGGAGGCAGGTCTCTTACAGACTGCATATTGAAGATAGAAGAGGACTCCAGACAGCAACAAGGTATGTTAGGTCAGGATGTGTTCTGCACACTGATCGGAAGAGATCTTTTAAAATCCAGACCATGACAGTTTGCCAGGTGATTATACAGCTGGGGAATTTGATACAATGCAGAGTTATCAGACGCAACCACCATGACACAAAATGAAAATAAGTTCTAGTGAGTTTTCATGAGATATGGTTATAGTTACAAAACATGTGCTGAACTCTGTGACCCTGTAGACCTGCAATACAGTATTGGCATTGTTTATGTCTGGCCACAGGCTACGAACTGAGTTTGCAAGGCTCAAAACAGAGGTGTATCAGGCTTGTCCTCTCTTAACTGTTTTTGTTGTACTTAGGTTACCTTTAATGTTTTTTTTTTATTATTATTTTTTTCAATCAATTAGGTGATTGTCATTAATTCATTCTACTTTCCTTTATATTTGTATTCTCATAATTTTATTGAGGCAACAATAATAAGCAGTTGTTCTATGTAGAATGAAGCATTTATGACTACTATGAATATATAGGATAGAGAAATATGAGACTGGTAGGATAGCAATAGCATCAAGAAAGGGAAATGCAGAATGTGGCAGAGGATGGCAGACGTGAGATGGTAAGAAATGGGTACAGGCTGACGGTGGGGCTGTTTATGGCCCCAGGGCTGTAATTACCTCACTGGTGGTCAACTAAAGGAAGGAGCATTTGGAACTGGACAAATGTACTTTTAGGGATAACAAAGAGAACAAATAAATAGTATCTTACACAGGAAAAAGGCACTATATATAGTGAATTTGGCTGTAACATGGAGCTTCAGATTATTGGAGTAAGAAGAAAGGGTGAAAAAATTCTAGGAAACATATAAAAATGTCCTCAGGATTATCATAGAGTGAGGAAGAGGATACCACCAACATGAACATCATATTCCTACCACTGAAGTGCTCCAGAGACTGATACTCATCATAACACCCATCCCTGCTGCCAGGCTGAAACCACTGACCTCAGGATCTGAGGAAGAAGGGAGAGGGTGTGAATAACACTGGGGAAAGGAGTAGAAACTACATGTAAAAAAGGATTATTATTATTTTGTAAATTATTAATTACTAATATTACAACTGAGACTTTTCCCAATAGAAAAGTGGTCTTTCTCATTCTGAAATAATTAGATCTAAACCCAAAAATCTTTATTGTATTACAATGTTATAGATTTGAGCAAATTCTTTACTCTACATGTAAGATTTGTTGACAAAATTTGGAATGCAGCAACCCTAATTCCTGGAAATGGAAAAAGATCACAGGCAGAATTCAAGGAAATGAAGAGGTTTTGTCCCCTTATTCCTGTAACTTACTAAAATTTCAGAAGCCCTTCCACGGACCTGCTTCAAGTGGAGAGACAGGTTTTTTTCCTGTGGACTAGTCACTGGAACAGATGGCCCAGAGAAGATGTTATGTCCCATCCTTGGAAGTGTTGAAGGCCAGGTTGGACAGGGCTTTGAGCAACCTGGTCTAGTGGAAGGTGTCCCTGGTCATGGCAGAGGGTTGGGACCAGGTGATCTTTAAGGTCTCCTCCAACCCAAACTGTTCTATGATTCTGCAATCCTCTGTGGCATGCTACATTTTCATTAACATGTACTGTATTGATCAGTCATAACCTCACTGGGGCCATATATCTTCATTCAAAACCATAGGCATATGAGCACCTGAACCCAAGGAAATTGCGTGAATTTAGGTGTATGTTTTCAGAAAATCAGGCTTATTGTTTTAATTCAGGTTATTCATACTCCTATGAAAGAAGCATTTTCTCTTTTGTGTAACAAAGTGAATGTCTCAAGGGTGTGGTTGGTCTCAGCCAGAAAATGACTACAGACCAATACAACTGAAGGTAATTCTTCAATATGGGCCTTAGTATATCTTTGAAACACTGTATAATGGATGCATTCACTTTAGTATTTTAAAATAAATGAGACAGAAACAGAAGAAGGAATATTTTATGTGCTACATTTATATCAACACAAGAAATGTATCCTATTATAATAATAAGGTTGCAAATCTGGAAGGCTTTCAAGATCTTCCTGAACACTCAGAGAGGGGACTTAGATATTCAGTGTCTGAAAAATTCACTCCTAGGAATACAGTAACATTTTCCAACGAAAAGACACAAAAGAGACTCATAATTAAAGGCAAATAGCAATCTTAATTGCTTCTGATTAAGGAAAAAGTAAAGTAGTTTAACCAAGAGAAAGACATAAAACATTCTATTGCATAGACAATTTGAAACACTTTATGATTATGGGTGCAAGGGTTAAACCAAATTGCATACATTTTAAATAGGTGCTACAGCAGCATGTCAAATATGTCCATATTTGCATATACTTTATGTTAAAAATGTGCCAGTACTGTCTTACATATTCAGAGCCTGGCAAGTGGAAGTCAAAGAGGTCACCTGTACAGCTGGTGCAGGTAATGGAATTCCCATCAGGCAGATTTAGAAACTCTGAAGAAATGTGCTGAACACAACGCTCCATCTGTTTGTAACCTATTGAGACAAACATGTAATTTGTATGCTTAAAAAAATAGATATGTATTTTACTTTGTGAGTACTCCAATACATTTCAATATGTGTTTGTTTGGAGAACATATTAGTGTGCACATAAATACCTAAGCCATAGTTTTGGCATTTGCCGTCCCAGTTCTGCTTCTGTTAAAAAAAAAAAAAAAAAAAAAAAAAAAATTGGAAGCATTATAATTATCTTAATGGTTAACCTCACAAAGCAAATGCTGAAAAATATTTTATGGCCATACTGTGCCAGGTGGTTGCTACTAAGAGCTGTCTAAGACTGAACCCTAAATAAAATTATCATTCTTAAAAGGAGAGACAATAAGCATGAAGATCATAAGACAAATACCTGTGAGAAATCCAATAGTCCAGATTCTTCTCTTAGACAGGCATGAAGACCTTTAGCTAGATGCTATGTAGTAATTTTGCCGCAAAACAGAATTGATGGCAATGTTTCTAATATCTACTTTAACTTTTAACTAACTTTTTCTCTACAGAGAGAGGCATGTTAGCTTGAGACAATGACTGCATACAAGATTTTGTATTGCACAGTAATTACTGCATTGCAATTTCATAGTGTTCTGCCTGTAACTTTACAATGATCCTATCCAGGTTGCCTCAGAAGCAGATGAGGGAATACACACCTGCTAATGTTATTGCTTTTGGCAGTAGCTGGTTGCTTTTATATCTCACCTCCTACTCTCCTATCAGCTTTAGCCACTTTGGGATTTCTGAGTGTCCAGAACAGAAACAGGACAAATGACAGCTGTCTTCATCCAGGTTGTCTATATTTTGCATGCATGATTAGTCCAATCAACTGCCTTTGGGTAGGCACTTGCTTTGTGAACATGTTGACCACTGTGTAGGTGTTGCAGAGACGGTCTGCTCACACGTTGTGGATCTACTAAAACTGTCCTTAACTTGTTAGGCATATGCTGATCAGCTGCACAGAGCACTCACGTAGCTCTCAGGATGTCCCAGCATATTCAAGCCTTAACCTGTGCAACAAATTGACGAGGAAGTGGACAAATTCATACCATAACAGTATGATGCAATATTGTCCCTTTTTCTACTTCACCTTTTTCCTGGCTAATGTGTTGAATTATAGGGTGCTGTAGGCAACATCAGATTTTATTGTGATATGCTTATTTGAAAGGTATTTATGAGTCCATATGAACAACAGAAAAGTTGTGCCATCAGGGCTGTAGGATGCACACATCAAACTTTGAACCCTGAGTTTTTCAGGAGTGATTGAACTGAGAGCCAGGGCATGTTAAAGATGCTGGTGAAGGAACTGGATATGTGAGCGGAATCTGAGGTAGAGCTGTCAGCCTGTGTTGTGTGGTAGTGGATGCCTGTAAAATACTGAGTGGACAGCCCCATCCAACCTAGTTCACTAAGGAAATATGCCTTATGGATCCATGGTGCTAATGTTACTGTCTGTGGATCCATCCTATCAATTTCCCATGCTCCCCAAAAGTGCAGGGGAAGAGAAGTGAGAACACCAGAAGTGGCTGAGAATAAGTTTGAGTGGGTGATTGGTATCACACCAAAGATATGAGTGCTGTAGTGGTGCTGATGGTAAAAGATGAAGAAGCTGGACATTGGGATGAAGAGAGAAGAGAGTAAAATGTTTATGAAAATGTGGGGAGATCTGTTGTTTACTGTAAATGACATGAAAAATTCTTTGGAAACAAGTCTTCATGACTGTGTGCTTTGCATTAATTATTTTCTTTCTTTACAGATCTTTAAGTTTTGTTGTTTATGCATATGGTGTCTTAATTAAATGAAAGTTTAATAAACTGACAAGGACTTCAGACCCTGTCAGTAGTATCTTCTGATAATGCTTTGTTCATTTAGTAACTGGATGAATAAATTTTTTGTTCCCAATAGATTTTTACTCACACTAATTTTTACTCCTTCAAGGCATCAAGAAAGTAATGAATAAAAAAATACTCATAAGGGTAAATATGTATTTATTTAGGCATATTAAAATCTCTTCTTTCAAGAATATATTTTTAAGACTATCCGAAAGATTTGTCTGTAATTTACTACTAAGATAAATAAATTTACTATAAGTAAATTTACTATTAAGATAAATGAAGAATATTTTTAATAATGTAGCATCACCTGCCTTGTGTTGGAGTTTAGACACATTAAGGTGAAGTATGAATAATCTAGGCTGAACTATAATACTTAGCTCAACACACATAACAACACAGATTGTGCTGTATTTAGCCTTGCTTAGCCTATGTCTCACACAATATTTACATCTGGTGTTCTACCCTTAATAAAAGTGGATTATAAGTGTTACTTCATTGACTTGATTAGACAAATTTGTGGGCATTTCTGAGATCTTCCTTACCTTAGAGTACCTCTTGAAGATGATCCACTGGGCACTCCCTGATTGTAGTTGTTTCTTCTTCTTTTTTTTTTTTTTTTTTTTTTATTTTATTATTTAATTAAAATTATTTAATTAAAAAAATCAATAAAAACAATCATCTTGTAAACTGATAGGCAAAGTATATATTTCACCCTCTAAAAATTGATTCTTGGGAGGCAGAATGCTTTAGTAGTGGAGGAGTCAGGGTGTGAGCTCGAGCTGCACTGCTAACATGGCCCTGCACTGCAGAAAGAGGAAGATGATGGCATCCTCTCTGTGATTCTATTTCCCCAGCAAAGGAAGAGCACAATAATACTAAACTACCTTTCAAACTGTAGATGAAATGGGCTGTGGAACCATTCATTACTAGTAAAAGAAAGCCATACCTCTAAAAGTGGGTCTTCTTTCCCAAACCTGAAGTTGAAGAAAAAAAAGCCCACAATTTTTACCTTTGCCCATGGTTTCTTGGAGAGTGGCTATGGGAATATTACTTTATTTGGAAAATTCTTAAAGGAAAAAGACAGGTTTAAAATAATTGGTATTTATATAATTGGTGTAATATGAAAAAATATTCCTAATATCTGGTTCAATAATCTGTAAATTCTGGTTTGTATGAACTGGCTATGAGAAAATGGTACTGCTTTTAATAGCTCTGTAGATCAGATGCATCTTAGTTAAAAAAGTTAAAGGTGAAGAGATGACCTTATTCAAGTTAGAAATAAAAATTCTCAAATACTTTAGCAAAGCCCAGTAATTAACTTTGAATAAGAATAACAGTATAACAATTTCACATTAGAACATTGTTATAATTCTCATATTTTAGAGTAACACATAAGACAGCAAAAACTGGAATTTCAGATATATAACCAACAGCCATACTTACTGATTTTTATATCTTCTATAAATCCATATCTTAATCTGAGGATAATGAATGTCTTTAATATCTTTCACTCTCACTGTGAAAAACTCTTATAAAACATAATTTTAAAATTGTGTTCCTACTACCACCTTCAAATGTACACACCCTATCACAGACAGATACATAAATACTACGCATATCCCCATAAGATCTTTAAGATATTGAAATGGGAGTTGGAATGAAGCTTTAAACTTTTAATACTAATGTTGCAAAATTTTGAGCAAGTGCTTTTGAATGTTTCAATTTTGTAATGAAAGATAAGTTTTTGGTGATAATTTTAATGAGGGGAAAAAGAATACTATTTCTGTGTCTGCTACATAGGACCCTGGGCTGAGTAAAGTGTTAATGTATTATAAGCATATGACTAAATTGACAACACCTCCTTGAAATCTGAATATATCCAGGCATATGCCTAGAACTTTGCCTTAGTTCCATCCGAGTTGTTTTCATACCTAACTTTCATATCTAACTTCTTGATTTTAATTTTGCTTTTATAGGGGAGTAATACAGGGAAATCAGCTAAATGTTCCTCAAAACTCTGCTACTCTTCTTGAATTTGACTTCCTACTATGTGGAGAGAAAAAGGAAAGCATCAACCATCAACACCAGTCATCCATGGTAGTAAAATAAATTATTAGTTGCAAAATATTTCCATAAACTTTTCCATTAGTCCCTTTATTACCAGAGCACTTAACATTGTTGACCTAATTCTTAGTCATCTAATTTATTCACACTGGAATAAATAGCTAAATAGTTGTAGTGTTGTGTCTCTTTCTTTGGTTTTGTTTTGTTTTTTGGTTTTGCTTTGCTTTGTTTGTTTGTTTATTTTTGGGGTTTTTTTTGTCCTGGGAAACAAACAGGCTTTGTGATACATGCTAGCCTGATCTGCCATTGATACAAGAAAACAACTGTGAAGTCTACATTCCAAGTAATGGTGACTTTTGTGTTTGTATCTTAAAACCTCTGTTACATGTAGAGGTGACATATAACTTGCACACCTAATTTATAATCCTTTAATCCTCAAATATTTTTCTCTTCCTAGGAAATTGAATGTTACATCAATCTCTAGTCTATATTTGCTCAAATATTGTTTAGTTGACCTTTATTTCACACATTACTTATCTGAATATTATACTGAATGTAGGTTTTTAACAAGAAGTAGCAACTGATATACTTAAAATGGCCAGATACCCCAGACATCTTGTCATTTTCTGCATAAAATGCAAAATTAACAAGTATTGAAGCAGAATGACTAGTCTGATACTTCAAGGTCAAAAAAGGTAATGGTAATGGGGCAATTTAGCACACAATAAATAGTGTGTTGCCATTGCATATGTTATATTTCTTCTACTATCTGGATTCATGTTTGCTGTATTTTCAATCCCACCTTTCTAAGAATAGCAATGTTCAGGTTTTTAAAATGAAGTTGACTGTATAAGTATGTTTTCACTTCAGTGCTACCAATCATGTAAAGTATAATGTTATACTTCTCATACTGTTTTCTCATTTTTTATTACAACATCTGAAAACTGAATATATCAAGGCAGCTTTTCAAACACTGAAAAAATGATATATTGACAAAACTTGCAGATGTACAAATTTTGCAAGGCAGCTTTCTAGCTGGGTGGCATTTACTGATGCTTGGAGTTGTTCTTTTTCAAGTAGAGGACTCTGCACTTCACAGGGTTGAACTTCATGAGGTTCCTGTCAGTCCACTTCTCTAACCTGCTGAGGTCCCTCTGCATGTCAGGATGATCTAGCATATCAGTCTCTCCCCGCAGTTTGGTATGTTGCAAATTTGCTGAGGGTACACTCTGCCTCATCATATTAAACAGAAGTGGACCCAGTATTGATCGCTGGAGTATATGACTAGTGACCAGCCTCCAACTGGACTTTGTGCTGCTGATCACCATCCTCCAGGCCTTGTCATTCAGGCAGTTTTCAGTCCACCTCACTGTCTGCTGGTGCAGAATGTACATCTATAGCTTCTCGATGAGGACCTTAACGTACCCAGACATGGGGTCCAGGATTAGCTGCTTCATCAAACCCTAGAATTATGCCTTAATAAATAAACCTACTTTATACAAAGCAAAAATATCCTCTTGATAACTTTTGAGTAGATATAAGTGAAAAAAATCACAGGCCTTGAAATAGGTGAAAGCAGGCATATTTCTCAGTAAGTCATCCAGTCAATATAAGGTTGCACATACTTCTTTTTTGCTTTAGCTAATACACTGTGAGTAGTTTATAATGTTTGGACATTTTTATTTTCTGTCACTGCTTGCAATTTTATACCTGGTGATCACTGTCACATTGCAGAATAAAACTGAAGTTACCTACAAAAGGAAATGTTTGTTCCAAAATTTGAACTGCAAAATAGAAAGTTACTCTTAAACACACTTACACATTACTTTTCATCTTGTCTGAGATTTGTTGCGCTTACTGTTGCAGTCTTTCCAAAACACATTAGTTAAATGGAGCTGAAAATCATTCATGCATATTTTATGGAAAAAATTACAGATATATCTCCAGTTGTAAGTTACAAAACATGGCTTTGCTTGGGTTATTAAAATATTCTGCCCCATTTAAAATAAGCTACATAATGAAACTGATGTGCAGTTATAATTTTACAATTTTTATTAACATAAAGCATTTTAGCACAAAATGCGTTTTGAGAAGTTTTATGCATAAATTCAAGCTCTTCTGTTCAATTCTTCTCAGTAAATACAGAAAGTTATATACAGGGACTACCTAAAATTAGGAAAAATTGAGAGAATTCTATTTTTTTTTTAACAGTCATGAAGTCTTTTGCCATATTTGCAAAAATTAAAGAGGATATGCCAAGCTGGAGTGCCTGGAGTTGAGAGAAGCAAGACAAAATCACAAAATGGAAAATACCATGTTCAAAGTCTATTTAACAGAGATTTTTCAAACATGTTATAGAGAGAAGGACGATTTTAGTGCATTTAATGTGTCTTAGTGTCCTAGTTTAGCAGGTGAGACCAGTTGGCACTGTGTGGGGGTGATCAAGGTCGTGTATTCTACCCCCTCTATT
>JAWWEV010000043.1:30229236-30276657 GCA_035583235.1 Hafferia zeledoni
TAAATTGTAGCTCTGATTTATAATCTCTCTCATGTTGAGTTCATTTCTCCTGCTGGTTTACCTTTAAACCAGCACACTTAGACTGACAGCTTATGTGACACAGAAAAGTTTGCTGATATTGCAGAGGAGCTTTTGATCGATACTGTACTTTAACATGCAAAATCACAGGGATTTAACATACAAAAACACCTGTATTGAGTCTGGCTGAGATGGAGTTCATTTGCCTATAGCAGTCCTTAACAGTGCTGTGCTTAGCTAGAAAGGTGTTTATGACAGCAGCCTTTTGGCTACTGCTGAGAAGTACTGGCACAGCATCAGCACTGTCTCTGCAACATCCTTCCCCCACCAAGGGGTTGGGGATGGGCAAGATCCTGGGAGGGGACATAACCAGCCCAGCTGACCCAAATTAAACAAACGGATATTGCATACCATGTGGTGTCAGCTCAGATATAAAAGCTGAGGAAAAGAGAAGGAAATGATGGGGTATTAATTATTTGCCCTGTTTACCTCCTGGAGCAACCAGTATGTGTGCTGAAGCCGTGCTTCCTAGCAAGTAGCTGGACATCTCTTGCTGATGGGAAGTAGAGAATAAACCTTTCTTTTCCTCTTGTACGCATGCAAACTTTCACTTTTGCTTTAGTAAACTGCTTCATCTCAACCCATGAGACATTTTCCATCTTATTTTCTCTCCTTTGTCCAGCTGGGAAGGGGAGTGATAGAGCAGCTTGGTGGGCAATTGGTGTCTAGCTGAGGTCAACCTAGCACAGCACTTGACAACAAATCACATGCATAGTAATGATATTGGTCCTAAGTTGCTAATAATTAAGAGAAAAGGGATCTGGAAGCTCTTGATATCCTTGCTGATGAAAAGTGAGATAGACTGTAAAAGGCAAGATCTTAGCATGAGTTAAAAAATAAAATAGTAACATGGAAAGTCAAACTTAAAAACCCAGGATATTTGTTAAAATAAATTTTAACTGAAAAGAAAGCCCCAGTAAGATATAAATAAATAAAATAGGTAGAAAATATAAGACAAGGCAAGACAAAGCAAGACAGGTAGATTAAGAAATACTCTTCCAACCACCAACAAAATGCTAGGCTTAGAGGTTTGCCAGCACTTCAAAGGACTTAAGGCCATGGAAAGTCTCCCTAGCTATATGTCATAATTTTTTTCAAATTTTGTATAGCTGAAGAGATTCCCAAGACAAATCTTAAGACACAAATGAAGTATGAATGAAAAGCATGCACAAGCACGAAAAGTAAAGCATCAGAAAGGTTGAAAGAATGGCCTCTGTTGACACTGCAGGAGCCTGACCTCAGAAGACCATTGCCAGCACCCCATTCCTGGCAGTAAGATGGATGAAATGGTGTTTGTGCTGAAGTCATGCAGCTTGCACTTTGATAAAACCCCAGCACAGATGTCTTGCTGACAGGAATCCCTGCACTCTTACACCAGGAGGATTGTGGCATGGTTGCAGTATGTCTAATGTACTGTTTCTTTTTCCCTCTATCCCAATATGAAAATTAACAACAAGCCAATACCTCAAACATATATTCCAAACAAGGGAAATCAGATAGTGTGCTGCAACATGGTCTAAGATATATGCACTAAGCAAAATTTTTAATTAAGGGAGATGGCATCAGAACTAACAGCTCCTAAAGGAAAGGAAAGATCTGTTTAAACACTAGGTCCCCATTGCCAGTCACAAAGAATCCCAGAGATGTATTGATAGCCATTGTCTGTGGGCAAACCACCTAGGAGTACGTGATTGGTGCTTGTGACTAAGTGGGTGTGAGTGTGTGAGTGTATAAAGCCAATGAGCAAAAAAGTGCATAAAATACACTTGCTTAAAAATTTTGAAGCAAACAAGAGTTTCAGTTTCCTATGTAGTAGGCTCAGAAAAATTTCAGCTGAATACTATGGGCATGGATTGAATTAATGAATTGATAGGCAGAATTTTGTTTAACTTTCAGTGTGTGTGGGCTCCACTTGAATCATTTGAATTTACTAGGCTTTTGGTCTGGATACATCTCTGTGCACAGATACAAATAGTTTTCCTTAAACATTTGATTGCTTACATCAAAAGCTAATTATGATGGTATTTTTACAAATTTGATTATTGAATATGTATCAAAAGCAGTTCTTTCTTCCTAGACAAAGAATTAGGGGTTCCCTTTAAGTTCTTTGAGTATTGAAAACCTCACAGTGTAAGTTGAGCAGTTCTGCTCCAGATCCAGAGTAGTTACTTCCTTTAGGTTGTTTAAAATTAATACTATTGGCTGACATGAAAGTCCTCTTCTCAATACATCAGGTTTCTCTTGCACAATATTCTCTGAACGTTGCCTTTGAAAGAGTTGAAGGAAAGATTTGTTATCTGTACATCCTAAAGGAACACTTGAGGAATTGCCCATTTATAACCAGAAGTTCAGTCCTGAATTTTGAAGATAACCCTAAAATAAATTCTCTTCATTTAAATAATAATATAAATATAAAAGCTGTGGTGTTTTTGTTGTTGTCATTAGTTTTTTATTGAAATTTAGTTGGGGGAAAATAAAGCTGAGGTGCAATAAGAAGATTCAGAGCAATAAGCATTGATTTGGTAGGAGTGTGCAATAAATCTAAGGGAGCTCTCTTTAGCTGAGATTCTCTAATACTCTCTTCAAAGCCTGCATGAAATGCAACAAATCTTGATTTTGTTGATATCTGCTGAATTCAGTCAGCTAAAAGTAGCCATCCCTAACCCACTGGTTACAGTGTCTTGCTTTGCCGAGTCCCTCATGTTGCTGCATTGAAGACAGAGCCTTCTAAACCTGCTCGTACTGTGTCCATATAGCAGTTGTCTATAAAAGAACTGGTCTAGACCCTATATTTGTTTCATTTTAGTGCTGTGTTGACTAACCTCCACAGATTTCACACTGAAATATCTGCATAGAAAATTGTCTACTAAAACAAGAGTTAAACAGAGTTTGGAAAATAAGATCTTTTTAATCATAAGAAGTTAAACTGCATCTTTGACTTCTTTCTGAGCCTTACTGGTTAATATGACATGGCATTTTTATAGCCTGATTTAAAAATAATTACTGGAATCCTGGAAATCATATAGTTTCCAGACATATGTCTTGCAAATCAAAACCCAATTAATTATGTTATTAAATAATTATTTTCTAGTGACCAGCAAATGTGTGTTTTGAAAATAAAGACAAAACGTGCTGTAAAATGAGCTTAAATTCTATTAGTTCAATTAAATGATGACTTGCAAACTGAAAACTGATGTTTTGGCCAGCTGCTGTGAATAGTACATCAAAACTGGATTTATAAGCCAGCAAGCTTGCTGGCTGGGGATGGTTGCATGAAAACAACATTCAGTCAAAACTTTTTCGTAAGGGCTAGTTTTGAAACAAGAATTTCAAATAGATGTAAATAAGCTCCAAATGCTGTAGAGTACCTGTTAAGTACTGGTAGAAAAAACTACAACATGAAGCATATAGTCCTTATTTACTGATTTAGTATTTATTTTCTATAACTGCATACAGCTGGCTCACACTTCAGGAGACTTTTGTCAACACTACATGCTTCTCAATGGTCATTATTCTAAAGCCAGACTACGCTAGTCCATCCTGACCACAGTAAAGAGACTCTTATGAGGTCTTACCTAAGCCTGCATCTCTTTTAGCAGGCAGGAGTTTGCACGCTAGTTTCAACAAATGATAACAGATTTCCTAAGTCTGTGGTTTAGGAAATTTAATTTCAAAGGTATCTGACACACCTATAAGTGTAGACAAAGGTAGCATGATATGACTAAATGCTTTTGTACAAAAATGTTACACTTAGAAAAACCCTGGCTCAGGCTTACCAGTTAGAAGCAACTGTTTTAGAAAAACAGATCATTGACATGACAATTTAATACAATTCCTTTTTTTTTTTAAAATAAGATTTTGTCTGAGTTCTATGTGACTTTCTTCCACTACACAGTTGTCTGGGCAGTTAAGATACCCCTATGATATCTGGCTAGGAAAGGCATGTTAACCTCTTTAAATGTTGTATTCAGAAATTCCATCTTCTGTAATTTTTCTTATTATAATTAGAGTCGCTGGTAAAGAAGCAGAACTGTGACTTAAGTTCTGATTGGAAATTCCCTTTCTCCTAATCCAGGTATTTTTAAGAAGTATTTAAATGTTTGCTTTGGATAGAAAGAATGATGGGGGAGGAGCTCTGACATAGCCTGGAAATGAAGCAGTCTGGTGAGCATTGTCTTGTGTTGGGCTGTAACCAGATGGGAAGAAATTAGAAAGGAGAATGGTCTTGAGGAACAGAAGTACTACACAGAAGTTGTCGTATCCTACAGAAAAGAGACATGTTTTCTGCAGAAAGGTATATTCAGTTAATGGATGAGGTACCCTTTGGAAATCTTACCTTAAGTTTCTCCTACTTTTATAAATCTTTGTGTTTTCCAGAATTCCTTCTGAAACAGAGCAGCATGGCATCATTACTGGTTCTATTTTCTGCTGTAAAAACACAGTCCCTTAAGTTGAAAATATGCTACAATTTCTACTGTATGGTGTTGAAGCTTGAGAAGGTGTAAGATCAGAATGTGTTACTTCCTTGATTGAAGTTCCCTTAGTGTCATCCATAAAGCCATGTCTTCAGGAAGAAACGTATCAGTTTGCGACTAATGCCCTGACTTCTCACATATTTAGGGAAGTTGGACTTAGAAATAGATTTTTGAGGGTGTGATCACCATATTGGGACAGTTTTCTTAGCACTTTAGAGGATATGACCTTAATGAGTGTCCTCAAAATGATGTGTCACATTCACCTTCACATTTTTTTATATAATTTACTTATTAAGCCAGAACTTGTTCTTTAAATGCAGAGTTGCCATCTGTTTGACATGTGCTGGGCTGGTGGTCGGGTAGCAGACTTTGTCCTAGAATCAGTCCCTTCTGTTAACCCAAAAGGTGCCTGATTACTTGGAATGAGGAATTAAAAATATCCCAAACTGTTTGCAGGTCTTAGCCAAGTGAAACTTGGTGTCTAGATAATTAAAATAGTAATATTTTTCCAGATTAGTTCCATGCATGCACCAAGAGAGAAAATATGCCAGGTGCAGCTGCAGCCCTTTTGTTTTTCATTTGCCAGAGATTTATCTTCAAGAGTTAAGCTGAAGTTTGATGCTCCCATCCCACATTTTCCAAACCAGCACGTTAAACAACCTCTTTGATACATCTGGGTATGAGGTCAGTAACTTCTTCATTGGGGAATAATCTTGTTGCTGTGTTGAATCATTTACTGGGAGGCTCCATAGAAGGGCCACTGTTCAGCTGTTCCTCTAGCAGTGTTCTTTGATTTCCTTCTTTGCCTCTGGCAACATAATATCTCACAGGCAGAAAATATTTTGGTCTTCACATTAGGATAATTTGCACATAAATATGTATAAAAATGCCATCCTCAGTGCCCAAACCATCTGTGCAAGTGTCACCACAAGAGCTATAGGTGGCTTTTCTGCATGTCTCTTTACGTATTTACAGTCTGCATAAAGCATTAAACTCCAACCTGACTTTTAATTAGCAGAGCAACAGTTACTCATTATTGCTTTTCTATGGCCTGCTATCTGCCTAGTTCTAAGATAGCAAAGCTGTCTGTAGACATACTAATTCCCTATTCAACTCGACAAAGTATTGCAAGGTATTGTAACTCATCTTTAAGGAGCCTGCTCAAACTTAGCCCATCTTTGGTGGTCTTCAATTTTCAAACGATATTGACAATGGGCAGTTTATAAAAGGGAACTTTAATGGGAAGCAGTAGGATATCACACACAGTTCCCAAAGGCATTTGTAAGTCTTGATCTGGCATGATTGATGTTGCGTGCTCATTGTATTAAGTGTGTTTCATTTGGTTTTAGGTCATCTACTGAAACTATCCTTCATATATGAAATTTACTTCCATCACAGACTGGGCTTTTCTTAATCACATTTTGAACTTTATCCATTTATTGTGTCTTTTTCATCATCTGATGTATTTACAATTTCCTTTTTTTTTGATTTATTTTTCCCCTTGAAAATGTTTATTTGAAGAGTGAAACATTAGCAGTGATGGAATAACAGACTGATTGACAAAGATGTCCACACTGACTCATCCATAAGTGCAGGGCTAAATAAAATCAAGGATTTAAAAAGAGAATGTGAATATATAACAGAGTTTATTTGACAGGAGAAAGACCACATCAATTTGAAGCTCTACCATGTGGGATGTCTGCAGGCTTTCAAATGACTTTTACAATTTCTTATCTTTATAAATTACTTGAATGTGCTATAAAAAAGTCAGATTGGCTAGCAAGGCAATAATGTAAAGAGAAATGACTGCACATCAACGGGCAAGAAAGTTTCAGTATCAGCTTTGTATTGTGCCTAACACCTAGGAAATATAAATTATTCTACACAAACATCCAACTTTATTAAAAAGAAAAAAATAACAAGAAAAAGGGGAAAGTAACAGGATAAAGGTGATTAAGGATATAAGACTTTTAAAAAAGGATCTTGGAGAATGGAATCATTGTTTTCTTTTAAGTAGCACCTTGATTATGTGGAAAGACAATTCTCTGATATGTTGACATTGCATCTTCCATTAGATAAGCATCATGCATTCAGGTCAGTCCTATTTCTTTTAGAATACACATCTAAGCTTTCTTTCTCCAAAGCTGCATATTTTAATACAATGTGAAAATTAAAGTCATGCAAACATGCATAAACACCTGTGCTGTTTTGAAACCAGTGCCTCTTGTTATTCAGCAGAACCATTCCCCAGAATTCTTGACAATAAAACTGACATTTGCACATCAAACTTTGCAGCTATTTCTGACATACATAAATTAATTCCTGGTAACTCCCTGTCTTGAAAAAAATAGGGGAGTTCAAGAAAATGATGAAAAGTTGCTTCAATTGGTCAAATACACAATACTTACAAACAAAACTCTACCTATGCAGTATGTTTTTAAATTAAAATTCCTTTTCTGCAGGGATTTCAAATAGGATCAGAAAAAAAATCACTCTGATATGTGAAAGAAGACAAGAGTAAAAATTATGCGGTATATTTTAGAAAAAAATTTGTGGAGTTATTAGTGAGATTTGCTTTTGTCAATAAAGGTGAATTTCCCTCTATTCCCCTTTGTGAACAGCAGAACTCCTACTACCACCTTAAGGACCAAGATTTCATCCTTGGATGATATATCTAATGGAAGGAAGTAGCAGAAGTATAAATGACAAATAAACAGATACATTCTCATGCTAAAAATAACCTAACTTTCTGCAATACTTATGTTAATGAAACATAGATCTTTCTTTATCTTTCCTTGGCACATCATATTTTAGTTCAGGCATGAAAATCAGCATAGAGATGTACTTGTTTATTTGCCCTTATTCCTAATATTTTAGAAGAAAAATAAACCAGTAATAGCTGAAGGATTTATGAATAGCAGATGTTTCAATGTGATGTTGATGGAGTTAATAAAACATCTTTTCTGTTGATGTCAAACATCTGGTAGGAGAGTTATTGAACATGAGGACTCATGAAAACCAGAGAAGTCTGGGAGTGATGTAAGCAGTTTTCCAACAACTGAGAGTATTTTTTTGAGAAGATGGAATCAATCTCTTTATATAGAAGGAAGGTGAAATATAGCAATCATAGATTGAAAGAGGGGACATTCTGACTTGACATAATGGGGTGGGAAGAAGGGGAGAAATCACCACAGGGACAGTAAGGGAGGCCTACGGGCTCCCCAGAGCAGAGGCTGGGCAAACTCTTTTTCTGGAGATTTTTGAAGATCAAGCTGGAAAAGCTCTGAGTGAACTGGTCTGAGCTCAGATGTGACTCTGAGCAGGAGGTTGCACTAGGGATCACTTGAGGTGGTGTGAGTTTTAGAACTCGGAGAGTTTGACTTTTGCAAATTAAAATTGAAATATTGGAAGATATGGGGAGTTCAGTATAACTGCTGAATGTCAAGATGCTCTATAAAACATATTTCCTTAATCTCTCAGTAATTGAAAGTATAATATAACACCAAAATCTTCCGAATGTTGTTTCAATGCACTCAACAGCTAGAATTTACATGAATATTTACTCCTGAAACTGTGTTAGATTTCAGCAAAGATTTAGTAGTTGTGTAGTTCAAGTTTGGATTGGACATTTTAAGATGCACATTTTCTAGGTGGGACCTGTCTACCTGGACTGTAGTGACAAAAACATTTTTAAATTTTTCCAGGCTATAGAAAAGACAGAATAAGGGTTAGTTTATACAAAGAGAAATGTGTTGTGTGAGGAAGGAAGCACTGTCATCATCCTAAAGCCTCAAAGAAGGAGCTAAAACTAAGCCTTTTAAGTAAATCATGAACAGAGATCATGATCAAGACTGACTCAGTATTGGAAATTTAATTTTTTGTCTATTGAAATAAATAAATCAAAATCTTTCCTTATTTTTTTCTCCGATAAAATGTTATTCAGTCAGATAGCTGTTCTCAATTCCTTACCTTCTGTGCTTCCCCAAGAAGGGCTCTTGGGCATTACCGATTGCAGGGTGTTTTGTTTTATATTTTTTTCTAAAGACAACTCAAAAATCTCCATACCATAGAGGAAAGGGACAGAAAAGATTTTTATTTTCCTTTTCTTTCAGGACAAATTGAAACCAAAAGAAATTGGAATTCCCAGTCAAGGAGAATGTCCAGTTTCCAGCCAGTTCACAGCAAGAGCTGGTTATTAGCTTCCATTAGGCAAGTGTGCCTTCATATCCTTGGAAAGATTTTTTTTTTCCCTCTGACACATCCAGCTGTCAGAAAAGTTGTCATTTAGCTGTGGGCCATGATATGCTTTGTTCCACTGTGATATTCTGCTTTGCTTTTGTGAACTTTAAAGAGTTCTGCTACCATTTTGACAAGGATTTGCCACATTAACAATGTGTCTATGCAAATTCTATAGAATTCTCTGTGTGTTTTCAGGTAAACTGCAATATGCTTTTATGACTATAAAGTCCAGACTTTACCTTTTGGCACAGTTGATATTAGTTTGTATTTTATATCTTCTATACTTCAACTCTGTGTTATTTTTAATACTAGGTAAACAATTAATTGGTTGGGGTTTTGTTGTTTTGTTGTTGTTTTGGTTGGTTGGTTGTTTTTTTTTGCTTTTACTCATCTACAATTTACTGAAAAAATGATGTCATAATCTCAGATTGTGTCATTCAGGTACATCACAGCAAGTGTAAAAGGGACATCAATTTCTACAGGGTAACTGCTCAGACATTGATTTCATTTTCCTTGTGAAGAGCTTTGATGATTAAAAATAGGATTCTCCATCTGCTGGAATTTGTTATGGCCACAGGTCTAATTAAAAATCTATCTATTATTTTAAGGATATATTTGGCTGTATAAGCATAAGACATTATTTTAGAAGGATACATACTATTCTATTAATTTGAAGCTAATTCACCAAATGAAAGATATTTGCAAATTGGAAAATAAAAGTCACAATTAGATTTTTACTCCAGTTTCAATTTAGCCAAATAATAAATTTTTCATTTTCCCTTCTCATTGCAACTTTATCAAGTTTTGTTTCCTTTTTGTTTGTTTTAAACTTGTTTAAGCTAGGCTTTCCTTTTTATAAAGCATGTAATATATGATTTCCTCTTTTCACTATGTCTTTCATTCCCACACATATTCTTATTATCATACTTTAATATCCATTCCTCTATCTTATTGCAACCACTTTTTACTTTTTTTTTTATGTGAAGCTTAGGCAAATCCAAACTTTTCTGCTAGAATGGAAATAAACTCAATGTGGTCTTCTGGCGTTGAACAGATATTAGTCCATAAAGGATACAAAGAAACTACAGAATTACTTTTGAAGCAATTAAGATCCCAGCCCAAACATTAGGACATTAGGGTAGAACGGTATATGAATGTTTTCACAGTAACTTTGCCTGTGTGTTATGCAGCTTTCTGAAACTTTTGTGTTGATGTTTTTTTGGGTTTCAGAGGATGTAAGCTTCTGATTATAGGCATGCATTGTGGTTTTGTGTATGTTTTTGCAGCGTCTGACCCAATGGAAACAAATCCCAATTTCAGTCTTAGACTTGTATTAAAATAAACATATGCGATAAAACAAATGTTGGGAAGATTAGTTTGCTATTGACTCTCAGTGGGAACAGCTAACACTATTCTGTGATACAATGGTTTGAAGAATTCTTGTGAGGTATGTTATTATGAATTTACCACAAAACTAGCTTTTCAGCCCAGTTTCCACATAAATACTGAATGTTAGATGGAGCTGAAAACTGTATTTTTTAGGAAAGTGCTCATAACATGTAGCTAAAGGTACCTTTGCTAGATCGTGATTGGTTTTCCTGTTGGTAAATATACAAAGGTAAGTTTCTGTATTTTATTTTCTTCAACATAAGCCCTCTGAAGGTTCAGATATTGTAAATCAGAGATTTAATGGAAAAGTTCACCATGAAAGATATGACAGGATGGAAACAAAATGAAAGCATTATATAAATAAAGTGGTATACATTCGGTTTCCAGTTTTTCCCTTATTGTGTGTTACCAATGAGGTGAAGAATCAAACCCAGTAACAGAGACTCATTGCATTCGGACATTCCTTTTATTCAGCCATCTTGGAACATATGGAATTGTTTGCCATGTGTTCCACTGTGTTACAATCTTTTGGGGTATTTATACAGGGTCACTTTCAAAAGCTCCACTTAAAGATTTACCCTCCTCCATTGCATCATGGATGTCTTGGTTTTTTGTTGCTGTTCTTTTATGGAGCAAGATTGCCATCCTCTGTCCTGTTTTTTGGTAGAAGGATGTGGGGAAGGGGCATCGGAGGCTCTTTGCATCTTCCTCATCACGGAGTCTTCCTCACTTTGACAGGTTTCCTGGCATGTGTGATTAATTCTTGCTGACCTATACCCTCCTATCCGATTGTTCTAGCTCTCACTAAGACACCTTCATTTTTCATTGGTTAATATAAATCTAAGTTGTTCTTGACTTAAACAATTATCTATTGATTTTACTGCTTAACAGAAACAATGTCTATTCACTAAGTTCTGTGAAGTGTATGACTTTTGTAAATTAATTTCTCCCAGGTGCACTACCCCAGTATTCTTTGACTACCTCAAGATTTCAATCTCCATTTTACAATATTAAACTGATAAAGGAAAAATCAACTAATTTATTAAAATACAACTCTCCCCCAAATTCATAAACTGTCTGAAATAAATACATATCTCTCTTGCATCAACTTAACATCAGTGAGAAGATATACTCTGTCAGAACAGCTGTAAAGGTGACCTGGTTATAATGAGGAGAATTATTGACAAAAATGTCTGACAGAAAATCTCTGCTGGTGTGGGAACTGCTAGCCTTGTTTGAGAAGCTGGAACATCACTGGCAGGCACAAGTGGGAGCTTGGGTTGGCCTTGATAAGTATAGCTGGGACCATGGAGCACCCTTGGTAAGCACAAAATAAAGAATCTGCCATAACCTGCCGTAACAAAGAAACTGTTATAACCTACAAACTGGATTCCTAAAAAAGCAGAAGTCAGCAAAAGGAACCAGTGTCCTATGCCCACTTATGTATTCACATTAAAGATAAAAGTAACTCATGGTCTTCCCAAAATGTGCTTTTGTCTCCAAGAATTACCCATGTGTGAACTCAATACACACTCATTTGGACCCACCACAGATGCCTAGTCTAATCAATACTCCATGACTGACCATTGCTGCAGTGAGACTTTGTCTGTCATGGATTGGCCCTGCTCCTGGGAACAGTTAAATGGACTGTATTGTTAATAGTTTAAAGGAAAAAAAATATTCATATAAGTACTTAATATAATAATCAAGCAACTTGTTCATGACAAGTGGTAATTTGTAATAACTTACAAATATGTGTATATATTTGTGTATATATATCTGCTTGCTTTACTAATCATAAGTATATAGCCTAAAAGTAATATATAATAAATAAATTCATGGAAATAAAAAGTCTAAAAGCCTGTGTATTACGGGATCCTACAAACCCATTATTATGACCAGCTTGTGAGTTGGGTAATCCTTGTAGGTTGTGGTTCTTCATGCTCATGAAGAAATCAGTCTGATTGGTTAGCTTTTCATATTGAGAAACAGCAAATTATCTCTTGTAATTTCTGATCTTCATGGCTTCTAATGTTATTATTTGCATTATTGAAATGCTTAACATAATAACAACATCTTGCCCACACACTGTAGGAGGAATTGAAGTACCTTTTGTTTTATTAAAACATCTCAGTCCTAATTTGTCATGAATTTGCTTTGTCAGGATACACAAATGAATGCTCTTTATTTTTAGATATAACTACAGAATGGTTATAACAAGTAAAATTTGAATTTCTCTACTGCTGTCATTTTTCTGAGCACATAAACATTCACAATATTTTACTATCATATTATATTTCTTACCCAAAGTTCTGCTAGCACCTGTGAAAGACATTTAGATTTATATTTATATTTACATTTACCTTAAAAAAGTATTCCGGGCTGTGTGCTACTCTGATTTTGTTTTGTCTGACATAAAAGCCTTTAAAAACCCCCAGTTTTTATACAGACTTTCAACAGAGATATTAAGAAATATAGCATGTATTGAGAAGCGTGTGTGTGCATATTTCTGTGAAATCATCAGAAAAAAAAAGGCAGAAAAGGGGCTAAAAAATGACTCTGTTCTGTAATGGGGGATATAACTTTCATTCTGTGAAGTTCAGCAGTGCATATTTTTTGGTTCCAGAGATAGGAAAAGCTTGAACTTTTCCTGTTAGACAAGCACAGATGACTTGTTGAGGAAGACCCTCCTCTTTAACAGGAGGATAAGAGCAGAGTCATCCTCTGGATGTTGTCAAAACTAAACTGTGGAGACCTTTTTGTCTCTAAAAGGTTGACCTGAAAAAAAATCTCCAAGAATGAAGAGAGTTGTAACAGGAGCTCCAAGTAAAGTAAAAATTTGCTTAATCTGTCTTTGATTTTTTTTTTCTTTTGTTTAATCCCTGAAACCTAGGAATGGTGTTCTGATGGTGACATCAGGCACTGTTTTACTTACTGTGGAGAAGGCCCTCGCAATAAAGACAGGTTGGTAATTATTGCTGGAAACAACCCTTTGAACAAGAATTGCATAGCTTTTCTATAATCACAGAAACTTTCATGTAACACCTACTGAAATTCAGCTAAAATCTTCCACTCCTTTTAGGGTGAATTTGGGTAGGAATAAAAGTTTCTAATGGTACAATAAATGAAAGTAATTAAACAGGTTCAGTGTGCAAAAGCCTGTAAATTACAGACTAAGTAACTTTTGGGAGTTCCTTATTGTTTTCCATTCAAAACATTTTAACAGAAACAGTGTAGACTTTTTCCTTTGTTTCTGCATTATTACTATTATTTCTTTCTCAGGAAGAAAGATCAGTGGAGCCATATGTATTGCATTTCTCAAGGGGATGTTACAGAATCATAAAATCATTTAGGATTGAAAAAACCTCAAAGATCATTGCAACCATTAACCCAGCACTGCCAAGTCCACCACTAAATCATGTCCCTGAGTACCCCATTAGACATCTTTTAAATACCTCAAGGATTGTGACTTCATCACTTCCTTGGGCAGCCCGTTCCACTGCTTGACCACCCTTTCACTGAAGAAATGATTTCTAATATCCAATCTAAACCTCCACTGGCACAACTTTCCTCTGGTCCTGTTGCTTTTAATTTGGGAGAAGAGAATGATCTCCACTTGCTGTAGCCCCCTTTCAGGTAGAGAGTGGTAAGATTGTTCCTGAGCCCCCTTTTCCTCAGTTTAAACAATACCAGCTCCCTCAGCCAGTCCCATAAGATTTGTGCTCCAGACCCTTCTCCAGCTCCATTGCTCTTCTTTGGGCACCTCAATGTCTTGAAGTGAGGGGCCCAAAACTGAACACAGAATTCAAGGTGTTGAGTACAGGGGAATGATCACTTCCCTAGTCCTGCTGAACACACTATTTCTGATACAGACTAGAATGAAAAAACAAGACTTATCTTAAAACTATCCAAACACCACAAATAATGTAGTGAACTTATTTGTTTGAGATTTTGGAACACCCTGTGTAAATTTATTTTACTGAAAATTAAAATAAACCCAACTTCAAAAAGTCTATTTGTTCTAGAAATTTTTAATAATGGAAAATAATGATTTCCTGTATAAATGTCACTTCTGCCATAACTGTAATTAAGAGTTAATTACAAGGGTGTTCTGGCAAAAATGAAACAAAATTATATTGTCTAATATGGTCAAGGAAGCATAGAGAAGAATATTTATGCAAAAAAGTATTAAAACTTCTTTTATACATATATAATACATTATGACTAGAAATAAAAATAAAAGACTTTTCCATCAAGAAGCTAAGCTGAAAGGTTTATGCTTTTTTTTCATAATCTGGCCCACAGAACATGTATAATTTATTATTTTTTTCTTTATTCTGTGTCCTTTCCTTGTGTCAATGAATATATGTGTGTGTATATATATATATATATGTGTGTGTGTGTGTGTGTATTTTGCTGTCACACTCACAGGAGACCTGCAGCCAGGAGAATTAATTTTCCATATTCTCCCAATACCCTTCCATCAGCCTGCAGACCACCTTGCATCCTCACTTTCAGCACTACCTGCCATCACCCGCTATTATCTCACATATACCCCAGCATGCCTCAATCCCAGTTCAAAAATCATTCACATTTTCTAGTCAATACTACAGAGTCCCATGTAACATTATGTTTTTTACTTCATTCATCCTGGAGTGAGTTGCCTCAAAATGCATCTTATGTTAGGATCCAGACGAAATGAGAAATACGGTGGCAATAGAAGCGGTCTGGAGTGATGGGGACAAGGAGGTAAGTTTATGGGAGACAGACAAGTTTGCATAGGTTTAAAAAGAAAATTAAGTTAAAAGGTTTTTTTTGGACCACAAGGTTTGAAAAGTAGACCTTAAAAATACACGATCTATAGACTGGACTAGATTAGACTGGAATAGAACAGAACAAACCAGAACAGTTCCAGCTGGAAGATATCTACAATGATCATCTAATCCAACTTCCTGCCCACTTCAGGGCTGATCAAAAGTTAAAGCATATTACTAAGGGCATTGTCCAAATGCATCTTGGGGCATTGACCACCTCTCAAATAAGGCTGTTCGGTATGTCTGACCACTCTCTCAGTAGAGAAATGTTTCCTCATACCTAGTCTGAGCCTCACCTGGTGCAGCTTTCAACCATTTCCAAAGATATTGTCAGACTATACTATAGAAGACCAGTTTGTAAACCACTCCAAATGGAAGCACCTCACTCATGGATTTATCCTATGCTGAGTTTGGTGGGGTTTGATCTGTTGTGTTAGATTTGCCTTAACTGTTCTGAAATCCATCTTTTTGTGGTAGATCACCTCTGTCATGTCAGAACTGTTGTCACTGAAGGTACCCAAATGTATAGTTCCATCTTAGGATAAATTAAGGTTGTCAGGAGAGTGTCTGAGGAGCCACATTTTATCTACTGCTCCACACTCTGAGTTTAAAACAGGCCAAGTTTATGACCTTCACTGCAGTCTACATATGTTGTCCTTCAGTTACGAGACATTGTCATGCATGCTTGCCTTGTTCTGTGAACATGGCAAAGGTCTGAGCTTCCAGTTCTTCCTGTAGACTTCCAGGAATATCAGAGAAGAAAAAAATTTCAGCTCTATAACAGGCTTTCATTAATCACAAATGCAATTTCCATTTATGTCAGTGAGACTTCTCCATGTGAATTTGGGAACAAGATTTGGCTTTTGCTGTGATTTGTATAAGTCATAGCTCATTACGTCTAGGCTTGACAGAGAGTTAAATATGTTTAAGTAACAATAAAATGCTAGAGTATTAGCAAGTTCTCCTATAACTACCACAGTCACAGCTCCTTATAAAGTTATAAACTAGAATATCCTGTGAAATCACAGTTGTAACTCTTTGTCAAGCAGAAACAGTTTTTGTCATGTTGCTCCATGATTAGAACAAGAATTCTACTTCACATTGAATTTCATTTTAAACTCAGATCCAGTGCTATATATAACTACTTGATATAAGTAGTGATATATAGTAGTTATATCAAGTGATATAACTACTTTGACATCACTTTTGAAGAGATACCTGGTTGAAAAGAGTTCAGACACACAATTGATCTGACACAAATTACATTAAACTATGTCTAAATGATGGGGAGGAACATCAGGGAAGTATGTGTTTTCCCAAATGAATCAGAGAAGGTAAATCTAGGTGGCATTGTAGTGAACATTGTGCCCTTTCAGCTGTGAATTATTAGGGTCGGATTTTCTTGCAACAATCCCCATGAGTTCTGGACAACTTGTGTTAGAAAAGCAGATCAGAGAAGAAAGGGAGTTCCGCACAGAAGCGGCACAAGTAAGCAAATTGTAATGTAAAATACCACACATAACAAAGTGGGGAGCAATTAAGAGCATCTACCTCTGTCTGCTATGATTTTATATTTTGAAGTGAATTTAGATGAATCGAGCTTATTTTGACTGTAATAAGGGATTTAATTTCAGAACTCAGTGAGTGCTCTATCAGGTCGTATCACAGATGACATGTGTGTTTCATACGAGGGAAGGAATCCAGAGGTGAACCCAACAGGATGAAATTTAGCTACTTGTATTATAGGTATTTTGTCTGTTTTCGTCTTTGAGCCTTGTGCTACTACCAGGAGCAGCAGGGATACTCCATTCTGAAAGCCTGTAAATGCTTGCTGACTCTGTTCTGTCTTACTGCTCCCAGCCCCTTACTACTGTTTTTTGAAACTCTGTCAATTCCTCACAGTTCCCCTAATCTCCTTGATGTCTCTTCCTTTTGAATTAGATTTTCATTGTCATGAAATGGAAAGTCATTGACACTAGTGTTAAAAGAAAGAAAAAAAATTAAGTGTAATGCAAGAAAAATCAGTTCTGCCCACATAACTGGTGTTGAATGAGCTTTGATATTCACACACTCTACACTGAAGTGGTGTTAAGGTGCTGGCCAGTGTCCACACAAAGTGAGAGTTTCAAAACATTTTCTCCTTTAACAGCTAGATATGAAATTATAGGGAAATTTGTTTTGTTTAATGTCATCCAGGACAATTAACAGTCTTTATCCTTGCTGACAATCCTTTCAGACATCTGATCCTTCAACAATTTCTTTCTTAATAATGGCCAACCTTCACGAATGAAGAGGGTCTTTCTTAATACAAAGGCTCAAAATATCAATTCTGCTTTATGCAGGACAGTAGTTTGCTTTAAATTGCAACAGAATCTCATAGTCCATCAATACATGAGTTTGACTGTAAATCATAGTCTGAATGATATTGTTCATATAAATTTTTCAGTTCACAGGTTTGAATTCAGTTCTCTGAGATGTCTCTTATTTTGTATAATCAGATGCAATGTTTTTAGTTCAATCTTGAACCTGTTTGTGGAATTGCAATATTGCAACTTTAATGTTTCAAAACAACACTTACTCCTAATGAAGGATAGCCAGGCATTGGATCAAACTGCTCAGGGAAGTCACCATCCTGGGAAGTCATCATGCTGGAGTCACCAGCCCTGGAAGTGTTCAAGAAATGTGTAGATTTGTATTACAACCCAGACCAGAAACTCCAAGCTTTACCAAGTGTTACACTCTGATTTCAAGCTTCAAGGCATTTCAACCTCATGAGCCCTTGTAAAGCCTTTGGTTCTTTGATATCTTGAGTTCACATCCAGAGAAAAACTACACTTTTTTCTCTAGAGATTTCTTTTAATTTGGTGAGAAAATAGGCATTTTGGCAGAAAGGGTTTTACAAAAGCATTACAACAGATTACTGAGACTAGCGAGTATTTCTATAGTAAGGAACCTTTGTTACACCCAGCAAATACAAACTCCATGCCACGTAAGCGATGTACCCATACCTTACAGAAAATAAGTGTTTAACTTACCCACAAGATGAAGAAATAATAAAGAGAAGAGAGATTAAGAGAAGAAAGAAGATAGAGATGAAAAGACAGGAGAGAAAATTATATCTACCACTTTGAAGGTCACATGTTGACAGCTTCAGGAGAGCAGGCCAGGGCAAAAATGGAGTCCAAGTGGTGCCTCTTTAACTGCTCTGGTCCCTGTGGCCAAAACCCCAGGTGGGGCCTCTGACCCCTTGTGCACTCTGGGGTCCCAGGCCAGGATGAGGGGCCATGTTCCCACTGTCCCTGCCAATCTGAGCTAGGTCAGGGGCTCAGGAGTTGTGAGCGTTATAGTTTTCCCAGGCTTTTTGTGACTGGCAGCTGCTCCAGCTCTTCTCCATGTGGGCTCCAGGGGCTGCCATGAGGGATATCATGCCTCCCCATCCCTGTGAGGTTCGACCCATCCCTTCCCCCTCCACACACACACACATTCACATGCAGCCTCCACAAGGGGGTTCTGACCCAATAATCACTCTGGTGTGTAGCACTTAGGGACATGGTTTAGTGGTAAACATGACAGTGTGGTATTAATGGTTGCAACCACTGGTCTGTGAGGTCTTTGCCAGCCTAAATGATTCCACAACTCTGTGATTAAACCCTTCCAACAGATGGCAGTCACAATTTATACTTTGGATTTCCTTTGTCTTTTTATGAGCAAGACAAGATGTTGCATTCTGCATAAAGCTGTGGCTCAGTGTATAAGTAAGTAGGGCCACTGCTGTGCCCATCAGGATAACTCTCATGATACATAGCGGTAACACAATGGAAATCGCAGTTTAGAAATCCAATTTATCTCACTGTGAATTGCATCCACTACAGACAGCAATTAGTTTTGTCTTATGTCACTCTTATAGAAATATGACATTGAAAAACTATTTGCAAACTGCTAAGCTTGAATTCAGAGAGCTTAGAAAAATGTTAATTCCTGGTATGCAAAGGAAAACAGAATATTTTACCAACTGTAACCAAAAGGTTGGATTGCAACTGCTGAGGTAATAAAGCAAAAGCTTCCTTTGACTTTAGTTCCTTATACAGTTTATAAAAGAATATTTTTCTGTGGATACCTATTTCTCACAGCATTGAGTTTCTGTCACAGCTGAATTATGGATAGCTCTATTTTAAGTCTATGCCTTCATACCAGTGTCTATAGTCCCCAAACTGATAAACAAATAATTCCTGATATTAAAGTACTAGAACACTGATTTTTATTTTTTGTGAACTTTTGCAAGTGTCAAATAGAAAGTTCCCTCATAAAGTAGATATATACCACCAGTCCTACAGAAGCTTTAGCATGTTAATGTTCAGGTAAGTATTTCCTGCCTAGATTTAAGACAGTGAATGATGGGTTTATGTATCAGAAGTTATAAGCTTATTGCCTATGATAAAAGCAGATAGAGCTTAATAGTTTAAAAAGTTCTTCATTCTCTCATGTTTTGTCTGCATGTGGACCAGCCTTTTAGCAGGGATTAATTTCTTTTTTAAAGAATAGGAAAAGAAGACAAGTTTTTACAAACCTCATCCTAGAAACATTGAGATGAATCACCTTACCTTTCTATGACTGTTACCTAGACAAAGAAAAGCAGCTGCAGACAACAGTAAGAAGGAGTCACCTCAGAAGGGTGATTTACTTATTCTACTACAGATAAAGACATGACATAAATTCCATAGTGGAAAGGCCCAATCCAGTCACTTAAAAACACATGTTTAGTACCTTTTGAGGTAATACCTTGTTTTAGCTAAGAGCTATCCATATAAGGCTGGCAGATATAACCCCAAACCCAAAAGTTTTTCATATTTCTGGCTTTCCAAATGGGACAGCCTGAGAAATCTAAAGCACATTTAAAGACCTATGTATGGAGAAGTAAGTAAAGCCAGAAATATTTACTTTTCTTTCATAGCTATCAAAGATTATTGATGCCTTAAAAATAATTCTTGTGTGACTAAAGATGATTCCAATTCACTTGAAGCTCTCACACATCACACAGGTTTGTAACATGCCAGAGCTCTTATTCTAGTTTATCATTACCATGGAGAAGGCAGCTGCACATCCGGCTTAACCACTTTGAAAGGGTGATGCCCATCTTGCATCCACAGTGTCACAAAGTAGGATGAGCCTGTTGAAAAGTCTAATCCAACAGCTTTCCTAAATGAGCCAAAATCGTGCCCATAGTTCAACACATAACAACTGCAATGGCTGAGGCACGGGAGGAAGCTTTAAAACCTATGGGGTACAGGAACTCCAGTAGTTGCCTTTACCTGACAGGCAGATAAAAAAATCTGAGAGCATTGAAACTCTCTCAGGACTAAAGCTTTAATTCAGTAATGAGATGAGTTAATGATCTGGTATGTGCGAGTCTGGCTTTAGTTCACTCTGCAAGGCTCAACATTTACCATGTTTCACTGACTGCCAAAGTAATGAAGGACAAAAACACAAGACCAGCAGGCATCATTTCAAGACTGTGTTTAAAGAAAAAAATAGTTTCCCATCGACACCTCACAGATTGTCTACTGAGGAATCAATAGAGTTAAATAACTCATGTGGATTTTAGACACTGTTTACATTTTATAGGCTTGGATTTTGATTCTTCTATTGATTTTATGTTGATATAAAGCCTTCACTTCAAAGGAGCTACTTGATTTAAATCTGTAACAGAATCTAACAGGACCTATTTTCTTTTATCAAAGGTCTTTTGACTTTATTGGTACCAACCTTAAACAGGAATGGTCAGAGAACTCCACCATAAATTGTAGGAGTGTTTAATTTCATTTTAAGTACATGTCAAATTACATTGCTAAGGCAAATTCACTCTGCAGGATGTGTTGGTGCTAATTACAAACAAAAAGAAGGCAAATGAAGAAAACTCAAAAAAAGATGTAAATCTTGAAAGCAAGTAGAATCTAATTTCGGTAACTTAGTACATACATAGAAGTGAAAAAAAAGGGAACTGGATCAGATATTCAAACTGTTCCTTTTATGTACCTTACAGCAATGACAGTGTATGTATGTGGATGTGTCTGTGTGCATATAGAAATAAAGATGTATGTACTTATATATGTCCAGAGACACAGTGTATATTTATATGTTAAAGTTAAGAAGGAGAATCAAAGCAACTAGGTAGAAAAAAACCTCTAACTATCAAAGTTCAATTTCTTAAGTCTTCGCTCCATCAGAACACAAAAGTACAAATGAAGCTTAGTCAGTTTACCATTTGGTAATGACACTGGTGCTTCTCTTAAGGGAAAAGCTATTTTGCCTTGAGGGACTGAGAATGAGAAAGAGCAGCTCAAATTTTTAAGTGTTAATGAAGAATTTTTCAGTTCAAGTAAAATCCAGTTTTGTGACCTCAGAAATATTTGAATTTTTTTTTTTTTATTGGTTTATAGACCATTTCTCATGCCATAACCAGTTTTTGCAGAGGAACCTGCTGGACATCAGGGATGTGCAGCTGCTTCACAGCTTTGCTTTGCACACTTGGTTGGAGCTGCCCTCTTCTTTGTGGCTTCTCACATTACCAAGCTCTGGGGAGAGGAGAGGAGTGTGTCATCAGCAGATGCCTGTTATTCAAGAATTTAAGAACAACATTCCTTTCTTCCAGTAGTTCAGAAATTTTGAACAATGTCTTTGTATGTAATTGGAATAAAACCACATGTAAAGTTACAGGAGACTACAGAAAAATCGTATATTTAATCTTTTTCTGCCAACTTGTATGTTTCAAATATTACCTCTTCTGCTGTCCCCCCTCTTTTCTCCAAGTCCTGCCTCTTTTCTGTGTTGCATGATTTAAATGTTTTTTCCAGTCCTGGTCTTTATAAAGCTTATTTTCTTTTCCACTTGTCTTTTTTTTTTTCTTTCTTTCTTTTTTTTTTTTTTCTTTTGTCTGTCTTACAACATAGGTTTATACTAACTGCTGTCTCCAAGAGATGGGCCTTGGATAAGGATGTAAAGTTCTCATGAGGGCAATTAGTCATAGTCTGTAAACCCCCGCTTCAAAATTCCTTTTCACAGGTCACCCAATCTGGCTGTGTCTGCTTTTGGTTAGATGGCTTGTGAAAAAACCCTGAATAGGTTTGTCTTGCAGAAAAAAATCATGATTTGTAGCTTTGTCTATAAGGAGGAAACAGAGAGAGAAAGGAAAAAATATGAGACATTGAAGATTACTTTAGACAACTCATGTACTGCCAATATCATTCTGCATGGTGAATTTTACAATTCTTTAGCACAGCCTCAGGAATTCACAGGTGTTTACAATACTAAAAATGAGCCAGCACCAGCTTTGTGGTGCACTGACAGAGCTTCAGAGCTGTGGAGAGGACATATCCTTTGCTTTGTAGATTTTTTTTCAGTAGGATTTCAGCAAATGCTGTAGAAAGGACTGATGGCCCCATGTTAACTTCTTGAAAGTGCTGCTACTCAACTGTGTTCCATTGTCAACATTCTTTACCACAGTTGTTGTGCTTTGGAAGAAAAAAATACTTCTTGTATAATTAACCCACTCTGTATGCTGCTATTGTCTTCTCACCTTGGAAATAGTGACTTTTGCTTATTGTAAGGAAGCTTAGAAATTAAAAAAAATTTCAGTACCATCTGTAACAGGAATGGCACAGGTGAAATGTCGTCACACAGGACCTCTTATTCTCATAATTTTAGTGTTTGTTGGAGGGCATAATGTTGTTGATGGCAATACTCTTAGTGACTGGCACACAAAAACTAATGTAGCTCTCTTATGCTAATGAACATTCACTAGGGTCTTGAAATGATTGAAACCCTGAAGGACAGCCACAGCTTAAAGGGGAGATAATGACAGAATGAGACCCTGGGTGTGACATTTTGGGCAGTTTTTCTAGAATGTGAGATATTATATAAAGACAAATAAAAGCTCAAAGAAAAAACCATGACATTCAGGAGAATAGATAAATGATTAAATAATTTTTCATGGTTTGCATGCCAGTTATTCCATTAATATGATTCTTATAACAATAGTCATGTTTTTAGACTTTTAAACTATGTCTCTGTTGCTAACAAGGGAGCAGGAACAACCTAGAATACTGGACTGTGATTATGCCTGGTGATGAATAGCTAGCATACAATGGGCATGATAATGGCCCAGGTCAATCAGCACTTTTTGAGACATGGCTGGGCAAAGATTGGGAGATTTTATGCACCAGGGGCCATTTCCTAAATCAATATGCATGAGGACGAGTGAGGTTTTTCTTCTCTCAGTACAGGTCTCCAGAGCTGTTCCAGGAGTTTCTCAAACAACTCTATAGTCTCTTAATCCATTATTTAGTGGAGTAAAACACTATACACACCAAAAGCAAGCACCATCAGTTTCACCCTGCCAAAATACCACTATGAGGGGCTGTAAAGTAACTCTTAAAATATTTCAGACCTTTAAACTCAAGAAAATGTCACTAATGAGAACCATGATTCAGAAGCACAAGGTTCTATTAGCATGGACTTGGAGGATGCTCAGGACCCAGCATAGTGCAGCATGAATGTAGCTTTCTGGGCTCTTTTATTTAGCTGTGGATAAGTGGTCTTGAAGACTTTCTATATGTCTATGCTAAAATGCTTATTAAAATGTCCAACTCTTTTGTAGATTTCTTTCTTATCTTGCTGCCTAGAACCTGAGTAATTACACTATTTTATTACTATTCTTTTAATTTTAGTTACTGCATACCTATTTATTCAGTTTTAGATAATCTTTAGGTTTAAACATCCTTGAAAATTTGATTTGTCTAGTGAGATATATAAGAACTGATTTTTACATTCCTCCTTTTTCCAGCTATGCATTCCTTACTCTATTCTCAGTGATCATAATGGTAACATTATAACTATATCCTCTTTCTCACTTTTCTTTTTGTGTGCTGGCAGTACTTTACATACTAGCATCATATGTTCTAGCAATTCCTTCCCTTTATCTGGAGAAACTCATCAAACTCCACCCTTGATTTTCTTTAGTCTTTTATAAACAGCATTATAGCAGTTCTCCTCAACAGCACTTTGCTTCCTAGGAGGAGAGATCTAACTGACACTGTCTGGACCAGTAACTTCTCCTAGACTTGGCCTTGCAGCTCAGAAAATGTCATTACCAGTGCTTTAAAATACAAATAAAAAAGTCTTTTCATGCAGAAGAATATTTCCTGACTACTATCCCCTCATTTGCCAACATGTGATACTTGGAAACTCAGCTGCATTACCATACCTATAAAAAGAGCAATCATAGCAGTGCAAGCTGCCTTGACTGCCAATATATCTTAGTAACCTTTTATATTATAACAGTGTTGTTACTGTCACAATAGGTTAGGGTATGTCACCATTTCTATTATATTTGAAACCACATTTTTTAAAGCTTTATAACTTCCATACCATGATAAAAAGTGAACTGAATCTTTATATATGGTTTGTCAGATAAAATAGATGAAGACATAGTAGCTGGAACTTGGGTGGTATATTACAACAAAATGGTAAAAAAAGAATACAAGAGTAAGTAGATTTCTCTCATTTTTAAAAGTACAAAATTTAAACATTCTTAAAAGGTAACCTAAAGTCTACTCTGAAATTAGGCTAATTTTGATCCTGAAAAGAAGATTCCTCTATTGTCTGAGTGAAGTAGAATTAAAATCCAAGAGCTCTTAAGACCTAGGATAATATTACATTTTACCATTTCTGTAGATTAAACAAGTACATTATTCTCTACTGGGAAATACTCCTTTGCAAAAGCTGGCAGAACAACATGTTCAGAGTGTGTGAGGGTGGTTCTGAGGCATGTCTGGCAATACCGACAGAAATGCTAACAGGTGGACTGTCAAAGAAATAGGAGAACTGCATACCTGATGAAATAATATGAATATGCTCTTTTAAGGGGGTCATGGCAGTCTTCTTCCCATGGGTACCTCTCTGCAGTTTTCTGTACAGTGCATGAACTGATACAGTAAGTCAAGATTACAAGTGTGTAGCTCTCCTCATCAAAGATGACAAAGCAAGTGCTTCTAGTTAGGTATTAATTTTAATACATAAATCTGGGCAATATTTGGAAAGCAGGGGAAGAAAAGATGCTTAAACAGAGCCATCAATTTACAGCAGCATAGTTGGGTATCATGTCAGCAAGGTAGCTATCCATGTCCAGTCATTAAGAAGGTAAAACCCTGCAATCAGCGATCTGATAGATGGATGCTACCTCCTGCCAGAAACTCCTGCCGCCTCTCCATCACTTCTTTGTGCATCCACAGGTCCCTATATCAATTCCCAGCTGAGAGAAGGAGCCCTCATCTTGGCCTCTCTGTGTTTGGATGTGCTCATACCCACATCCTGAATATCCATCAGTATCTCTGAGTATGTTCAGGGCAACAAATGAGTTCCAGCACTAAATCAAAGTGAAAAAATATGTCTACTCACACCACCTGTATGATGCAAACCTGAAAATTATAGTTCTTTATTTTTCCAAGATTTGGTTTTATTTTTTCAAGTAAAGATGAATAGACAACAGCAAGACACAGCTGATTATGCAACAGTGTCCCAAACACACTGAAAAAATTATAAGGGAACAAACTTTCCAGAGATCTGTGGGGAGAAGTCCTTCCCAGTGGAAATGAAAATCCTCACATCATAGAGGATTTCCTGAGATTCACAGGCATTATCATGTAACAATACACAGCAAACAGTTATAAATTTAAAAAGTTATTTGGTTTATGTATCCTTATCTTTCACCTTACTCAATTGCCCTGAATATTTTACTATTTGACTATTTGATAGTTAAATATTAAACTTCCCTGCAAGTCCTTGTGCAAATTTCATTTTACATTTATGAAGTGCATACTGTTTTTAAAACATGAGTATTTACATCAAAAATATTGCCTGCTTATTTGAGAAAAGAGAAAACACAGCGTTACTTGAACAATGACAGCTAAGCAGTATAGATTACATTTAACTCAGCGGTCTCTTCTGACTTTTGGATTCTCATGCACTGTCCAGCTTGGAGTCCATGCTGGGGCATGCACTGTGCTTTTTCTTCTGTATCTTGATTTCAGCATGAAACGTACACGTGTGGATGAACTAGGTCATAATTAAAATAAGTTTCAAGACTCCGTGCTGTGCTGGAAAGCACAACTACTTTGCTGGTCAATAGGCACACATTTTTCTACTGCTGGTTAAATAACCACAGAGAAAGCTTTACAAGAAACCTATAAATATAAAACTCATCAAAATTATTTTTTCCCAATAATTATAAAATCAATCCTTCAAAATTTCCTGTATTTATATTATTTTTAAAAAGCTATTTACATATTAATCACAAGCAGAAATCATTCAGAGAAACTGGGTATAGGATTAGAAATAAATGTATGTTTTATGCATACATATGTTTTGTAGCCTGCTACAGATGGTGTATAAACTGAGGGATAAGCTTCAATTAAAATAGATATTGAACATTATTTGCCCAGTCATCTAAATTTACTTTTGTCTTTGAATAAAAAGTTTAATCTATCTATGCAGGAAAAAAATGGTGCAATAAACCATCAAAGAAGAAAACACTGATAAACCACAATTTTGCATAACATTAATACCAAGCAATCATTAATAACAATCTAATCATTAAGGAAAGAATAGAGAACCAAAGAGAAACTAAAATAGCTGAGAAAACCACTAACGTGGGTGTATAAGATTTGTAAAATTGTGTTTGTTTCTTCGGTTTAATTACAAGGTAAGATATCAGTATACATAATTTTTATTGAGCTGCAAGGAAAGCTTTGCTCAACATAATGTGCAAAATAATAAGTTGGCTTGGAATTAGTGTGTGTTTGTCCCTAAGAAAATGTACTCCTTGGTTATGACTGTGATTTACAGCAGCCAAGTGTAATCACATTATTTCTTGAAAAGTTACATTGTGTCTGTTGATATTTATAAAACAAAGAAATCATGCTCTCCATTTTTACAGTGGAGAATTACTATGGTTCAGAATCACTGAAAAAACTGGATTGATCATTATAAAGAAGCTACAAAGTGCATACATATACTTACTAAATTAGATGATGGCATACTAAAATATTAAAACTGCATTACTGTTCCTCATTTCCTCAACCCTTTCCACTACTAGCTAGGTATAAAAGATGGTGGTATTCTATATGCCGGTGGATTAATTCTTCATTTCCAGACCAATGGTGCATTTGTTTTGGAACTATTAAAATCTTTAATTCAAACACTACATATTTTATTGCAACATTATTAGTAAATAATATCTGAATAATGCAGCCTTGGATTTTTCTTGTTGTTTTTTTTTTTTTTTTCCAAACACTAAGCACTAGAAAAATCAGCATATGAGTATTTTCCAAGAGAAAGATTTCTTAAATATATGTTCTCTTTGATTATAACAGTGTTTATTGAAAAATATGGATCCTGAATCCAAATAATGAAATATCTAAAATGACATTTTATCATACTTCCATGCAGTATCACCTATAGTTCACTTACATATTCTAGGCACAAAAGCAATTGTGAATTAAAATGTTAGATAAAATGTATGAATACATTTCATTAAGTATTTGCCTACATTTCATGAGGTGTTTTCTCCATACTTTTATTTAGCAAAATAATGGGAGACTCATTTTTTTTCTACATTGCAATTTTTAAGTGTAATTTTTCCATTGAAGTTTCATCAATGCTTGAACATTTAAAATTAATTCATGTGCAAAATGAGAAATCACTTCAGTATTATATGCAGATCAGAAAAAGACACTTGTACCATGTGCAGCTTTTATTTTATTATCATAAATCTGTTCCCAAGGTCTCATTTTTTCATCCCAGTCCAATATTTATTTATTCATTTCAGTACATATAGGGATATGCAATCATTAACTTGCCAATGCTTGTACTGATCCTCTTGTATCCAGAAGCTCTAGTTTGCAAACTCAGCACACTACCTAAAGTTCACAGTGAAAATTAGTCAACATATATGTGCTAGAGGACTGGCACAGTCTGTGTGCTGCTGTGTGCCAGGAGATGATGATGGTGGTGCCAGCTGTGTGCTTAATCATTACTGGGCACTTCTAACCTTGCCAGTACTAATGCCAGGTTCTTTCAGTCAATTTCTTCAATGAGAAAATGCAGCTTGGTACAACCTGCTAAGTGTCAAACCTTTTGACATCATGTGTACATAACGGCATGTGTTTAGCAGAAAAAGGTGTTGGTGATGCATTCTATCATATCAGTAATTGGGAGTCAAGTTCTGAAAGTGTTCAAAGTTCTCAGCTGCTGGCAAAGGCATTATCAGAGTCTTTTCTCTAACATGAAGGCTTCCATGAAACGGTAGTGACTTCCCCCGAAGTTCTGATTTTAGCAGCAAGAACTAGACCAGTACTATGTTGATGTTAATATTCTATTAAATATAGATATGAAACTGTCTGAATCTACTAGACTACAAAACACAATATTGATAATTTCTTGACTATATTCAGAGCTGTGTTTTGTCCTATAACCACTATCCCTCTTTTTGAGTTTTCTTTTCAATAACTCTTTGGGTTTGTTTCAATGTGAAGTATTTTGGGGATCAAAGGGTATACCTGGCATACCAATGGTCAGAAGGCAGGTAATGTTACATTGGGAACACTTGTGTATGCTCATTTTGGCTGATCTCAAACACTCAGCCTTTGTGCAACTGCTGGTGTAGGCAGAGTCATAGTGGAGGCTTTTTGGAGAAGAGTAGGAAGCCTAGCATGCCCATGTCCTTATCTGAGCGCTGAGAAAACTTGTCACTGTGCTTCTGCTAAACAGAGCAGTACCACCAGTGGATAAGGAACTCTTTCTAATTCTAGGAAATACCATTATTGGATAATTCTTGAAGAAAATTTTCTTCTTTTATGTCACAAGCAATATCTGAAGGAAAGTTTAAGGAAAGGTGCCTTAAGTTTTGAAAATGAGAAACCTTTGGAAAATAAAAATTCACCCTACCCCAGGATATTAACACTGTATTGAGCCAGGGATGGGTCCTGTGCTTCTATTTGTTGGCAAATTCTGTGCAAAGATTTTTTTTAATGATTCATTTCATAAAGACCAAATTATTTTTCAGCATGTATAGTCCAAGTAAGACTGCAAGTGTTTAATAAGTAATTAAAAGCTACATAAAAGATGAGAAACTGGAGATACAACTGATTCCTCATAAAATGTTTTATTAATTGAAAGGCTAACCAAATTGTCAGACTGTATGAATATCTGCATGAAGACCGGAACAGCTGTTTAAGATGCTGTGTATGTGATTAAGCACTTGCTTTTCCTGCTCCACCACATCAAGGTCAAAGCCCTTGTCCTCATCCTCAAGTCCTGTCACAAATATTTTAGAGCTTAGTTCCTTTTATTTTTTATTATTTAACCTGGTTTGCCTGCCTTGCCCCTTCCAATTTAGTTACTTGTCTCTCTGAGGTATCATCTGCTGCTTCTTTTTTGCATGGCCAGCAGTAACCCTGGTAAGACATCCCTTGCCCTGTAAAGCTGCCCTGACAGCTGCCAGCTGGCCAATACTTCAAAAGTGGTGAAAAAAGCATATCAGCATATGCTTGACCTCTAGTTTGGTGATATAATACATGACTACATCCTTGTACCAGCAGTTGTCCTTTTATGTTGCAAAAACTTTGGGGCTTCTTGGGTAATAAATACATTTAACTTCAGACAAGAAACTTCTCAGTAAGAAAATAAATTATTAAGGTTGCAAAGTGTAGCATTCAAAAGCTACAAAACTCCTCAGTTAACTTCATTTTCTCAGCAGATTATATACTTCAAGATGCTACCTTTATTACAATATCAAAATTTCTCTTTTTTTGCATAGTTGTTCC
The DNA here is from genome assembly GCA_035583235.1 of Hafferia zeledoni. NCBI lineage: Eukaryota > Metazoa > Chordata > Aves > Passeriformes > Thamnophilidae > Hafferia > Hafferia zeledoni. The sequence continues at coordinate 30,259,108 of JAWWEV010000043.1, forward strand.
TTTAACTAGTGCACTGGGTGACTGAAGCTCTGAGGACTATGTAGATATTCCCTAAAATATTCTAGCTTCATCTCTAGCAAAAGTTGAAAGATATGTACAGAATAAACCACGAGTTTTGAACAGAGTAGCCAGAGGAGGGCAGATGCACACTGCCTTGCAGACCTTGGTGGTTTAATTCTGTCAGCTACAGGGTGCACAATACAAAGCAAATGACTTAACAATGAGATTAAATGCTCCATTATTTTTCTTTATTTTCTGAGTTTCTGGCTTGTATGTCTTCACTTTCATGCAGTTAATGCTTCTGTTTTCCTGCCAAGTCAGAGCTTCAGCCCCTCTCACTTCAGTGGCTCTCATTCCCCATTTTTCTTGTGCTTCTTGCTCCATTTTTGTCCCACTTTGAGTTCCCAGTTCCTGCCTCCTTAAAAAAATCCCTATTCCAACCCCCCATTCCTCCTGTCTGCTCATTTTCCCTTCCATATCTAGATCTCACTTCTTTCCCTCTTCTTATTCTCTCTCCTGTCCCTCCAGTCTCTCTCCTGCTTAGAGCCCTTTTGTTTTCCCTCTCTGCTTTCAGACCAGCATCTTCCTTAGCCACATTGCTGGGACACCCAGCAAGGACTCAAAACTACAACAACAGAGTTGCAGGCTTGGGATCTTGTTCTGACCCGGCCTTCCTCAGCAGGCATTCTTTTAAAAGCTATGCAAAAATTAAATCATGGCAATACTGAAAGTGACAGGTGAAATTTGGTGAATGTATTAATCCTGTCATTCAGGATGGATATCTCTGAAAAGAACGCAAAGTAGTCCACTTGGCCATAACCTCTTTTGGTTTTGCAAGATCAGGATGATCTTGATAGAGGAGCAGCGAGCAAAAGCATGCCTGGCTACTTAAGGAATCAGCTTTTTGGAAATATCAAAGACCTATCAAAGATCTGTGCTTTTTAAGCACCTATGAAGTACTTTTAATCTGACAGAAAACACTATTATTCATGACATTTAGCAGACTATGTTATAGCCCAGAATTATATGTATATATCTATATATACATAAAAAAATTATTGGACAACAGCCAACTATGCTGTAAAGTGAAGAAAACTTTCTGTCCAAATAAACTCATAAATGTTATCTTGAAGTAAAATGCACATATATATGTTTCACACAGTATATCAGGATTTGACATGATCTGACCTCATTACTTTTCTAAAAGTGTCTTTCTCCATTTTAAAGCATATAATGACCCCGAAAGTATGTTTATTTGGCTTCTTATGCTGCACTTGTCCTTAACTCACTTCTCCTCTGGATATAGAAGGGTAAAAAATATTAAAGGTGATTTTAAAACTCCTGATGTAATGAATACTTTAAGTGAGAACTAAGCAGAAAGATACATTGGAGGATCTAGCTCCTGCCCTAGGTGGAAACCATTTGTTTCTTTAACATAAGGAGCAGGATGGAGTTGGTCTGCTAATCACAAACACAAGATACCTGTCTCAGACAAAAAGGGCTCAGTCCATGTATTTTAAACCAAATCAGAATCAAAATGTTTTATTGATTTATTAACAACATGTAATTAACCAGCAATCAATGAACTGTGTAAGCAAGACCAATACTTGCAGCACAACAGATAAATCACAATACAAGAGGTAAAACAGAATGTTAGACATTTATAGAAGTTAATATGCATCTATGAATTTCTACTCAACCATAATGCATCCTAGAATATTCTGTTTTCTCTGCGGAGAAGGACCTGGGTCTTCTGGTAGACATCAATCTGTCCATGAGCCAGCAGTGTGCCCTTGTGGCCAAGAAGGCCAATGGCATCCCAGAGTGCATTAGGAAGACCAGTGCTAGCAGGTCTAGAAAGTGGATCCTGCCCCTCTGTTCAGCACTGCTGATGCTGCATCTGGACTGCTGTGTCCATGTCTGGGATCCTCAGTACAAGAGAGAGATGGAGCTCCTGGAGCAGGCTCAGTAGAGAGTGATAAAGATGATTAAGAGACTGAACCATCTCTTTTATGAGGAAAGGCTGAGTGAGTTGGGCCCATTCAGCCTCTAGAAGAGATGTCTGAGAGTGGACCTCATCAATGCCTATAGTTATCTGAAGGGAAAGCATCAAGAGAATGGAGCCAGGCTCTTCTTGATGGTGCCAAGCGGTAGGACGAAAGGCAACATCCAGAAACTGATGCACAGGAAATTCTGCCTGTCTGAGGAAGACCTTGTTTACTTTATACTAAGTAGGTGACCATGCACTAGACCAGATTGTCCAGAAAGGATGTGGAGTCCCCCTCACTGGAGATATTCAAGAACCACCTGGACAAAATCTTGTGCAGTGTGTTCTAGAATGGCCCTGCTTGAGTGGTAGGTTGGACCAGATGACCCGCTGTGGTCCCTTCCAGCCTTATCCATTCTGTGATTCTATGATTCTGTGATTCTGTGCTAATCCCAATAGCCACATTTATCCTCCTAGAAATGTGGTCTAAATGTACACCCACTCCCAGAAGTGTGGGTTCCTTCTCTGCACACCCCTTCTGGGGGGTGAGCTGGGTGTGCCAGTCTGAGTGTGTCCCAGTGCTCTCAGCAATCTGTAAGTAGTGCAAATGCTCCCCTACACCTACTTGTCCCTGAGGTGTGACTCCCACCTCCTGTCCCTTGTCCTGTCACCATTAGCTGGGAGTGTCTGACTAGCCTGAGTAGAGGCTGTGAGGCTGGCAAGTCACCTTCTGACAGATTCGAACCAGAGAATGTAATCATTTGAAATTCTGGGAAGACAGAAACACTGTTTGCACATCAAAACCCCCAAAATAAAATAAACAGCAAAAATCCCAGTTTGCAGTGTGATGAAATGATGGAAATGTCCACTGACATTTTTCATGTCCTGAATCCAGATGATTTGGCCTCCTATGAACATTTTAACGTTTTTCATCTAACAAAAAACATTCAGTTTTCCATCATGGTCTCATATATGTAGCTAGGGATGGCATAAGACTAACGGTAAATGTGGCTGTTTAGAGACTGTCGAGACAGGAAAGTTTGGATGCAGTGAGGTTGAGAGTGAATTTACAATGCAATAATGACTTTCATTAGCAGGTACAAGGAAAAGTGCTGTGTGCCTCCATAAAGCACAACAGCAAGTACACTTCATGTTCACATCTCAGCTTAGCACTGTGAAGGATTCTGTAGTTTCTCAAATCCCACTCACAACATGTGATACCTTCATACCTTATTTACTGCAGAGGAGAAGAAAGCAACAACTGTGATGAGATTTTAATCTAGAAATACTAGGGAAAATCTATGACTGCACAAGCTCAAGGCTGAACACTACAAGCAAAAATAAATCTTTGACAGCACAGAAAAGAACATGATTTTCCATGACTGAAGCCTACTAATATGTAACTGTTATTAATATAATTAATGAGCAAAAAGATGCAATTTTATGACATCCAGTAACAGATAAAACTCACAATCAGTTTGGTGATTTCATAGTTCTTATTAGGTACCTAGGGAAAGGATTAACTGCTGTGGAGGCATCTTGCAGAATAACTTTCTCCCAAAGTAACTGGCGATTACAAATTTTTTAAAATGAAAATGTGAAACTGTATATAAGGGGGTATCTGAAACACATGAATCAAAGCACTGTTGGTTAACAGAACACTTAATGTATTAAGAGACTGAGCGTACTTTATTTGCAAAACATAGTAATGTGAAGACTGCTGCTGACAGACTGAATAGACTCTATTATTTTAATGATGATGACTGCTGTTATAGCAAGTGGAACCATTATCATTATATAACTTGAACTACATATATAAACCATGTACAGATGATATATTTCAAAACCTAGACAACAGATTAGCATCAATCTGGCACAGCAGTCAACAGTGCCCATGTATTTTCATCATTAGGAACAATCTTTCATGCATGGCTTAAAGATCAATCTTTTTAAGAAGCTGTAGCAAACTGGGGGAAGAAAGAAGTGAAAATCAGTGCAGAAACGACAGAGAATAAATGATGCTCTTGGATGAAACTGTGGATTATGGCAGAGAGTTTGCACAGAATCTATGAATGTTTAATTGATCAGGCAACAAATTGAGTGTTAAAACTGAATTTTCTACTGAGTGGGGAAAAAAACTTTAAGCAATCACATGATATGGATTTTGCTGTTCCTGACATAACTACTAGAAATGTAGAGAGACATTACAGAAAGCTTCACTGATATTAGAAATGCAGTTCTGAACTTTGAATATGATTAGATGGGAAGCTGTAAGAATGCCAATGGCATATGTTAAACCTCTTCATGACAAAAAAATGAATCCTGTATTATATGAGAAAGAGAGTGATTCAGAAGGAATAGCAATACAAAGTGCCTTCTGGTTAAAATTGTAATATTAATATTGTTTACAATATTTTTATGATTAATCTAAACTTAAAGGTACCAAAAACTGCACAGAGCACTCCCAGTACTATCTTTCAAGTGGCAAAAAGACTCACATTCCTCAGCCTGATGGCTGGACTCTTGCCAATTCAAGAGTGTTAGGGAATCTGGGTATCGTTTAAGGTCAAAGAACTTACAGGAATGGCAACAGTTAAGAAATCATCCTGATTTCACTCAACTCATCCTTAGCTTTACATCTGTGGGTAACTATTTTCACTTTATTTACCTATAGAAGATGGAAACTAGGTTTATTGACTTTCAAAATGTCTCTTCACTGGTGGACCTGGCTGGTAATTTTCCATTTTCTTTTCACTGGCATGTAAAAACATTGGAAATGGGAGCCTTATATCTTCATAAATGATACAAAAATGCTTGATGAAGACATAACATGTTCTCTGTTGTGTTGCCAGTTATCTTCAAGAGTGCATAAACAAGTGATTTCGCATGTAACTGATGGCTAAGATGGTTGGTTGACCTTGACTGGCTGCTGTGCCCACCAAGTTGCTCTAGATGAGATATTATTGTAAGTCATTCCTGCTTTTTGGATAAAATATTGCCTGCTGGAGCCAGTTGCAAGAGCACTCAAAGATTTCCTAAAAGATATTCATGGAAGTGATCTTAGAATATTGGTTTCACAAAACACATGCAGATAACAACAAGGCCTGTTTATTCAGGGAGATGGAGATGTTCTGGACTAAACTAGATTCCAAAGGGATTCTGCAACTTCTACCAACATCCAATCTGTGTAAACTTTAAAGGAATCTTAGGCAGTCACCTGACATCCTGCCTTGGGCTGTGGTTAAGCTTGCATAACCAATTTGGTTTGGAGTGGGACATTTAAAAAAGCCTGGATAACTGACATTTTTCAGTGCAGCTTTGTTTTACTGAAAATAATTTGTCATCCAAAAAAGATAAAACTTGCTGTTGCTTAGATAAAATTACTTAATATAAAAGTTTTGTCCCAACTTTCAGCTAGCATTTCATATACATAATCAGGGCATGTAGGGCATATTGAGCTACTGCTCTTTTGAGATCAGCTATCCAGCTGGGTGTTACATCTCATCCATGTCTAAGCTGCTGATGCTGAGACAGATGAAGTGCTGCCAGTCAACTGAAGCAAACAGCAGCTTTTCTATTTCACATACTTATCTTAAATTCATATCTCTGTTGATTTTGTAAACACTATCTGGAAATCAAGCCAGAGACTTCCCACCAGAAAAAAAAAATCTATGATCAATTAAAATCTTTTGGTCTGCTGGGGCAGTTGACCTTTACTATAAAGGTACAATGATAAGTCTTAAGGGAATTAGATATACTGTCTGCAAATTCAACTATTTTAACAATATGTAAGACATTTAACAATCACCACACAAGAAAGAACATTAGAGTAAGTAATCTGATATGCAAAATAGAAATAAATTTTACTTTGAGACCTCTTCTTTAGCTCAGAAATTATAATCTGTGCCCTAGGCTATCAGACATCAATGCACAAAATTATTCACAAAGGGTTTATGGTTCAAGTGGTAAATCCAGTCATTTGCAAAATGTTGACCCAAGTGAGTCAGCACAGAAAGCTTGATCTTTCAGTGTGATGAAAATGTAATTTTATGGATGTCAAGCTGAAGTTCAAAAGTGACATATAGTGTCATACAGATAAATAGTTTTGCCGACAGCAGTGCCATACTTCATAAGTACTTGTCTGGCCAATAGTAACTACTATGATGTTTAAGAAGGCTGATAGAAAATGCACATTTTATCTTATTTTACATACCATGTGAGTCTCTAGAATTAAAAAAGAAGACAGGCCTTTTAAAGAATTGCTTTTAACTCTGTGTTTCACTTATATGTAATGAAGATTTATGAAGAACTTTTTTTAACTTATTCTTTTCATTGCTAATATTTTATACGTACCACTTTCACAAGACTAAATATAATTTACAGTTATTTCAGTTTTGAACCAATGACAAATTGAAAAGCGAAAATGCTGTGTAGAATTAGTGCATTAGTTAGACTATAGTTTCTAGCAATGAAAAATGAAATCAGGGATCATTTTTATTACTCTTCCATTTTTTTGTAAGGACATTATTACTCCTTATAATTTCTTTTCTCCCCCTCCCAGATAATTTCATATATAATGAAAAAACACATGAAAATAGTATGAAGAGCTTTCTGGATAACGCAGAAGAATGTAACTGCTTGCCATTGTTTTATTTGTGGCAAGGAAGTAAAATGTAACAATTACTTCTTTAATGATCTGTTCCCATTTGAAGCAAATGGGTAATACCAATCTTCTAGGCTCTCTAGGCCATTTCTGATGTATCTTGACTCCACACAGAGAAAATGAAGAATGCAGGGGTCCAACTAATATTTAGGACTGAGTTCTATATTAGTTGAAAGTTGTTCCATAGTCCTAGTCTTACTCTTCTGAGTAAGTGAAGATAGTAAAGAGATTTGTGTCCAAATGCCTCAGTCTCATTCTGTTTTCACAGATGTTAAACACAAAGACACACAGACCTGTTACCTAATCTTGTCCTTTGTGTACACCTTACATAAATGCCTTGGAATGCAGATATAATTTTATTTATTCTTACTGTATTTATTATAAATTGCACTGGTGTTGAAGCCCAGCACTTGTGGTTCCTATTGTACAGCATGCGGAATCTGTTCCCAAGAATAACATTTATACCAGGCACTGAAAGATTGAACAACTCTGTGTTATCATTTAGTAAAAATGCTTTGAAAATTAAAAAAATATGTGCAAGTCTCACTTAGTGGTATTTTGATCAGTTCTTTTAGTTGAAGGAAGGGAAGAAGACTTGGCTGTTTCTGTTAGGAGACTATATTGATGCCTTAAGGTTCATAAGTATATAGATTTTAATGTAGCTTTTAACACTTTTCTTTAGTAATAACAGGACAGAGCATTTAACTTAATGCTTTTGTACCAAATTCCAAAATGTTGCTTATGTTTCTTTGCTTATGTCAAATATTTCAATAGACAGATTTTTAGCAAGATAAGTTACATCTGGTCTGAAGAGAGTGTACTGGAACAAGGTATATCCATTAAATTCTTTGATATAACTTTAGTCAAAGCTATTCAGAAGGCCCAGAATCCTTGAATTTTCTCCTAGCAGGACAGACGAAGAGTGGGAGGAAAAGAGGGTCATGGGAGCCCACTCACCCAATTCAGGGTGGTGGGTCTAAGGGCAGCCCTGAGGGAGGTTCTGGGGATGAACAAATTTCAGGATGGGTGTATGCCATTAGATACGATAATTAGCTAGTATTGATAAATCGTAAAAGCTGTCCTGTCTGGATGTACTAATGTACTAATGTCACTTAAATCACTTTAATCAATGTTCTGATCTCTATCTTAACTATACTAAAATTGCCAAGAGAATTCTTCTTTGATTTTAGGCAGCAATATCAGTAAACGTCTCTTGGGTGATATGCTCAAGATGAGACAGTGCAAGAACTTCCAGCGTGAATTCTGTCCCACGTATGATTTTGAGAAACTTGACTTTGGACTGTGTGGAGTCTGGCCCTGCCTATTCCATGGAACTTCTCCATTTGGTTCATCCTAAACACACTGGAGATTTTAAGTTCAGGTGTGGAACTTCAGGTTGCACCTTGATCAACATTTCCTTTCAGAGAGAAGGGTTGTTATTGTCTCTCTTTCCCCATCACAATTTGCATGCTATCCGTGCATAGCAGAGAAAATATTTCTGTCTCCTTCTTTATTCCTTCCTCCAAAATATCCGTCCTGTTCTTTATTTTTTCCTTTGTAATGATACATGGGGGGAAAAAACCCAAACAGCAAACAAAAAATGACGGAAAACAAAGGGGGAACGTGAGTGGTGTGGAAGGAGAAAAAAAAAAAGCCTAAACTTTTTTTAGATCAAAGCAAAACTGAGTGTATGCTAAAAGAAACCTAAACTCAATCACTATAGTTATAGAAGTAGATAAGTAAATATTGCCAGCAGCATTCATCAGTTTCCTTATTCTTATGCCCTTAGCAACACAGCCCTCGGTGACAATCCAGTCTAGGATGAAGTTATCCTTGTGCAAGATTAATGACTTTTAAGAACTGTGAAATGTGAACTTCTGCCCATCTCCTCTTCACTTCTAAACCTCTGCCTTCCATACTGACTATCTTTATTTCTCCACCAAAGTTTTCTGCCTCATATGCCTGCCTGAAACTTCTAAAACTTTTTGAGTTATTCCTTCCCAATTTTTAGAGAAATTAATTTTAAGTTCTTGAGGAGTTTCTAGTCAGAGAAAGTAAGATGAGCAGAATGCAAATGTCACTTGGGATTTTTCTCCAGTCCAGTATTCTGACTGGCAATAAAGATGTTTTTTTCACAAACATCTTCTACTTTTTCTGCAATGGAGATTTTATTTACTATAAATACTTCTAGTTATATTTCAGCAATGTTGGTATTTCATTCATCATTTTAATTTCATATATTTCAGATATAACCACACAAATACATTAGAAAATCTGAAGATGTCATCATGTAAGAAATTTCATTTTGACCTACTTTCCTTTCCTCTTCTCACCTCCTCCATATTAAGCATCTGAATCTATATGAGTTCCTTCCTATATGTTTGGTTCTTTCATGCCTGTGCTATGAGCTTCTTGAGTAGTTGCAAAATAAAATATGTGAAGCTATCCTACAAAATGCTCAGCTAAATTCAAGATTAAATTGAAGAGCAGGAATTGCAGTGGGATGCAAACATTGCAACTTAGATACTTCTGCAAAGTTTACACTCACATATATCCTTTGGGTACCTCTGAGTCTGTAAAGCCCATCAGTCTTGCCCCTAACATTCTCTGGAATGTTTTCAGAGTACTCCAAAACAGCTGATTTAATATTTCTGAGTGTAATGCACTTAGCTAACTTATTCTTTGGATGTTTCATCTCTAAGTGAATTTTTGTCACCAAAGTATATTTTTAATAGAAAAGTAAAACCGCTTTAAAAAACTCTGATACACTGAGCTAGACAGTTATTCCACATGACCCCAAAATGTCAGTGACAATTAGGAATTGTCACAGCATCAGTGGATTTCCTAGACCAGTCTTGTTCTTTCAAACCAGTTAAAAATATGTTTGGTTTTTTTGTTTTTGTTTTTGTTTTTGTTTCAATTTATAACATACCCTTTTAGAGTTTATGAGAAAATTTCAAAAGGGAACAAACATAAAACAACAGTCATAAGAAGTCTTAATAAAACCAGTTATATGTGTAATATATTCCACTTGTAAAAGAATTACAGGTTTAAATTAGACCCTGTTACATGTTCTTTGCATTGAAAAGCATTAATTTTATCACCTTTTTAACAGATTTTATCAGCAAAATATATTCTTAAATATTTTTCCAGCACTGAGCTTGTGAACAGCAATCTTCTGGTTTTTAGCTTATGAAAAACATCAGTCTCTAGGGGGTTCATTAACTAGATACTCTGCTGGCTCTGTCTCCCAGATTATCTGCCTGTAGCATGAAACAACAGCAGATGCAGTAAAATTGACCTTGCCTTTCTTATTAATATCTGTAGCACTATTGAAAACTAAGGCTAAGAATATATATATAATGAACTGACTTGTATATCACTGGAACTGATTCATCACTATAACATCAAATATTTACCTTACCTATAGCTACAAGGAATTATAAGGTTATTTTGTTGGATCTCAGGTAAGATGAACTAAGAATTTTTGTTAATTATTAGGCTGTGATAAAAAATATGGTTTGCCCCCTCCCAGAGATATCATATGCATATGATCTCCTCCCAGGGAAAACTTCAATTGGTGTGAACATATTAAATTGCTGCAAGGAATCACTTCAAATGTATCAACTAGAAGTAATTATCAGTCCAGGAAAGTGATTAAAGTTACTTAAAATTAAGATTTCAGCTTGCCATGGTTATTTCTATGCAAATATGCTATATTTTTTCAACCAACATGCCTGTCTTAATTAAAAGTAGACCAAAGTTTTGAATGGCAAGAAAGTTTTAAAATTCATGCTGTAAATGTAATTACTTGAGCTTCAGCTATAAATGAAAGTCATATTTTTTGCTTGCTGCACTTGTTTTCCCTTCCCTTTTCTAATGAAGAAAGACATCATACAATGCCCTGTTAAATTACATGCTGAATGAGGGCTTGAGAGTACCAGTCAATTTCCTTTATAGTGACTAGCTATAACAACTCAGAGTGGTGTGCTCTATTACAAATTTTTTTTTTAATGTAATACATGTCTTCCAATATAAGAGTTGAGTGATTTAATCCTCAACATATGACATTAAAATTTTCCAGAATTTGCAATGGAAATCATGAGAAACACTTTTGTTGACTGAATATACTCAGTCATATTTGATTGACAGTTTCAGCTGTCCTGAAAGATGGGTTAATAAGCTTAGAACTCCTAGGAGGCCAGTTTGCTCAGTGTATATAGTGTCCTCTGCTAAAATGATGCATTTTATGTATATCATATATGGAAGTCCAAACTTATCAAAATAGGGCATGATACCTGCAAAACTGTCATTGGATGTAGGTTGCCTTTGGACCATAAGAGTGGAGTAAACAAAAGTCTAAGTCTCAGCAGGAGTTGATTCTTGTTCAAGCTTCATTCTGAGGTAAGGCAGATTTAAATAGAGATCAGGAAAAATATTCATATTCAGAGTTTAATACATTTTAGTACTTTCCTTGTATGTTTTTAATCATCTGAAACAGTATGTTGGTACAGTTGATTTGATTTGGGGATCAACTTCAGATGTTCCAAACTTTCAATGTTCAGAGAACTTGCTATTAGTTCAAGAAAACCTCTTTCCCCACTTGCTTATTTCTTGAAAATATTAACTTCAAGACAGTGTGTTACTAGTTCATAGTTGGACAGTGAGGAACCTGCAGGAACTTTGCAAAATTCAAGGATGTGGATGGCAATTTGAAACACCTGTGTAAAGCTCCAATGTGTCAGTACTCAATTTAAAACCCAAGGAAGCACTGAGTGAACTAAAGAACTCTGGCTTTTTTTTTTTTTTTTCCTTTTTTTTTTTTTTTTTGTACAGTTCTTCTCAAGCTTGAAATAATATAGTTTGCTAGTTAAAATTTTCTGAATTAGTTGGATGAAGTTATAAAATGCTAACTATCAAGTGCTAAAGAACCAACTACTGCCAGAAAGTAAGCTGTTTTCTGTTTGGTCTCTTGTGGCTTACAGATATGGAATGAAGCTTTGTTTGAACTTCTTATTTTCAGAGAGTTCTGATTCTGGTGGAACTACTGAAGTTTTCCTTCTTCTTCTGGAGTTATTTTTGCAATGTTTTCAGAAATTATGAAGGGTAAAGCAATCACATAGGCATCTGATTAATTCAGAATAAATTTATATAATATATTAAAACTGTTTGCAAGTATTGTCTGGCTTTGAGACCAGCCAGTGCAGAGTGGGTTGCATGGGGAAGCTTACAAATATTTACTGTAACTTCAGACATGAGCACGTTTAAATATATATATATATATATATATATATAAAATAGAAGTGTCTTGGGTAAACAGACAGTCTGATACTTTGTTTACGGAATTTTAATGTTTATTATTTTTTAAAGTTCCCATACTTAGATGGGATTTCTCACCTTTTCTGTGTGGCTCCATAGAACACTGAAAACAAGAATTTGCCAATGGTCTTAGTTCCCCTGTATCTCTATCACTAGACCAGACTGAGAATTATGGCAAGGATGAGAGAATTGTATTGACCAAAAGCTGATCAATGCTACAAGTGTTCAGTAAATAGATTCTTTCAGGCATCCACATAGACACTGTTGCTGCTGCTCGACATCTCTTCTGGGATTAGAGTTTGCAAAACAGAGGCCATAGAGAAAAATATTTCCTCAACTGCCATTTATGTGTATGCTCACATTTGGTTATAAGGAAAACACATCCTCTTAGTTTGCATTGAATATGACAAAGATTGTTGATTTTGAACCTTTATACAAATTTCTGAGATAGGAATGCAAAAATAAATTGGAACTTTTACTTAATTAAACTAATTTTTTCTCCATACTCATAAAATTACTTGAGCAGGGAATGTTGAAATATATAAAAAATATCTCTTCTTGCCAGGAGTAGATGTGACATATTTAGGTATAAATATTTGAAGAACTGAAGTACTGAGGGAGGCAATGGAGAAAGAAAAGACATTCAATATTAACTTTATGGTAAATGCAGTGAATGTTTTTTTACTGTTAAATACAGCAAACTGCGTGTGGATTTTTGTAAGAAGCTACATAAATAAAAAACTGTTCCTAGTCAACCAACAGGCCTAGTCCATTTTGTTCATGAAGTTCACAAGATGAACTTCATGAAAACTGGAAAGACTATTTCTTCATATGTTAAACATTATTATCAAGTTTTGCTAAGTATATTATTCATTAAATAATTAAAAATCATTCAGTCTTGCCATCTTGGTAGTATAAGACATGTCTTGTAGGATTTTTTCCACATATAAAATTAAGAATTTTTATTGTCCAGGCTAAACAAAAAAGCCTAAACTATGAAATAATTTTCTTTGTAGTTGTATGAAACAGTAATAGTACAGAAGACATAAAATGCACATTAATACATGGCTCTAGATTTGATTGTCTTATTAAAGATAGTAATACAGATAAATGCCTGTGAGGGGAAAAAGTTATCTTGTTAGAGAGGAAATACTACCAACACAGTTTAATATTCTTTTCTGCAAAGCTGAGATAATATGGAAGAGGTTGTGAAGTTTTCGCAATAGACTTTCACGTGCTCACATACAGACAATTTCTGTTTACTTTTATGATCTTTTAATCACTAGGACTAAGGTACAGTCTATCTTTGTCACATTCCTTTTCCATAACCTTAGTTGTGTAAAAGTCACCCCAACAAATCACAGTCGAGAGTTGAAATAATTTAAAAACAGAAAATAAACTAAAGTGCCTAGTTAAAATTCTTTCTGGTATCTGAGTTTATTCCTCTGTCAATTAAACATACAAATAATGCAGCCAGAGCTTATTGCATGGAGTTTATTTTTGCCTTTCCTAAGAACATATTCCAATCACAACAAAGTTTCAGAGCCGGTCCCCAAGTTCAACATGTAGAATGACATATTAATTACGTTTACTTTTCCAATATAAAAGTGCCAGTGTTAACTACTCTGTCAAAAGGAATATTGTAATTTTGGCAATAATAAACTGTGTGCTGTGGCAGAGAATTAAAAAAGTTTTTGGAAAATGTAGGAGAATAAAAAAGAAATATGTCTACTATTTTTAGAAGGCACATTTCCCCAGCCACTGACATCTTTTACTGCTGCAGTTGTAGATGGTATGTGGATCAGACAAACTTTTTGAGACATGAAGTAAAGAGTATCAGTGGAATTGTGAAAGTGATGAACACTATGAGACATAATACAATAAAGAAACGTGAAAAAATGGACTTATAGATTCTATGCATTCAAAAACTTGCCTTGGTAAAGTTATATATTTGACATTCCCAAAGGGAGAATATACTCTCAAAGTACTGCAGGCAACTGATGAATATCTCCTAATCTGTATTTTTTCTTTATATTACGATATCTTCTCATGTGCTACTCCTCATATTCAGAAGTGACACAGTTTTAATTTAGTAACACCTGGAAATCTTCATTTAATTTAGGTATTTATCTAGAGAGCAATATTTCCAGGAACCAATGATGTTTCTTGTAAATTCAGGTGATGAATGGTAAAAAATTGGTCAAGCTTGTTTAGCAGAAGATCAAACTATTCTCAATATATGCTATAACAATTATTTAGGTACAACTGTTTGTTTTTCTTGACATACTCTTTAGTTTATTTGAATTCCTTTTTGCTTAAACATGATTTTAGATCCTAATGCTTTCAATTTTTGTGCAAAGTGTAGGACTGCAGCTGAAAGACAAATGTAGTTAGCATATTGCAAACACTAAAATGGATCAAGTTGTCTGTACATTGCTTTGTTTGCTCGTTCAGTACTTGGATATTACCAGTTATTTCAAGTGATATAATAAATAATATTTTTTAAATTATGTGTCATAAAACTTCAGATAGATGGACATGGTATCGGGTTTTTATGACATGCAATCAAATCAGTTTCCAAGTTTGCAACACCATGCACACATTGAGACAGAAACAACAAACAGGCTTAAGGGACACGTGAGGTTCATTGTTAGAATACCCTTTTTTACCTTATATCCTTATACTCAGTCTTTGTATAGCTTGTAAAACCAAAGACTTTTGAGTTTTTCAATAAGATAAAAGGGGGTTTTGTTTAGGAGACAGCATTAGAAAAAACAGTGGATAAGACTTTCAAGCAGCTGACCCTTGTTAAATGTAGAGGATGTTCCATTCCATGAATAAGCAAGCTAAAAGCACAAGCCCACCAAAGATGACAAATAAACACTTCTAAGAATGAGCTCCACAAAAAGACATTTGGTATTTTGAATGAGAAGAATGGACAATGTGGGGTTCTCAGCATATAAACTACATGGACCTGTTGGGGCGAGTCCAAAGAGGGACACCAGGATGACCAGAACAATGAAGCATCTTTCCTATGAGAAGCACCTCATGGAGCACCTTTCCTATGAGTTGGGGCTGTTCAGCTTGGAGAAGAGAAAGTTCTGTGGAGACCTTAGGGTGGCCTTCTGGTACATAAAAGTGGCTGACAAAAGAGCTGGAGAGGGACTTTCTACAAAAGGATGTACTAATAGGACATGGAGAAATGCCTTTAAACTGAAAGAGAGTAGGTTTACATTAGCTACTGGGAAGAAATTCTTCACTGTAAAAGTGGTAATGCACTGAAAGAGATTGCCCAGAGAAATGGATGCCCCATCCCTGGGAGTCTTCAAGACCACGTTAGATGGGGCTTGGAGTAACTTGGTGCAGTGAAAGGTGTCCCTGACCATAGCAGGGAGGTTGGAACTAGATGATCTTTAAGATTCTTACCAACCTCAGCCCTCCTATGATTCTGTGACTCACATGTGGAATGGAGGAAAAGAGCAGAAAATCCAAAAATCTTTGAAGCAGATATTGGGTAAATGAGGAATTTGCAGGCCAAGTCCTGGGCACTGTAAAAGTAAAATGTGAGAGGAATGGGTTCTAGCTGTCCACCAAATCCACACAGTGCATGGATCTATTTTTACAAAGACTAGTCTACATTTTTTAATAGTTATGAATACAACTTCCCAGTATTAGAGAGATTAGTCAGACTTCACTTGCTCAGAACAGGATAAAGTTCGTCAAAAAACAGATACTCTAGAGAAGAAAAGCTATTCAAACTAAGAGTTAAAGTATATTCTTTAAAATAAGGAAACCAGAGGCTCATAAGTCCATTTTCCAGAAGTGAGTGCACTAATTACATTTTCCACTAGATTTGCTTCTTGGAATTAAAAAGTGGAGTGACTTTTTCCTTAACTTGTTAGACTTCTGTAAACAAAGCATCTGCCATTTTTAAAAGTCATTATTTCCGTTCTCTTGGCTATGGGTCACATGTAGATGTGGTATTTGTGCACTTGGTGTCTCCTACTGGACACAGAAATTCTGCAGATTTAAATTCTCAGACTGCTAAGCACTGAAAGTAGTTGTTCATATATATTAGCTTTACAAACTGATTCTGTGAAAAATCTGATTTTTTAATATAAAGCAGACTTATATTTGCTGTTTATGTAGCTTCACTGGATTTTAATTCTACTGAATTTGATTTTGCTTGTGAGGCTGGGAAAGTCTTGTTTGGCTTAACCACTACTTTTTCATTCAGCGAGTTTATGTGAATATTAACAGCTATACTTTTGGAGGCTTCACAGTTGGTTTCATAGTAGAATAATGCAAGAAAAATCAGATTTCAGCAAAAATTATATTCAGATTTATCTGGAAAAATCACGTATTTTCAATGTATGGCCTCATTTTTATAGTTCAAGATGTTTCTGTGGTGCCAAGAAGTAAAAAACCTAAAGCACTATCAAAATATGAATAATTATATGTATCTTTCTCTTCTTTTTTCTTTTGTTATCTTTTTTTTTTTTTTTGTAAGGTTATACCTTAAGGATGACAGATATACCATTTTTATGGGGTTGTTTTTTGGTTTTGGTTGGAGTTTTTTGTTTGTTTTGTTTTGGCTTTGTTGAAAATTTTAATTAAGCACCACTAGAAAAAACTGTAAGTTGCGTTTGGTTGTTATTGTATTAGTTTCATGATCAAAATAATCAGAAAAAACCTACCAAGAAAGTTTATTATTTCACTTTCAGATAAGACTGACTTGACAAGTCAGTGTATGACTGTGTATGACTGACTACTTGCCTCTCAGTCAGCGGAAAATTTAATCATTAGTGGTGTGATCAGCCTGGTGTTTACTAGAATGTTCAGGAGCAGAACAGCAAGAATTTTCTGTCCAACTGATGGACAATTCGGGGATGGTTTTCTTTTAAACATCTGGTGTCCAATGTTCTGAGGGAAAGTGGTCTGAGCTCAGACCTGACCCTGCCTTGAGCAGGGGACTGCACAAGAGACCTCCTGAGGCTCCTTCCAATCTGAATCATCACCTGTGATCCCACTCCAGCAAACACACTGGACTGACTCTGGGTTTAAACTTGCAACTCCTCCCTTTCCAGCTCCATATTGCCACATACTGAGGGGATTGCCAAATCATTTCCTTGGCAGGCTGAGCTATGATTGATGATTCAGCTCCTTCACCTGTCCTCTATATGGATGAGGCCAAGGCAATGGTCTCTGAAGGTTCCACGGGGTGAACACTTAAGCAAGATGAGGAGACGGCAGCAGAGCACTCCCAGCAGACAGGGTGGGAAAAGCCAGACAGAGGAATAAGGGTGCCAAGCAACAGGAAGGGGGTCAAAGGCACTTGTCTGGGGTTGAGCTGGCAAAATGCTAACTGTCCGAGACAGAGTGAAAAGGGCTCGTTTCTCTCCCAACTAGCTAAAGGAGAAAGAAGAGGGAGAGGGAAAAAAAAAAACTCTAAACTCAGGTTTATGCTTAAAACTAACTACATATATTTATACAGAAAAGAGAACATTAAAACTACAATACAACACACACACAAGCTATGCACAACAAGAAATTCTCACTCTCCAATTAATACAAAGTCTAT
>JAWWEV010000043.1:30276757-30287485 GCA_035583235.1 Hafferia zeledoni
AAAAGAGGTCAGCTGTTAGCTAGCTCAGCCTAGCTCAAGTCACCTGACAATTTCAGGCCTAATCTAAACTTTAAAGCTTAAATTTAGCCCACTTGGCCAAACTCATGACAGCACTAAAATGCAATATATATGCTGAGAAACCAGTGTAGCTGCTCATTGATCTCCAGACAAGAAACGTCTAGAGGAAAGAGGGAAGCTGGAGACAGCATAGTCCAGTGACAGGGAAGTCTGCAGGTTGGAAGTGTTCTTAAAACAGCATTCTTGCATGCTAAACCACCATGGAGCAACCCCTGCAGAGATTTTAGGTGCCAAGTGTGAGGTACTACACTAACCAGTACCATGCTCTGTATTTTGAAAATGTTTTATTTGATTACCTTCAAAATTCAACCAGCTTCAGGGAAAACAAAGTCACTGTTATAGAATGACTCAGTTACTCTTATAAGAAAAAGATTTTGGGAACATATAAAGCTAATCTAATGAGAAATACAGAAAAGGAAGCAGGAAAAAAAATCAAGCTCAGAACATGAATCACCTTTCAACCCCAACCGTATAATCATTACTATAATTAAATCCTCATAATTTAAGCTATGCTTCACTCAACAGAAAATTGATGACTTATGTTTTAATGGGAATTTTATTGTATTCCAGTAATCTGTTTTGTATAAATTAAGTCTCTAGGGTAAAATAATCATTTTGAAGCATACATTTGTTTGGATTTCTTTTCACACTACAACAGCTCTTATGCTGAAAGTGGCTAATGCTCTCACAATTTGGAAACAAGGCAATGATTTACTGTCAGTGGTATTAATTAAATAAGAAACACACTGAAAACAGGAGACTTATCAAAAAGAAAAAAACCCAAAAACCGGAACACTCTTTAACACTAATCCCCAGCACTTACAGCTTATGCGTGAAGAGGAGTCAATTATTTTAGTCTAAATCCCTTTACTATCCGTGTTCAAAAATCTTTTATTTTCCCCTATGTATATTTTAGTCTCAGCTTGTTTATCTGGTGTGCAGAGGAAAGCAGAAGTGGCTGAGAATAGAAAGCTGTCATGACTGTCTCTGATGTTGCCTATACCCATGAGAGAAAAAAAGTAAATAGCAAAGTTGCCATTGCTGCAGACCAGTCAGAGCAGGACAGCAAACAGTAAGGCCTGCAGAGACGGTGGAGTCAAAAGGCTTGCAGTATCCTGCAGTAAATGCCAGGTATTTCACCCGTTTTACCTCACAGAAACTTCTTCATGGGCTGTACACTTGTGTCCCAAGCTGCTCACTCCCAATGTGAACTGATACCTGGAGCTTCCATTGTATAGGCAAATATTACATTTACTTACTTCAAATCCAGTTTTGATAACTATTTATGCTCTCTCAAAACATTTGCAAAGTCCTATCTGTTTGCCTACCTATCTCCTACAACACAAGGTCACTACCTCCTTAAATAAATTACTCTTTGTACATTTATGTTTACACTTTGTGGATAAATACTTTGTGTGTTGTCTCTTATTTCTTTTATCTAAATCCTTTAGGGCAGATGTTCCCTGAGCATGTTGTTGGCTAATCAGAAACTGACTCCGGAGTGTCAAAAAGCTTCCTGCAAATGCCTATGATGTCTGTGAATTTATGAAATATGCCAACTCCTAACCAAAAAGTTATCCAAGAGATTGAAAAAAACAGAAAAATAAGAGGTCAACAAATCAATGCAGAGAGAGAATTAAAAAAAATGGATATGGCTTTGAAAAGAGAAAATATTTCAACAGCAAGGTTAGTAATTTAGGTCAGGATTTGGTTCAAGTCATAGAATCATAGGATCATTTATTTTCAAAAGAATCACAAAATCAGCTAGGTTGGAAAAGACCTCTAAGAATATCAAGTCCAAATTATGACCTAAAACCACCTTGTCAACTAGACCATGGCACAAATTGTGACATCCAGTCTTTCCTTAAACACCTCAAGGGCTGGTGACTCCATCACCTTTTTGGACAGCCCATTCCAATACCCAATCACTATATCTGTGAAAAACTTCTTCCTAATATCCAACCTATATCTTCCCTGATGCACTTAAGACTATGTCCTCTTGCCCTGTTGCTGGTTGCGTGAAAGAAGAAACCAATCCTCACCTCACTACAACATCCTTTCAGGTAGTTGCAGAGAACAATAAGGCCTCCCCTGAACCCCTTCCTCTCCAGGCTGAACAACTCCAACTTCGTCAGCCACTCCTCACAGGACTCACGCTCAACACCCTTCACCAGACTCACTGCCCTTCTCTCGACTTGCTTCAGCACTTCCACATCCTTCATAAACTGAGGGGCCCAGAACTGCACACAGTATTCAAGGTGCAGCCTCACCAGTGCCAGGTACAGGAGAAGAATCACTTCTCTGGTCCTGCTGGCCACACTATTTCTTGATCAGACCAGGATGCCACTGGCCTTCTTGGTCACCTGGACATGCTGCTGGCTCATGTTCAGTTTCCTGTCAAACACTCCCCAGGTCCCTTTCTGCCTGGCTGCTCTCCAGGCACTCTGTCCCCAGGCTGTAGTGCTGCAGGGGGTTGTTATGGTCAAAGTTCAGGACCTGGCACTTGGTCTTGCTGAACCTCATCCTGCTGGATTCAGTTCATGTATCCAGCCAGTCCAGGTGCCTCTGTAAAGCTCTCCTACCACACAGCAGATTGACACTTCTCCCCAAACTGGTGTCATCTGCAAATTTCCTAATGGTACATTTGATCTCCTCATTCAGATCATCATTAAATATATTAATAAAGATCATTAAGGTCATCAAGACCAACTATTAATCTAACAATGACAAGTCCATCACTAAACCATGTTCCTAAGAGCCATGTCAATGCATCTTCTTACAGTGAGATGACACTGTAGTGTGGTGTACACAATATGCACAAGTGAGGGATGACATGGGGTTTAAGACAACCATGACAACCAAGGGAGGTAGATAGAGGAGTTGTGGTATATCCCAGGGTACTGGGATAACTAGAGTCCTGTATGTGAGAAAAATAAATTCAATACCTTTACTCTTAGTCTGAATAGGTGTTTGCCTTTTCCCCAAGCTACAAGGCCCCTGCCAAGGGTACTACATGTGATGAACTGTAGCTCAGTGCATCCCTACTAGACTAGTACTTTATTGGCTTTAGTCACTGCCAGACTTTGTTTATGCAGTTCTCTGAAGTGGAGCCACCTGGTAGCTTGCCTGGAGTAAAGGTGGGACACTACAAAAAGAATGTAGGAAAGTTTCAGACAAAAAAAAAAAAAATAACATGTTTGTGTTCAACAAAGAAGAGATTATAGAATGGCAGCTTAGAAGACATTTGGATTCAGAAGCTCTTTGTACTTCAAAAGCCTTTAGGCATCTAAGTCTTCCATTAGAACTGCTCTCTGAGCAACACTTGTATACATTTAACAGAGTGGACCCTGCTCCCTCATTTAAGAGTTGGGACTTAGGCAAAACCTTGAAGATTCACTCGATGAATCATTGAAGATTCAGCCTCCATGTGAACACTCACACCTGCTAACAGCAGGCAGTTAATGTTCAAGGTCTTCTGACTAGTAATTTATAAATTCTTTGTGGAATTATCTTCTAAGACATAATAAAGAAAAAAATACAGCTAGAAAGGCATATGCCTTTCCAGAAATTGTCAGTTCCCAACATTATCCTTTGGTCTTTCTGTGGCTCATCTATAATTGCTGCTGCTCTTCTTTTGGAAAAAAATATACCCCTTCTAGCTCTAGGACGCTGTTCAAATAGGGGCAGTAAGTGACCTAGTGTATTGAAAAGGAGGATTTTGACTTTTAACTTCAAAAATCTGCAGCTATAAACACCCAAGTCAAAAATCCATCAGTTTGCATAAAAAAAAAAAAAAGAAAAAAAAAGAAAAAAAAAGAAAGCAGAGAAACAGGTGAAATGATATAGGATTGTAAGGGAAACAGATTTGCTTAAAAGTCTGTTTGGTTCCTCTAATTCTAAATTTCTTTCTTGTGAGTTTTATTCTTCTACATTTTTTGAAAGAAAGAAATACCAGATATTCTGAAGTATAGCAAGTTTATAAAAACCTATCTAGTAGAGCCACCTGAGAGTAACTGTCTAGTTCTTCATCTCTATGATGGAAAGTCTCATACTCAGCACCAGTAATGCTTTTATTTAACAGGAAAAGGAAACATATATCTCTTCTAAGAGTTATCGCCAAATGCAGCATATTGTAGGATTCAACAGTCAATAAGCCTGGAGGACTTGAGCTTTTTCATTATAAAATCTGCCTGCAAATTCTCTGCAGGCAAACAAACCAACTGCTTCCTTAATTTAAAACTGTGGATTTAGTAATTTTAAGTTTCCTTAATTGGATTCTCAAGCTTTTTTCACTGTTTAAAAGTACATTGAGTTTGAAATATGGCTTTAGCCAGCATGCTACACATCATGTCTTAATCAGTGGCCAAGGGACAGATTTTGACATCTTTTTTCAGTCATGTTAATAGGTTAGGGCCATCATTCAAGAAAAATACTGTAAAATAGATCCTGAGGTAAAACTGCCTTTGGCTGTTGAAGAGTTATGTCTTTTCTATCAGTTAAGACTCTCATTTCAGACTGTTAAATGTGTCTATGCTTGGAGCTATTTTGATTACAATAGCTCAAGAAGCAGTTAAAAAAATAAAATTTTCTTCCCTTTTGTGCTACTTATTTTGGTTTCTCTATTTTTAGTTCACTTGGACAGAAAAACCAATAACTTGGTTTTCTTCTCACATACTGGGAGAGAATTACAGTACCTATAACTGTATTAGTAAGCATGAATGCCCTGCATTTCTTGTGCTGGTTCAAGATGGTAAAACAAAACTAACTATATGACTAGAAGAAACAGAGACCCCCAAATGTGTGAGAAGTTGCTCAAGCAAGCACAACATTGTTCTACAGAGATGCCAACAACACAGAAATGGTCCCCAAGGGTAAGAATAATCCAGAGCATTTGTCTGGTATATCAACATCTTAATAATGAATGGTATGACATGGAACAATTTTAATACTTTGTGAAAATAAAATGGTGCTCTCAAAACCTCTTTCCAGAGCTTCACTGTTTCTTTTCCTTTTTTTTTTTTTTTTTATTTTTGTCATAGGGAAATGGACTTCTCATAAAAATACATACTTCCACTTACACAAAGCAGTTGTATAATGAATGAGCTTTTATGTGAAAACAAACAAACGAGCACCAAACATCTAAAATCCTATTTATTTTATCATTACTCAAAGTATGTCTAAAACTGATCCATATGACCTTTTTTTTCCTTAAAGATTGTTGACCAGTAACTTTCTTTGCAACTATAATTGATGTAGCCAGTCTGCTAAACTTACTACCTGATTTTCCATCACTGATGAGGCTTAAAACAGCTTAAGATCCCCTTATTAGGTTCCATGCACTTATTTGAACTCCCTTTCTCCTCATGGCATGACATCTGCCAGTGCTAGCTCCTAAAATCATCCACTACCAAAATCACAAACTAAGTAAGATTTTAATATGTTCTCTTCTCTTTTGCACAAAAAGTAAAGTACTTTTCATTCATAGAACTTGTAGCAAAAAAATCTCTATATATTTTGTAGCTTTTGGTGTTGTCTAAATTAAATAAACAAAGCCATGTTTTCTGCAATAGATTGAAAAAAATATAGTGCAGTACACCTATTAGAAAGCCTCTTCTTTCTATTCTTCCTCTCAGTTGCCAACTGATAGGTTACATTATCCTAAAATTTTAACCCAGTTACCTTTTTAAAAATCAGATCTCCAATCTAGTTATTAATCAGACCTAAAATTAAGTTGAATTGGTCCATGTCTTTGTGAATGGTGATATTTTTCTTAAAAGCATTTGAATCCCTGAATTTGCATATAAGAATATGATTTATGGGATCAAGTGCTGCCCACTGTCTTGGTACATTGGGATTCATGGGCATTCTACACATAACTCAAAGGCAATACCAGCTGTTTCTTGGTGGCTAGGAAATTTGGCAACACTGTTGAAATTGGTTTCAGCACTTAGTAAAAAGTCATTTCAGGACAAAAGAGCCAAGTTTTATTTAAGGAAGTATTTAACATATTTTATTTAAGGACAACATTTTCCAAAATTTAATATATGAAGGAATAAAATATTAATTAGTAAATGTCATTACATTCAGAAACACTGGATGTATAAATTAAGAAAAAGAGCCTTGGCATCTTAGGGAAAAAGGTGACATGAATGCAAAGCATATTAATAGAGTCACATGTGTGAATTTTCATGAGTGAACCCAGTGAAAGTTATGTGCTTAAATTTTGTGAGGTAAACATATACAATCTTTGACTGATGTCTGGATCAATGATTGACTTGGACATGTAGATCATGTAATGGGTGCTGCTCAGGGCCCCAGAGCAGTAATGCTTGGAAGAGGAACTCTGCTGGCATTCGCTTTTCTCAGGGTCATTTAGGGCTCCCAGGGGACTATGTTAAATTGTAATTGCCAGGGGTAAGATTCAAAGATTTAAGGATTCAGAGTTTACATTCAAGAAAAGTATAAGAACAGCATAATCTTGACTAGGGCCATTGATAGACAGCAGATGAGGATCCGGTATCAGTGTGCATTTCTTTTGTTTGCACTTTATCAAAGCAGCATAAAGAAACCAATATTGTTTTATTAATTTTCCCTCTGTTTTTTTAGTCTGTATGTGTAGACTAACATGAACATTACCTTTTTTAGGTGTAGAAAATAATAGTACTCTGGAGCCTCTTTACATCTTAAACCCGCAGATTAAGTGTAAGTACAGAATGCAATATTTCTCTATTCCCCTATGCTTCCAAAAAACCAGTATGTTTCTCATTTTTTAATTTTTCTTTCTTTCCCTTGTACTGTTAGCAATGCTCTTTTTTTTTTTTTTTTAACTAAAAATCCCATCTCTATTGCTTATAGAAGTTTTAAAGTAATTTCACAGCTGAGTGGAACCCTAAACAGAGCTATCTTAGCGTAATGAAGCAGAAAACGATTGCTCCTTAACAAGACTGGTATATAGTGACAAACAGCTCATAAAAATCCCATCTGCCACAAAATACTTCCATTTTAGTCACTTTCACAACTAAATGCTATGTTTCCTGTTTCTTTTAAGAAAGAAAAGAGGATATATAAAGCCTAACCTATCAAATTGTCCTTTGAAAAAACCCAAACACAAAACAATCATCTTATAAAACACTGACACTAACCACTCCAAACACCACAAAGGTATAATGTCACTTTTGGATGCATTTATAGTACACTGATTTTTTTTTTTTTAAATAATAAAAAGAAGCTAACCAGTTGTACTGTAAGGAAAATTTTCTGATGATTTAACAGCAGACTACATGTAATCTGTTACAGATTTTGCATTATAAAAATAGTCCTTTAGGGACTGCAATCAAATAGAAGGTAACTACCTGTAACTTGATCAGTTGTTATCCTCTTTAAATATTTGATTAATACTTCTGCATCCTGTATCCTCTTTCCTACTCTAAGCAGAATAATATTCACTAACTAGAATTCTCTATAGTATTTACTTCTTAATCCAAAAATACTCCCTGTATCCCTGTTTTCCAAAGAGTATCATGAATTACTGCAGTTCACTTGTTAACATGTTGTTAGAAATATGCTTTGCTGTGACCATTGCTCCTGTCTGTCACATGGGAACAAAACCATTTCTTGTGCCTGGTCTTGCCTAAGAAGGTTATGTTTCTGTTTTAAAAAGATGGTAAGTCACCTCTCTTTGCAGCAAGAAACACTGCATCCTCA
Organism: Hafferia zeledoni; assembly: GCA_035583235.1. NCBI lineage: Eukaryota > Metazoa > Chordata > Aves > Passeriformes > Thamnophilidae > Hafferia > Hafferia zeledoni. The sequence goes on from JAWWEV010000043.1 coordinate 30,284,540, forward strand.
GAGTAGCAATGAATTATTTTTGTGATGCTAATACACAAATTACTATGCACAACTATAAGCTCCTGAATAGTGATCAATCTTATCAGAAATGACATTCATATCTGCTCTTCCACCTTATGGAAAGAGAAATAATTGTTTACTCAAGGCCTCCCTATATTTAGATATAAACTTTTGCCATGGTTCTCAAATCCACTGTTTTTAGGGTGTCTTGGTGATTAATGTTTTTTCAGGAAGATCATAAATTAATCTAGCTAAGTAATCAATTTCTGAGCAGCATCACCTTTTCCAGAGATGTAATTTCACACTGGATGCATGAAGACTGATCATCCAAGCTTGGTAAGCAAGTCAAGTTACAGAATTTAAAGCTAACTTCTAATTCCTTGTACAAGACTTGGAACAGTATTTGACTTAGGAGCTGCCCTAACTGACAAAGGCAGCCAAGGAGATAAGCCATTGAGATACCTTAACTAAGGAGGGGGGAAAATCTATAGTACACATTTCAGCTGTTGGAAATGCTGTTGAAATTATGAAAATTTGTTTATAACAGCTATGCATGCCACATCTTATACTGACAAAAAGCATTATATTAAAGAATAGTTGTTCAGTGGCATTCAAAGGATCAAAGTACTTGTTGCAATCTTATTTCAGCAATAAATATTAGTTTGAAAATCTGATGGCATTTGATACTCACAGACATTTTCCTACTCAGTGAACTGATTTTTTGACAAAGTTCAATTTATTTTGTTTCAAGGTGTTTAGAAAAGATATACCCAGAATTTTTTTTTTTTTTTTTTTTTTTACTTCCTAACAGCTGTGGAAGTGATATGGTGGCAGGAACATCCCTGAGAGGGCCTGGAGGTTGTTCAATAAAGTGCCCTAAGGCTAGGAGAAGCAGAAAGTACTAGAGGGACAAGGCAGAGAGTACCTGATTTCTATCAGCATAAATCTAATCAGTAGTAGTGAATTTGCTGTAGATTTCTTATTGTGTAGAAGAGCAGAGTCTGACCTGTGCTTATCATCTTGCCACATCTGAACCACTCTCCTTGATGACAAGTATTGGGAAGTGCTGGCAGGGGCCTCCTGGGTTGTGCTTCAGTCCCTTTTTTGCCCATCGAGTTCTCACACTATGTCCTCAACCCTCCAGCACAAAGTTCAGCAGCAGTTTGACTTGGATAAAAAAGGAACAAAGAGTAAAGGTAGAAAATTTGTCTTGTCAAGATGGCTGAGTTAAAGTTGCCAGCAATTTTGAAATTTGAAAGCTCAGTGACACTGCTTTTACAAAATCATAGAACATGCTGAGTGGGAAGGGACACACAAGGATCATCAAGTCCAACCCGTAAGTGACTGGCCTACACAGGGGATTGAATCCATGACTTTGGTGTTGGTTCTTTTTTTTTGTTGTTGTTGTTTTTTTGTTGTTGTTTGTTTTGTTTTGTTTTGTTTCTTGACATTGCTGTCAGTATGTGAGTTAACACCCTGCCAAAGGAGTACAAGGAGTTATGGTTGAAAGTTCTCCTTTTCTGCCTCCCTGTCCCCACCCTCCTCCTCCCTCCTCCCCCTCCCATTTTATCAGTTTAGATTAGTCTGACCTAGGAGCAATCAATGGCAGAGTATTGCCTGTATACTCAGACACTTCATAAGCAGACTGGGCATAATTCAGGGTATGATGCAGTAGTTTCAGTCTATACTGAGAGTTCTTGGCTTTTATATCATTAGCATGTAGAGACTGCAAATTCAATTGTGCTGTTAAACGTACAAAAGAAAAAAGCACTTCCACTTAGTGAATTCAAATCTATTAATGGGAAACGCATTGATAATAGCATGAACTAATAAAGCCAGTTCCTTGGCTTTTATTAAAAACCTTTTGTGATGACAGCATATAGAGTCACCATTGAGTGGACTGTAAGATTTGATGTTCCCTTGTTGCAAAGATCATAAGGCCATAAATTTTAATTGTTTCTGAGAGTGGTTTCAAGGCAGTTGTGACTGTCTAGACAACTGGTAACATCCTAATTACCCACAATTTCATCATAAAACTATTTATGGCCTTTATTGAGAATGAGTCTGTATTAGAGTGCATAACTGAGTCCCAAATCCAGTTGATAATTTAGTTTTCTAGTCCATATTTAGGTTCCTAAGTGTTTCAATGGACAATTAAAGAACTAAACAAGTGCTAGGAGTTTAAATCTGCTATGAGTTTTGATACAAAACTCAGCAATGTCTACTAATTTACACTGGATTGTTTTTTCCTGGATTTGAGCAAGCTATGTAAGATGATGTGAATAGCTCAAAAGGCATTCTACAAATCAGCATGATAAAGAAGAACTGTCCAGGTACCAATGGCATTGCATTCTAGTTTCAATCTAAACATCTTGATGTTATAATTGTAACAGAATCTCAATAGCTGCTAAACTTGAGAGTGCCAAGACCAGAAATAAGTTATTTAATGTGAGAACAAAAGAAACATTCATCTAAGTCTGTATTCCATCTTTGATGTCTGCTGGCAGCAGATGCTTAGAGGAAAAGCAAAAGATCAGTTCAAGCATAAATTGACACTTCCACAAGTAGAACTTTCTTTCAACACCTGTCAATCAGAACTATTAAGTTCCGCAAAGGTTTATCTTTTATTATTTGGAATTTAATCAGGTTGGATTTTTTTTTTCCCTCAAAGGAATGTATTTTTTAGCAAAAAATCTCTACTCAGCTTTTCAGAAGTTAATAGGGTTGGGCTTTTTCATTTGCTTAATCTATTAAATTATTCATTTTTTCTTAATTTTTAGCACTTTCTAAATTTTGACAGATGGTAACTATCACCACTTTTATAGAGTTTTTCTGTTGGTGTCTTGGGTTGAGCTGGCAAAACGCCAACTGCCCAAAGACAGAGTGAAAAGGGTGCCTTCCCCCCCCAACCAGCTAAAGGAGAAAGAAGAGGGAGAGGAAAAAAAA
>JAWWEV010000043.1:30303922-30321565 GCA_035583235.1 Hafferia zeledoni
AAAGCCAGAGCTAGTTAAAAGCAGGCAGAGAAGGCAGATGACAAAAGGCAGGAGTTTTTGAAGTCTGTGAGTTTACAGAAACAATTATTTGCATGCTGTATTTAGTCCTGAGAGTCTGTCTTTATACAAACTACTCTTTCAACTACAGTTAATGCTACAAGACACAAGTTACTCTGTAAAACACTCAACGACTGAGATAAAGGCTCCCTGATGTTTATACCTGGGTGGTCTTGCCAAGAATGGTAGAAAAGCGGAGATTTTCTGACCAGTTTCCTTTGTGATAGTGTCCTTATTTTATTATTGAATGGCCTGCTGCTTGCTGCATTCCATTGATGTTTTCATTCTTCTCATCTACAAAGGGCAGTAAAATTATCATAGCCAGAAATTAACCAACAGAATGATTTTCTAATTGAAATCTAACTTGTTTGAATCACGCTTTCACTAAGCACAGTTTTGACAGATGATTTATTTATGGGGGGGGGAAGGGGGGGAATTATTTTTAAAAGATCTTTTTTAAGAAGTGAACAGCCCTTACAGAATGCAAGCCTGAGTCCAAAGTCACCCAATGCCATACAGCTGGACTGTGTACACTCCCAAAGGTGCCTAAAGTGCATCCAAAGGTGTCCAAAAAGTGCCTTTTAAGCACCATATGATGCCTAAAGTCTCGCTTGTTGGCTTGCTGTTTGTAAAGCTAATGAACTTTTCAGATCACTCTAAGATGATCTAGACACTGACAAACATCAAATGAACTTTTTGTTAAAGGATATTTCAACAAAAATCTTAGTGAGTAGGAAATCTTCCTTCTTTGAGCTTCCTACAGAGTGCTCTCCTGCACTTGTTTTTCCTTGAAGGTTTTGAGAAGAGGAGGGGCAAGGAAGAATCAAGTGTTTTCATGCCCTGAAGTTAAAATGCGGAAATTTCAATGAACAAGCTGCCTCATCTTATTTAATACAAATTGTAAAGAAATTAAATTGTTTTTCTATAATGTGGAAACTCAGCAAGAGAGTCTAAGTATTTTTATTATTTTAATTTTACAGTTTCATGTTTGTGTAGGTCAAGAAAGTCTAGATCAAGAAAGGTGCCCTCACAAGAAAGAAAACAATAAAGAAATAAATCAAAACACTTTAAAAGTGGTTGGTCCCTCAAAAAAATCCAGTGTGAAAACAAATCTACAGTATTGTGTTGGGGAAAATAGGGATTGGTTAGTCTGGTGTAATTTATCATCACTGGTTTATTCAAATTTGTGGAGAGGTTCATATTTTGCAGCTGCGAGCTGCAGTTGAAACATAGGCCCTAAGTTTTATGCACAAGAGTTTGTATCTTGGCAGCTTTCTCTAGGCTGCGGGCATCCCACTTTCTGAGCAAGTCAATTAACCATGATGAGATTGACTACTGTGAGCCACCTTCTTAGAGGTAAGAATCAACTTTTGCTCTCTACCTACAATGATGTTGCAGGTGCCCAGCTGCAGGAGAAGACATTAATCTGTAGATCCCAGTTCCACAGGGGGCATAAGTTCAGCCCTCAGTGACATTATTAAGAAAACCATAGAATTGCAGATGAAGCTTGTCCTATTTTGCTTAAAAACTGGTTTAGATGTCTTTCGGTAGGCTATTGGGTGAATCTCACCTCAACATTGCTGAAAACCTGTCCTCAGTATGGCTGAAACATTGTCCCCAAAATTCTGACTTTGATTTCTGCGTTGGATATCCAGCTCCCCTCTGTGTGATGCTGAGCATCACCATGTCTAAATGTCACACTGGACCTGGACAACTGTGTTTATTATTTATGATAGAGCGTGTATTTTCCAAGTTAAGTTTTGATTTGGAATTTCAAGGACACTGAAGAAGAAATATCTTCCAGAATTCATGCAGAACTGACAATTGTCTCTGTAAACACTGCTGCCCTGTATCTTGCCTTAGAGGTCTCCCCTGCTTTCTCTCTCCACCACCAAAAACCAGAGAAGTCAGAAAGCATTAAATTTTCGTGTAAAATTTACACACCGAAATATGTAAATTCTTTTTCTGCCACTGCAGAACATCTCCCTAACCCAAGCCAATGCAATCTAACACTGCCCAGCCCTGCCTAACCTAACCTAACCTAACCTAACCTAACCTAACCTAACCTAACCTAACCTAACCTAACCTAACCTAGTTGTTTTTCAGCCTGAGGCTCTGGCCTTAAATAAAAATCTTTTTGAAGGATTCAGTGATACTGGAATGAAAACTTGCTTCTGATAAAGCTAAAAGCTGGGTCCAGAGTATATGCTAAATTCTGCTTGCAGTGTTGTGGCTAAGGGACAAAACCAGTCTAATAAATAGTTTCTTAAATAACTGAAAATTGTGTCACTTGAGCTTATTTGTCATCATTCTTAGAAAAAGATGCAAGCAAACTTTGTTGACAATTACCCTTAAAGTTTCCTGGAGGGCCAGGACCTGTCAAGAAAGACAGGATTGAATTTAAGACTGTGGTCAGATGTAGAATGGTTCTTCAAGTATTATTCACTTTCCTGCAAGACTTAAAAAATAAACCCCAGAGCATGTAACAGTCTATAAATAATTACTAAAGTCCAAACCACAGGCAATCTCAAGAATGCAAAATAAGGGGATATGGATAATTAGGAAAGTCAAGAAAATGTTTAGAAGTAACGAACAAAAGCAATTACTGGTTTTATTTCAAATTAGCTCTATGATGAATACAAAACTATGCTTAAGTAATATCCTTAATATTATTTAAAATAAATAAAGGCTAGGACATTTTAATTGAGTTTATAATGAAAAGGCTAACAACCCTTTAACTACAGTCAGAACTTGCCAAGATAAAATATTTTAGAGTAAACATAATATTCCTTGCTATGCTTAAGGAGTAAGTGGATCAGCTAGAAATTTTCAATCCCCTTTAGGAACCAGTAACTGTAAGAGTACTGCTAACTAGTAAGAGGAAAAAAGCACAGCCTAAGAATTCTTTTCCTAAATTTCTGTCAATTAAGCTGGCAGACACTGTTGCAAAACTATCAGAGAGATTTCTTTATTTCTGAAACATGCTAATAATGTTTTCAGAGAATTTTGTAGTGTTAGAGAGTTCTATCTGCATTATAGTCATGTAGAATTCAATCATCAGTCTGACATCTACCTGGGAAAATTTATCTGTCAGTCATGTAGTGGCAAGCAATCAGTCTTAAAGGACTTGCACAAGGTACAAGCAGGCAGGAATCTATAAGCATAAGTGTGAAAAGGTCTTTTTGTGAAAGGTTACTATATTATTTCAGAGAAAAAGATGGTGATGTTTTAAAATATATTTAAAAATGAGTAATAAAAAGTTCTATAAAAGAGCTTTTTTATTTTAAAACCAGAATATTTTCCTTATTTATATGTTCTTCTGTTTCCTAGATGATAGTGTTTAATGTATCTAGATACCCTAATAAACAAATAAATATTCATTTTCCAGAACTAAGGACTTGAAAAGTTTTTTGAAATTTACTTCAAACTTTCATACTTCTTGCTTTCAGTAGTGGGTAATACCAAAACCTTTTTTGTACTATTTAAAGTATTACTGTTTCTAGTTTGCTTTCTTACCCTCATTTTGCTAGAATTTAATTGTTTAACTCCATTTTTATTTTATGTAAAGCATTAATTGCTTCTTCCTTCCATCAGTTGTGTCATTTCACTATCCTTCTATTATTCTTTATGTCTTTTCCATTTTACTCTCACTTCCATACAACTTGTCTCTATTTTGCTTGAAAAGTTCTGGAAACCTGTATTTGAAGTTACCCAACACATCACCAGATATGGTCACAAGGAACCAGCTCTGACTGTGTTTGAATTAATTTTGTAATTGCCCTGTGATGATCAGGGGGTTGGACTTGATGGTCTCCAAACTTTCCCTCTGTTGAAGGTTTCCTCAGGTTTGTGATGGTCAGGATACAAGAGACAAGAGAAGCAACAGCTCATCTTAAGAGGGTCTGTTGGTGTAGTCCCTTCACCGAAATAAAAAACACTAATTGTCATTCACAGCCATGACAAAACAATCACATTTGGACTGCTCATTTATACTGATAATTAATCCATATTTACTGGTACATTGTCATTCCTGTAATATTGCTGGCTCTATACAATCTACACTTTTTACTGGAAGGTAAGAAAAAGACAATTTTTTTTTTTCTCCTTCAGTATAGTCTACTTCCATGTTCTGTAGCACATTTGTTCTGTTGTTTTGTTTAGAAAACTTGGCAATGCAACACTGTTTACAGGATGCATTTAAAACTACATAAATTGAGTTTCATTTTATGATGTAGCATAAATATGAATTATGAAACTGGTGGCTCTCCTTAAAATTTCTAATTTAGCATTAAGAACTTAGCTGTAAATTCTAATTTCCCATCTGCTCACCATGTACCTATCACTTCTAGAGAAGATAAATTGATTTGCTTTACCTAATGCAGAAATAAACTCTCATTCAAACACTCAGTCACACTTATTAGAAAAGATTTGCTAACTCTTTAGAAAAGATGCATGAGTAACTTTTAAGTATCAGTACATGTACAGAAACACATTAAAAATTGTTCTGACACTTTAACTTATGATATAAAATTAAATATCTTGTTGTTTCTGTAGCAAAAAATAAACAACTTACAAATGCTGAACTCTAATTCCAGTTAGTGAAGGGATGAAATAAAAAAAAAAAAATAGAATAAATTAGAAAAAGGACAAAGAAGAATAAATTTCACTGAAAAAAATTAAAACTAGTAAATCAGCAGAAAGAATATAGATTAAGTAATGAAAACTATTGGTTTTTAAAAATTCTTTGTCTCATATAGTAAAGTATTGTAGCAAAGGGCTAAAAAGGCTTTATCTCACAATGTCCCTACTTTATAGCATAATAGAGAGCTACAGAGAGCTCCTCATGCCAATTCTTTAATATATCAACAGAAACTTCAGTAAAAGCCAGACTGTTGTAATACTCTGTCTAGTAAATCTCAGGGGTCTCCACTCTTGTACACATTACTTACAGGTGACTAGATGCAAACAGAACTGAAATCAAGGAGCAAGAACTGTAACTCCACAGCCTCCACTGAGCTGCTACAACCTCCTACAGGGTCTTCACACTCAAGTTTGATGTTCCACAAACTTCCATTAGGGTTTTAAAGCCTTGACTTGAGGTTCTCATTAGCTGCCCATAGTATTTATGTTCAGAAATGCCCAAACAATTTTAAAGTCATATGAGGAAATCCCCAAATACACACTAGAGTGCACACAAAACCACACAATAATGTGCAAAGGGATTTCTCTGTCCAACCTAACCTATCCCATCTGTCCTTGGAAAAATTGCATGACCAGTGTTAAATAAACACAATAACCAGCTTTTGGGGGTTTTTTTCCTGATTTTGCTAGAGTGACATAGTATGTCATCATGAAGCTTTCTGCATGATTATTTGAAAAAATATCTAGGTCTGAAAAGTCTGGGCAATTCCAGCCTTACTCCAGATGATGTACAATATAGATTTAGGCTGGGGGTTCTGTGCCTGGTTTCACTGCTAAGGCTGAGTTTTTCAGCACACACATACTATCAATGTCTGATGGGACTCAGGAAAAATCTTTGTTTATCTAACTCTCCTGATAGGCTCACATCTCCGGGATGTGATGCTGCCGACAGTGCCAAACTTTTAAATCCTAGCTTTTTATCTCGTGCACTTATTCAACATATACAAGAGCTGAATGAAACATTCCTCATGGGAATGCTCAACAGGACATTTATTACCTCCTGGGAAAATGAGGTAATCATTGGCCTTTTGGTTAATGGCAGGAGAAGGTTCATCTCTATATGGTAGAAGACAACATGCTGCATAGTTTCATTACCTATATGTATGTGTGTACTTTTGCCAGTTTTTAGACATGTTCCTGATTTGTTACTGTGTCACTTACCTCCTGGTCTTGTCTTATTCCATAAAGATGTTTGGGAAGTCCAAAGAGGATTGCTGCCTCCACCCTTTTTCTTGTGCTCAACACAAAATTAGGCACAGCCCAAGCAGATTTCAATACCAGCTACCTAGATAGAAGACAAGAGCTTGCAAGAAAAGTAGAAAGAAGTGGTACAATGTATACTGTGAAATTTGGAAATACTGCCGGTCTTGTGACTTCTTAGAATTTCTAATTTCTTTATTCTCTTTCAATAGGACTTATTTTGAGAAAGTATTACTTGGAATGACAGAGTACAGTGGGAGGGGAAGAAAAGGAACAGGTTTAATGGTAGAAGAAGGAAAGAACATGTCCCAGTGAAAACTGTGGAAGGCATTGACAACTTTGTCACTAGAGCTGGCAGGAATTTTTCAAACAGAAATCAATCCAGTCAGAAAAAGTCAATTTCTTGGACAAGGAAACTTCTCCATGTGTGTGGTTTTGGTGTGTTTTTTTGTTTGTTTGTTTGGTTTTTTGTTTTGTTTTGTGTTTTGTTTTGTTTTTGTTTTTTTTTTCTTTTTTCTTTTACAGTAGTTCAATGGGCCCTACTTTGAACAATCTTCTAGTAGGGCTCTTGGCAACCTCAGAACATTTGCATCCAGAGTAAGGAGGTCCTGACATAAAGCAGCCAGTTTGTTAGATCAGTCTTTCTGCTGAGACACCCATGGTAAGCAGCAATGCTTGAATTTTCTCAGGAGAGCTTATTTGGTTGTTCTCAACTTTACTGCTTCACATCACTGAAAGACAGTGGGAAGACTTGAAAGACTTGGAAGACTACTTAGCTTTGCCCAGCTCTGTGTAAACATGAAAGTCATCAGCACCTGCTCCTGTGAGGACAGTTTCTGGGGAATCCTCCTGAGTGTTACTACTCAGATTTGCATATCATGACACCACATCAGTCAGACACTTGTAAATGTTTATTTTCTGGTTCCATGCCAAATAAAATAAAAAAGCTGACATGCATCATCCTATATCAAATTGGGTAAAATCTATGGTTTTCCTTCATTCCCCTTAATCATTTTGCAGACTGTCTTTTTCCTGAAAAAGGTGCTCTTTCAGTGCACCTTATATACATGCTTGTACAATGTGTGTGTATATCTATGACACAGCTTGATCATCATAAAAATAGCACTTCTGTTTGAAGACTAGATCAGTTTAATTAAATTTCTGTGCCGTTTGAATATTCTACTTCATATTAAAATGAAATTCAACTTTTTGAGACAACCAGGATACTTGAACCCTATGTGATTTCAACACTATTCTTATTTGCTGTGGAGTGTCTGTAAATTCACTGAATACATCCATGCAGGAATCAGCCTTCGTTTTGTCTGGGATAAAATATTTATTTTACCGCTAGGGGGCAATGTTGCTCTTCATGTGATACATCAGTGAAGGTGACAGTGGTAAAGCATTTTACGCTATTTTTAGCAAACTTAAGTGTTAAAACCAGTTTCTGTAATACAAAAGAACACTTTTCCTCAGCATCTAGAGTGCTTTCACAATGCATACTCTCCTTTGAAACAATCAAAATATTTCTATTTGAAAGAGAAATAAAAACCAAGCTTATTACTGTGAAAATCTTTTTATTACTGCGAAACTCTTTTTATTACTGCACTGTTAAATGTGAAATTATATTTAGTATCTACTCCTATTTTGGCACAAGGAAACTAGTTTGCTTTATTTCTGTGTTCTGTTGCTTTCAAGGTTTTTGTGGGTTTTCGGTTTTGTGGGGAGGTTTTTTCCTTTTTTTTTTTTTTAATTTTCCTTTGGGATACAAATGTGTTTGGTTAAATAGCTCATTAGTAAAGAAGAATTAAGATCAATTATAGTGCAGACAGATGTCCACATACACTGCATGAACTATGCTCTCTGTGCCTTGCTCTGAGGCCCTAATTTGTTGTCGAAGCTCCAATGTGTACAGAGTTAAATAAATGCAGAGTTTTTAGTAAGTGAGTGGTTGGAGAATTCAAAAAGAATATGAAGTGCTTCTAAGAAAAAAAAATCTGAGAAACAGATCAGGAATATAGAATGATTTTTTATTTAATATTAATAATTTTCCAAATATATGCAATTATCAAGGTAAACAGCTTTACTACAATAAAGAAATGTATTATGAAATCTCAACAGATAATGCACATCTAACCATCTGTGAATTAAAAAGCAAATAAAAAACCCAAATGAAAATTATTCCAATGTATTAACCCTCCTTTTTTTTTTTTTTTATTCCACTCTCTTCAATTATTCTTTTACTACTATGTTGTACATAAAGCACATCCACTGTTTTCAGCTGGCTCAACTGTGCAGAAAGAGAATACTTAGTGTAACTGAGTCATATAATAACAATTTCAATCATAGCAGATGTTTTATGAGTCATAATTATTGGCCGTTTCATTATTCTTTATGTCAATAATAGAAGTTCAGCATTTTTTTTACCATCACTTTAAAAAAATTTAATTGTCAAATATTCACCTGTTTTTCCTGATTACATTGCTGTGTACTAACTCAATGTACATCTGCAGCAAGTCATTAGGAGTACAAATTCTTGTGGTTCTTATTCAAAATGCACCTCATCAGCAGAATTCTCTGCATTTTCTCTGCATTTTCCTTCAGCAGTGCTGAGATTTTGAGCAAACAGTCTATGCTTAACTGTAGTGGAGGGGATGGCATATGTTTCAGGGGATGCTCAGAATACACAGATGCTCTGATACAGATACCAATTGAGTCACCTGAACAGACCAGATCTAGAGGCTACCCAAAATCAGTAGAGCTGGCCAAAGTTCTTCAACCAAAATTCTAATCTTCAGCAAATATTGACTAAGTTAAAGGTAACAGAGGTTTCTGCTGGTTATGGTAAGATTTTCTCAATATTTGAGTGAAAATCAGGCATTGAAACCCAGGATAACGCTCAATCCACTTGTTAGGTAGGGACACAGGAAACAAAAGTAAGAAGCCCTGAAATAAAACAGACACCACAGTGATTAAAGTCAGGCCATTACATAATATTTATTAGTACCTTGTCTCTGTGTGTGCTTATTATTCCTTATTGAAGTTTTTGAGAGCTCTTGCTTCCAGTTGTATTTAGCTATTTTAATGCAAGGAGGAAAATACAGTGAAATTTTTAAAATTTGAATTCTTTTGATCTTGATTCTCAATAACGAGAACAATGAGCGTCATATTATCACAAAGCATTTGGACAATACTCTCAGGCATATGGTGGGACACCTTGGGAATGGCCTTTTGTGCAGGGCTAAGATTTGAGCTTGATGCTCCTTGTGGAGCATCAGCTGATTCTGTGTGTGTGTGTATGGGGATATAGAAATGCAAATGTAAACACCCCCTCCCCCCATTATCTTAATTAGAAATGGGGACGATAGAGTCAAGACAAAACAGTTTGAAACACACTTTGAAATTGCACAACAGAGCTTGAAACCAATGCAGAACACCAAAATAAACAACTGGCTTTCACTAATCTAGAAGAAACCAAATGCCAAACTTTTTCATAAAGCTACCTGATATAATTGAGACATTGGCAACCTATACTCATAGAGCCCAGTCCTCTGTGTGCATGGATCTGCTTGATGTCATCACCAGTTGAATTTTGCTGTTTCACATCATCTTTCCACAGCATTCTCTGAATCTGACTATAAGATTATTAACATAATAATAGTGTGGTATACTTACCTAGTAATTCAGAATTACTAGTAAACTGTGAGACTGGTGACACTGTGATTGAGGTAGTTTCTTAAAGGACCTCAGAACTTCCCAGTGATTGATTTTGTTTTCTATGGATAAAATTCTGCTTTCAAGGTCACCAACACAAGGAGCTGGTCTTTACTTATATTAATTACTACATTATCGAGTTCTAGAAAGTATTCTATTTTTCTCTTGAGGTCTATCTAAAATAACAGATGTTTAACAAACAAACAAATCAGAGGGGTTCAGCTAAGTGTCATTAGGTAATGCTAATTCTAAGAGTGAATCAAATTTTTAATTATTCCCTGCTTAAAATAAAATTATCCTTAATGATTGAAAGTTTAATTTGGAAGGAGGAAAGGGTCCTCCGCTTAAACACAAATTCCAGAAGTGTGATTTTGAACAGTAAGATGTGATTGATCTAATAATGTGAGAAGGAATACTTTCAGAAGCTGATCAACACAAAGCAGTGTATTTTAAAAGAAGACGCAGGCAGCAGTCTTGCCATTGTTAGCTTCTGGGAAAGCAGCTGTTGATTTGAGGCTTAGTCGTGGAAGATGTTTAATGCTGTGATTTCAATCATACTGTCCAGAAAGCTGTCATAGAGCACATATGTCAAATGTGACCAAGGAGTTCTGGTAGGTGGAACTCATGGTCCTGCAAACTCAGTGAGAAGCTAGGAAACCTTTTGTGTTGCTATCAGAACAGAAATAAAATAACACATCCTTGTGGCTAGTGATAAGGAAGAATGTCAGTGTGTGGGACACAGCTTAGTCTCATCTATTCAAGTAACAGAAGACGCACTCATATTAACCTGAAATGCAAGACAATGAAAATCAGTGAGAAACAAGATACAAAGACACAGTCAATTATATAAAGGATATTAGAATGATTCCACTGTATTCGAGTTATCTGCATGTAAATGCAATATTACAATGTGCCTCCTTAGACTCTAATATCAGTTGGAGTTACATCTATTCCTGTCTTTTGATTATTTTTCTCACATATTTTTCCATGTATGATAATAACAAAGGGTGTAGCTGTTGTTGCCAAATGAAATTATAATTTGACCTCTAGCAAGCTCTGCCTATGAGCTATAGATGACAGTACCACTGATTCCAACTGCTGTGGAAGGGATGTAGTAGGAAAAGCACTATTTGGCCATGACAACTCATAAATATCTTCTTAGTCAAAATTCTTTCTAGGCCTTTCTTAAAATAGCCATACATATTGTGGCCAGCTGTTAATAGAAACGCACGCAGAGGCAAGTAAATTGGCAGTTGCCAAATACATTAACTAAACGTTGACAAATTTGCCAGAGCAGAGTACTCAGTACACATGTTTAGAAACAGCTTCTAAAAAAAGAAAAATTTACATGAAAATGTGAATACAAAGGTAAGTCTATTAAAGGTCTGCATTCTGAAAGGAGAAACTTTCATTTTGCCCATGGCCTGGATGATGATCTGAAAACCATACTTGCTGTTACCTCATCTCAAAGGTGGGTATTTACCTATTTTAAAAAGCAAAAGGCCCTTCAAACTGCTTATCAAATTGTCTGAAACCAGACACTAAAATTCTGATCAACTCAGGACTTGACCTTTATCTGAGCATAGTTTAAGTAGGGATAAAATTCATGTCCTCTAAGTTTAGATGTCTTTAATTTTCAGACACCTGTATTGTCGCAGTCTTGGTCTCGGGAATGGGACCAGACCAGCGACGAGGGTTCGTGGACTGCCTGCCGAGCCAGGTGGATTGCAGCTGCCGAGGCTTCAGGTTGAGTTCACCCTCCCCGTGCCCCTCAAGAAAGAGACGGAGACAATGTGAACACCTGGGATCCACAGAGCTGATCTACTTTATTAACAAAATGCCCTCAGGGCTTTTTATGCCCTCAGGGAATGAACCTTCTAGAAACTGGGAGGGGACTGGGCGGAGCATGCAAATCCTCCACAGACCATAGGGCAAGAACTTGTAGGGGTGGTAACTTGGGAGGAGAGTATCAGGAGCTCGTCGGGTTGGACAGCTCCCTGGGGAGAGCCGACCAATGGGAGCTATCCCCACACTGACAGGCTGAGCCTGCCGGTGCAGCCAGCACAGCAACAGGAGGGTAGAACTTTTATTTTCAACTTTAAACAAAGAACAGGGGCATCAACTGGCAGAGTCTTTGTCGACAAATCACAGTCCGGCCTGGGAAGGGTCCTCCCGGACCCTCCGTACGTCGAAGTCCGCCCTCCTATTTCTTTCATTCCCCCATTCATTCACATCCACACATGTCCCATCTCCAACACTGTATCTGTGCAAAACAGTGGAAAGAATGCTTTCTAAAAGGACAGATTTTATAATCTCCTCAGGATTAATGGAAAGAAATACATATTTCTGTTGCAGTATTCAGCTGGTCTGTTTTCAATGTCTATATCAGAAGGTGAATCACAGCCTTGATGTGCCAAACTTGCTGTTTGCACTGTAGACATATAAAATAGATTAGATTAATCTTGCCAAATTAGTTTTTTGCTGAATTCCCCTAAGGAACTGGATCTGATAAATGACCTCTCAGTGTGTCTTATGCACATATAAAGAATCAACGACCGTAAAAAAAGATGTCTGCTTCTTACCTAATAACCAATAATTGGATTGTTTATTCAGGAAACATTGGGTATGGACCAGTTTTTGCTCTGTTTCCAATTTCAGGAACTTCTGTTTCTTTCCTGAGCTACAGTACACCTTTCAACAGATGGACTGCAAAACTGGTCCCCGGCTCTAAGTCTGGACATTAATGATTACACAAAACTACATAGAGAGAGGAATTACATTCCCTTCAGATGTATACTGTGTGCCTAGATCTTTTAACGCTCATGTCTTGACCTGGTCTTGATCCTAACTGATTCTTCTTTTTTTGTTTTGTTTTCAAACAGATATAACATGTATCTAACACAGGAACACTTATTTAATCCTTGCAGTGCCAAGGATAATCTTCCCTGCAGAGAGTGCATAATTCTGTGCACATTGAGACATGAACCTCACTGAAGAAAATACACCGTTATTCCTTAGCAACAATACTACAACAGACTTACTTTTCCACCCCAACTTGTATATTGTATTCCATTTGCTCAACATGATTTCAACCAAGACATCTACATAATGTTTCAAACCCAAAAGAGTCTTATGTACACAAAGATTATCCTTGAGCCTACCAGTAAGCAAAATTCTCTTGGAAGCTGTCCTGAATGTGTCCAGTCTCTGATGCAATGGGTCAGGCAGACTGTCTGTACCATGTCCCACCTGCTCTTGTGCTCTCATTGCAATGTGAATATCTGTCAGAGATGGTACCCATCCCACCAGCTTCCAAAATCTACACGCTGTAAGAAGTGGTAAGATTTTTCAAAAGTCCATCTCAAGCTACTACTACAATTTCACTGTATTCTTGGTGACCAGAAAACACCCTGGTTTCAATCTGCTTCTCTGCTTGGCCACAGGAGGAGTAGCCCTCAGCAGAAGAAAGGAAAGACATGTGGTTTTGTCCTGCTCCAGCACATACCACAGACCCTGAATAAGAGCAGTCAAGCCCATACTCCCATCCTGAATACTGTGCTTCAAAGCTGTGTAAGTCTGGCTTCTTGCATGGTTCTGAAGCACGCGTTACCCTTCACACAGGGCTGACAAAATCAGATACAGTCAACACATTAACCTAATACATCAGGCCTGTCCGTGTCTCTAAAGACCTTCCTTTTCTTCTTGTTTAGGCAGTCTGGTTATAAATACTCCCTCTAAATGAAAGTCTTACCCATACTCTTTCTAATGTCATCTGCAGCATTTTTCTGTTCTGGAAAGGGCCCACCCTCTTTTTTCTACAAATATCTAGTGTTTCCAGATATCACAGAAGTCTTCTAAGGGAGGGGTTTGCAGTTGTACCTATTACAGAAAACCGAGGATAATTCTAATACAAAACAATAATTCTAGTAAAGAGGCAATAGAGAAGTTCATTTCAGCTGGCCCTGACTCTGCCCAAGCACAGAATCACTAGGCAGTTCTTTACATTAAAGTGAAAATAAAACCAAGAAATTATTTCTTGCCTGTCCTTTCCCTCATGTTAACATTTAAAATTCTCTGTTCTTTGCCATAAGAAATTAAGTACTGCTGAAATATTAAAGTAAAATCAGACATTTGTGTGAATAATTCTGAGGATTGTAATCTTAAATTATTGAGAGTTATTCATTCAATTTGACATTTAAATTCAAATTGCTTGGACAAGGAGGATAGCATAGGCACAGTATTTTTCATTTTGTTGTTTCTCCTTCACTTCCTAAAGCAATGGAATACACACACATCTTAGAATAGCAAGGAAAGTGATTACATGATTAAAAAATGTAAAGGTCTTTTCAATGCTAAGACTTTTGCTAGAAAAAAGAGGTTTTCATGAATATTATAATATACATTGGTTGGAATAACAGAAGTAAAAACAGAACTGACACTAATAACGGTGATCAAATTTTTTTCCTGTGGCAAATGTTTTTTGAAGTTACTGATTATTTTATAAAAATCCATCCCAAAATGCTGTTTTTTAGAAAATTTTTAATTATGATATTCTAGAGAAAATCTGAGTTTGGGAGTGGTAGTGCTTATTATATGGGAAAGGGGAACAAAAAATTATGTATTAATGGTATTTTGAGCTTTTGTTTTCCTCCTAAATAAGCAAAAAGTGGGATTTTAACACTTGAGGTTGCTAAGTGGAGCATTGTCATTACTCCCCCATTTATCTTTGTCTTTTCTTCATTTCTTTCTTCCTTTTATCTTCCTTTCTTTCTTAAATCTTCAGTATGTTTTCATTATTCAATTTTCATCTTACAGAAAAGTGAAACGAAAACAGAAAAATCACAAACCTTTGTTTATTAGAAAAGAAAGGACTATTTTAGGTAAGAATGACTTTTTTCACTAAAAATACTTAAGATAATATGACCATATATATTTCATTGAGTTCATGTCACAGCTCTCCTAATATAGTGACAAAGACATGACTGTCCTGTCCTGTCATTCAGTAAGTCCTAATTCTATTCATTGACTTTAGCTTTCCAGTGCTACTTCAGAACTCCTACCAACTTGTACCCTGAGAAAACATGCATTATTTAACTGTATAATGTATTTATCCTCTTTGCTACAGTGTAAAGTTCTCACGAATTATTGCTGAGTGTATTTCTTTAAGGATATGTTTGGTGTTGTTACAGTGACCTCATTTTTTGTTGAATACTGGAGTGAATAACTATGTAAAACCTGCATGATTTGTTGGCATTAAAGCTAAGGCTGCCTCCAGGCACTGTTAAGTTATGCATCATCCTTTACTTAATTTCTCTGTTTTGTTTTAATTTGTAAACTGCCTCTGATCTGGAATGTACATTTTTCAAGTAGATTTTCTCCACAGGTATTATCTTACTCTCCTGAGTATATGAATTACATTATAATAAGTGCAGAGGTACAGAGTTTATTAAATTGTACTAATATTCTTTGCATGACTCATACATATGCAAGAATTCAATTTAAATGAGGGGTCTAATTTTGTGTCTTTCATGCCTAAATGCCATGAGTGACTTATCAAATATAAACCAATCAGTTGGCTGGTCAAATTTCTTAATTGTGTTCTTTTCCATTTTAATAGTCTTTTACAGAATCACACCATATTTCAAGTCCATGAAGTATCCTTAAAGTACTCAATTTTGTTGGTATTTTTTTAGCTCAATCAATCATATATCTTCTTTTTCTTTAAGCAGATTAAAGTTGTTGTCCAAGATTTTTATTTTGCCCTCCAATTCTAACTCCAGTTCTAATTTGTAAAGTCAAAAAGCTAGTCAGAAGGTATCAGAGCATGGGGATGCTGACAGTTAGTCTGGTTATGTTCACATTGAGATTTAGACTACATTAGGTTATAGCTGTATCTACCTTCTTGTTAAGGACTGAAATTTTCTTGCTAAGGGGTGTCAGTTGATTTGAGTCTGAGTGCAGCCAATCCACAGAAACAATGTATATCACTGGGAGGTCTGGATGTCAGTGGAAATTTCACACTGAGCTCAAATGCTCATTACAACATCCTTAAAGGAGCTCTAGACTGCCAGAAACTGCACCACTGGCACAAGCTTATTACAGCAAGCATAGTTTTAGCAATCTGAACTACCTTTTATGCTCAATAAATGGAGACTTGTGGCAACAAAACTGTCAATGTGTTCTACCAGCAACTCACTATGAGAGTTAAATACTTATAAATGTTCTGGTCTCTACAAAATAATGGGTTTATCTTGAAAGCAAAGACACAAACAACAAAACAGCTTCTGAGTGTGTCATTAATGTTGGGTTTGGTTCTTGTTCAGTGAGAATAGTTATGTGCAATCATTTTGTACTTGATATGAGAGGTATCAAGTAAGGAGATATCTTTAAAAAAATTCAGTGCTATGTGCCAACTACTACGTGGAGATAATAAAATTACTAATGATGGCTTTATGCTCAGGAAAATAAGGGATAAAATACTCAGATCATCATCATAAGAATTTTGCTCTTCACTGATCACTTCAGAGGATGTTAAACAACAACTTCTAGAATCACACTTTTATTTTTTAGCATTAGTAGAGATGTCTTGCACCCAGGATATATGTCTGAGAACTCTGGTTTCATAATATGAAGATTTTCAAGATAAAATATAGTGTATTGGAAAACTCTGGAAATTTTTTGCTAATATTAATGAGACAAGTGTAATGATTACTGTAAATGTAGAGTACTTAATGACTAAAACTAAGATTCGGCAATATTTTAGATAAGAGCTCAAGTTAATAAAAATTACTGCCAACAGTGCGGTAGTTTTCCAAAGAACAATATCTTAGCACATATTTAATTTTCTGATAAGTTGCTGCTAGTTTGCTTTTGAAAAGTAACTCCATAACCATAATAGATTGTGCATGTACTGTCTAATATTCTGATTAATTACTACTACACAACATCAATAAAATGTGTTAACATTGATTTAAACATGGAGGACTGACATATCTCAGAAAATTGTTCTTAATATGGAATTGTTGTTGGATGTGGTATTTCCAGGGAGATACCGCAGCAACTGGCAGTCTGGCTTTTGATAATTTTTTCTTGATATGGCAGTAAATATATAAAACATTACTGAGGGAAGTGAGGGATCCATGAATGGATCTCCTAGGCTTTAAATCAGCTCTCCATACTCACAGCTCTGAACAGCCACATTCTGTACTTCTACTCAGGTGGCACTTCTTGTTTGTTATTCCTTCTGGATGTTTTATCACCATTATAGGTGTGGCAGGGGGACTGTTTAAAAGCCTAATCATTATTTGTTCCATATGTTAATCCCAGTCTTTAAATCTTAAGTTTTATTGTCTTCCCAGAATTATACACCAGTGTTACACTATATGCTCCATAAGCATGTATATCAATTTCTTGCCTTTGAGCACCTTTATTAGAGCTCAGGGAATATTGTCTATACGCCTTATATTTAATTACAAATCTGTACTTAGATGCACTGATTTAAAATATTAATAACTTGTAAATAATATGTTGTTAGTTTTTAACACTATATAATTTAGATCTAAATTTAGTATCCCCTAGTTTAGTGTCACTTGTTCAATCTCAGCTTTAGTTAAATCTCTAAGAATGTATTAGCATGCCTTTCCCATCTAAACAGTTAAGTGTATATTTTTCGTAGCAGTTTTAAACAACTCCTTCCCACCCACCCCCCCAAAAAAGATCATCTTACTAACTGTGAAACAAAGACAAAATAATATGTCTTAAAATTTAACTATATTGTTGCTAGCTTTTGAATTTGCTGAGACATTGCAAAATGTAATGTAATGTAATTGTTTGCAAGTAGGACCAGCCCAAGCAGTGGGCAGTTAAGATAAAAAGAGAACTGGAGCCAACTTGAGAATGTGTAACCAAGATAAGAGGACTTGCTTGAATGGAGGAGTAGCTTGAAGCACATGAGAAGTGCTTTCTAACACG
>JAWWEV010000043.1:30321791-30386059 GCA_035583235.1 Hafferia zeledoni
GGTGAGGAGATGGGCTATGAAGAATAGTAAATAACATAATACATAAACAACAAAATGTATCATTCCATGACATAAATCTACAGACTGCCTGTAATAGATAATATTTAGAGATAATATTTAGAGCCCTGCTTAAAAGGGCTGAATTTTTGTATACCCGGAGGATATGTACTTGAAGGCCTGGGCCCCCTGCATGACTCCAGCCATGGCCAGGCTATAGTAAAATGGTGCTTTACTATCAGTATCTAGAATTTCTTTAAATCAAATGTGGTACTTCTTTTCAAATCCACATTCCACTTCTTGAATCACAAGTAAAAATCAGTGACTAACTTTGCAGCATTATAATCTTCAAATAGTGATTGTCTTATCACTGAAAAATATGAAGTTCAGGTTATGTTTCTAATTGATGTATCACGCATGTAATTTTCAGTAAGAGGGATTATTCAATCATATGCACAGGAGGATCGATCTGTTTTTGTTAATCGAGTCCATCTTCAGTCATACTTCTCTGTTTACTACTCTGGTTTGTGCCATTTTGTCTTGATCTAAAATTAACTCTTTCCAAGTGTAGCTCAGATAGATCTGCAGCCAGCATGCCAAACTCTTAATTGACTGTTACTTTGGGATCTCAAGAGTGAATTAATAAGGCACACACCAAAGCTTCAAGGGAATGGTTGGTCTATTTCCATCACTTGGATGATTAACACAAAGGAGTGATTTCTACTGAGCTCTGTAGTAGAAGTTCAATATTTTATTTGCCTTTTGGAAAGTTCCCCTTTTCCTTTATATGCTACTCATTCCCATGATGTTGAGAGATTTGTGAGAAACTCAGTCTAAGCATGATCTTAATCTCTTTTCAATTTGCAAGATTGTGCCTTACATGGGACTTTCACAATCTTCACTAGAATCAGGACATTTTCCTTTTCAGAGCAGAGCAGAGAGAAGCTGAACTCATCACTCATGTGTGGATCTGAACTGCACGAGTTAAAATTCCAGATTTAAACTGTTTCACAATGCATCTGTACACTGTAAAAGAAAATAGCATTCAATCAGGAATGTTTTTATGAGGAAGGGAGCAGAGGAACTTTCCTTTCCTCACTTCCAGTTTACTGTGAAAGTGTTCACAGGAGATAAAAACACAACACAACTGCCCCCACCCCTGCCTTGGTCAGAGTAGCAATATGGATGCAAAAGTAATCTTTACTTAAGGCACAGTATAGATTCTGAGACATTTGCTTAATATTTGAAAGGGCCTAGTTGATTCTGATTTTCTGATGTACTAAAGTATTAAACCTCATGAAACAGAGAACATAAGGCATACTGCAACAGATGTGCAATACTTCCAACTAACAAGCAGCAGACAAGATGTTTATTCCTTGCATTGCTCTTGTTTTTCTCTATGTTTTCTTATTTCAGCAATTTAAAACTCACAAATAAAATCTTTAGGGAAATTTGTGGCACTATAATCAATATTATAACTAATAGAAGACTTTACAAACAAGTAAGAAATTCTAACTGGTGATAAGACTTTAAAACTAATACAAGTTTTTGATTTTCTTGTAAGTTTGGAATGACAAATAGGTTGACAGTAAGTCTATGCAGTTAACCATTACTCTAATTAAAGTTTCGAAACAGGGAGATGTTCTGACAGCTGGACAGGCTCAGGCAACAAGGAATGCATTGCTTGGCCTACACCTGATTTCCATGCTCCTGTAAAAAGGCTCTGTTAAACCAATTTGAAGGCAAAACTATAAAACCTGAGGCATTAGGTAGAAAGAATGCTTTGTAAAGAGCTGTTGCAAAAGCATGAAACTTATGTGCATTTATTCAATCAGAAAAGCCATATAAAACCTAAATAGGCTAATATACTTTTTCTCCAGTCAAGCACATTGCTTTACATTATTGCATCTGTTCATAATTAGTTAGGGCCTCACCCTCTTTCTGTGAAGTCAGTAACTATATTTCTGTCCTGAGAGCAGTACTGGTTCACAAGGAATTGCAGACTGTATCCTCAGTACTTTTTTGGGATAGAGGAAATACAAACCTTGGTGTTCCAACAGCGGAAGGCAGCTAGTCCAAATGCTAGCTAGCCATCTTATCTGCAAGGTAGGTTCTAAAATTCTTTAAAAAATACAAAAAATATTGAAAAAGACATGTCATCTTCCAATAGATGATATATTACCTAATTTTTTTGTCTTTTAGATGATTAAATCAGATCGCCAAATGTACACAGAACTTCCGTGTGTATACACAGAGATTTCAGCTTGAATCTGCCATGTGGATAGAGAGTGAATAAAGTCTACTTCTGATCTGAGTTTTTCTGTTTCATTCATAAGAAAGAAGCTCAATACACTTTGTTTTCATCTGGGTATAGAACAGGAAACACTGAAACTGGAAAAGCTTAATGATAAAGGCAAGTATTTCTTGATGAGTTCTTGAGACAACTGCCACTTTCTCCAGATGCCTTTGTCTGTTTAAACTGTGCTCTGTACAGAGATACCTAGCTGAATTTGAATGGTCTCTAGAACACCAATGTCTTGGAAGGCAACCTAGATGAACTAATAGACCTTTTTTACTCATAAATTGCACCAAAATATTTTAAACTTCATCTTTTTCTGCTGTGTTAAACTGTGTTCAATCTTAGAATATCACAGCCAGATATCATTCAGCTTCTGTTGAACTGGTATACCATCTCCCTTCTTCTCAGCTCCAGTTTCCCTCCCACACACACATATCACATTCTGTCTGTCCTCTGCCAGAATCCCTGGCATGGGAATCCTTTTAATCTCTGTTACCATTTTTCTCCTCCCACTTAATTCCACCCTCCCAGTTTCTTTTCAGTTCCAGTCACCCATGAGTTTTAATTGAAACTAGCCTTCATTTATGTTTTCCTCTTCCTTATTTTTCTTTTTTTTTTTTCATTTTTTTTTTTTTTCATTTTTCTTTTCTTCATATAACATTGTGTGGTTAGGTTTCTGACATGATGCCCTTTGTCTTTCAGCAGCTTCCTCCTGGTTGTCACAGCCCCTTCACATCCTGCCTGCCTCAGATGCTCTGGCTCCCTTCACATTCCACTGCCTCTCAGATTGCCGCATGCTGCTCTCTGCTATTTCCAATCCACTGAAACAGCCCTTACCAAGGTGAGCTGCGATCTCTACTCTCTATAGACCCCCTTTCTACTCTCATCCATCTCAGTCTATTGGCTACATTCAGCAAAACCTATCATTTTCTCTGCCTTAATCCTGCATGGCACTTTGGTTTTGTAGCTCCTCTCTAAATGCCCTTCAATTGTATCTCACAGAGTCACAGAACTGCAGAATATGTCAACTTGGAAGGGACCCACAAGGATCACCAAGTCCAACTCCTGGACCTGCACAGGACCATCTGCAGAAGTCACACCATAAGTCTGAGAGTATCATCCAAACACTTGAACACTGTGAGGCTTGGTGCTGTGACCACTTCCCTGGGAAGCCTATTCCAGCACCCAATCACTCTCTGGGTGAAGAACCTATTTCTAATATCCAACCTAAACTGTCCCTCACACACTTCAGGCCACTCTCTCAGGTCTGTCACTGGTCACCACAGAGAAGATCAGTGCCTGCCCCTCCTCTTCTCCTCATGAGGAAGTCGTAACTGCAGTGAGGTCTCCCCTCAGTCTCCTCCAGCCTGAACGGACAAAGTAACCTCAGCTTCTCTCAAGGCCCTTCTCCATCTTTGTTGCACTCCTTTGGATGCTTGCTAAGAGCTTAATGTCTTTCTTATGCTGCAGTGCCAAAAACTGCACACAACATACAAGGTGAGGCAGCCCCAGTGCAGAGCAGAGTGGGACAATCCCCTCCCTCGACTGGCTGGCAATGCTTTGCCTGATGCCCCCCAGGACACTGTTGGCCCTCCTGGTTGCCAGGGCACTGCTGACTCATATTCAATTTGCCATCGACCAGGACCCCCAGGCCCCTTTCCATGGCACTGCTTTGCAGCATCTCATTCCCCAGTCTTTATGTACATTCAGAGTTGACCCATTCCAAGAGTAGAATCCGGCACATTTCCTTGTAGAAATTCATATGGTTGGTGTTTGTCCAGCCCTCTAATTTGTTGAGTTCTCTCTGCAGGGCATCTCTGCCTTTGAGGAAGTCAACAGCTCCTCCCAGTTTTGTGTCATCTGCCAACTTGTTAGTATCCCTTCTGGTCCAACATCTAAGTCATTTTTGAAGATGTTGAGGAGCTCAGGGCTCAGGATGGAGCCCTGTGGAACCCCACTAGTGACAGGTCACCAGTCTGATGTTGCCCATTATCTATTACCATCTGTGGTCAACCCATGAGCCAATTGCTCACCCATCACACAATGTGTTTATCCAGCTGGGTGCTGGACATCTTGCCCAGAAGGACAGTGTTGAAAGCTTTACTGAAATCCAAAATGATTATATCAGCTGGCTTCCCTTGATCAACGAGGTGGGTTACCTTGTTATAAAAGGTCATTAAAGGAAATCAGATTTGATGAGCAGAACTTTCCTCTCATGAAGCCGTGTTGGCTGTGACCAATGACTGCATTGTCTTTTGGGTGTTTTTCAATAAGTTCTGGAATAATTTTCTCCATAACTTTAGTAGGCACTGAAGTAAGACTGACATGCCAGTGAACTCCAGAGTCCTCCTTCTTGTCCTTCTTGAAAATTGGTACAACATTCACCAGCTTCCAGTCAGCTGGGACCTCTCTGGGTTCCTAAGACTGCTCAGAAATCATTGAGTAAGGTTTTTCAAATACATCAGGTAGCTCTTTGAGGATTCTTGGATGAATACCATCAGGCCCATAGATTTGCAGCTTACTATTGCCTTCTCCTCCCTTTTCTTTCACATAACACTGAAGCCTCATAGGGCTTCACTTACAATAATTCTATTTCTCTTTCCCTTCTGATCCTGGATGACATAATTCAAAAAAATCAGACTCTCTATCCTCATCTTTGTTGTGCTTGATTTCATGTCCACATTTGCATGCAAATATATATGCTTATGTAACAGCTGTAACAGTGTTGTTCTAACTACACATTGAAAAGTGAGATCTCCCTCTTACCCTGCATTCATTCTTCAGTCTCCTTTACTCTCCCCATTATCAGATGGGGCTTCAAAAATTCAGAATATTTCTAACCCTTGTTATACCCTTCTAGGTTTTTAAATGGACTCATGGGAGAGATATTTTTCTTCTCTTCTGATGTTCCCTACCGAAAACATCTGGATATCTCAGCATGGCAGCATCTTACTTAAAGTGTCACAATGTCCTTTCACCTTGCACCTTCATCTAGGATGCTGCTGCAACATTTCTGTAGTTCCCCATTTTCAATTTTTCTATTCCTTCCACTTTCTCCTGCTTCTCTTTTCATATTCTCTTTAGGCCTGTTGATATCATGCTGCTATTCCCTCTGATTCCAGTTCAACATCTCTTAATCTATGTATAAAGTAACAAAATTGCTTGTATATTTTGTTCTCCACCTGCCCCTTTTTTATGAAACTTGATCTCTCTTAAATTGTTAGGGTGCCTGCACATCCATATCTCTCTAATGTGCCTCTGGGACTCATCTGTGCTTTCAAGAAAAACACCAGGAGTCTTTAGGGCTGAGCCGTTGCAATGTATTTCTCTTTGCGAGCTGTGAGCTTTGTGGTCAAATTAATAGATACCCAGTATTTATACATATTTGATCTCCCTAAGACAGCAGGGATTTTTTCCTCTGCCTTGCATAAAGCCAAGCCTATTGCCAGACCTTGACAAATAAAAGTAAGAAAATAAAATGCAAAATGGAATGCAATTACAATTCCTGTTTTTTCTTAGAATGTTCAGGGACAAAGGAAAGGTCTGACACTTTTTTTTTTTTTTCCCTATTCATGAGAATACCAGGCAGCTTGATTATTTCCTCAATGGACAGAAGAAACAGGAGGATGTATTTCACTTTGTGCAGGGTAAAAGAGGAGCAGTCAGAAGCACTGCTTCTTGGGGCATTATGTTGCAGTGAACAAATGAGGTAGTATTTAAACTGAACTTAAGAGAACACAAGGGAAAGAAAACACGAGTGACAGTGAAAAAAGCTGAGTATGCAAATCAGTGAAATTCCCTTTTCTACTCATATGCAAAAGTATGTGACTCTTTCCTATTATTATTTTTTCAGATTCCTCAGATTTATTAGCAAACACAGCTCAGTGGTAGCCATGAGAACACTATTAAAGTTGTATTTAATTTGCCAGGCAAGCAGGACTTTGCAATCCCACAGGATACTGTTCAAAGTATTTTATAGATTTTTGACCCACATTTCAGTGTTTTCAACATATGTACTAGAGCATAATTGACAGGGGTTATTTTGTAACACCTTTAAGTTTTTCTCTAAACTTTTTGCATAATCATATAATAGATTTTTTAAAGAAAAGTTGTAATGCTACCAGAATGCAACATACTTTACCAGATTTACTCTCTAGGAAATTTATTCCGTTTCATTTTCTTACTTACATTTCCTTTCCTTAATCCCTTATAAGTAGAAAATGTCTTACACTTGTAAATGCACATAAGGTCAGTGGTGAGACTGACACAAACATGTTTGTTTTCACAGCACAAATCTGCAGTTCAGAGGAAAATACAATTTACTTTTCCTTTGAGACTGGTGTATGTCGTTGCAGGAGCTGGCAAATTCAGCTTGCCCTTCACATTTAGATTACTTCATGCCAAGGATGCTGAGAAGGAAGAAGCTGTGTGAGGGAAAGCAGGGAGAGGATGAAACATACAGATGAACCAGGTTCTACCTTTGCTCAATTGCAGCTTAGAGCAATTGCTCAACAGATGTTATCCAAAATGCCAATGCTGTGGGATGTGAGAAGCCAGGACCTCCTCTCATGCATTACATTCTGGTTCCACACATACTGCCTGGAGAAAGGATCCCCTCTCCAGTTTGGCTTCCAATGTAAGAGAGTAATATCTTTCAAGGCAATTTGGCTTAATTTCTTTCACAGTTGTGTCTAGGACACGACTTCGGGGAGAAAAATAACTTTTTATCAGAAGAATTAGCAGGTCCATCTTTATTCTTACTATCAGCTATTGAAATGGAAATATAAATGAAGCAGAGTCTGTCCCATTTTGCAGGGATATCATTGGAGAAAAAAATCAGCTGTCAGCACCTAGTTTAATTTCTGATTTCCTGAGTCATGCAAAACTAATGATTTTCATTTTAGCTTGTACTCAATTAGGCCGCTCTTTCTGGAACACGGTAGCAATTAGAAATTGCTTTGTACTTTGTAGGATTGTTGTACCAGATGTTGTTGCCTGATAAAGTTGCAAAAATTAGATTTTTAACTGTCAACATTGCTGCCACCTTGGAAATGATGCCTTTTCTAGCTTCAAGATGCAAAATTGCAAAAACATTTAAAAAAAATGCTTGTGTGCCAATACTTAACAGCACCATGAAGAAATGGTAATACTGAATTTAGGAAAATGTAGTGATCTTTGTGTCTTCAGAGAAAAGACATTTTAATTCAAGTAGCAGGAACCTCCCTCATGCTCATTCTGACTCTGTCTGTTTTCCTACAATAGTTTCAGCCGTTAGAAAACACATAGATAATGTTTTATAGCTCAAGAAAGAATATGCCAGATCAAGTTTTCATTACTTGGTCTTACAAATATCTGGTAAAGAAAACCAGTCAGAGCTGCCAAGGCTGGGTCTGGGCTTGGGTGTTTTGTAGTATTGGAGAGAACAGAAAGAATGAGAAACCAAAGTATCCAGTCCCATATAAATGGAATGAAGGGAAATATAAGTGAAAAAAATTAAATTGCTGTGGAGAAAATTATTTTAATGAAAATAGTTAGAAGGAATGTTATGGCTGTGGCAAGCAGAGAAGAAACATAAGTGGTTTCAGGCTAACACCCACACAGACGTCTTCCTTCAGAAGAAAGGGCAGGAAAAAGCCATTTGCTATTGAAAGGTACATATATACAGGTGCAGCTCTGCATGTTCTTTAGTAAAAGAAGAGATGGGTAAAAAAAAAAAAAATCAATACCCTTATAAACTGAGCCTGTTAAGGAAGCTCAGTTCTTATGAATTAACCAATTTTGGAAGGAGACTGGCCAGGTATGAAGAAACAAAGAATTGGAGGTGCAGGAAGTCAAACCCCTCTGCTCAGAGCCAGGGCAACTAGGAGCAGGTTGCTCAGGACTGTGTCCATTTGGGGGTTGGCTATCTCCAAGAATGGAGACTCCATAACCCCTGATTCTGTCTAATGACTACCCTCACAAGAAGAAATATTTTTGATCTGTTTAAATGAATTCCCTGTATTTCAGGTTGTATCCCTCACCTTTCTCTGAGTACCAACAGACAGGAGATCTGTAACCCCCACATCAGATATATGTACACATTGGTAAGATCTCCCCAGAGCCTTATCTTCTCCAGGTTGAACAGTTTCAGCTCTCTCAACCTCTCCTCATATGACAGCTGTTCCAGTCATTTTCATGCCTTTTTACTGGACTGTCTCCAGTATGTCTATATCTCTGTAGTACTGGGGAGCCCAGCACTGGTCTGAGCATTCCAGGTGTGTCTTCCCAGTGCCAAGTAGGGGAGATGCATCACCTCTCTCAACTTGCTGTCAGTGTGGTACTGCAGTAAACACTACAGCTGTCATATTTAGATGGTAATTTAAATGTTAAGAAGTTCTCCCTCCTCCTCTACAGTGATGCTAACAATTTCAGAGCACTCAGTAAAAGATTGTTTTTTGTGAAAATTTTAATGGATATTCTTTTGACATTGTAGACCATTTCTTCTAGATAGGTGGTTATCACTTAGTACTGTTTGAGCTTGTACAGCCTAGTGAATAAGAATAAATGCAGGTAAAGATTATTGACACCAATAATGAAACACTGCCTGTAATGAGACAGGAACACTGGAAATCTGTTTGCAAATGCCCTGTGATTTCTATAGTATTGATCAAACACCTACATTCTGAGCATCTGAAAAGCAAGAACATTTCCCACAATCAAGATAACTAACAATACAACCTGTGATCTTTATGTTAGGGAGATTTAAGGGTGAGCTTCCCTGCAAATGACAGCAAATCCAGAGCCATGGCTATACCAAATCAAGCAGCACAGTGCTCTCTTGTGCATGGGCCCCAGTCTCAGCTTCCCTGAAGACTGAGAGCAGAGTGGGGCTGGTAGAGACCAGGCAAAGTCAGGGATACTGGCAGTTGTACAACAGGTCTGACGTCCTATCAGCCAGGCAAGACATACCAGGTACAAGGCTGGTCACAGCATACCTGCAAGAAGTTCAGGCAGGCACCACAGGTTGTTAATGCACTTCCCGATTCATGAGCAAAGGGTGCTCACATGGAGGGTGAGAGTCATACTTCTCCTGGCTCCTTCTTACAACAGAGCTGCTTTCTGCTTTCATGGCAGTCAGTTCCAAGGCAGTACATCTGCACTAGCTCAGAGGAGATCCTGAGGCAGCCCAGGCTCTGGAGTGAGGGTGGGGCCAGAAGCTTCAGAAGAGGAGTATGCAGAAAGACAAACAGGAAAATTTCAAAATGCTAACGTTCACTGGGTATTGTCAGTTTATCCATACCGTTTATTAAACCAACAAATACTTATTTGATGACTTTCTGATCTATTCTCAAGTACAGCACATTGGGTTAAATTATACCTCTGTGTCTGTAGTTCACAACAGAAGCAAAGCAGTGGTATGAACTTCCTATTTCAATATACTCAGTGGAGTTACCGTCTATGAGCTGATCGTTAGAGAAAGCTCTTGTTAACATCAGTGGAAGTTTTCTTTGGGAGCCTACAGTGACAGTAGGTGATACATGCTGAAGTGTTTCATTCATGTTGGTGAATCTTTCTATTTAGTAAATCACATCCCCTGCACTGATTGAAGTTATCCATCCACCTCCTACATTTCTTTGTCTCTAATAATAGTCTGATTTAAACTTGATTTCTTCCCTGCAGCAGATGTTATGGCATATTACAGATTTAACACTTATATTTATCTCTTACAGGAGCACTTGCTTTCAAATCTCATGCAATGGGATTCTTCTGTTCTGCAACAGAAGATACTGAAGTTCCAGTGAGTTTTTCCACCATTTTCAAAGATTGCCCAGTGTAATTTTTATGTATTCTTTGTGACTCAAGAGCTTTATCAACCCTTTTAATTACAATAATACATTGCTTATACCAGGAGATACAAAAAATTTAATTTTGTCCATTACTTTAAGTTTGGCATTTACTAGAAACACGTTTGTCTCCTTTAAGTTACCCTAAAGCAAGAAAGATTAGAAAATACAGATTTTTATTAGTAAGGAACATAAAGCTTGCATATTGATTTTGTATTTGAATTGGAAATATTCTTTCTTTGTTGATCCTGGTAGATAGCACGGCAACCACAAGGTACCATTCCTCATGATGAACTGGCTGTTTGCCTTTATGGGACCTTTACCTCAGTAAATATCATTAAAGATAACTAGAGGAACAGTAAATGTATTTACATAATCAAAAAGGAAAATTGTATTTTGAGAAGATATCTGGCAACACCCAGGAGCTGTAATATGATTTAAAATGACCAGCAAAGAGTTAACATTGTAGCAGAAATAAGCTGGCATGGAGCATAAAGAAGAACTCTTTCTAAGGCAGCTCCATGTGCCTTTTCTAACTCTTGACCTTTCAGGTTAATAATAAATTTTACTGAACATTAGGTTACAAAATATTGTTTTAAAATTCACAGAAAATTGTCATCGTTGCAAGAACTGTATTTGCTGACAATAAGATTTATACTACTGACTTTTTTTTCATTACAGGAATCCATTTTGAGGTGCAATGCTACACATAGTAAAATAATGACAGAAAACAAGAAAAATATTTTTTTCTGGTTTTCCTCTCTTTCGCAAGCATTTTAGATGAAATTTGAACTTATTAAGTTCCTGTAGTGAACAAATTAGAGAAATTCAGTATGAAAAAAATCGTTTTAAAGGGATAAGGAAATTTTTGCCAAAAACATTAGTGACTGTAAAAAACCATACTATACCTCTTTAAAAAATTGAGATATGTTACAACAGGAATGAACATGAATATTTTTTTTCATATGTTTCTTTTCCATTGTTTCAAAAGACTGAAATCCTGGAGACAGAGTACATTTGAAGATGAAGATATCTAAATGAGGGTAACTAAAGAAAATTTTATTCTTATGAGTTGGTTCCGTAAGTCACTGCAGTCAGTGGAGATGTAGGACTCTGAACTCAGGTGCCAGATAAAGGTGGCTGTGTGACATCTCTCACATGTCCCTAACAACACCCAGGGATGGCAGATCTGTGAGAGATCTGTGCTATTGTTGCAGGCCAGATGGGCCAATCCTAGTCCCATGCACATGACACCAGTCAGCTGAGAGTGAGTGAATGAACTGAGCTCCCTGTCTCCATAGCCTGTAGCAGCAGTTTACACACTAACACATATGGATACCTCTAACTAGATATTTTAATCCAGAGCCAAATCCCATCCAAGAAGCCTGAGAAGAGCTGCATGCATAAGCTTCCACTAAAGAAGCATGTGCATATTTTTTGCCTGCTATATGTTGCGTTGTGACAAATACAGACGTCACATTTGTGCACACTCCAGAAGTTAAACAGTGCAATGTCAGATGAAACTAATTCTGTTCTATGTGATGGAAGATTGTGTGGTATAAAAGCATTTCCACAGTGTCAGATTAAAATGAAAATCTGTGACTACTGCAACACAGCTTAATTTATGCCTGATGTGCTCTGTGACGCATGCTTACGCAAATTTCATCGTAATCAGAAAAAGTAATTTTTCAAATCCATTTGCATGCATAAAATAGTTCACATCTGACTATGATCACATCTCCCAGCATTAGTGGTTTCAGTAATTATATGCAACTCAACTGACTGAGCACATCTGCTCAAAGTCTCAAAGCTTGTATTTTCTACCTACATTGAAAGTATGAAGAAACTATATTATACAAGAAGTTATTTAAAATATTTATGTAAAAGAAAATGTAAGTAGTATAAGTACATAATCCATTTTCATATTGGGGTAGGTGTGTGCAAATCATACTCAAAAAAGTCAAACCCACAACAGCACATTTTGCAAAGCTTCATTGAATTCCCTGACACTATAAGCATTTCTATTAATTCAATAGGGTAAGAATCCATATACTGATTTCTCAATATACTTTTAAGTTTTGAAAAGTACAGGGATGTTTAACCATACACATCTACCTCTGGAATCCGAACAAATTGCATGCAACTAAAACCTACACAGTTAGCAGGGTCTCTGCTTGCAGTCTAAAATTTAGGAGGAATCAATGGTTTCAGAAATCCCTCACATACCAATATCAATTGTTGAATTTTAGGACTGTTATCATATACACGTTTAGATCAGTTTGTGTTGTCACTATGGTTTTGTATTTTGGTATGCTCACATAAAATCATAAATGCATGAAATATATATATTATTCATAATCCAAAGGTGCATATATAAGTCTATCATTAATAGCACAACTTATTAATAGCAGATTACCCTAATGGTCTGGTGGGGAAGATAAGATCTCTGAGATCTTCATGGTCACCTACAAATTCCGGTCCCAAACTGCTATAAAACCTATGGATTCAGACTACTCTGGCCAAGCAAAGGTTACACAGTTACTACTTTTTTCTCAGTACTGCAGAAAGGCCTGGCATGGTGGCAAATTTGGCTCTACTTTTCAACTGCACCAGCAAAAGGTATAAAATATTTTAATCTACTCCGAGAATCTCAGCTGGCTGAAAAACCTGATTCACAGAAGAAAACACATCCTACCTAAAGCAGAATGAAAATTACTGTGATTGTAAACTGCCTACATTGATAATTATTTAATTAAGTAAATTCTTTTTCTGATATTTTACTGCCACACACTCTTACAGAATATTGTATTCTACCAGCACATGAGATAGTATCAGCTCTGACAGTCAAACTGACATTGTTTTCACCCTCCCTCCCACACCTGCTTTGTGATTTAATCTAGTTCAATTGACCTCTCTCTCTCTGTTACACTTTATAATTTGGATAATGAGGAGAAAGAAAAGGCAGAAATTGAGGTATTTTATCAGGCAAAAAGAGCAGCAAATCCTGGTTTACAATTTTAGATATGTTCTAGGTCGTCTCCCTTTTAATTGTCTTGTTAAAAAGTAAGACTGACTTGTATTCCCTACTTGTCTAGCTAATATCTGATAAGGAAACATTTTTGCCAGTAATTAGCAGTTCAAATGACCTACCAGATGAGGAAATGGGGTTTTTATATACCTCAAATAGCAAGCGACTTACTGCAGTTCAGTCTGTCAATAGTTTGCTGTCACTGTGATACAAAGTACTGATGGTAAATCTGCTAAGGTGAGCTTTGTAAAACCACTCTCAGTGATGTCCCAGGGGTAATGGTCAAACTTGTCACCATGGAGACAGACATGAAAAAAACCTAGTTGTTTGACACAAAAGAATAAATCAGTGATCAAACCTATGGTGCCCTCCCTTGAGTTACAATCTCCTAAAGCATTATTGTCAGGTTGCTGAGCTACTGTGTTGGCTGGGTGAGTCTGCTTTCCTCTACTGAAAACATGTCCTGGTATCCAAGCAAGCGTGAATCAGTGGCACTAGTGGTCAAAGTACACATTGAGTGGTCTTTTGTATCAACTTGAGGATTTTTACCCTTACTAAAACCAAAGCACATTGCTTTGTTTTTTTCCAGGAATCCTACAGTTATTCATTCCTACTAAACAAAAGACAGATTTACTGGCCCTGGTTGCGAGACTAAAGATCATCTTCTCAATGTGGTCCCTATAGCTTCTCGAAAAATGCAAGGCACATTTCAAAACCTTGTTTTTCTTCCCTGCTTTGACTCCCTTATTTCTATGATAGGGAATTAAAACCTAATTTAACTCAGATCCGACTCAACTCTCATTCAAGGCCACTCATGTCCTATGAAGGACGTCCTTTTTAAAGAAAAAGTGATTCAGAACTCGAAGAATGAGAATAGAGATACTGGTAGCATGTTGCTCTCTGAGGTTCAAAAGCTGGGGAAACACTGTTCTTACAACTGCAGTTTGCAACACCTGACACTGATATGCGAGAAAAAATGCACATAAAAATAAGTAAATAAATAGTTCTTGTTCCTAGGTCTTCATTCTGTCTTCTTGCCCTGAACTTTAAAGTAGTCCATACATATAAATAAAAAACAGTCTTAGTTATCAGCTCTCCACTTTTTTTTCTCAACCTGAATTTTAAGGCTGGGTTTGGAGAAGAGGGAGTTTGCATTTTTCTTGGAGAGCCTGAGGCAATCGTGAACTGAGGGCGTGCAGTGCATATTATTTTCTTTGCTTTTCAAGACAAGATTCCATCTCCATGGCTACATTCAACATGGATCTGGATAATATTGATTTGATCAAAAAGTCACCTTAAAAGCATTAGTTTGCAGTAATGACCTCCACCAGTCTGAAATATTCCAGACTTGGAATGGAAGTCCCAATTTCATTTTGCATATTATGTGGCTGTAGTAGTGCAATTTCTGTACTCAAGTTTTATCATTTGCATTGTTCCTGAAAACTATTGTATTCTCAGAGTATTAATCCACTTAATGAGACAAGGTAAGCATTTTTTTAAATTAGTGGGATTTGCTGAGACAGTTGATATTCCCTTATCCAATTATATATTCTTACTAGCTCACAGGGATCCATTCTGATATGAACCATATAATTTTCAAAAGTATTCTAGAAGGGGAGAAAGCAACCTCAAGCAGCAGAAGACTTTAGTTCAGGTCTTGATTATGAATTTTCAGACTTCCATTCAGTTAATAGAGAAGAAAAGCACTTCTGTCTTCCTGTTGTGCACAAACCATATTTTTTCACTTTATTTTGTATGTACTGGAATAAATAAGTGCATTAAATGATGTGGCCATGTTCCTTCTCTATTCCACATACATCAAATTGTTCCTGTGTTGCCTAGCAAGATTTGATAACAGTGAAAATGAAACTGTTATTCAAGAAACTTGTAGTTTTTTTAACAAAATAGTAAATTTTCCATTCACACAAAATTCACTTTGAATCAGATCAAAATTATTTATAAACTCATTCCATTACATCAAACTCCTATACCTGAAAAAGAAGAGGAAAATTAGTCAGAAATTAGTACAACTTAAAAAATAAATGTTAAAGAGTTCCACAGTTAAAATTAAACCTTCCTTTTATGTTAATTCAGTATGTAGATACAGGTATGAAAGGAGCTACTGTCTTTTCCCTGTGGCCTGAGACAAAGTGCCTGATGTAGCAGAATGCAGAAGCCACCATGACTTGCACAGTGACCAAAGGCAGCATGTGCCTTCTCTCAGCAGCCAGGGCTGCATCCCTCGCAACCCTCATACTCTGATGGGCCAGGGAATTATGAGGCCATGGCAAGCCAGCAAGAGAACTCTGCACAATTCACTTCAAGAGTTCTATCTCTTAGGCATATTTCTTTAATTAAAAGTTGTTGACGATTCATTAGAACATCTTCCATTTTTCCTAAGAAGAAAAGTTCCCTTGACAGCTCCAATAGGACTCTTCTTTCAAGGCAGGGTGGCTCAGGCCTCATATTGGGACTACTAATTAAGGAGTAAAAGAGACATAGCCTAAAAAACTCAGATGAAATGTTGCTGAAACAAAATATAGAGGAATGTGGGTAACTGGGAATTCAAAATAGCTGTTGCCTTCTTGTTTTTCTTTTTCATGCATATTAGAAGAACATTAGCTTTCAGCTAAGTGTGACACCAAAATTCAGTAAAAGGAAAACAAAATTATAATGTCCCAAACTTAAGTGTGCTACTGCATAGGTACTGTATAAAGCTGTATAGATGATAATTTACTGTTGGCTTCTGTGGTATGCTAGCTGTAAAAGAATCTGTTTCAATCAACATAAAGATATTAGAAGGTAATGTTAGTGCAATAAATTTCTGTAAGGCATAAAATTCATCATCTTTTCAAACAAACCACAATCATTCTAGAAAAGTATAATTTTCCATAAAAAAACCCAAACAAACAACCAAAACAACCTGTTATGTAATGTTCTATGTTTATTTAGATAAATGACTCCCTTGGGAAATGCACACCACAACTGGTTATTAGCAGAATAGTCTGATTCTTTCTGTTACTGTCTTTGTCTGGATTTGTATAGGCGAATGAACCAGGGACATGGCACGGATCAAGAGTGGGATTGTGACTCTGCACAACTGTTTGTACAGTCCTTAGCAAGGCTTTGGTCTGGAACAGCAAGCACTGCCAGGACAATATCTGAGCACATCTCAAGAGACAGCCTTCACTATCAGGGATTGTTCTCAAACAGCAGTATGAATGAAGCTATATAAAATGCATGTTGTTTTCCCTACAAGTTGTGACAGCACAAAATCATAGAATCATAGATGGGTTTGTGTTGGAAGTGACCTTAGAGATCTTCTAGTTCCAGCACCTCTGACACAGGCAGGCAAACCTTGCACTAGACCAGGTTGCTCAGAAGCCCATCCAACCTGCCCTTGAACACTTCCAAGCATGGTACATCCACAACTTCTCTCCACAACCTGATCCAGAGCTTCACCATCCTCACAGTAAAGAATGTCTCCCTAACAATCAATCTAAACCTACCCTCTTTCAGTACAAAACCTTTAACCCTTGTCTTATTGCTACATGCCCTAGTAAAAAGTCCTTCTCCAGCTCTCCTGTAGTACTCTTCAGGTACTGGAAGGCTGCTTCATGGTCTACTCAGAGCCTTCTCTTTTCCAAGCTGAACAACTCCAACTCTCTCAGTCTGTCTTCATAGGAGAAGTGTTCTAGCCTTCTGACCACCTTTGTGGTCCTCCTCTAGACTCACTCCAACAGGTCAATGTCCTTCCTGTGCTGAGGACCCCAAACCTGGATGCAGTACTCCGGTTGAGATCTCACCAGGGCAGAGTAGGGGATCAGAATCACCTTCCTCAACCTGCTGTCCATGCTTCTTTTGATGCAATGAGCTGTATATAAATTGTCTTTTAATTATTTAGTTTGAGTGATCTACATTTCCCTTCATAGAATATTCATGAAAGATCATCTTCATTCTGTTCTCAAGTGCTGATGGAAATCTCAAGTTCATGTATGTATTCAATGTCTTGTCAAGTATTAGGAGGAAAATAGAACTGTATTTCTCAGCTTAAAAGGTTTTTTCATGTCATCTGCTCTAGCACATTTTGATAATATACAGAATGAAGCATTTCATTGCAACAGGAGGAAAAACATACTCTAAAGAGACTTTTTGAAGTTACTGCCAAACAGTGAAGCTTCATGTTCGCACACAAAAAACCTGCTGTTAACCTGGAAAAGGAAGTCCCACTGGGGCTACTTAATTGTGTAAGAAAGTCAGAAGAATTTTATTACAGTAGCTCAAGGTGCAACTGAGTATAAAGGAATGCAACTCACCCACACATCTCTTAACAAAAAACTTCACAATAAAAATATGCTGTAAGAAAAACTGAGTCAGGTGCTTTTTTAGGAAGGCATAATTCCATGAGAATCTGACCCAAACACTTTGACTACAAAAGTAACAACATTTCATCTTAATTTCCAAACAAAGAGGGGGAGGAACTAAAGTTATATATCCACAGTTAAAATATTACACAAATGGAAAACATTACATTTTAGCCATCCCTGGACCCAGAGAACATTTAAAAGAAGTTTCTTTAAGACATTTCTGTGTTTCTGAATATGGATTAAAGTCAGCATATACAATATGAGGTCTTCATGTTGCAGTTTAGTGGTGCCAATGTATAAAATCACCTACAGTAAGATCAGGCTTTCACAATAGTATTCTAAATTACTCTGTCATTGTCATTTTCCATCATAGGCATAAGCATTGTGGATCACAGATTAAATGTGGGGTTTATAAATGTACTGACAAAGTTTTCTTTTGTTTTTACATTTCACGAAAATTACAGGAAACATTTTTGGTTCATGATAAAATGCTGCTATCTCACAATAAATGATCATCCTTTCTAGTGACTGGTTTGAAAGTTCACAAAAGTCAGTAGAGAGACTCCTTTAGACTACAATGAACTTTAGATCAAGCCTTAGATGAATCATAATAGGAGAGCATTTAAATTCATTTTATAGGTATTTGCTAAGCAACGACCTCCTTCTGATTTTTTTTTTCTTCAAATATGTTACTTTGTGCTCAGACTTTCATTCACATCCATGGGAGTTCTGTACATAACTCTAACAGGAAGTGAGCTCTCCTGCTACTTTTTGTTGTTCCTGTTCATCTGACAAGGTTTCACCTATTTTTATTCCCTCAAATCATGAGTCTGGTCCTATATCTCAGGTCACTAATTGTCTAGCTTTATACCCTGAACAAATCCACACCCTCCTCTCCTCCCATCCTGTCTTGATGTCCAGACACTGCTCACTCATGACAAGACTACACCTTTGGCAGCCCAGGTGAATAGAATACCAACACAGCATAATAAAAAGAGACTGGAAATTGCACCCTCATCTTTCCTTTCAGCAGTCTCACCCCAAGATGAGCGAGCTTAATCTGTCACAAATTTTTGTGTGAGGAGAATCTCTTTTAGGCTAGGTATCCCACTTAAGATAAGATTGTCATAGCAGGTAGTCATTCAGTTGTTTCTGTTTTGTGATGCTGTTAGCCACATTTTATTTACATTATTTATGCATGCAGAACACTTCCTGGAATCCCTGGCTGGGACTTCATCAGGCTAAATGCTGCAAAATAAACTTTGAAAAATGTATTCTTGTCCTACCAGTTTACAAGGAGTAATATAAAGCAGGTGTCATGGCCTCGCTGTTGAGGAACAAAGAATTTAAGTATAAAGACACAGGAAGAGAATATAAAGTGGTGTCTCCGGTGTCAACAAGAAGATAGATTTGGTATTTCTAAATACATAGCACATATACAAAGCTATTCTAGTAACAAATTGTCCTCTTCTTTAATACTGCAAATATAAATACCCCTAGATGTGCTGAAATTCCAGTGAGGATATGGTCTGCATGGAAGTCCTCATCCACTTATTTCTAGAGGTATTCAGGATCTCAGTGGAATTTTGTCTAAATCCAGATTTCCTATGATCTAGGTCTGCAGGTTCTGTGTGATGGCATTCTTTCTTCTGCAGGTTGCCAGGGCTGAAGTACACATAGGTCCGGATGTGCACAGAGAGGTATGTCTGGGACACTAGGATGCAAGAGACCATTCCAATATGTATATTTCAGTATGAGCTTATAAAGGAATCAGAAAGCGACCCTGCCACAGAGGGACTGGTTATGAAGAAAAAATATTTTTGTATGTTAGTGAGAGCATATAGTTAAGGCAGCAAATAAGTCAGCAGATTCCAAAGTAAATAAGATTTGTATTGGCCCTCGTTTAGCAGCTGGGACTGGTTTATCACTGTGTGGGTGTGACCAAAGCTGTGTATTCTCCACCCTCTAAGTCATTTCTCATGAACTGCTCTCAATGGACCATTTGCAGCAGCTGCCCAGGGCACACCCGACCCCTCAGAAGGTAAGCTGGGTGTTAGAGAAGCCTGTGAGACAGGAGCTGTGATAACTCCCCTCAGGGGAGCTGTTAGCACCTCCACACCCAGCCTGAGGGGCCATGTCTGCTAATGGGCCATCAGTGATTCCAAAAATACCCCATGACTCACAGAGTTAAATCACCCATTGTGGAGCTCCCATCCAGGGGAGGTACTGGACATTCTCACCAGAACTTGAGGGTATATGATCTTGGGGTTTGGGGACTTCTGGAACAACTGGAACTGCAGACTGCGATCATCATCTGCACCAACAGGTTTTTCCCTTCCTTTTACTTTGGACTCAGGGGAACCACAGGTTGAGTCTTGGGTTGAGCTGGCAAAACGCCAACTGTCCAATAACAGAGTCAGCTTCCCTCCTTCTCTCTGAGAAAAGGGAGAAAGGAACAGCACAGGGGCTAATGAACACGATATGTTTTGTTCCCCAGGGTGCTGAGTTATACTTCTGGGTTTGGGGGTTAAAACCAATTTCTCTTTGCATCATTGCATTTACTGTAGTATTTTTATTAAATTGTAACTCTGACTTATAATCTCTTTTTTGGGGGGTTTGTTTCACTGCTGGTTTACTTTTAAACCAGCACAGTGTTTTGCATTTGTACTAACACCTGTGTGTGGCTTCTTCCTTATATTCCCTTTCAGACCTATTTTCTCACCTCCCTCCATTCTCAAGTTGACTATATCTTCATCAGGTTTCTTGATTGGAGCAAGCTTGTTTTCATAGTATTGAAAGCAGCACAGATTAGCATTCAAGAGTTTGGGTACGCTGAATAATCGAAAGCATAAACTTCCAATTAGGTGAGTCTGAAAGTGAACTGGTGTTATCTTCCAGTCTCTCTGTCATTAAATTAAAATCAGCAGTTTCACAAAAAATAAATGCCTTTTTTTTTCATCCTTAAAATAATAGCTATATTTTTTGTTGCTCAGAAGATGGAGATCTTGGTAAACAACTGCATAAATTAAAAGCTGTTATATGAATGACTTTTTATTCTGCTTTCTCCAAAACAAAAGTTCATATTAAAATGTAGGAAGACGCAAAGTAAGCTTAGAGGCCATGACAGGTCTTATCATAATGGGTATAAATTTTCCATGTCTTTTTTGCTGTTGCTTCTGAATTCCTTTTTTTTTTTTTTAATAGACTTTTCTAAACATATAGTGACTTTATTACCATATGCTTCTGTTTCTGCCTTCCTTTATTTTTCTTTTTTAATTTAAGTTTAAGAGATCAAGAAGGTAAAAAAAAGTAAGAGCACACATATATACACACATATACAGACATATGTACATTGATAGAGATGTATATAAAAATATTTTCTTTATTTCTGAAACACATTAGAAAAGGAAAAGTTTTTTCTCTTCTGAAATCATTCTGCATGAGATACATAGTCTTTTTTCTTTTTATAAAAACACTTAAAAAATTAACA
Source organism: Hafferia zeledoni (assembly GCA_035583235.1). Taxonomy (NCBI): domain Eukaryota; kingdom Metazoa; phylum Chordata; class Aves; order Passeriformes; family Thamnophilidae; genus Hafferia; species Hafferia zeledoni. The sequence goes on from JAWWEV010000043.1 coordinate 30,342,796, forward strand.
ATCTGAAAATATGTCATTGAATGTAAGACTAAACTTCTCATGTTTAGTGTTACTGGATGTTTATGCTTTCTCAATATATTACTAATTTATCCCTAATTTAATGTATGGGCCCAGAAATAGCAAACAAACTCAGGGAAGGGGCAACACAGCATATCAAAAGCCTTTGATCTTGTTCAAGAAAGCTTTTGCATAGCACACAATCTTTGAGAAGGCTTCCCAGTGAAACTTTTTTTCTTACTAGGAGATAACTATTGAACAGGAGAGAAGAAAATTCAGAAGTTCAGCATGTAAAAACTGTGGAACTATCAGTAGTTACGTAGAGGTTACATGGATTTAGTGGGCTGTACTGAATGGTACTGGCTGGCTATCTAGACAAAAATGACCAGAAGAATATTTGGACTGGAACAACACCTGATATTCTTTCTAGTTCCTGGGTGGCCAAACCCATAAGAATCAAAATATTTGGCTTTGTGATTGGTCCCTAAACTGTTGCTTGGAGAAATGGCCCATGGGCTGCAAGATCTACTGCATTCCTGTGTATCCTTCAAAACCTGATCAGAGAGGCATCAGAAAGGCACACAGAGCTTTCTCTGTTTAGAAAACTCTGTTTCCTTGCATAATAAAACATGCTGTCAGGATTTCTTCAGACATCCCAGACAAAGGGTGAAATTTCACTCCTCAGCCTTGGTTTGAGGGTCTTCACTCCTCTGCTCTGTGTCAATTGATTCTGCACACAAAAGCTCACTAATGAAGTGATTAAAGGTATTTTACTCTTCCCAGCATGGTCTGTTTGTGATTTGACCAGATCCCAGAATGAAAAGTGGTTATGGTCATGCCATCTCATCTAAAAAAGTTGTCACAGTAAATTTGAAAGTCAAGTAGCAGAACAAGGCTGACAAGGTTCCTGGCAACAAATTGATTTCATGACCCTTGGGGAGAAACAGATTGAGATGTCAGCAGGATACAAGGGACCTCACTGGAAAAGCCTCTGGAGTCTGTAGGAGATGTCTGCCACTCTGACTTATCGCACAGCTCATCATTGAGTGTGAGTGCTATAGATAATGATGATGAAAGTGAATTCATTTATGGAATGGTTATCTTGATCACAGCTTGGACAGAATGTAAAACTTCATGTGAGTGACAATATTGTGAAATTCAAGGAAAAGTCACTTACATTTACTTCAGTGAAGGCTTGGAATATCCCACGAGGCAAACCAGAGAAGGAAGAAGAGAAAAAAAATTAAACCTGATGGATTTGACTTTACCTTTAACTCTGACTTTGCTGAAATAAAAGACAACTTCTGTAATCTGATAGGTACTTAAAAGTACACTGCTTTCCATATATAATTAAATTCCATTCCAAGCTCTAGCAGAAACACCATCTTGAAGATAGCCTGGGACACAACAGGCAGCTCACTGGAAGACACCGAGGAAATAAAATGCCTGTCTCTTTCCCATGACATTTAGTGGTGTTCCAAAGTAGGATCAACCTTATTGTTTGATGGCCTCCTCACAGCTTCATCTTTGCCTATCCCTAATACATTTTGATCTCAGCAAACCTCTTAACGTTTTTTGCTCTTACCTTGCCAGGCACAGAATGCTATGTTTATTTCTCTTACATGACAAATAATTTTTTTCCTCCTCCTTCTTCCCTGCTTACTACCAAATGTAATAAAAATATCTAAATGCCTTTAAGCTTACTTTTGTCACCCACTGCTTGTGCCCACTCTCTCCCCACAGTGTAACACATTGCTCAGATATAATTGCAGCCATGGTCTCTGTGAGTAAAATGATGAGGGAACCCAGAGGATTCACAAGGCTGTTCTCTGTATGTGCTGCAAACTTAAAGCAAGTATCTCTGTTAAACACCAGACCAACTTTTTCCCTGTAATAGCTAATCACATCTTACACCCTATTAGACGGATACAGAAGTTTGAACTAGGTCCTGAGTAGTTTTTTTCCCAGCATATATTTTTTTCATTTGGATAAATCATATTTTGTTTTCTCCTCATAGTTAAAATAAAAATAAACATAACATAAAACCAAAGCACTAGAAAACAAACTGCAATTTCAAGAGTTTATTACATTGGAGGCAAAGGCATTTAAAGAAGGGGTTCAGCACAACAGCTGAGATTTCCAGACCTTCCTGTGGGCTAAACCCTGTAAATGACAGAAAAGCTGAGAGGCAGACAAAAGTGGAGTTAAGGTTCAGAATCAAAATTGACATCCAAAATATCCCCAGCACAACCCCACTTCAAAGGAAGGCCCATACAACCCTTTTTCTAGGCACCTGCAGCTCTATTTCTAAGCCAAGTCCACTTGGCCTGTGCAGCAAGGTAGGCAGCTCTTCCTTGAGTCCTATTGGGAGTCCCAAAGCACTAGAGAGTGTTCTGATCTGACAGAGGCTCACCAGGCAAGCAGAACATGAAGTAATAGGACAGGTCCCTAACAAAATATGCATGTGGTGGCTTTCTTTTTAAAATAACTTCTGGAGCAGTAATTAAGCAGTAAAAGTAGTGCTGTCACTAAGGGTGGTCAGAAGCCTGTTCAGAAACTGGGAGACTGGTTCACTGACTTCTATGTTCTGTCACAGTCCAGCTTGTACTTATCACACTGTAGCAGGCTTGTCTGAAGAGGGCAGCGTGTTTCCCACTGGCAGCAAGAGCTGTGCCTCCTCTCAAAGAAATAAAAATTCTGGAGTGGAGTGAGTGAACAGAGGTAGAGTCGAAACAATCTAACTTCTCCCACTGAGCACGAAGTTGGAAGGCATGGAGCTCACCTCTGGTCCATCTTCTCAGGATTTCTTCTGCATATTTAATGCAATGTTTTTTCTCTTACATACATATTATTACAATTCTAACAGCTCTATATGGTCCAATGTCTTCTTTTAAAGCTGTGTTTTCCAAAGTGCACTAAACCAATTTCTGTTTGCTGTAACAGCTCTAGTTAGCTAGTAGGGCATTTCCAGAGGAGAGAAAAGGCACAAGAATCTTGTCATGGAGGGAACTACTTTTTGCAAGCCTGTGCCTGTCTTCTACAAACTGTTCATCAAGAGGATTACTTTAGTTCCCCAATTAAATGTAACATGTTTCTGTAGTAATTTTGTAATTCTGACTAGGAGCAAATTCTTGACTTACTAGGTTAACTGTTTAGTAGTATAGTTGTGCTAGCATCTGGCAGAAAATAATAATAAAAATAAAAACAGTAATAATTGTGAAAAAAGCAGATTAATTAAGTCATTGAGGAAAAACTCTAAGAAATATCTCTTAAAACCAGCTTTCAATAGCAGCCCCAGAAAAAGGTACATGGATTATTATACAGCAGAACATCTGACAGCACCACAAAATGATAGAAGTGGTCACCATTCAGACATGAATGAAGAGCTTTCAGAGAAACTCATTCTAGCTTATGAGCATTCAGGCCACACACTTCAACCCACATACACTTCCATATTTCAGTTAATAATCTTCAGACTGAAAGAAAAGAAATGAGTCAAAGAAATAGAGTATAATTTCTTTTCCCCCCTTGGAATGGAAAACATAACTTAAGCAAAAGAGAAGTATAACTTCAGATCAGAGCGCAGAAGCATGGGGGCTGTACTCTGTAATTGGGCTGTGTGGGAATAAATTACCTTGACTAAAAGAAGATCCAGATCTCTACATCTGAAAAGTCTGAAACCTGACTTGGGAACAACACAAAGGCATCAGACAGCTCAACACCACTGATGAAAACAGGGGTCTTTAAATATGAGAGATGAATGGATGCTGGGCTATATTTCTATCTTTTGAGAAAATAGAGAACTATCACTATTCCTATGAATAAGGACTTCTTGATTTCTTCACCAGCACTATTCTTTATTGGAATACAAGGTTCTTCTATTAGTTTGTGCTGAGTATCTGTGTTCAGGCATTGGCAGCAGAGGAGCTGCACGTGTGGTCTCTCTGAGAAGAGACAAAGGGCTGCCCCACATTGGAAAGAGCCACTTCCAACTGAACCACTGTTGCTGGCCAAGCTGAGCTAATCACCCACATTGGTTCTGTTTCTGTGATAACAAATTTAAGAAAGGGTAAAATCTCTGCATGGCAGTTGAGAGACAGTTGTGCTTCTGCAGCCCAAGGAGGACCAAAATGGAAGAGATAACCACACTTCAGGCCATGGAGGACCCCTCACTGGAGCAAGTTCTGCCAGATCCTGTTATGATTGTATGAGGAATAAATAGAAGGTTTTATTACAAGCAAATGGATTAAACAAGGGTTTAACATAAGGGGATGCATGATAAGGGATTTTCTTTTTTTTATCTTTTTCACTAATCTAAAGGCATATCGCAGAGTTGTAAGGTACCTGGACATGTCTGGACAGGTACCAGGGACCATGTGGCTGGGAATAAGGGAATTGCAAAATAAATGTAAATAAGGCAACCCTCTGCCACATGGTCAGCCATGGGGGCTGCCATGCTGGCCGGGGCCCCACCTCTCAACACAACTTAACCAATCAGAAAGGAGGGAACCTCGCTTTTACTATGTGAATGGGGTGGGACTTTAGAAGCTTTAAGAGAGGGAATTTTGATTTTGGAGGGGTGCTTTTTGGGACCAGGGACATAACCAGAGTACCTGACACGTGTTGTAAGTAAAATTTCCTACTTGTTATTTTTCTTTGTTTCACGGACTTTGTTATTTTTTTGTAAAATTCAATAAATAGAGAAATTTTCTCACAATTGTTGCCTCTGCTTTCTGGCTTGTTTTTTCCAGTCAGGCATGACAACACCTATCAGGTTCTACTTCTGAAGATCTTTGTGTTTGTTTTTCCAATGAAAACTTTAAATAATAATTATTTAAACACTCCTCTATAATGTGTTTTTTTTCTTCCTATTCTGAACCATTCATATTAAATGCATGATCTACTAATATTTTGACTACTTCACAATGAACTGCAGGATGATGATGTGATTCTTAGTTTAAATAGGCATCTGTGTAAGTATCTTCTCTCTGAACTGTGAAAGACAATTCACCATAATCTTTCTTAATAATATTTTACATCAAGAAATAGAAATATGCCACTATTACCTCTCTAGATAAGCTCCATTTTACTTGATGCAGTTCTTCCTGTATAGTTCTCCAGACTGTTTTTATCTCACCCTCGAACTAGGAAGATACTATTTGCATGCCATTACTAACTTTTCCAGACTGAGCTGTTCCTTTAAACTTCTACAATAATTTCCTTTTAAAATTGACCATAGCCAAAAATGATGGTTATTTAAGGAAACTAAGCTATAAAGACAGTTTAGGAATTAGGACATAAAGCAAATCCCAAGATGTCCACTTCTCTGTGTGTTTTAGTTCTTGCTCAGGATTTGTGTATAGGGAGATGGAAGAGCAGAAGAACACAGCTCATATATTACCTAAATGGTGTAGAGCAAAAATCTTGAATTCTGTGCTGAAATCATGTGATTGAAATATAATGTTAAACTCAGTGGAAACTTGGATAAGGACTGTTATAAAGCATAAGTATTTCCCAGTGTTGCAAGATAACAGATAACTGGGATTTGGTTACTTCCCGCCCCCCCCCGTGAGTGCCATAGTGTACAACTAGATTTTTGGGAAGACTTCTTAGTTAGCAGTTGTTTTTCCTGTCAAGATGTTTGCAGTCTACACTAAATGAACCAAACAAGATGTAAAGCTGCATATACTCTGTGGTACAGATCCTGCTGAGATTCCATGTAAGATTGTCTCAGCAAATGAGAACTACCCTGTGCTCCACATAAAAGCAACAAGGATTTCTTATTTTCTTTTCAAATTTTAAGAAATGCTGCCTCCAGATCTTTGAAGTATTTTCAAAGACTCTGAAATATTTATTTTTAAGGCACTTACGCATGGTTCAGAAAAAATTAATTCCAATAATCATCTGTTTCAATGTCAGCCTCCCCAAGCTGGTGTCCTCAAACATCTCAGAAGAATAACTCGGTCATTAGAATGTAATGTCAGCTTCACTATAGCTCAGTAAATGCATATTTACAGAAAATGAAATGGTTTCAGTAAAAGATACAAAGAAAACTTCTTTTATATCTTGGGATGTGGAAAACTACACTTCAAACCCCTGGAATGAGCTGGGCACAGTGGGGCTCTTGAATTATAGCTGCATATATCCCTCGCATATGTCAAAACCACTTGGCTGTGGAGTAGCTGCATGGATGGTTTCATAATCTTGGCTTTCCATCTTGGTCTTGATACAAGACCACCCTGCCTGAGTGTTCAAATAGCTGTAGCAATCTCCTACCTGCAGTCATAAATGTCAATAAACCATATCCAGCCCATCATACACAGCTCAATGAGTTCTTGTTCTCACTGTATTCTGACTGAATAGCTAAGAAGCTTAGATCTGTAGATGCCACATTTTAGGCAAACATACTTTATACATAAATTTAAAGAACTCAGTCATAATTCTCAGGACCTCCTAATAGTAACAATATTAAAAGTTTAACACCTGTCTTTTAAACATCACCAGAGTCAGCAGAAAAGGATCTGAAAAATTCAGCAAACAGCTGTTAAGGCAAAATCCACTGAAAATTCCTGAAAACAGAATCAGGAAAGAACATATGTGAAAACACAGAATAAGCTAGAAATGCAAACATATCCCTAGAAAACTAGGCCATAGAAAATAATTACCATGAAACCCCCTATATAACAGGAAGAGATGAAGCCTGGTTTGTTATTATTAAAAAGTAAAATATGTGTCATGCAGTCAGCTAAAACTATTAAAATAAAACCTCTCCTAGAATCCAATAAGTCTGAGTACCACCCATACAAAATCACTTTCTCATTACAGCTTGTTAAATATGAGAAAGAGCCAGAATGTGGGAACTGAAAACCTTTTATAGAAGTACAGCTAAAAAGTAGGCAGATTATCAGGAAGACCTCAGCCACCTGTTACTAATTATTTTAGCTTCGGGTTCTTAAATAAACACAGATGCAGCAAAACTAATCACTTGAGAAAAGTAATGTTTAAGCACAATGTGGAAAAAAAACCATTATACTTCCCTTATAATATCCATCCTGAGAGATAATGGGTTTTGAATGGAACTATTAATGAGGTCTTTTCATACCAAGGGAAATTACTCCATAATGAGGTTTAATGTGTCAGAAATTAGGTGGAATTTATTAAAAAAATAAATAAAAGCCTTATCCAAGGTGAAGGGTAGTACACTGGATTGTTAGGGATGCTGCGTTTTGAAGATCATTCTTCCTACGAATTGCTACCACAAAGGCAAAACAAATGGAATAGTTATGTGGTGGAAAGTACACAGCAAAGAAAAGTTGAAAAACAAACCTCACCCCACATTATAGGATTTTAAAATTAAACCACCTACTTAGTAGACCCTAATATACTTTAAACTCTATGTGATGCCTCAGGCTTACATACTAATCCACTAGGAAAAATAAGAACTTTGCCTCTGCGCATCACTCATTTGAGTTGTGCCACATTTAAGGTACAGTTTCATACTCTGACTAAAATTTTAAGCAAGCCAAGTGTAGACACTTTGCCATGTGGGAAGCCAGGAATATTAACAATGTGTGGAATGGTAATCATGTGCCATCTCCTTTTCCATGCCATCTCCACCTACAACATGAAGTACCATTACTCTCCAGGAGAGAGGAAAGTTTTGCTAGATCTTCTATTGCTGCTCCAGAGCAAACACCCACAGATCTCATTATGTGTACCAGGTCTCTTTGAAGGGTAAGGAAAAGTTGTCATGAAAGAACAAAGTACAAAGATAATCAATGAAAATACAAGGTTAAGCAGAAACATACAAATGATATTTCAGTACAAACTAGAATAGTAGAATCTCATAATTATGCTCTCAGGGAAATAAAAGAAGACACATGGTCAATGAAATAGATTTGAAATGCTAAAGGCCTGAATACACTGTGGCTGAAATCTACTTTTGTGCAGAGCAGGGTCAGGCTGGTGTGCCAGCAATCAGAGCACTAGTAAGGTTTAGTTAGTGCTGTATTGGGGTGACCATGTATTGGGGTCACCAGGTGTAGGGGTAAGTCCCTTAATCCCGAGCAGGGGCGCAGAGTGGATTGACAGTCAGAAGAGCTCAGGCACAGCAGACACCAGAAGGCTTTGATCAGAAGGTTCACAACTTAGAGAGTTTATTCAAGATAGATAACAGACAGATCCTCATAGCTCATAGTAGTAGTAGATAGTTCCTAGAAGTTCCTATTACATCATCTAACTCACTCAGTAACATCCACACTTCTTATACCCTGTCACATCCAACATGTCACTACATTATTGGTTAACCAATTCACTTCACATACACCACAACCTCTTATTGGCTATAAGTCACACACTCACCAGGTAGCTCTCTTCTCTTTAAGGTTGCACTCCAAACAGCTTTCCTTAAGGGGTGCACTCACTGTCACCCCCCACAGTGCCATAGAGAAGTGAATTTCATTCAGAATGGTTTGGACTTTGGGAACACAGCCAAGACCACCAGTGCATGTCTTGATAGAGTGGTTTTATTACTTCTCTACTAGTGTTTGGCCTCAGCTACCTAGGAAACGAAGAATGCACAGTCTACTCATTATAACTTCAAAAAATATGTATTTTAACAGCTTGAAAAGCCATGCAATAATTCCAGTGTAAGCAGATCTAAAAGCAGTCATGGGGAGTGAACACCAAATTTTAATTGCTATTGGTACATACATAAAAACCCAGGAGTGTCTATTTTACTCATCTTCAAAGAATAGCTTCAGTAATTAGCACAAAACAATATTTAAATCTAGATAAAGGAAATTCTTTGCACTTGTATGATTCTTAACCTCCCTCACAAAGTTGGGAAATATAAACACCCCCATCAAGTAGAAGGAACATGTTGAAATGCAGCTTTTGTTGGGATGGTCTCCAATCACAGCCCCAGCACTGATGATCCAGTAGGTTTGAGCCAGAGCCAAAGGGAAAAGAGAAGTGCAATCAGCTGAATAGAAATCACAGGAGAAATTACCATAGTTAAACAATAGCCAAAATCCCTAATTAAAATGTATCCATGAACACTGGAGCTCATACTTACAATTCATTAAAAAGGGACCTGGGAAATTCAGTAAGCAAAAATATTCCGTTTTTTAGTTATTCATTTTCTAGTTATACACAAATCTACAGTGGGGAATTTATAGGTAGGTAAATAGATTGTGGATGATGTACACAGTCCTTTAATTATTTCTTGGGAGTTTTATGGTTAAAACAAATGAAAGTGTATACAGCCTAAAATAGGAAGATTTGCAATTAACTGGTATTGTGTCCCTGATTTTATGCCCTTCATAGTTTGTCTTCCACCTATTCATAAAGAGGAAACTGAAAGCAATCTTGAGACACTTAGGATACTTAAAAACCTAAGTAGAAATCTGAAAAATATTTCTTGAGAAGAGAATTATCTCTCAGAACTGACCTATTTCATTAGTACTGCAGAGTGAAATATTAGCTTGTCTGAATTTTATTTAGACAGATTTTTATCATGAAGTATCTTGTGTCTTTCTCTTGCAACATTCAACCATTGACACAAAGGGAGAAGTTTGGTATTAGGAAAAATAATCACCACCACTAAAGGTGAAAAATACTAAACCAAAAACATTAGGCAGCATACTAACTAAAGTGAGGTACAACATTTTAATCAGGTTTATTACAGTTCACACAAAAATGCAGAAACTTCCATAGATCAAGTAAATAATTTTTCATACTATAGGGCAGAAGCAGAAGGGACTTATAATTTCTCTCTGCAAATAGATAGACTTTCTACTGAACTTTCCATTTAGCTCAGCTGAGATGCATTTTACTTATGGATAAAACAGAAAATATTGGAACTCTTTTGAAACATGAAGCAGCAAAAATTAACAATGCGCATCCAGGGAGAAAAGGTTCTCAAAGTGAAAAATGTGAATAGTAGCATTACCTGCTTAAGTTTTTACAATTCGATTATTTTTTCCTGCTGACTTTCCAAATCTGACTTTCTTCTGAATTTCAGATGCTATCTTAGTTGATGTCTTCAGCGAATCATGTAGAAATCCAGAGTGGCTAAGAAAGAAGTTTCAATGTTAACCAAGACCGGGTATTAATCAGGCTGTGTTCTGATTTGGTTTGGTCCTTGAGTTATGGTTTCCTTTTTTGTTGCAGTTAGAGATCTTTTCTTTCAGCAATAATACTATGGCCTGTATGAAATATTGTTGAAGAAATAAACTTGAAACCTAAAAAGACTGAAAGATTAGAAATTAGAAGTTGTATAGGTTTCATTTAAAAATCAAGAGACCAAAATTAAGTGATTTCACACCACAAAAAACCCCCTCACCAAACCGAAAAACCCACAAAAAACTGTATCAGAACTGGATTCTGGATTCCCATCTTCCAAAGTATTTTTATCTCAATTGACTACCCTTCATCATTAATGTTACACAACTTATTACAGGATTAATATTCTGATGCAATTTACAAGTGAAAAATCAGGTTTGCAGATTGGTTACAATTACAGACTGTATTTTCATCTGAGTACAGGAGAATAAAAAACAACCACCATCAATACTGCATGCTTTTTCTAATGAAAACACATGAAACAGACAAGTGAGTTTGTCCCCTTTATTTAACTTCTGTTTCTCCCTGAAAAGTCCATACAATTATTTGCTGGGACACAGTTTTAGAAATAATTTAAATGGAAAAAAAGTATTTAGGCTTCAGAGAAGGACAGCACAAGAGGTATACACCAGCAGCATCAAAGGGAATTTAAGCAACTGCAACAGGTATGGATCTAAGGTAGAGAAGTGCAGAACCTGAGATCAAACAGTCTCAATTTTCCTTTCACCCTTCGGGGTCATTTCTCTGATAAATAATTCACTGACTGCAGTGCAAAGTAGTTTGCATACTGACAAGATTAAAAAGAATGCTTTGTCTGGGTTAAATTTACGATCTGAAACCTTCCTTTAAAATGTCAGACAGGTAATTAATTTAAGATGGTTTGCCAAGCAGAATCTCTGACCCTGTCAGAATAATTTCATTTCTTGAGGGTGAAGGGGATATTACATTTATCTTTGCAGAGCCTCTGGTTTATTTTCTTCTTCCTTTCTCTCTTCTTGCCATTTATTACCTCTTTCATAATATCAGACTGAAACAAAAATTAGTGCCACAGTCTTTTTCTCGTTAATTTGTGGTGATAAAGGAAACATTGACTGCAAATTGCCAGTAAATAGGGAGTAAAGTACAAGTCAGACCTCTCGATTTGAACTGAAGAGGTGCATTTTCCACAGAGAGAGCAGTCCCCAGTATGAGCATTCAGAACAGCATTTTGAGTAACAGTGGGAAATGCAGCAATCCAATAGAACGAAGACTTGCTTTCAGCATAGCAAAAAATCATGTCCCACATATTCACAGTGGTGGGCTTCCTTATGAATGAATGCCTAAATGCGTGACAATCAGCAGGATTTTTATATCTATTCTTCAAGCCAAGTTTATTGATGTAAAATTTTATTAGAATTTGTGTCACCTCAGCTAATCCCTGCAGGCGGTGTGTAAGAGACCAAACAGTGCACTAACACTATTTGGAAACTTAGAATTAAGTTTGCATGGTTGGGTGGGAAAAAGGGGGATTGGAAAACAGAAAGATACCAATAAAGGAAGTATAATTAACTTTCCTCTATAAATGCCAAATTTTCTCATAGAAACAGATTCATGACACTGTACACTCATGGATTAAAATAATTGCTGTTCCAAGTAGCTAATCCAGGCACATTAAGATAATCTTGGTTTGCACAAGAGGAAAAGGTCACTCCAATCTTGGTTTCTTCTGAAATCCAAGAAAAATGTAAATCCTATTTATAAATTGCAAATATAAATCTCAAGATTTATGACTATATTTTTTTGTAAATTCAAACTAAATATGTTGAATGAATTGCAATTTTCTAATCTGGCTGAATTTTTTAACTTGATTATTTGTTTTTCATGTGGCTACCCAATAAATACCTACTTTTTCTCTTCTAGATATTTTCTGCATCCAACAAAGTCATGAATTCACCTATTTAGAAAAATGCTGTTTTCCTTTCTTTCAGGAATCAGCGCAGAAAAGTGAAAATAAAATAGGAATTATATTCATTCTGTACAGAAACCTAGAACTGAACAGAAACAGTAACTGGCTGTCTGTTTTGGAAGGTGACAATTTTCAGTTGCACCTGAGAAGGGACTTTGTGACCCTCCAAGTTTTCTCTCAGTATTTCAAACAATGCCCTGCATCCTCCCTAACAAACATTGGCTAAGTGGGGCTTCTCAGGCTCATCATTGATAAACAGAGACCACATCAAGTGAATGAAGGTAAAGCCTATTTGATTTTTCAAACCTTACTAACCCTCTGTCCCCAAATTGTCCAGCAACAGAAGACAGCTTTCTAAAAATCCACAGTGAAGGGTATTTTAGGTTATTATGACTTTCACTGGCCAGCATTTCTGCTGATCTTAGTCTCCTTCTGGAAAGCTCTCTTTAGTCATTACCTTTCAGGAAGTAACTCAACCAAGTTTCCATTAGGCCAGATTTCATTCCTGTAGTTGAAAATGTAGTCATTTCCTTCCTGGCCAGATATTATACATTTGGGGAAAGAAAGGATGGAGCTGGATGCAAGGCCAGAACATGATATGCTGATGAGAGTTTTTATTTGATTTCAGACAAGTGAAGACAAGAGTATCTGCAGCACCCTTTTTCATCCTGTTTCATCTGAGTCTCCCTTATGACTATAAACTGTACATGTAAAATGTGATCTAAGAATGGGTAAAGGATAAGTGTCCTAGGGCTAAGTCCCTAGCAGTGAGAATGCTTATTGTTCCATTGAAATGAGTGGAGCTTTGCCCAGTGCTTCAATTTTTCTGGTTCCCTATTCAGTGTAAAGTGATTTTTTTTTTCTTGTCCAAAAAAGAACAAATTTAATTTTAATCCCTGACTAACAGTTCCAGCTTTAGTGGAAACTTTGATGGCAAAGGCACTCATTCTAAGACAATTTTAAAATAATCTGGGAGTGCCTCTCCCCAAGGAGGTTCCAAATGAATCTGATGGTCCACTATAAAAAATTATCATTTTCCTTCTCATTAATGAGAATTCCAATAATGAAATAACAGTAATTCACCTTATTCAGCGGGAGTCATGAAAGCGATCACTTACTTCTGAGGTTGTGAAATGATGTTCTTGTTCTGTGCTACTCATGCACTCCTTTGAAGATAACCAAAACTGTTTAAACCTTTATTCCAATGAGACAAATATCTTTCCTTAGGAAAGTATGTTTGGAAATTACAGTTTGTAAAATTAGATCTATGATTCAAGTCACAGCCTGTGCCAGTACAATTTACTCTGGGTGGTTCCAGAAATCATATGCAAGTGATAGATGAAGAAAAATGTATTTTTTTCTTCTTATTTTTTCTTCTCCCTGCCCCCCCCCCCTTTTCCTCTTTCATTGTGTAAATGGCCATATTGACAGTTTAAACTTCATGGGCAGCTCATGATAACTAGTCCAGAATACAAATTCAGTTAATCAAAAACCCTACTGCAAATATTAGTCTATTAGTATGTTCTGCGAAAAGTGTGAACATACATAGCCCCGCCTGTAATTACTGTTTACTGAACACTTAGCATTTTTATGTAAAAGAAGCTGAATTATTTGTTATGTCAAAACATCTAGGATAAAATAGAACAGTTTTCCCCATGAGTGTAAAGGTAGATACTCTATGAATTTTAATATGTTGTCAAATATTCTGACAACAAATTATGGACGGAATTTTTATGTTTTTAATAGAAGAAAATTTCCTGAGGGACTGGAAACAGAGAAATTATATTCAAGGTATGAAAGACAGTAAATGTGTTAATACTATTGTAAATATATTCTCAAATTATTTCACTTCCTTAGTTTAGAATTACTTTTCTAGTTTACAGACTTTTAGACTTTTCTAAAAGTAATCTTGGAAATGCTTGGCAACCACTTTCTAATAACTTTGTTGTGATGAACAGTTTCCTTATTGTACAATTTCATTTTCAAGGACACCATTGAATAAGGATCTCAAATAATCTCTCTTTTCTGCAATGGCAAGGACTTTTGCCTCCACAAATCTGCAACAGTGCCTTCACTACAAGATTATCAGCAAGATGAGATCATGTTGAATGCATTTCTTTTCACACAAAGTTTTGATCTAAGTAAATGTTATGTTTAAAAACTCTGTTGTCTTGGGGAAAATTAGACACAAAACAGAAAGATGCTTCATTTTTCTTCCATCCTACCAGTGCATACAGAGTTGATGGTAACACAGGCAAAACAGGGGAGGGGATAATGTTTTGCTTTCACACTAACACCACAGACCTCCTTTCCTCTCCAGTTACTTGAAAGATGATGCTGAAGGCTTTGAAAATTTAATAATTTTCTAAAGTTTTGCCACATGAGTTATATAGTAAAATGAGTAAATATTTGATGGCATTTCAGGTGAGGAAGAGTATTGCAAGACAAGTAACTGCACAACTGTAATTGAGTATATGAACACACTGGTCAAAATCAGAAGGTAATGAGCTACTATGCACTCATATTTAAAGACAGCTTCTTTTCATTCTTGTTTTCTCTGGCTCTTATAGAAATCCATGCTTTGCTCACAGGTTTTATGTCAGTAACACTGCAAACATATCTTGTTTCTTATACAGAGCTCATAAAATCTGAGGGGAAAAAAAGAGATGCCTAAATTCTACAAAATCTGCGTATTTCCTCTGAGTCTATATCCAACATAATTTTACAAAATTATTACCTTCCATATACAAAGAGTTAATCCCACTATTTTTAGTTTGGACCATGGTACAAGTATAAAAAAAAGTTTGTAGAACACCTCAGAAGCTTTGGCAAAGATCTTCAATAAGAACATAATTAAAGAGGGTCACTAATATTTTATGTTATTGAGAAATCCTATATGAGATTTTTTAGGAAAAGGGAAGGGGACTTTGCACAGTGAACTCTGTCTTTGGATGAGGAATTCCAGCAGGAGTGTTCCAGTAAACAGCTTTCATCATTTGTTTTTCTGCCAAAATGTACAGAAGTCCATAAAAGAAGAGTTTACTAAGTTGGATAGCTATACAGTGGAGCATTTTATTGTATTTGAACCTGGGCTGCTTTTGCTGCATTTGGCCAGCCTGACAAGTCAGTTCTCTTAGCTAGGAATGCCTTGTGCCTGTCGTGTTTTCTTGAGGTGTTTTTTATTTTTCCTTATCCAGTGGAACTGGGCAAAGCAGCATGCTATTCACGTGTTCATGTGGGAGAAGAGTTAGCTGATTTTTGGATTTCCTGTCATTTTACTAGTGATCCTAGAGTGAATGAATAGGCTAAATCCTTCTCTTTGGGGATGTTGTGAGAAAATTTCTCTATTTATTGAATTTTACAAAAACAAAAGTCTGTGAAACAAAGAAAAATAACAAGTAGTAAATTTTACTTACAACACATGTCAGGTGCCCTGGTTACTCCCCTGGTCCCAAGAAGCACCCCTCTAAAATCAAAATTCCCTTTCTTAAAGCTTCTAAAGTCCTGCCCCATTCCATGTAATAAAAGTAGAGTTCCCTCCTCTCTGATTGGTTAAGTTGTGTTGAGAGGTGGGGCCCCGGCCAGCATGGCAGCCCCCGTGGCTGACCACGTGGTGGTGGTGGGCGTTGCCTTATTTACATTGATTTTACAATTCTCTTATTCTCCACCACATGGTCCCTGGTACCTGTCCAGACACGTACAAGAACCTTACAACTCCGTGATATACCTATAGAATAGTAAAAAAAGAGAAATCCCTTAACATGCATACATTCCCTTTATGTTAATAACCCTTGTTTAATCCATTTGCTTGTAATAAAACCGTCTATTTATTCCTCATAATGTCTTACCCAGCTAGCCCCCCCAGTTATCACTGGTTTCAGGGTTCCATTCCTTCTATACTGAAACAGAGTATATTTGCCTCTAAAAGCATTGCAAGCCTTATCTCAAAGACTGTGTGTTCTTCTCTATAATTACGGTTCTTAAAATAACATTTTCCTGAATTTTTAGGAAGGCTTCCACTGATGTTAGCGAGAGTCAGCTCTAGTGTAAAAAAAAAATTACACAGCTGTAAGACAGTTGAATTTTCCCATTTATTAAGGTAATGCACATGGCTTTTTTGGAGTTGAGATTACAGACCGTAAGTTTAACTCTTCTATTCCTAGTCTTTTGCTGAGACAAGGTGAAGGTTTACTGGTTTTCATTACAGTGTTTTAAGTACTGCAGCTGCTCTCCCACTATGAACTAGGCTAAAATAATTAAATTCTGTCACTGAGACCAATGAATGAGAGTAAATTAGCAATAGTGACCTTCTACTGCAGCTAAATGGGTCATTGAATTTGAAGCAAAATTCTGCTGTTAAAATACAAATGATAAACTTGTATATAGTCTTCTTAGCCCCGAGCCACAGAGTGAATAAACAGTGCAATTCTCTTGGTCATTGAAATTTAGAGGAAACCTACAATCCTTGAAAAGACTATTCTGCATCTTAATAGCAGTATTGTCTGATTTAAAATGAAGGAGATGGAGACACTAACTGCAAACAAGCTTTTGGATACGTGAGGAACAAAGCTATTTCATTTGTTGCCTTGCTTTGCTAAGCACTTGTAGTGCTCAGAACAGACCTTCAGAGGATGCTTCTCTGGGTTGTCAGTAAATTTTGTCAGCTCCTACAGTCCAACAATGATGGAAGTCACTGGTATTGTGAGAATGATTAGGTGCAGAGAAAGCTAAGGAAACGATCAGCAACCACTCAGCTTTATTCGTGCCTTTGCAATGCTGCAACTAGAGAGGAGTTAAATTCTAACACCCTATTACATAGTTTACCAAAAGGAGGATATATGTCCCCTATTAGGGATATCAAATCCTTGATCTTTGCTTCATTTACTACTTTTGCTTTTGATTTAAAAGGCTAGAAACACTTTCAAAAATGCTATCTTCTCAAATGCCTTGACAAATACCTTTGAAAAAACATATAGAGGAAACAAAAGCATTCTGCTTAGCACATAAATAGACAATCCACTCTAAGGCAGACTATCTGGAAACCTCCAGCCCCTCACAGTTTGATGTCTTTATGGAGAGACAGGTTCTTTTATATTAAAAAGTTCCAGCTTCCACATTATTATGTTTTTTCCTGTAATTTGTTATTACTGTATTATTATTGCCATTGTTATTATTTCCCTTCCTGTGCCAGATATGTTCTTCAAATGTTCCATGCTTAAGAACTTTGATATTTAGACAGCAGATGGTGATAACTGACTGTGCCCAGCACTGCAGGTTAAAGATAACAGACATTTAGTTTTGTCATAAGTATTTGCTCTTGTCTTCAAAATCATGGAATAATGGCATATCTATCACTCTTCTGCATTGTTTGCTTTGGCAAGAGAATTAGGATGCTCTCTCAATAGAAAGCTTAAGGTGCACCCTACCCAGGGTGTGTTACGGGTTGATTTGTCATAACTGTATGTCTGTGTGTTCCCATATACTTCTGTCACAGCTGGGGATCTGTAGTTTAAAAAGATTGAAATTTTGATTTGAGGTGCAGTAGCTTAAAATTCAACCATCGAGAACACTGCCCTTGTGTGATGCAGCCAGTATTTCCCACCATATTTTCTACTGAAGATCAATAACATTTATTTAGGCAGAAGCATGTTGTAGCCCACAATAGTTTATAGGACTAGTAGAATGGGGGTTGGAGAACTTCCCCCAGTATTCACATACTATGATTTAAAGTGTTTAGTCACAAGAGAAGAAAAACACTTCAGGTATATGTGTATGTATGTATACACACCAGTACAGTTTGTTTACCCCAAAAAGTCCTGAAGTGATACAGTGAAGATCAGGACCCATTGTGATGTATAATAGAACATTATGGGATGGGAATACAGAAGCAAGGGTGTAGCTGAAGCTTTACCCTTTTTATTCAGTATTTTATTAGGTATTAAACCACCCTGCACCTTGTGTCATCATTTATCCTGCTGAGTCTGCTCGATATGTTGCTCTGAAGCTATGAAGAAAGACCTGCTTTGCTAGAACGGAAGAAAGAAAGAACTAGAACAGGTCAGTGCTGACATTGGTACTTTAGATTTGGCTTTTCAGAAAGAAACTTATAAAATAGAGCTTAGGAATAACACTGACAGGATTGGGGACCTTGGATTTTAGTGTCAGTAGGTATTGCTGGCTAAAACTAGAACTGAAGAAATAAATAATGATATAAAACATAGCTTAGAAAGTCTAAAAGTTTTGCATCAAAGCCTAATGCTTGTGCCCTTCACTAAAGACATGGTAAGTATCTTATTTCACACTGTCAATTTATTAGCATCATCTTTTCTTGTCATCCTCAAGGTGCAACTTAGGAAGTGTTTTAGACTGTTAAGTGTTTGATTCCAAATAATTTAGGTCATTTTCTAATGAGCTTGTGATCCCCCTCTGTCACAGAAAACAAATGCTTACCTGAGCCAAGTCTGACAATTGAACAAAAAGCTACTGGCAGTGGTACTGGCCGTGGCCTACTCCTCAACTCTTCCCAGTTTCTGAGGTAGCTCTCCCAGCAAACAAGTGTATTTTCAGAAGAAATTTGGAATTAAAAAGGGAGAACAGAAAGAAAAAAATATATTAAACTGATAGCTGGTATGAATTGTCCTTTCTTCAGCATCCACAAGCATTGAGAGATCTGGCTGATGTCATTATGAAGCCACTTTTGATTATCCAATGGAGGATGCTGAGGATTGGAGAAAACCAAATACTCTTCCAAAAGGGCAGGGAGGAGGATCCAGTGAACTATGGTCAGCTGTTTTTCAGACCCTAGCAAGGTGATGGAGCAAACAATCCTGGGACCAATTTCCAAACACATGAAGGACATGAGGGTATTTCCACGTAGTCAGCATGAATTTATGAAGGGGAAGTCATCTCTAACCAACCTGACACCCTCCTACAATGAATGGCTTGGCACATGAGGGAAGACCAGTGGGTGGTGTTTGTTTCAACTTTGTATTTTAGACAAAGTCTTTGGACATCCCCATGTATTGAATCACAGATCATATAAGCAGGGAGTGTTGTGTACTGAAAACTGGCTGAACTGACAGGCTCAGATAGTTGTGATTCGCAGTACAATGTCTGGTTGGAGGTTAGTGTACTCAGGTTGCCTGGAATAGAGTGTTAATACTAGGGCAAATATTACTTTACATCTACATTAATGACCTGAATGACACTCAGTGTCTCATTGCACTTTAGAGCAAGGGTGTTCTCATTACACTTGCTGAGTTTGAATTTGCTACTTCAGCACAAACAATATATAACAAGCTTCTGTCCTCTGGGACATGCAAAGGTCAGGAAGGCAGGTGTCTGTACCATTCTTTAGACCTATTCCAGGGAGATGTATGCATCCTAAGGACCTCCAAATGTAGTTGTCATGTCTGATACATGACTTTTCAGAGATCTCATGCCTTCCTAATCCCAAAGCAGTTCAGGGTACATAGCCTTTAATGAGACAGCATGCCAGTGGTTGGAGGGAGACCTATAACTAGAGAAATGGAGGGATATAAAACTGACATACTGTTCATGGTTTGCAAAACCCCAAAGACAGCTGCTGCTGAAGCAGTAGAAACAATGACATCCAAAACCAACGTGTAAGTTATAGTTTCATTTGTTACCCAGCTTTTTCTTTTGCTTTTACAGGTCATAATCACATTGACTATGTTTTAAATATAAATGCTTTTCATTTTCAAGTAGTAACATAGCATTAAATAAATACGAGCAAGATCTACATGGCACAGCTATTTCCCAGCATGATTTTGTGCAGCTCAGCAAGTAATTTCACCTACTGAGGGAACTCAGGAAAGCAACTAGGCAATCTTGTAAGGCTACTAAATCAGTGTAAACAAAGTCTGTTTTGGCTGGACCAGAAAATGGTCTCAAGTTCATAAGCACAGGAATTTGCAGCTTATACTTCTTAATAGCAAATTTAATACTAGCTAAGTTTGGCAGACATCATGAAAATCTTGTCAAGCCATTCCAGCTTCTTGTTTGCTTGCTTATTTTAGATGAGATAACAAGAATTTGAAGGAATATTAATTTCCTGAGAACTGTTGCACAGAGAATGTAAGACAATATTTCATGGGAATAATTTATGATTGCCCATTCTTTCTCAGTGATGCTATCTTCCTTTTCAAACATGTAGCTTTGAAATATATACAAGCCCTTTAAATTTCAAATAGTAAATAATAAAGAACAAAACAAAATAAAATCACCAATCTAAAGATCCACCAGCCTCCCACCTGTGTGTCCCTGATGTTTCTGAGCTGTCCACTTCAATCCTTCCCTCCAGCAGGTCCAAGTGCTCTTGAGGATGGCAGACCCTGTCGCAGCCTTGATCCGTGGAGTAGGATCAGACCGGCGACGGGGGTTCTTCTGCTGACTGCTGAGCTCAGGTGGATCGACGCTGCAGCAGCCTCGAGTTGGGTTCTCCCACCCCGCAGCCCACAAGGAGGACACAGAGGCAGTGTGAACACTCGAAGAGGCAGAGCCGATCTCCTTTATTCTCAAAATGGAGGGCTTTTTAAACCCTCGGGGAAGGAACTCTCTAGAAACTGGGAAGGGCCTGGGCGGAGCATGCTAATCCGCCACAGGCCATAGGGTAAGGATTGGTAGGGGTGGTAACTTGGGAGGAGAGTTTCAGGAGGTAACTGGGTTGGACAGCTCCCCGGGAGGGACCGACCAATGGGAGCTGTCCCCACACTGACAGGCTGAGCCTGCCAGTGCCACAGCATAGCAACAGGGGATTAAACTGAGAACTGGGGAAAGAACAAGGGACAGGCAACTGGGAGAAAAACCAAGAAAAAATTTGGTCAAGTCCATATAAAGTCCATGCTGGTAGGCTTGTCTTAAGCAGGATCTTCTTGAACTTTCCATACATCGTAGTCAGTTCTAGTGTCCCTTTCTTTCCTCCACCGATCCATGCTCACATATACCGGTTCATCCCCAACAGTAATAAAGAAAAAAATATCTGTATAGCTAACAACAAAACTTCTAGGCTTAGCATCAGACATTTAATGACATTCAACTCTTTAATAAACATTTATTCATAGAAAAATGTTCAGCAACACAAAAATTAAGTGTAGAAACAAACTTCCACTACTTATTACTGCCAAATTATTCTGAACAGAAGCTCTGATTTCCAGTTTCAAACATGGAAATTTACCTGCAGGAGGATCACCAATATAGGTATAAATTTACTGTTGTGGAGAACTTGGTTTATAGTTCTCATTCCAATAACATTTTGTAGCACTGCAATAGAATTTCAGTAAGACATGCCTAGAACTTTTATTTGGAACCTTTGGGATTGCTACCATCCCCCAAATGTCA
Organism: Hafferia zeledoni; assembly: GCA_035583235.1. Lineage (NCBI taxonomy): Eukaryota > Metazoa > Chordata > Aves > Passeriformes > Thamnophilidae > Hafferia > Hafferia zeledoni. The sequence goes on from JAWWEV010000043.1 coordinate 30,364,223, forward strand.
AACTATAGCACACTCCAAATGCCAAGGTTACTATCTGCACTAACAAAACAACATGTGGGGTGTCTATGAAGGACTAAAAATGTGCAATAATAAATTTGTAGTCTCTATGTCATGTTAATTAAGCAGAAGTCAGACTGCTGCAAAAAGCTTAGGTGCTACACTTTGTAAAATGTTTACAGTGTAAATTTATAACTGTAGCTCAATGGAGTTTCTTCCCAACTTGATTTACTATTTCCATTTGGCTTACTGTGTCACTGCTCAGCAATTGCTCTGATTAAGGATTTGATGCTGTACTTTCTAGTGGAATGTGTTTAAGGGCAAAATATAAATAGGAGTATCAGATTCAACCCCCCAGAGTCCTTCTTTCCTCATCAAAGATGTTCATAATCAAGTAAGTTGACATTCTACATATATCACATACAGCCAAAAGAAAGGTTCCTTACATTTCTTGAAAGCTCAGTCATTTGGGACCTTGCTGCAGTAGGTAGCAACCAGAACTTTTCCATGTTCTGAAAAAATCTGCAGAGAAGTACAATCCCAATTCATAAGAGTGTCATGATTGAAAGCAATGCAATGAATCTTTATTTCAGGTAAATGAGACATAATCCTCCTCTTCCCAATAAAATTCCTAAATTATGTCTCAAATAGATTGAAATCAAGGGGTTTGTTTTGGTTTGGTTTGGGTTTTTTTTTATGTCTGCCTTTTCCAGTTTTATACTTATGTATTGCAGTTATATTTCCAGTTTTATAATAAGAAATTAAAAGTTTTTGGTTGCTTCCTAGAATAAAGCATGCTGCTTTCACATAGGTCTTGTCCATTGTCAAATATAAAATGAAAATTAAAACCATGGGGAAAACAATACATTTAATGGAATCTGCAGATGAAACTTTTGGAGTGTCCGCACCTCATGACAAGTTTGGGATGTGGTGTTTCAGATTAACATATGGGAGCAAGTAATGTCAAATGGCAAGACAGATGGAAAATCTTACCAGACAGCATTACTCAGAGCTTCTGATGAGAAGTACAGAGGACAATACCCATATTCTGTAAAAACACCTATTTCCCCACCCACACCTTCATTTTCAGATTCTATTACGAGGTAGAACAGTTATACTACCCAACTGAAGATTATGAAATGTAGTTCATTGAACAAATTATTCATTTTCTCTAAAAAAAATCTAAAGTTTGGGTTCTACTGACATCTAATCTCTGAGTTAAGACTTAAGATCTTGTATCTCTATTAGATGTAGTTTTTTCCTCCTTATTTGCTTCTACTTTAGTGCCTTGCTTGGCATTTTGACTAGATCCTGCAAAATATGATCTAACTCAATAAACACTTTTTGACAGGATCCTCCTCAAAACCAGAAAGTAATATTTTACATTTCATCACTCTGAGCTCTGCTTTATAAAGTTAAAACAGCAGAACATGAGTCCACAAAAGCCTTTTTGGGCCCAATGTCTCTTGTCATAAAAGATCATTGCACTTGGCAATGCAGTTGTATACGCATTTCTGTGCATCTCTATCTAGACTATAGTGGTTTCATTTCACCTGCTGGAAAGAATCACCACTGATAATGTGGGCCTTTAAAATTATGTTTTGGGGCTTTTTCTTCCCTGAGGCTACATTACACAAACCTCTTCTACATTTGTGGTTTTGTTCCATGCAGTGATATGTAATTATTCAGAAACTGAACTAACCTTGTTAATAACATTTTTATAATCAGATACTTGTTTTCTACTGTTCAATCCATGTCTGTCCATTTTTAGCCTCCTGCCTGCGTTGTGCCTGGCCTATGTAATTGAAATCATCATATCCCAAATAGGAAAATTCAGTGTTTCACTAATGGGTTTTGAGGGTAATTCTGTCCTTTCACCCTTTTCATAAAGTCATTTGAGTTTCCTTTCAAGTAATGATCTGCTCAGTTTTCTGCAAGAAAGACATAAATATGATTTCAGTTGCAGCAGTGCCCATGCTATTTGTGTGCACACACCCTATATGTGAAACAAAGAAACTACTGAAGATCTTATCTGATTAAAATAATGTCAACACTTTCAGCATGAACGACCCAATTACAGCTCATTACTAATAATGACATAGTTAAAAATAATACATGGAGTCTTTCTAGTATCTATCCCTTTCTCTGCTGATAGCACAATTTCCATGTGGGACTCAGTCCTGAGATCAAACATCAGTCTTTCTTAAGGGTAAATCCTCAGTGCCCTGGATTTTTCAGGGTCTTTTTTTTGCAGTTCCTTTCTCTTTCGGCTGTAGTTCCACTTTTGTGTTTTCAGTCTGACTCTTTTCTTGTTGAGCCTCAAGTTTACCTAAGCAGTGATCACCTAGCATTGTTAAACCTTTATAAATATGATGTAACTTTTATTGACTAAAATCGGATTATTTCACAAATCCAAACTCAGGTGTAAGTTATCTAACTAACAGGCAATTTGCTCCGTTAGCTAAAAGAAGCTGTAATAAGCTTAAGGATAGTAAAGATAAATCCAGAAAAGATCTGACAAGACCTCAAACCTTGTATTGATGAGTTAATGAAAAAAGTGTGGCCTGTCATCAGCAATGATGATACCATACTCACTGGGCTTCAATGAAGCAAAGAAGACCTCAGAGACAAATAGGAAAAAAGAGATTATAATGAAACTGTTAAGGAGTATAGGTTCTGTCTGAATCATGCATGAGAGCAGAAATTAATATCTCAATAAAATCTTCTACCTATGCGGGGTTTTTCCCTTGCTGTAAAGACAACTATGCACCCTGGTGAGATTCAAAACATAATCAGCTGCAGTATTTAAACTTTATACCACAGATCAAATAAGGAAAGGACAACTTTTAGCATTGGTTTGCAAAGCACATTAGATCAAGTTTTCCACAGCCACACTCCCTTTTTGAGCATGAATCAGCCAAACTTGTGAAGCTCATTCCTGCCAGAGTATCCTGGTCTCTTCAATGGGTTTGATGCCACTGTGCTTAAATGACTGTCTCAAGATCTGAGCACATAGAAGTGGCTACTGAGACCATCCTCAGGATGAGGCTCACATATCATTACCTGACACAGATTCACAATATATACAAGTTTAGGATTTTACTATAAATCCAAAGATTACTGCCACTGCGTTTCACTGGCAGTGATATGTGAGAAAAAGAAGTCCAGTAAATTCAGCCCAGGTTGTTGAATCGTCTGTGTTGGCAGCAATAGATTTTTTTATTCCAATTGCTGCCAGATGAGGATGCTTCATCAGAATAATTCCTGACAAGATAATTGCAGGAAACTGGGGGGGGAGGAAGAGGAAGGGAGATAGGGGGTGGTGGAGGGAAGAAAAACCTCACCTATATATTTTTTAAAAAAGCACATCATTTATTTCCTTTGTAAATGTCACAGAGAGACTGGTGCCTGGTTGGAAAATTCCGTGGAAATTTTTCACCTCTGCACACTTGTCTTCAGCTGGCTTATAAGTACTGGGAAACAGAAAGTAGTACTGATCATTTTAAACAGTATTGGTACAAACATAGTGATAGGATAATAGATACATCCTTTTTCAATTTCCTATGACAGCAGCTTAGGAAAACTTTTACCTATTCTTCAACTTGCCAAAAGATTAGGGAAGACCTCACTAAGTGCTGGATTTCAGCTCCTCTACATATGTAGGAGGTGACATCAGCTCAGAAGTACTTGTGCTGATTCAGCTAAACATACAGAGCTAAGAGCATTAATTTACTTTTAAAAGTATGGTGCTTGGAAACAATTCTTTTCCAGAAATAGGAGCAAGGTCAGCTAAAAAAACTGCAGTCAAATTCTGCTTTAAAAGGAAAAAAATTAATTTCTTGTAAATTGGTGTTATTTGTGGAGAAAAAGCTAATACTTTAATTACCCTACTTTTCATGCTAAAACTAATTTAGTGTATTCTTTGGCACTAACACTTTTCACTCTTTCAGGTGAAAATATTTAACTGTTGACCTTATTTTTTTTTTTTTTTTTTTAACTTGAACCCTTGGTCTCAACTAGCTGTCTCAAAAGATTTGGCTGAAATACTGCTCATGGTGTATTTTTTCCTTTAAAAATAATAATAAAAGAAAGGAAAGGGAAATGGTGAATTTTGTTAACAACAACAAAGAAATGATCTGTAAGTAAGCTTTCCTAATAAAGTTTTTCTTGGTGAAAAAAAAAAAAAAGTCACTATCTGTCAAGCCAATGTTTTCAATCTCTTACCAAGCTAAAGTTCTTCTCTTTTACAAAATGATTGCTACCAATAGCTTTGCTGCAAATCATTCCTTCCTCATCTTACAGGGTTTGTGAGTGATTTGGAAAATTCTGTATGTAATTCTACATAGGCACCATTCCACTTCACAGGGCTTCTTTCAAGTTCACTGACATGGAAGATAAGCAGAGATGGGGCAGAGCAGAATCAAGGATAACCACGTACACACGGGACTGCCTCAGTTTAAAAGAAAAGCAAGATGTGTATCAAGAACAGTAAGGAACCCTTCTGGACCAGGAAGGACCCCAAAAACCACCACAACCTTTGAAATTAAGAGACTTCAATCAGAAAATGTAGAGAAAAAGGATAGCAGTTCTTTACTAAAATATATATATATATGTATGACCAAAAAAAAAAAAAACCAACAACAAAAAACCAAAACCAACCAAACAAAAAAACCCAACAAAACAACAGAACAGAGCAAACAGCAACACTGTAACCAAAACTTTCAAACAAATCAAGTCCTATCTATGCTCTTTCAGTGCAGTTGTATTTACAGACAGCAGGAGGCGATGCCGCACCTCGGGAGGCAGCGGCTGTGATGACCCACAGGCTCCAACGAGGCAAAGAAGAAGGGTAGGGAGAGGTGCTGGTTTCGAAAACTCACGTGGGAATGGGCGGCCACAGGTGATGGGCTGAAACCTTTCCTATGGGCAGTGTAGAGACTTTCTTACCATCCTTTGTCGGGTAGGGTTAGGGTGTGTAGGGTTAGCAACTCTTCTTCAGAGAGTGTTGGGCCCTCAAGGAGTCTGCAGCAAATCCAAGCAGTAGAGACTGTTTTCTCAGAAGAACAGCACAGGGTTCGCAGAGTCGGGGGCTGAGCCAGGGGAACGCCCTCCAAGTGTTTCCACCAGCCCAGAAAATGGTGGCTGGCACACAAAGCAGCTGGAGAAGTGTGCCAAAACCCTAAAAACCTCTCTCCCCCTCATCTCCCCATAATCATCTTCTCAGCCATCATGTTGGAATGTAAAGCTATTAGCCATCCCTTTGTTTAGCCTCTAGAAAGTCAGCTGCCTCTGGAAGCAGGTAGTAGGGGGCTGGGCTTCAACAATCCATCTATCCTGGCCTCCAACTCCCAAACCACGGTGTTGGTAAAGGACAGAAAAAAAATTCCGTAAAAGACTTTGAAACTGTAACAGGGACATTCACATGAGAGGAAGCTGAGAAGGGATAATAAACTATCCAAGACCCCCAACACACCCCTCCAACTCATTCCTGAGGCCTTCTACCACCAGAGGACTGCAGGAGATCCAAGTGAGGCAACAAATCCAGAGTCTGTTGCAAGAGACTACAAAGCTTACCCCACTCCCAGGGGAGGTACCTGGGCATGTCCTGAGTGCATATTAATCCATAGGATTCTATATTTTGTGGGACCCTCACTACCAAGAAGACCAGAAGAACTGGACTGGTGGGACACTGCTGACTTACACAGAGTGGTGATACATTTTCTATTATAATCTCTCTCTGTCCCTTTCTTTCTTTCTCCCCTCATTTTCCTATTTCTATCTCTCTTTTCTCTGACATTTACCATTAAATAAAACCCATACTATTGACTTTGGCATGTGGTCTTGTTTGTACCCTAATTTGGGCAGAGGCATTTCTAATAATTTTAATAACCAGCTCATAAAAACTTCTCACTGGGAAGTGGAAAAAATTCTAGAGAAAAATAAGTGTTATATAGTAGACAGAAAATAGGATAAAAAACCCCAAACAAAATCCCCACAAGGTATTCTACTAATGTCTCCAAAATACTTTGCATACTGAAAACCCCAAACAGTCTTCTTTTTCTAATGAAGAAATTAAGTTATTTATCAAAAGCCACATAGCATTTCAGGGTTGGAGACATGATAATAGCTTGAGAGTGAATAACCTTTCATTTTCTCTCAAGCAAGCAAAACAGTTTTCTTTTGAACAATGTCACAGATTTTAAAGAACATGATGAATACAGAATATTTTTCATGTTTCATTTTGTCATATATACCACCAACTTGACCTTCTTTAAACATCTATAGTTTGGATTGTTTTCCCCAGTGACAGCAGAAGCTAGGTCTGCTTTAAACATTCATGAAACTTTTCTTTGCTTTAACACTTCCTCTGCAAACCATCTTTAGGAAAAAAAAAATCCACTCACTGCTTAACATTTTTTCAGCAGAGGAAGCCTTAAAAATGAATAGCAGTGTTTCTAACTAGGTTGTTATTTTTCCTTCCTTGGTAAAAGAAACTCTTGAAGAGCCAATCTTAATTTCAGGGATGTGGAAGTAATAAAGTGTCTAAGATCTGTAACCTATATGAAAATCACAAGAATCATGCATTGATGAAAAGTCAGCTAGGAAGGAAAAGAAAGGCAAAACCTTTCTAAATAAAGTTTTCTTAATGATATTATCTTTTATTATAGATATAAACATTTTTCGCAAGAAAAACGAAATGTCTATATTTTGGTTTTAAGCCATTGTTTATAACTTATCTTGATTACAAATGTTGTATACATGGGGTTTTGGATCTTTGTGGAAAAAAATGCTGGTATGCCACAGATTTTACTTTTCCTTCAAGATACTGGGTGAGTACACAACAGTCATTTTCTATATGGACAAAAAAGTTTGTAGTTCTTACAGAAAGTTTACAAAATATCTTCACCCCCACTCCAATGTTTGTTGAAGTTGGATGGTGTGGGTGTCTAAATACTGCATTTATCTTGTCCAGCTCTCTGCATGACTGTCTCACAGCCAGGGGATTCAGTCCTGCAGTCAACAGGGGATAAATACATGGACCTTAGCATAACAATGGATTTTATAAAAGCTAAACTTGCCTTTCAATCTTATTTAGTAGATGTTACTACTGCATTTTGATAGCTGAAAGGCACACGAATTATATATTACTTTATCTGGACTTGATAATAATAGTCATGATAAACAATCAAATAAAAGGACAACACCTGCCACATTCTAAATAACCCAAGAGGTTAGAAGTCAAATCTGTTCTAGATAGCATTGGCATGTTTATTTATTTGAGCCCTGACATGCAAAAATATATATGTGAACTTCTCTAAAGTAAATTCTGTAATACAATCTTACCTTTTGTTGTGGTCATGTGAATATTTTTACTTAATTTCCTATAAGAAAAAGGGAAAAGAAAGCAAGAGTCTGATGAGGTAAAAAAACATCTTGAAATAAAGCAACACTTGATCATCAGAGATTCTGAAAAGGGAAATTTTCTGATAAGGAAAGAATTGATAAGCTAGGTGGATACACTGGCTTATGGAGTATGACAAATCAAGACCTGAGTAGCATCCTATCTTGTGATACTAAGACTTAAATAAGAGAGATGAGCATTTATATACTGTCTGTCATTTTAAATTCTTTGTTTTCACTATAACCTTAAAGATTCTATGATTCTAAGAATAGATAATAACACTTTGTCTTAAGGAAAATTGTCTCAGTGTGAGATATGATTAGTCCACACATTTCATTCAGGAAAAGGAAGATTTACCCTCAGCTCCGGAGGACCAAGGTAGGTAGCACTTAAACAAACTGGCCATAGACAGGTCATAGTATAATTTAACTTGGAAAAGATCTTTAAGATCATCAAGTCCAACTGTTAACTCAGCATTCCAAAGTCTACCTTATCCCTAAGTGCCACATCTTTCAATACTTCCAGTGACAGTGACTTAACCATTTCCCTGGGCAGACTCTTCCAACGCTTGACAACCCTGACAGTGAAGACATTTTTTCTAATATCTAATCTAAACTTCTCCTGTTGAAACTTGAGGCTATTTCCTCTTGTCCTGCTACTTGTTACTTGGGAAAAGAAACAAACACCCACTTCACTAACCTTCATAGGTGATGTGAGGCTGGGACCTGATAGGATGCACTCCCAAGTGCTGAGGGAGCTCTTTGATCTCATTACAAGGCCACCCTTGGTTATCTTTGAAAGGTCATGGCAACTGGAGATGGTTCCTGAAGAATGAAGGAAGGAAAATGTCAGCCGGAAGAGACAGGGGACTACAGTGCTTGTTAGCCTCACCCCTATCCCTTGGAAAGTAACTAATCCTGGAAAATATTTATAAACATATTCAGAGCAAGGAGGTGCATTTACTTATGAATGGCAAACCATGCCTGTCTACCCTAGTAGCCTTCTGCAGTGAAATGACAAGCTCACTGGATGAAAGAGGGGAAGAATGACATTTTTATCTTTACTATAGGGAGGCTTTTCACACTGTCTTTAATATCTTCATAGAGAAACTGATATTATATGGACTAGATTAATGGACAGTAGGATGGACTTAAAATTGGCTGAACTGCTGGTCTCAAAGGGTTTTGATCAGTGACACTAAGTCCAGCTGGAGCCAGTGACTAGTGGTGTATCCACCAGGGTCAATACTGAGATCAATACTACTTAGCATATTCATTAATGACAGAGCAGATAAAAGTGGTGGGACAGAGTATACCCTGAGCAAGTTTGCAGATGACACAAAACTGGTAGGAGCAGTTGATACACAAGATGATTGTGCTACCGTTCAGACCTCAGCACACTGGAGAAATGGACTGACAGGAATCTCATTAAATTAATAAGAAAGAAATCTCGAGTCCTGCACCTAGGCTTGAATAAACCCTTGCTCTAGTAAAGTCTGAGTGGTGAACCATCTGGAAATAAGGTTTGCAGAAAAGGAGATAGGGATTCTAGTGGACACAAAACTGAACATGAGCCAACAATATGTCCTTTCAGCAGACGCTAGTGGCTTCCTGGCCTTCCTGCATTGCAAAAAGTCTTGACAGCAGGTTAAGTGAGGTGATCCTTCCTCTCTTACTGAGACTGGGTGAAGCAACACCTGGAGTGTTAGGTCAAGTTCTGGGTAGTACAGAAGTCATATGGACAAACTTTTTTCCTTTAAAGTAATGAAAAACTTTTTCAAAAAAAATTCTTTGTAACTTCAATAACTTCCTTAGGTAATGCTTGTCCTAGAATGATGAAAAACGAGCATATCTTTTCTCCAACACTAGCTTTACATCGAAAAGCAAATATCTGTATAACTTTTTTTTCATGAAAATTTCCTACATATTTTTGAATAGAAGGTATTTCCTCACAAACTGTATTGCCTCAGCTTTTTGAAAACAAAATTCTGTTACTACTGCAGAACTATCAAAACTACTGGTGAGGCATTTATACTCTTTACTAAGCTATTTGTTTAAAGTTCACTGGAGAAAATAAAGCAAGGATGTTTGTTTCCTTTGAAGTACTCTAAAGCCAAGGATGAAAATGTACTCTTTCTTTTTCCAGTACAGGAAACCTACATTGCAGAAGAAAGTAAAGAAGAGTCTGGTTCTGCTTTTTAATGAGTCTGAAGTAAAGGAACCTGGAAGATTGTTTTGTCTTCAACTGTACTATTCCTCTTCTCACTCACTTCCTGATATAACAAACAGCATAGTAGAGTCTCTGCTGTAAGGGGATAATGGGGGATCACTTGTCTGTACTCTTTCTGGAAGGGCCTAGCAACTTGCTAATAGTGAAACACATAAATTATAAATGAAAGCAGGGCAAATCCCCAGCCATCTATTTTGTTCACCTCTGAGCCTACACAGGTGAGTGAGATGAATTTCAATTAGCTGGCTGCAGTCTGTAGCAGCTGAGTCTGTGATCCCTTGCACCTCCTCCTGGGAAATGTGACTCTGCAACACTTTGGTAAAGGTACAGGGAGGCTGGTAAGCAGGCAGCTTGACAGCACCCATTGCATCTTAACATCTAGGGGGACATCCAAATCTATCAGAGGAATGTATTTCTCAAAATGCACACAAGTGCTTTTTAGATGACCCTTTTTGTTCACTGCAAAAGCAGTGTAGGAGTGTAGGTAATCATTACAACCAAGTAAAGTACTTAGTCAGCTTCAACTTTTGGGGTTTGTCCTTTCAGATTTTGTCCAAATTCATTAATAGATTTTGGATCAGAGTCTCAGTTCATGTAAACTGACTTTACACTTCAATGAAACACCAGTATAAATCTAGTAAAATCAGGTTGTGGGATTCATCTCAGCTACATCTATAGTGTGCAAAAAAACACTAGTATTTGAAATTGAGTAACTTCCTAGTTACTGTCATAAGTGGTAAAAACCTGAGAATGTATTAATATAGACATAAATGAAGGATATGGGAAAATTGAGACAAAAGTTAAATTATTTTGGAGATGGAGCTGATATTTTTAAAAAGACAGTTACCTAGATGCAAGTTATCTACATATACTCTAAAGACTCCTTGTATTAGCAAGTCTTGACCTGCTGAAAAATTATTTATTAAAAAATAATTGTTAGGTTTAAATCTCTATTTAGGAGAAGGAAATTTGTGATTTGTTCAGTGTAGCTAAAAACAAGAAGATATACACATTTCCAGACAGTATCCATGCCCTCATGAGAAAAAAAAAAAAAAAAAGGAAAAAACATTTTGTTATAGCTGATGCCCACTTACCTCCACATCTTTCTTTGTATGATAGCATGAAAAAACTTGCACTTCAGAATAATGGAATGGAGCTCTGTTTCACACAGATGAGACCTCTAGATCTGGAGGGCAAATGAAACCCTTGAATTAGTGAAATAAGCTAGTTACTGAAGTATTCTTTCCCTCCCGAATAGATATTTGTACTCATAAACTAAAAGTAACAAATTGTAATTATTAGTTTTATGTTCACTTGTTTTCACTTAGAAAACATATCTTTATATATCAATCTAATTTTTATGAGTTCTTTCTTTTAAAAAAATAAAATCTTATGCATTGAATTCATTAAGATGGTGGTTTTTTTCCTGTTTTCCTACTAGCAGCAGTTTAACAATGTTGAAAAAAATGACTTTATTATTTCTGCCTAGATTTTTCTAGCTTGCTTTTGGGTACTTAATATCCCTCTCTGATTATTTCTCTGTGTGGTTACCACTGAACATATTTTCAGTTTCATTTTTGCTACTTTTCAAGAAAACCATCATATTCATGGGTCTCAGGAACTGACTACAGCTGTAATATCATCAGCCAAGGAAGAAATTGCTATAAGCAGTTAATATTATTTGTGTTCAGTGAACTAACAAACACTTCTCTTTGAACCAATCTTCTGTTCTGGTGGACTAAGATTTAGCAACCTCGTGTGATCTTCATGCACCAGGTGGTCCATGGAAGGAAGGATAGATCAGAGATGTAAACATATATACAAGATCATAGAATGATTTGGGTAGAAAGGGGCCTTAAAGATCATCTGGTTCCAGTCCCATGTCATGGGTGGGGACACCTTTCATTACACCAGTTTGCTCAGAGCCCCATCCAACACTTCTAGAAATGGGGCATCCACAACTTTTCTGGGCAACCTGTTCCAGTGCCTCATCACCCTCACAGTAAGGAATTTTTTCCTAATATGTAACCTAAACCTATGGTCCTTCAGTTTGAGGCCATTTCCTCTCATCCTGTCACTACACACCCTTGGAAATAGATTAACTTTTTTTTTTGTAGACACCCTTCAGGTACTAGAAGGCCACACCCTGAAGCCGCATCTGTTTCAAGCTGAACAATCTCAATTCTCTTAGCCTTTCCTCATAGAAGAAGTGCTTTATTACTCTAATCAACTTGATGACTCCTTTCTGTACTTGTTCCAGTAGGCAAATGTCTTCCTGTTCTGGGCACTCCAGACTGGGATGCAATATAGGTGGGGTCTCACAAGAGAGGAATAGAGTGACAGAATTGCCTCCCCTGTGCATCTCAGAACATGTATTGTTTGTCTTTTCCACATGATTACAAGGAATAAAGTTATTTCATTATATCCTTTTTCCTCTAATCTCCAAACAGCCTTGTGAACAGCGTGAAACCTCTGTGACAAGAAGACTGCTACTGATGCAAGATCCAGCAGTCTTAAATGCACTTTGAGTTCTCTGCAGAGGAACAGCTCATCTGCAGAAAGTCAGAACACTGGGTCCTTATATTCCCCTTTCATTAGTGTTTCCCAGTGCACTGTGACCATCTGTCAAATCTCTGACAGTAAGAGTCAGTCACCACTGCAACCAAGCCTTTGATTCATGCATTTTCAGAATTGTGCTCTGACTTTATTCTCTCTCACCATCACTCCGTATGTCATATACATAGTTGTCTGGATATGCAACTGACCAATAATTTCGGTTTCCTGAGCATGAGAATATCATGTAATAGAAAAACTCAAGCTGTAAAATTTTATGTTTGCCTCAACTCTTAAGCTGGAGCCTAATTTTGCCTCATAATTCTGCCATTCCCTCCTCATATGGTCCTTCACTCATAATACAAATGGGGTTTATTACATTCACCAGCTAGAAGTGGGAAAAATGTCATGCATGAAAGGCAATGGTCTACACAATTCCCATTGCTCAACATCAATTTCAGCCCAACTTTTTCTAGTTTTCTTCCAACTAAGAATTCCTTTATTTTATTTCTATTTTATATTAGCAGGTATAAAAATGATAGCTGAGTCTATAAATATCCTACATTTATCCAGCTCCACTGCTCTGTACATATACAGAAAAGGAGTAGTCTGGAAAAAGATCAGTGTACCTGAGCCAGTTCATACTGAAAACCATGAAAACTACACACATTTTCATGTATTTTCCTCTGGATATCCAATCTTGGTAATAACCTGTTTCAGAGTTATGGCACAGAAAACTTCAAAATGCCAATGTGTCTGTTCAATGTGGGAAGGTCTTTATGGATCTTAATACCTTGTGTTTACATATATTATCATTAGAGAACAAAACGATATACCATGGCATATGAAAATGGTAACAATTATCACTTCTTAGAGAAATAGCACTCTGTCAGACTGGAACTTACTTCTTTTCTTTCAAGTGAAACTGTCTCTGTTTTACTTTTCCACATATGACCCTTAGATAATGGAAAACAATGCAATAAATTTCTCTTTACTTTTGCAGGCTATAAAATATTTCTAGAAGAATATAAAAGATGTTTCTCCTCTTCTGGTATTCAGCATTTTACGGCAGGACTGAACAACTTAGTTTTAAAAATTGGAAGGACACAACACATGCTCATTAGTAACTTAAGACCATTCAAAGATCAATAACAGACAAAACAAAACAAAATAAAACAAAACAAAACAGCACCCCAAACAAACAAAAAACAAAAAACACTTTAGGAAAAAAATCTGTTAAAATGCATTTGGCCTATGATCATACTTGATGTCTGGCCTTTTGAATTCCTTTCAGTAAGTTGTGCATTTCTCATTGTTGTTTTTTTCAGTGAAGCATGTCTTTGAAAAGCCTAAATGCCCCAATAGACTTTTCCACACTTTCTATTGACTGGGGGAAGAAAAATATTGTTATCTGATAATCCTGTTTATTTTCAAAAGCAGTAGAGGCTGTCCATTGGAATTTTGTGTGTTGATCATACCTTCTTTTTTCTTACTTGTTCTGATGAGAATTGAATAGGTAATGCTAAATGTTATCATCTGTGTGCATAAAACCTACTACACATGGAGATAAATAGGGTATTCGTGCTTTCTTTTTCAGAGCCATTATTATTGCAACAATTATTGTATAAATGTAAGTCAAATTGTTGTAGTTTTGGGATGTTAAAAGAAAAAAATTCTCTCCCTGCCACTAATTCCCCATGCCATTAGTTAACAAAAGAAGCAGTCAACTGCTACGAATTCCAGTTTAATCATTTTGGGTGGAGGACAAACTGGAGGAAGGTGTGGCACAAACAGGTTTGCACTGTCTCTTTCGGTTTTGGGGCACATCACACAGCTCTGGCGGAAGGCTGCAGCTCTGTGTGTTGTCGGAGAGAAGCTGTGCTCCTGCTCTTCGCTACTCCCTGCTGTTTCTCCTGGTTTGGCATTGGGGCCCCAGTCATGGCCCCAGCTTCACCGTCGCCCACAGTGTTGCAGCCACCCGCCCTGCTGCACCAGCGACCAGAGAGAAAGAGAGAGAGAGAGGAGTCACATCTGCTTTCCTGGGAACTATCATCATTCTTCCACTCCCAGTTTTTTTCCTTCTTCATTTGGAACAAAGGACAGGGAGAGAGAGAGAGAGAGAGAGAGAGAAAGAGTGTTCAGGTGAGTGTTCCCTGCTCATCTCTGCCTCGCTGGGAAAAGACTGAGAATTTAACTCGCAGCCAGCTGAGGTGTGACATTGACATTGTCCATAAATATAACTGCTCCAGGAGGAATCTACTGTTTTGGGCGTTGTTCTCTTTTGTTTTTTTACCTTTGGTGCTGGGGGATTAGTTTGCTCTGGTCTGTTGAAAGTTGTATCTATATCTACATATATATGTAGATCTATAGTAGTTTTGAACAGTTATCCATTTTCTATCTAAAGTTCCTTTTCTTAAATTTCATAAAGACTGACGTGATTATTGTGGAAGAATCCTCTCCTTTGCTTTTTGGTAAACATTTTGGTTTTTTCCCTCAAACTAAGACACGAATCTATAAAACATAACAAGAGATTTAGTTTCAAAATTAAGTAAATGAAACCTCCACAGCTTTCTGAAGAATCAGACAGGTGAATGAGAGCTGTGCTGTTTTGAATAAAACAGGTAAATTATAAACTATGTGGGATGCCACATGAAAATTGCTACAGATTTTTAACTCTAAATTTGTAGTACAACTTTGCAATGCTGAGTGATCTGATCCTCAAAAAATACTCTATGTAAGCCCCATATATCAGCACATCCATACATGCCATTTGCATAAAAGTCTGTATGACAGTGGCTAAATAATGGAAGAAGGTGCTCAGAGGTTTAAGTCTTCAAATTTCAGCTGGAGTCAACTTAAACTTGAGCAACCTGATCTGACTTTGGAGAACAAGCTCATTTCTTTCAGAGGTTCTTGCAACCAAAACTGTTTCGTGATTATAAATCAATAATAAAATTACTATGGTTGTTAGAAGTGGTTATCTAGCACAGTTATTGGCAAGAGGAGAAACAGCTGATGTGACAAAGAGTTCTTGAAAGCTACTGTATATACTTACCTGGTATGTAATTCTTCTTAATCTGAATGTAGTGGAATCATACAGCACAAAATTATTTCCTCTCAACATTTCATGTTTGGGTTCTTGTAATTCTTCCTGCTACTCATTTTACATACATATTCTATGGAACAATAACTAGCTCTTCACTCTCCCTGAAATGCTTCCACTGATTGTTTTGTGAGTCCTCCATGTTTCTGGCAATTGTTTCTGTTTCATTTAATTCATAAATAAAATTAACTGGTGGAGTATTTTTGATTCATTTGTTCATTTGTTTCCTAAACGCAGAACATTCTTCCACACCCTGTTTAATGGTTGTGTAATACAAGAAAAGAAAAAGAAACAACTGAAAATAAAAAGACAAAAAAGCAAACAAAATACCAAATAAAAACCACCTCAGGATCAAAGAGACTTAGGCAAAAGTATATCAGCATTTGAAGCTGACATTTACAGTAGTCTTATGCAGACACAAAATGTACTCATTAACTGCCCGGTTTCTGAACACTTACTTTGAGGGAACTTCCCTTGTCAAAGCCAATTGATTGATATAATTTAATAACAATATCCGAGTTTTTGGCTGCTGATTTTTGCTTCCAGTGTAGAAAAATCTGCAAATCATGTTTCTGCAAGGATAGCTTGTCCTCTGCATTGGTTTAACAGGTGATTTTTCCATGAGGACAAAAACTACTGTAGACCTCTGGATATGCCAATTTTGTGACCAATAGTCAAATGCCATGCACAAGTCCCTGGAGAACAATAAAATACTGAATACTGTGGCGGGGAGGGGGGAGAGGAAGTCACCAGAATACTCTAAAATATTAATTTATGTAAAAATATTGAAGGAAATCCATCCATTCATTTTAATAAAATTATTACTACCCGATGTTTTGCTTCTAGTCTATAATGATGCAGAAAACAGAAGCTTGATTAAAAAAAAAATCCAAAAATCCTGCAACTTTTTTTCTTCACTTTACTTTTGATTAAAAAAAAAAAAAAGCAAAACCTTGCAATTCGTTCTACAGATTTAGACTAGAAGAAATATATAATAAGATAGATGTGTTTATTGACCACTACCAAAACTTACTAAATTGTCATTGATCTCTTTAGTCATGATAATTTCTAAAAATAATAGGTTGGTTTTCTTGAAAATATAGAGCAGAAAATATAGTTCTAAAAGATGGTATATATATATTAGATGAAATAATATAGCTACTGGCAAACACCGATGCACAGTGTTCACACACTTTTAAGCAGAGAAACTTTTCGGCACCTGGCTTGTCGAATCAGAAAAGTGAGTATAGTTTGTATGACCTGACAATATACCACTCCTGAGCTGTCATATGAAGAATAACTG
Source organism: Hafferia zeledoni (assembly GCA_035583235.1). NCBI lineage: Eukaryota > Metazoa > Chordata > Aves > Passeriformes > Thamnophilidae > Hafferia > Hafferia zeledoni. The sequence goes on from JAWWEV010000043.1 coordinate 30,380,810, forward strand.
TTTAATGCTGACTGGTTGCAACCCTCATGAAGGAAATGAAGAAAGGAAATAGAAGAAATATATTTTAAAATTCTATTACAGTTCATAAATATTTTTGATTAAAAAAAAATTGTTTCCAGAACCAAATCGTGAAGTTGAGACACAATTCAGGAAATAGTCTTATAGAATGGGGAATTCTTTTAGCACTATTCAGTGCAATGCTTTAGGACTATAAATGCAATTTTTCAAAACTATAAACATTCACATAGATGTCTGAAAGAAAAGGTAGAAATAAAGCCTTAATTTGAGTTCATAATTAAACATGAATTGTTCACGTAGCAGGGATCTTACTGTTATGAAATCTACAAATATATGTTAACTGTTATGCCCTTTCAATCTTATAGGCAGAAATTAACCCCTACTTGCTTGAGGCAGATAAGGTGAAATTGAATTTGCAGATTAGGTGAATTGAATCAGCACATGAGTAGGAGAAACACACATGGCTCAGATGTGTCAATTTCCCATGTTGGAGTATTTGTTGCTATGCTGTAATCATCCGCTCTGGTGTAATTAGAAAACATTTGGTTCATACATTTGAACTTACAGAGCATTCCAAAGATTACTGGCAAACAGTCTTTAAAAGGTTTAAAAAATGCTTTAAGATTAGCACTATACCTTCAATCCAGTGAGATCAGGAGTAGAAAATAACTTTTTTAAGATATGACAGGCATAAAAAGAAGGAAAGATACTTCAGGGAGGATTTAGAAGGTAACAAACTCTCTTCCTGTATATTAACTTTCTTAGCATCCAGCAGTATTTTTACAGTAGTAGAAGGAATGAAAATTTGTACAAAATAATAATCTTGAAGATAAATAAGGGACCATGCTTGAAATTATGACTACTCAGGAAGTATAATAAATGCATAAATTATGTATTTTATTTATTTTATCATGTTACATTTTGATGTCTTTTGATTTAAGCAGGGAATTTCATAGAGTCATACTGTATAAAACTGTCTCATGGGTTAAACAAAAAAAAAAAAAATAGGGAAAAGAAAAAGTCTTAAAAAAAAGAAAAAAAAAATAGTGTCCAGAGTCGCCAAACCATACTGAGCACCTAGGAATTTTCTAATTCTTTCAGTAAGTTTGAATATGAAACCAGATTGGAGGAATGACTGATAAGGTGGATGGTTGCGTTTTCATACAGAGGGACCTTGACAGGCTGGAAGAATGGAGTGACAAAATGACCTGAGGCTCACCAAAAAGAAATGTCAAGTTCTGCACCTGAGGAAGAACAACCCTATGGCCTAAGGCATATTGGGGGTCATACATATGCAAAGGGTCTTGTCAGAAGAGAACCTAGGGGGTCCTGGCAGAGAGGAAGTTGAATATGACCCAGCAAAGCAGAATTGTGGCAAAAGCATCAAATGCTATCCTGGGCTACATTAGACAAAATATTGCCAGGAGGTCAAGGGAGGTGACTCTTCCCCTTTATTCAGCACTGATGAGGCCACACCTGGAATACTGGGTCCAGTTCTGGGCTCCTCAGTACAATTATTCAAACCTCATCTGGACACAGTGCTGAGCAACCAAGTCTAGATGGCAAAGTGTGAGTAGGGGGTGCTGGAGAAAATGACCTCCAGAGGCTCCACCCAACTTCAATCATTATGTAATCATGTGAACTATTCCCTTTTTTAATAATTTGGATTACTTTATGTATTTTTTCAATTTTGTGTAGAATTTGTAGCAAATTTGGCCAGTGTGGTGATGCAGAAAAAAGTTTTGGCAGACTTATAGAGTAAGGTAGGAGGAAGTTTAATGTTATGCTTGTCTGTAAAGTTACTCATCTGCTTGTTTAAAAGTTTGTCACATAAACATCAGTGCTGCAAACTCATTACAACATTAAAGAATTCAAAAGAAACAAAATTAAACCATATCCCTCTGAATGATCACATATTCTAACTTCTTTAGAAGTAAGCAGGGCAATGGTCTGTGCCTTGTAATATAAACCCTGAAAAATGTTATTTTGCATAGTTTCCATTGGTACCAGTAATAGTGGGCTTTTTCCATTCATTACATCTGTCAGCCCTTCAAAGATGCTAAACACTGACTTCATTCATTTTTGCAGCCCTTGCAGTGATTTTCCCTCATCTCAAGCTGCCTTCTCCCAGCTTCACTGCAGAAATTGATAGTCTTAAGTCTTCATGCTCAGAACCTGAGCCTTGCCCTGTTTTGAATTTCCATTTGTCTGCATTTGGCCTATTAAAACTGTAGGACCTTTAAGTTACCATAAAAGTTCACATAGATGAAAGGGGTTTGATTATTGGATCGTTAGGGGTTTTTAAAAAATATTTTTAGATATTTTGAGGTCCCCCTATCACACAAAATACCTTAGGTATATATCCTCATTAAAGTTCTGCAATATATCTTAGCACATCAAAAGTCCAAGCAGCTGAGGCCCAAAGTGTCAGATGTTTTGCAGTGTCAAGCTTCTGCTTGTTTCAGTGACCAATTGAAACAGAGAATACCTTAGCAACCAGTGAAGAAAGTTCTTCTGTAAATTTTACTCCTATCTTCTTCAAGTACTGGATGAAGTACCTCATATGCTCATAGAGAGCTGCTCAGACCTAAAAAGTAAGAGAAAAGAGTGTAGCTACTCACTGTAGCATGCTTTTCACAAAGATTGAATTTCATAATTTTAAGGAAATGTGGATGTTCAGGCCTCATTTTTGTGTATACTTTCAGAAATTATGTACAGTTAGTTGATTTCAAGGAGTGCAATAAAACAATCGCTTTTGTTTCTACATCTTACTGACTGTGCTATGGTCATTTAATGAGGTATGTAGATATTATTGTGTTATATAAACTGTGGGTTTTATAGTTTCTCTTGGGGAACATAATCAGGCAAATACAATTTAGGTGCCATTTGTGTTTATTAAGAATAATGAAAAGAGAGCAAGTTATTTCAGCAGTCAATTGCCCTTTTTCAGCATCTGTAATGTAATTTTTCTAATAATTGAGTCTCAAAGCTTATGAACAGAAGAAAGAATACATTGTGAATTTTCAAATGTTTTTCTTGCATAAACTTGTGTTTTCACAAGTGCAGATGTGCAAAAACATTTCCTTTATATATATATGCACACACATATCCATGTCTCTGCATATATAGATTTATATACCTGCACATGTAGATCAATACATCCATGCAATATTTAACACTTTGGTTCACAGGAGCATAATATCTTATTCTAAGAAAAAAAAAAAAACAACCAACAAATAAAATGGAGATAACTTTACTCTGGGTGGATGCGCATTGATAAATTGGAAATAAAACTGTTAAAGTGCATAAAGAAAAAGATAACACTTTTTGATGTTATGGTTAAGACTTGTGATCTACTGTCATTGCAAAGAGCATAATCATGAACAAATGAGTTACCCAAGGGTTACCGACTATCAAGATAATGTTGACTCTACACTTGATGTCTCTTTGTAGATAAGATACCCTCTTTGTTATTATCAATCAATTGTTATAATATACACAAAGCACTATGTTAAAAACATTGGTGCTAAAATATAGTCTCAATGATTTATATGTATTTTCATATAATAAATATGTGTTGGTTTTTTTCTTTAGAGAAATGAATCTTTAAAAATGTTTTTAAAGGATAGCTTTCATATGTGTAGTTTTGTAGCACTCACCATGTTTTATGCCAGTCCACAAAAGGATTAGAATACATGCTTCACTCTAGTTAGACTGAAATAGAAGCTTTTCATCAGAAAAGAAAAAGCAAGGAAAAAAATATTTCAAAACTAGAAAAAGCTGTGCAAAACACTGATTTATTTACCTTTGTCGTAATCCTATTTTTATGATTATGCAAGTACTATTCTGTCCAATAAACACTGCAAATTGTTGGTGGATATTTTAGTCACATCTCCTGATTGTTTTTTGTCACAGATACAAGATGTCAAATTTTTTTACAAATTGAAATATTATGTGTATCTGAAAATATATCATTTATGAAGAAGTACTTTGAAGAAGTAAGAAAAGGTGCTCATAGAGGTGAATTCACAGGTCAGCAGTATAGCTCAGAATGCTTAGTATTCAAAGCATCTTCCTTTTACTTGTATGACATTCATCATGCAGAGATTTGTTTGTATTTTCACTTCATTCTGTCTTGCAGAAACACTTAGCCATCTACCTTGAACTATATGGTTCCTATTATCAGCACCCTCTGGTACTTAAGACTATTCTTCCTGAAGCAAAATTAACCTTAAATACCATAAAAAAATATTCAGAAATAGATGCTAATTGGGAACTAGGAATAAAGAGTAAATTGATCAGTAAATGCTTACAATACACATAATTTTCTCAAGCCATAATGTGTTATTGCTTTAGAGACTTTGTGTCTTATGAATTGTGGCAGAGAACTTTGCATTATGTAGCTTTCAGTAGAACTATAGGGAGATGAGGTTTTCTCTTGCCCTTGAAAGATCAAAAAAAGCCAGACATATGTGATGCCCAAGTATTAAAATCTTTCCACTTACCCTTTGAGATTCTTGGTTACATGGATCAGACTACCATGAATTGTGTTTCAAGTTGGTTATGTAATTTGATTTCATTATCATAGATTTACATGAATAACTTTAGAGAAAACATTGAACCATGGCCTATATGAACACGAGTTTTGGTCATCAAGCCACAGAAAGTAACTGCCAAGAAAGATTACCTTTGATTTAACTGGAATTCTGAATTAATGTGATCATATTCTACTGAAGTACAGTCACTGAGGACACAAGTATTACCAGAATGTCAGCCTCAGGATATTTGGACACTTGTGGTCTTTATGAACTCCTGTGAAACAAAACCACAAATGAACTGCATTATGTCACATGAGCATTCACAGTCTGGCTTTCTTTCATTTTATGTTTATCAGCTACAAGTGAAGCACAAGTTCAGAGTTAGTGATAGTTGCCAAGAGTGAATACTGAACTGTTGTGCCAAATGTGAAACACATCTTCATCTCAAAGATCCACTGTTTCAGAAAAGCTGAATGAAGGCTGCTGATGTTGGGGTTTGTGCTTGCATATGTGTATGAGTGTGTGTGTATACAGAGGATCTAAATAGACCTGGCTGAGACAAATATATCTTGTTTAATTTGACTGAATTATGCTTCTGCACATTTGTCATGGGTTTGGCCAGGTGGGCTAAATTTAGGTTTTAAAGTTCAAACTAGGCCTGAAAATTGTCAGCTGACTTGAGCTGGGCTGAGCT
>JAWWEV010000043.1:30386159-30417341 GCA_035583235.1 Hafferia zeledoni
AAAAAATTTGGTCAAGTCCATATAAAGTCCATGCTGGTAGGCTTGTCTTAAGCAGGATTTTCTTGAACTTTCCATACATCGTAGTCAGTTCTAGTGTCCCTTTCTTTCCTCCACTGATCCATGCTCACATATACCGGTTCATCCCCAACAAGACCCCACTGCAAAGCATGGCCAGGAGAGAAGCTAAGCAGCCATCACAGAGGCTGCCCTCCAGCCACTGTTGAACAAGTTGGTGGCTCTCTACTTTATTGCATTGTTGTGGACTGAAATAAATCTTTCTTGGAACAAGGATAAGCACAAGCTGTTCACAAAACAAACAAACAAACAAAAAGATTTTATTCAGCATGTGTGACTTTTCTGCATAGGTATGATTTCATCTTTGCACTAACTGCATTGTAAATAATGAGCTCTGAAGGACAAATCCATGTCCTGCAATAAAATCTCAACAGGCTCCAGCAGCCATGTTTTGAAAAAAATAAAACAGAGTTCCAGGTAAAAGCTTTTACTGAACATACATTTTAAATATTCTCCTGACTGCAGGTGGGCAGAGGGTTCAGTACATTTCAAGAACACAGTAAACACTTCTTCAACAAATAGCTAAATGCATTTTTTCTAGTATTTGCTTTCTGGAATTTGTTTATTTGAAGTAGGTTGGAGCTTTGGAAAACTAACTCCAAAGTGAGTAAATAGGAGAGAGAAAGTAGCCAAAGGTACACTTAAGCCAACAGTTTCTGAAAATGACTCAGTAGCTTTCCACATAAAAATGTATGTTAAGTGCATATCTGTAATTTTCATTTATTATTTTTCTTTTTAAATGTGGAATGACATTTGTCTTTATACTGATATGATCTTGCCTTGATTTTCCATGGTGTCTGAGCTTTACTTTGTTTTTTGTGATCAAGATTGGTGGCAAAGAGCCATTTGCAATTTCCTGCTCTGTGACCCATGACTGATCAGTCTCAGTGCATGTTAAAGAGATGGTTCTGCTCTAATGTATACTAAGACCTTTATCACACTCCTGTAACTCTTAAACAAACACTCTGACCCATCACTACATGCTCCTTCTCTTTCTTTGAGCTAGGGGTAAGAAAATGAGACTGAAGAAATTACAATTTTGGCGCATAAATACAATTACAAATTACAATTTACTCCACAGCTATGCAATTACTTATTCTTCAGCAATGATCTTCAGATGACATAATGTCACTTTACACAATGTTGAGTGGGATTACCAAAGCATAAAATGTGTGTACACTTATTTTTGCATAGTTATGCACTTACAGATGCACATATAGACAGAAATTGTCTTTCAGCACTAAGGACTACATACCCAGCACAGAGTCTAAAACTTTGATTTTCCACACAAGTGAAATGTCATAAAATAGAAAAAAAAAAATACGCTTCTTCTTGTTGTCCTTTGGCTGGTGTTATATTTTTATGTGTTTAAATCATCAGAGCAGCAAAACGTGAACTTGATGATATAGTGCTGAAAAAAACAACTGTGTCAATAAAAATCTACCCCAGCAAAGCAATATTTCTCCAACTCTTAATGCAGGACTGTGAGTCAAAGAAACAATTGACAAACACTCAATAAGAGGTCAAAAACAACCATGCAGACAGATTTGTTGAGTGTCTGTGTTACCTATTTTTGATAAGTGAAACAACTGGCCTAAGTCATGTCACCTGAGGCTTTTCATGACTCAGTGAAGAGCAGTCACAGAGTTGAAAAAGATTATAATGATTTTTTTTTTCCCTTTATGCCCTTCCAAGAGTACTTTCTGCATAATTTCAAAGGCAAATACAGCTGGAAAGAAGGGTAAAATCTCTGTGTGGTTTACTTAGGTTTAAATACATTAATCCAAGAGCTAATAAAGCTGTGTAGCAAATGCAGTTAGGTCACCCAATCAATTAGTGTATCTTATCAAGGGGAATGCAAGACAGTTTCTTAAGCACAGGTTAAAGTGACAGTGTAAAACAAAGTGAAACACAAAGCTGTTGACTGCTTATGTCAAGTAATTGGCAGGTTATAGGCAAAATGTTTTAAGAATGCCTCTTCTCTCAAGAATCTTTAAGACATGGATGCTTGCAAAGAATTCCTTAATATTTATCCGTTTACTTATGAGGGATACAAAGAAGCTGTGCTTTTCCTTTATCCTAGGAAAGGGTTTTTCCTTGTTGCACTTGGATAGAGAAAAGTCCTTAGAGGAACCCGGTTTTTTTGAGGCTTAGGTAGCTGAATATTCCTCTAGTCTTGTACTGGGATATGCTGCTCACAGGGAAGAGGTGTTTCAAACAATAACAACCTATGTGGATCAGTAATGCTGAACTATGAGAAGTTCCCCCAGGAGCTCTGACTGCATCACTGGGGAGGAGGGAGACAGGGAGGGAGGAAAACACAGAACCTCCTGAAAAGCTGTCCTCGTTTATGTTCCCTCAGAGGCCAGTTAAGGAGGGAAATATAAATTCCATTTCCTACATGTCCTGGTTTAAGCCCAGCTGGCAATCAAGCCCCAGGCTGCTGCTCACTCACTCCCCCATGAGCATGATCAGGGAGAGAATCAGAAGGGTAAAAGTCAGAAAACTTGTGGGTTGACATAAAAACAGTTTAATAGGGAAACCAAAGCCTGCACACACAAACAAAGCAAAACAAGGGATTAATTCACCACTGCTCAGGGGCAGGAATCTCCAGGACAGCAGGACCCCAACACACGTAACTGTTACTTGGGAGGACAAACGGCATCACTCTAATTGTCTCCACAGCTTTATACACTGAGCGTGATGTCATATGGTCTGGAATATCCCTCTGGTCACTTTGGGTCACCTGTCCCAGCTGTGTCTCCTCACAACCTCCCTTGCACCCCCAACTTCCTTGCCAGCATTGAAGTATGAAAAATAGAAAAGGCCTTGGCTCTGTGTAAACACTAACAGCATACTCAGCACTTGGCAATAACAAAAGCACCTCTATATTATCAACTCCATGCTCAGCACAAATCCAAAACACAAGCCCATATCAGTCACTGTGAAGAAAGTTAACTCTACACCAGCCCAAACCAGCACACTACAAGTACAGAACAGACAATGTTACCTGTGAGTATTGCCCACCCATCCTGCTTTTGCCCTCTGTGCAGAATAAACAAATCAGTGAGGCAGGGGCAGAGAGAATGCCATCAAATGAGAAGGAGTAAGAGGTTTTTGAGCTAAATGTTCTTCACCTTATCTTTTGTTTGCATCTTTCTTCTCAGTTACCCCAGAAATAACAGTAAAATAATGCATTGTTCTTGCATTGTTTTTTGTCTCAAAAAAGTACAGTAGAAATGTAAGCAGAAATTAATTCCCCCCAACAATTTTAATGTGAACATGATGCTTAAAGTTAAAACAATGTGAAATTTAGTAGAGGAATGATAATGTTAGCTGCCAGTGGCCTATGTAAACATAAACCAACATGACTTATCTCACTAAAATATGAAAGATTAACCATATATTCACCATATATTTGGGGCATGACAGGTCACTTCTTGTCATTAATTTCCTAGTTTTATGTCCTCACTCTGAGAATAATTATTTTCAAATGTACTTATTGCAAGGCTGAATCTTCACCTCAAATTTCTCAACATTGTTTCTTTCTATAGTAATTTAGACCAAAAAACAATTCAGGCATTATTGTTTTCATTTTCGGACTACATAAATGCAGTATTTATTACGTCAAAAAGAGGGTGTAAATGCAATGGTAAGATGTCCTAGTTCAGCAAGCTGGAACAAGTTTATTACTGTGTAGGTGTGACCAAAGCCGTGTATTCTAAAACCTATATGCCATTTCCCAAGAACTGTTATCAATGGACCATTTGCAGTAGCTGCCCAGGGCACACCCAAGCCCTCAAGGTGTAAGCTGGATGTTAAAGCCTGTGAGAGAGGAACTGTGATAACTCCCCTCCAGGAAGTCATTAGCACCTTCACACCCAGCCTGAGGGGGCATGTCTGCTAATGGGCTATCAATGATTCCAAAAATACCCCATGACTCACAGAGTGAGATCACACATTGTGAAACTCCCCGCCCTGGGGGAGGTACTGACCGGTCCCACCTGGACCTGAGGGGATGTAATCTTGGGGTTTGGGACTTAGGGGACCACTTGGTGGATCCAGAGGAGGACCAGAACCTCAACAGGGGGAGACCAGCACTCTCGACCAGGCTGCAACTGTCATATGTACCAACAGGTTTTTCACCTCCTTTACTTTGGGACTTGGGGGAACCACATGGGGCTCAGCATAGGGGCTAAAAAACACCATTGTGTTTGTTCCCCAGGGTGCTGGGTTACACTTCCAGGTTTTGTGGGTTAAAACCATTTTCTCTTTGTGCTATTGCATTTATTGTAATATTTTTATTCAATTGTAGCTCTCACTTATAATCTCTCTTGTGGTGGGTTTGTTTCTCCTGCAAGTTTACCTTTAAATCAGCACATAAGATTACAGGCATGATGGACTTAAAGTGGGGTGTAGTGGTCTTAGTTCAGCCTCAAATTAAGCTCAAGGAGTCTGTGTGGATTGGGAGAGACGGGTATTGCCTGACTAAGTAACCAGGGAGATATTTCATACAGGTGACGCAAACCTAAGATATGAGTGCAGAAGTAGGAGGTGTTAGTTCAGTTCCATCATGGCTGAAGTATAGGCAGGACATGAAGCTGCTGTCTTGCTGGAGTAGGCCCTGCTCCTGCTGCCACTACTTGCATTTTGTTTGAATTCAGGGAAGTAGAAACGTTTTGTTGTTATAGTTTCTGTTTCTTGCTGTGTGTCTTTTAGAGTGCTTATAGATCTAGAGTAATAGACTTTGTATTAACTGGGGAGTGGGAAGTTATTTCTTGTTATATCTAACTTGTGTAAGTGTGTGTTATATTGTAGTTTTCTCTTAATTTTCTCTTTTCTGTATAAATACATATAGCTAGTTAAAGCATAAACCTAGTTTGAAGAGTTTTTTTCCCCTTTCCTCCCTTTTCTCAGCAAGCAAAGGGAGGCTCTAACATTCTGTATTGGACAGTTGGCATTTTGCCAGCTCAGCCCAAGACAGAGGGAAATTATTTTGAAGAACTCTCCTATCTTTACCTCAGGGGTTAATAACATACCTTAACTCTATGGACTTCAAACTGGGTAGGGAATGCAAAATAGAGTGATGGAAGGACTGCAGCTATGCAAACTGAGCAGGATATAATTGAATTACTAACAGATGGGAAATAATTAAATCATTTATTATCACTTCACAATTAGTTAACTCACAAGTATATCTCAGACAATAAAAGGTTTTATCCAGCATTCTGCGAGGGATTTAATGTTTTTAACATCTCATGTTCTCTATATGTTACTTCGTGGCTCAGCTTAACCAACAGCTATCTTGTCAACATGAAATGATCTCTCTGGTTATTTAAAAAAAAAATAAATGCAAGTACAAACAAACTGCTTGAGTGTCATACACAGGCTTTTACTTTCACTTGACGTTTTAAAATGTCTATTATAGCACAAAAGAACATGACTTTCAGATGAGGAAATGGACTGTCCTTGGAATTGTGGCAGTTCATTTCAGCCAACTGCATCTGTTATGATTTTTTACCCTCCTTTCTACATTGCCCAAAGGCTCAATTCACAGAAGAATTTGGGCACTGGACTGCTAAGCTGGCAGCTTGTCCACATTAGGCAATTAAATGTCTGATGGACGTGTCTCTAGGTCAGGCATTCAGGCTCTGGACAATTAGTAATGGCTTGTCACATCCTGTGGGATGCAAAAGCCAGGACATAATTCCTCAGAGTTATGGCAACAACAAGGAAAGGCATATAGCTGAAGTGAGGTGTGTTTCAATGACACAAGCCTAGCTCCCTGAACCATGGAGGCACCCAGTGCTGTGTAACTTTCATAGGTGGCAATCTACCCATGAGGAAATGCTTGCAACAGACTCATCTCACCTACATAGCACTCAGATTCAGCTCCTTCCTATGCTAGAAGGCATGTAAACCTTCATTGCAAATAATGAAAAAGTGAATTTGGAGTTTTCTAGGCCTGGGAACTCTGAGTCATCTTTTGATAAAATTTGTTATAATATATATATACCACTTTGCTATGAAAAGAGGACTACAGTCAGCCTGGAAGGTGAGAGATGTAGGTACAAAATTCCTCAGGCAGAGAAGAGAATTAAAACTGGCATCCTAATTATGCATGTACATCTACCTCTTAGGTAAAGGAGAGCTAGTATTCTCTATGCTCAGAACTTCAGCAGTTGTAGATAAACTTAGGAGTCACTAGGACATTTGAAAGATTAATTGGTGGTTGCAGAACCACAGACTTGCTGAGGCTGCAAGGTACTTCTGGAGGTTGTCTAGTTCAAACCCCTGGTCAAACAGGTTCAGGTAGAGTAAGTTTTCCAGGATCATGCCCAGTTGAGTTTTGAGTACTGTTGCCTGATCCTTAAATTCCTGTGGAAATAGACACAGAAACTATATTAATGGAGAAAGATAGATGGTATACCTTTATTGAAAGCTTTCAAGGTGCACACCTGAGGTCTTTGCACACAGACATGCATACCCATAACCAGGGATGTCATGGCTTTTATAACTTCTTCAGCAATTAACATTTGAGATATCTATAACCAACCATGATTCTCATTTCCTTCTGTGCTCCACCCATACAGGTCTTCAGAACTGCCCCTTGGAGGAGTTCCAGAACTTCCAGGCTTTCTTCTTGTGCTTTGTCTTCATGCTGTCTACAGGTGGTTTCTCACAAACACCATGGCCTTGGTAGGGCATGAGAAAGCTCACGAATCTGTGAGAAAGAGCTTTAGTAACTCACCTAAGATGTCAACAACTTAGGAGAATCTATGTAAGTTATATAATCTCAAAAATCTACAAAATATACTAAAATCCTTAGGCATCAGTACCTCCAAGAATGGAGACCCCCCCAGTCTCTCAAAACAACCTGTGCCAGTGCTCAGACTCCCTCATGGTGACATAGAGTTTTCTTATATTTAGATGTAATGGCTTGTGGTTCAGGTTGTGCATGTTATGTCTAGTCCTGCACTGTTACCTATTGAACCCAAGTGACTCCAGGGGTAGCTGGTAGCAAATGGAGGTTGAGTGAACATATATTCCAGTCTCAGAATCTTCCTTTAATATCTTAAAGAAATAGGATTTCTTGTACTTCTTTGCAGTAACAGAAAAGTGGCTTGCAAAAATGGCTTGCAGATCACAACTGTCTCTGAGTCTTTTACTGTCTTACATTTATGAAATTCCCCAGAACACTTCATAGGCTCCAGTCTCTTCAAATTATAATAATCTGAGTTAAATTTTTTCTCTCATTTATATGAGCCAGAAGTTCAATCTCCTCTCTTTGTAGATAGGCTATAAACATGAACAGTTTCTTTAGAAGCAATTTACTTCAATTTAATCATAGTAACTGTATTAAATGTGAGTCTGAGTAGATATATGCAAATAAAGAATAATCTCAACTATGAAAAAAGGGATAAATTACTCAAGCTTTGGAACAAACATAGTATGTTCCTTACATGATATTTCAGTCTCTTACTTGGAAAAATAGATCAAATGTATAATAAGCTAATTGTCATTATTTAACCATATTGAGTTTGAAGGTTTGACTGCCTCATTTAAATAACTACAACTTGAAATCACAATTCTTTATGAAATCAGGGAGGTAAAACTGAAGTCTCTGTTTTCACCTATACAGATTAATATTACCAAATAGATCCCCAAAGTCTAAGAAAACTTTAGGCTATATTTATTTACAGTTTTGTCCAGACATTACTGGTATCACTCAATCCATATTGTTTTGAGGTTAATATTATGAATCTTATTTTGAATTAGGATTATTATGTTGAGGTTGTCTTCTGTTAAGTCAGTGCTGAGAAGAAAACAGTCAAGGACCAAGTATTGTGGCCTGAAAGAACAGAGCTGAAGTGGTTGTTCTTGATGGATATTGTCAAGGTTTGTAGCTGTGAGAGACAGGTTCAGGAGGGAAGGCAAAAAAGATTCTAGGACAGTCTGGAAAAGCACTGATACAATCTTACAAATAAAGACATGCAAAAACTTTTGCATTAAGTAACAACAGAAAAGATTTTGTAGCTGTGGGAAAAGATATTCTTTCCTTGTCTGTTTTCTTGATCCAGCTCAGTGGAATATTATATCTAGATGCAGTACATCAAAACAGCACTCAACTGCCTATTTCTCCTGAAGGAAATGAGAGTAACTCAAAATTTAGGTGATTGTGAGAAAGAGTAGTGACAGGCTTTACTGTAGAAAAGGAAACTTGTTTGTAAATTGTCCAACACAAATTCATGAAGCCAAACAACTTTTAGGTTAGTCTGTATTTTAGTTTGGCTGGGGGGGCTTTTGGTTGTATTTCATCTGGTGACTGATTTCATTAATCTGTGGGATGTACACCAACACCATTGTTTCAGATCTGTAACATCTACTGCAAGTTTCGAAGTACTCTTAAAAATGCTACTGTAAATGAATTTCTGCAACAATTTTGAATTACTTGGCCTCATGGAAGTTTGCAGAACATGAATAATATAGGAATACAAATAAGCCATCCTAAAAACGGTTTTCTAATCCAGTTGTTTACAAATGTGCAGTTCTGGCTGTTTGCAACTCTCTGACCTCCTGCACCAGAGAACAGAAGCATTAAAGTGCCTGGAAACACACAGAGGCTCAGCAGTCTTACCGTTTTGCCCAAGTGGCGAGTAGCACATGCTTGCTGACCAAGATATGGAAGATGAATGAGTCAATACCTCTTCCACTGATGAGAGTCAGAGATGGCCTTAGTTTATTTCATTAGTATGGGCTGAAGGCTAGTCATGTACCACAAGCTATTATGCTTCTGATGGCAACAAAATCCAAGTCCAAAATACAGAGAAGTGAATAGTTTCAATTTTAAAGACAACTGAAACATATCAGGAAATAAGAGAGTGAAACTGCAGCCATATTAGAAAATATCTTGCTGACCTCAAAAAGGCTTAAATGTCTGAATCGACACTGTAAAACATGTAAATATAGAACTTGTTTTCTTATTAGGGTTTCAGGAGAAACATCAAGCCAACAGGCTTGGCTTCCACTATCTTCTTACACAAAAACCCCATAATCTCGGTATCCTCACAAATAGATTCCTACTAAATGCCCACCCAGGGACTTCACCATGGTCATGAATTTGTATCTTTTCATAGGGTAAGGGAGGGAGTATCTGGGAAAAGAATAATTTAGATGAGATGCTTTTTCTTTTCCAGTTGCAAAGACTTTGAAAAATTAAAGACAATTAACACCTCTGGGGAAAATCAGCTCATGAAAAGTTTTGAAAGCAGTTTTCTTGATGAGGATCAATATTAGTGCCTGTGGTTTTGAATTTTTTTTTTTTTTTCAGTTTTAAACAATACTATAAGTACTTAACTCATCTAAGCACAAAATAATAAATTAAGTCATACATTTTTAATATTTTAATTATTTTTTAATTTTTTCAACTCTATAAGCAACAAAGGCTTTTTCATAAATTAATGAAAGATAAATCTCCATAGAAAAGTTTCATTTTTATTTTTAGAAGTTTTAACTTTTTGTTTTGTTGTTTGTTTGTTTGTTTGGAACTAAACAGCTGAAAATCTTTATAGAGTTCTTTCAACAGAAGCGCTCAAAACAATTTTTTAAACTGGATCTCAGACCTGAAACAGTTATAAAGTCAGATTCATCTTCTGAATCTGAACTGTCAGGATCCTTGTATTAAACTTCTCCAATTTGTGAAAGTTAAAAATTTGAAAAGGTATCGTTTGGGATTGGAGTGCTTATAAAATTTATTTGTATTGTGAACAATGTTTCTACACCATCAAGCTGCTCATTAATCTAGATTTCATAATTTCTGAGTCTGATCAATATTCAGATGATCAAACTCCAAGTAAGACAAGATTCAGAATCTCAAACAAGAAAAACAAAGCAAAACACACTCCCTTCTCTCCTCCAGAGTAATAAAACTCAAAGAAGAAAACTATTAATTAATCTGGGTGGCAAGTCTCAATTCTGTCTCATATTTTTAATTGGATGAAACATGGAATCCTTTTTTTTTTTTTTTTTTCCTTTTTTAAGTGATCTGTTTCAGATCCTAGAAAAACTCACCCCACTAGAAATTTAAACTCATTGATAAATCATAGAGTCATAGAATGGTTTGGGTCAGATGGGACCTTAAAGGTCTCCTAGTTCCAAACCCCCTACCAAGGGCAGGGACACCTTCCAGTAGACCAGGCTGCTCAGGGCCCTGTCCAGCCTGGCCTTGAGCAAGGAAGGGAAGGTTTGGGGAAATCTGGGGAGGAGGGGAGGGAGGAGAGTGGGAGAGAGGGGAAAGGCCATGCCAGACAGGGAAAAGAAAATATCATCTTTGATTAATAAATAGCTGTATTACTGTGGCTGGAATGCAGAGCTTTCTTTCTTTCATTCAATACATCCTAGTACTCCTGGGGTTTTGCGTTAATCATAAAAATCTTGTTTATGCAAGCAAGACTAACACATCAACCTTTGCAGGAAGGAGAAAAATTCTCTATTCATCCATATCCTTTTTACGGAGATTCTGTTCTAAACTGTACAGTCCAATACATCAAAATTATCCAGGAACACATAATTGTCTTGCTGACTTTATGCTGTTTTTCTCATGAAGTATAAGAACTATGTGTAGAAATGACCAGGCCTTGTTTTTATTCCCCCTGAAAGAAGGTAGATTTAATTTCTATCTCTGTTTGTACGATGCAAATCTCTGTGTCTGAACTGCTCCAGTAGCAATATTTAAAGAAGTATTTCAAATTTTTTTTTTGGAAATATCTTATTCATTATTTCCTATCCGTTTCTACATTAACACTGGGTTATGGTAAAAAAAAATAAAAAAATATATATATATATAACAAATAAACCCTGCAACCCCAAACTTGTCGAAAACCCAAACTTTTTCTGTTGTGAGTTATAAATGGATAATCATGTGTTCACTAAAGCATGGGCAGATTGAAACATTTTCTGAATACATCTCTACTCCATCTCCTAAGGGTAAAAAGAAGAGAACTCAGAAGTATGTTGTGTGGGGAAATCAGATCTTAAACACAATACAGGAAGTGTTCCCATGCTCAACTTACATAAATTGTTTTCTGAATCTCTCTTCTGTCTACAGCTGTCAGACAAAGCACAAGAGGCCTCCTTGACTTACAACAGTGTGAAACCAGTTTTGGTGGTGGGAAGGAGAACAGCACAAAATAATCTGAAACCATTACTAAGAGTTCTTAAATTGAGACTGCCTGTCATGAGAAGCTGCACCCCCACAGTTAAGAGGTTATTTCAGAGAGGAGTCAGCCCTCTGTTAGCTAGAAGTACTCTAAAAGGTTAATTGAGAAATTATGATTATTTTTATCTTTTCTCTGCCTCAGGCTTTTTATGTACCATTCTGTACCATATGTGCTTTCCAGGTCTTGTGACTTGGATTGATGCCAGCACTTCTCAATTCTTACACATTACCCAAACAAACAAACCTGTCCAGTCCACTTATAGGTCACAAACCGCACAACTATAAATTGTGTTTCCTTGAAGGAGAAAAATCATATGAACTTTCCTTCCTCTTTCTAGGTAATTTAATAAGAACAAAAATTAATCTATAACTTGATTTTAAAAATAAGGTTGTTGGATAGTACCAACAAATGGCACTATCCGTTTTATTGCACCTAATGCTGGCTGGAGGCAGGAAATAAGAGCAACCTGTGTTGTACAGAAAGCCTGAGTCCTTAATCAATACAACAGCATATTTTCATAGCCTCTCAGTATGATAGAAATCAAATAATCAATTACTTTGTCATAAGCTTGGCCTGTTGTAAGGACAATTAAGATATTAATGAAAAATTGCTATGTACTGATCAAAAATTGTAGAAAGTTTTTGCAAACTGAATAACAGAAATCATTGTTAAATAATCAAACCCTCTCACACAGACCCACAAAAAACCACATCAGAGCTAGAACTAGAACCCATACAGTGAAACGCGTAACTTTCAAACTCCCATAACCAAAGTCTTTCACATGTGCAGTTGGTACGGTCCAGGCTGTTCATAGTCTGGTTTGTTTCCTACAAAAAGTCTTTGATAAGAGATAAGAAAAGAAAAAGTTACTTGATTTGAAGCATTAGATTTGCTTCTTAGGAAGTCTGGATTCAGATCCAGTTAACTGTTTGTATTATGTTGACTGTCAGAATTGTGACACAACTTTTAATGAATGGAGATTAAAGGATTGTCATAGACAGGTGTTGGCATGAAAAAGACAAAAGATGAATTAAGAAAGGACTTTGTATCATGGAGGAGAAAGTCAGGGTGGAAGGAAAGATAAGAAATGTGTCAAAAGTGTCTACAATAAAATTCTACCTACATGTTTCATACCAGATAAAAGGCATTGAAAACTCTCCAAAGAAGGTATTAACTCATCCCACAAATGCAAAACACACTTAAGAGTGTTCTGTCATCAAGTCTTGTAGCCGAAGCATATATTTCAGATCCTGAAATGTGAAGTCCTTGTGCTGATATAGAAATGTATAAAACAAAAAAAGTCTTGGAGAACTTTTTTAATGGACCAAGGTTTCTTCATTTTATGTAGGTCTGGTCTCACTCATCATTGCTCAGTTCCTTTCATATCCAGAAGGAAACATCTGTGTTCTGCTCAGACAAAATGTTGATTGATACCAGCATTTATGACATTATTCCTTTCCCAATGAGGGCTTGACTGAACAGTTATATCCCCCCTGACAGACCACAATCCCCACAGATGTTAATGGCAGTTTAAAATATGAAAATTAACATTTATTTCCTGTTCTACATAAAGATTATTACATCAGAGAACCAATTAATTTTCATCATCCTTTTTCTCCACTAGCGAAAAAGGGGCCTCCAAAAGATGTTAGTGGGGTGCATCCACTCTCTTCTTAGTCTGCTTTTTGCCCTAGACATCTAGTAAACTATCCTCTTTCACCTCATGGCACAGAGATGTGATGACAATGGTCTTGACAGAAGAGATCACAGTCCAGAAAAGTTCTGTTTCATATTCACACAAATTATCTGACTTTTGCATAGACTGAGAGATGCAGAGCACTGACTTCAGTTTAGAGTAGTCTCGGAGACCTCAAACAAGAAGTTAAAGGGTGATCTTCCCAGCTCCTCCCTAGTGCTCACAGCATTATGTCCTCTTGGAAGTCCTAAGGGATGCTATCTTCACTCAATAGGTACTGTATGGCCACCTGTTCTGTTCAGTTTTCTGCATTTGTGTAATGCATAATCTCAGCATCACAGGGGACAGTTGGGCTGTATTCTTGATGAAAATTTCAATTTTCATGTAATCAGTTTTGAAGGAAACACTACATCATATATATGCCCTGAATAAAATTAAATTTGGTACCTATAAACTGCACTTAAAATATTCACCAGACATTAATAGGCTGTGTGAATATATTCAATTCATTCTATGTCAAATAATATTACCTTCTCTCAGAACTGCTGCCTGGATACAGATAGTACAAAGTGCTGAAATTTCAGAATTAGCAAAAATATGTTGCTCCCATCTGAGGCGTGGTAGTCTGGGAACAAACTGATGTACAAGCACAACTCCCAGGTAAGCTATCTGTATCCTGGGCTGTTCTTGCACAGAACTGGAGATGAAACTGCTGTATGTGTTCTTCATCTAAACTCCAAGTCTTGCTAAATGAAATACAATTACACAAATCCAATGTGTACAGTCAGTCTCAAAACATATGTCTATTTATGAATAAATTGCTCACACTGAAGGATCCCATATATTTTATTTTTATTTACTTTTGATTTGTCAGAATAATTATGCTTCTTTTCATTACAATTTTCTCACATGAACCGTTTTATTTCTTCTCAAAATCTTTTTATATGGGAAATACATTTCACTGCCTTTCTAATTTAATTCCCTAGGCACTGCACTCTGTAAGTAATTTCTTATATTCCTTCTTTCACAACCTAAAAAACTTTGAACATGTTTTTCATGATGTCTGCTTCTTGTTTTCTTGGCTCAAAGTATTAGATCCTAGACAGAGCCAACCAGAAATGGTTTGGACAAAAGATTGAAAAGCTCTGGAGGCCACCCAGAAAAATAACATCTGGAAAACCAATGTAGTTCTCCCATTTAGTTCTGAGCTCATCAGTTTCATCTTTGTCAATATATGACCTCATTCCTGGGTGAAATACTTGAAATGTATTGCTAGCCTCCTAGTTTCCTTATCATAAGCTTCCTCATCAGGCTCTAATGATAAGCACAAAAGAAAAAAACAACTTCTATAACTTAGCACCACTTTTCATCTTTATCAAATGAGTGAGACCTGTGACAAGCACAAATAGGGTAGTTGTATGGGACTATACAACTATATAGCCACATAAGTACATGAGTACAAAGCTACTTTAAAGCAAAAGCAAGATTATTTCCTAATTATCTAGCATTTGAGGTTATTAAAGGTAGTGATACCCTGTAGACCATGAGGAGAGTCAGCAAGCACCTCAGACACCTCCTGAAGGATACACAGTCAACCTCCTTTGTGTGGCCTAAGTTTCTCAAACCATTCAGCTGCTGCCTAATGTCCTTGGCTTCTGTCCTTGGTTTCCCATGCTATTTCTGACAAATTTTTGCAATCTCACCCAGGAGAAGTGTGGATATCTAATCTGAGATATACACTAGTGCAGTGCTTCAACACAGGGACTGAATTTAGCTCAAAGTTCTGATGTGGAGGGTGAACATAAACTCAAATTCTGTTTTCGGTCTCTTCACTGAGAGCTCTGAGTTCTGTTCTACCACTTTTATCACTGATGTTACCATGACTCTTTCAGAGAAGAAGAAAATTTAAAAATACTAGATATGCAAGAACAAGGAGTAGAGACCTACCTGAAATACTGTTCCAATTTTCATGAAAATCACAAAGATTTAGACTGTCCTAAAAAGCTTGTCTCCAACAAGCCAACACAATTCCAGGCCAGAGTATGAGACCCTCCTCTTTATCCATGAAGAATATCATGTCCCAGAGAGCGCTGGCCTCTGTTCAGCAGAGGAAGAAGTGCAAAATCAAGCTGGGCATAGAATATACCTGTATATTATTTTAGCTGAGGAGCCTGCTAGTGCCTTTGCTCCTCAAATCCCTTTAGAGGTACTGATTGTCAGCACAAAAATCTAAGCTTTGATATACTTGTGGTCTTCCTAATTTTAGGTCATGCAAAACTAAACTTTGCCTAGGTTGTTCAGAAGACTAGAGCAGTACTTTTTAGCAAGTGTTCCTTTTTCCAGCTACTATTTGTTGTGATGTAACATTAGTTTCTCTTTATTCCAGTGAAAAATACTACATCTCTTGTGCCTAAATATATTTCTCTTCACCAAGAGAAAAAAGCATTTGATCAGGAATTTAACTTTTGTTCTCCAGAAGGCTGAGCAGGGAATCCTGAAATGTAATCCTTGGTCCTCTGAGTAGTTTTGTCCCATGCCTTGCAAAGCAGTCATGCTTTACAAATGCTACATTGCTATTTCTGCTTCACTGACACTCTACTAACCTTATGATTGAAAAGGATGATCTTAGTGTGAGCTCGGATTTTTGTCTTGTGTGTGTATGAATTGTAGCTGGCAGATCATTCCTAAACTAAGGAAATTTACAAACATCTGAGAAGAACAGTCCCAAATATTTATCCAAGTAACTCACTCCATGGCTGTTCTCTTACCTTCGTTATGAACAGTTATCTTTTCCTCTCCAAGTCAAAGAGAGAGTTTCATGGCAGCAGGTACTAGGAAGCTATGGACTACATTTGTTGTGTCTATTGCAGTATACTTTAAACCTTTGATATTTCTCCCCCCTCCCCCCCCATTTGTTTTATAAAATGACAACCACAGCTTTGGTGGAAATGTACTTAAAAAGAATGCCCATAAAATACCAGAGTAAAAATAATGAAAAAACCTTTAAAACATTTCTAAGGAACTGTCTTCTCTTGGATAACACTTGCTGCCAGTTATGCTGCATCATTTGTGCTGAATCATTGGGTGCCCAAAGGAGGCAACTTGTCTGTCACTTCAAAGGAGAGTCTTGTTTGGATGCCCTTATACCAACTGCCTACACACTTAGCCAATATGAAAATCAGATGTGCTCCATGGTTAAAGGAGGTGATCCTCAAGAATGTCAATTGTATACTACTATTAGAGTGAACAGTTGGCAATCTGAAAGCATAATATTAAAAAACACTATTACGCTAATCCTCTCTGGAAAATGGGCCATAGTACATAGTCAAACAAATATGTCAAAATCTATTAAGATGAATTTATTTATGGTACTCTTAGTGCCTGGAGTCTCAAACCAAAGGAGAAGCCTAGAAAATTGATCATAATTTAGGGTCATAGTAAAATTTCATTCTGTACTGGGGAAATTATTGACATTTCCAAAAGCCACACACATTCCTTCACAAAACATTTACTGACTTGCAATATTCCTTAGGTTTTAAGTGTTTTGGTGTTTTTTTCTTATTCAAGTCCTGGACAAGGACTGAATTAAAATACTGAGTTGCAAACATCCCAAATAGTTCTAAGTAGAGGTAATCTTTTGAGAGAAATCTGAGTGATATTGAGAGGTCTTTTGTAAGCTAATGTCTGAATTCCTGGCCTCATTTATCTTTCCAGCAGTGTAATGCAGCTTGATCACATCGCTGTTGAAATGGGAGGTAAGGTTCCCATTTACCTCAATGTTACAGAACCATGTCCCTGAAGAACTCCACCTAGCAAAACAGAAAAGCTGGAAATCTGCTTTAGTCATGATTGACACAAGTGTTTACCTGAGTCCTTACCCACAGGGCCCATAAAATAAAAGGCAAGACACTATATAATACCAGGCAACAACAAAAATAAATAATTCTTCAAAAATAGGCTGTTGCATAATTTAGGGAATGGCAAAGTATTCTCCATGTTGCTTTCAGTTTGACCAAGGTGACATGGTCCTATCCCATCTCTTGCATGCAGCATTAAGTACAGAACTATCTGGATATGTTATCAACAAAACAATGGCTTCGATGACTTGCTACTAGTAGTCTGAAATCAAAGTGTCATGCCCTGAGATTATCAAAGGGCTCTCCTGTAGTTGTGAGGGCCCAAGCAGCTGTTTGACAGACAGGTTTGAGTAGTGGGTCCATGTGAATCTCATGAAGTTCACAGGGCCAAGCACAAGGTCCTGTACCTTTGTCAGGGCAATCCTCAGTATCAACACAGACTGGGGGATGAATGGAGAGCAGCCCTGTCAAGGACTTACGGGTTCTGGTGAATGAAAAAATGACCACGACCCAGCAATGTGCACTTGCAGTCCAGAAAGCCAACTGTATTCTGGACCACATAAAAAGCAGCATGGCCAGCAGATTGAGGGAGGTGATTCTGCTCCTCTACTCCACCCTTGTGAGACCCCCAACTAGGAAGGGCAAGTACCTGCTGGCGCAAGTCCAGCGCAGGAACACAATAATCAGAGGCTGGAGCACCTTTCCTATGAGGACAGGCTGAGCATTGGGATTGTAGACCTCAGGGCTAGGACAAGGGGGTAATGGTTTTAAAGTAAAAAAGGGTTGATTTAGATTAGATATAAGAAAGAATTTTTTTGACAGTGTGGCAATGGAACAAGTAGCCCAGAGAAATGGAAGATGTTCCATCCCTGGAAACAGTCATCATGACGCTGGATGGGTAGCAACCTGATCTAGTTGAAGATGTCCCTGCTTATTGCAGAGAAGTAGGACTAGGTCACCTTTTAAGTACCCTTCCAACCCATATTATTCTTTGATTCTGTGATTCCATGGTAAGTAAAATAAAACCACAGAGATAAAACTGTTGGCTTAAGATATAGTCACTGGCTGAAGTTCTCCAGAGAGAAACACACACACAAATGGTTATGAAAACTTGAGAATAAAAAACAAGAGAAAGCTGGGAAATGCCAATATAGTATGGTAAGAGGTCCATCCATATGCCATGGTGACTGACACTTCCTCCCTGACTGATGAGTGTCTGGTGCCTGACCAGCAAAGATTCATCAGGAATCTGTCTTACAAGTGTTAAGAATATCAGTGTTAAGCCTGTGACTACAGTCCTGCAGTTTGCTGTGTATGTTAACCAATGAATAAGATAATTTTATGTACTCATGAATTACGTATTGACCTCTTTGGAAATATCTACACATTGTAAAATGCCAGTAGATCCAGAAAAGCCTCATTGGGCTGTAATATTTGTTACTTCTCTGTGAATGTTTTAAATACATGGGAAGTCTAAAAAGGCATGAGATGCCCATGAATAGGAAACTAAATTAAGACCTGAATTTCTACTGTTACCACAGAGGTTAATACTATTTTGTAGCACTGTGGATATAAAATAAAACAAAGCTTTTGTCATGAATCAGTATGAGGTAACTCTCAAAATCTTTAACCAGGGTCTGGTGTCCTTATCAGAAAGAAATATTTTCTATTTTTTTTTTCACTTGAGATTAATTTGATTAGTGGTTTTTAATGAAATAATTAGCAGGCTGGGCAGGGTTTAGGACATATGTACCTGAATGGTTGCAGTCAGATGCTGTCTCATTTTGTCAGTATTTAAACTGCTCAGAGATGTACCCTGTTTGACCCAGGAGCCACTGCAATGAGGTCTCCCCTCAGTCTCCTCTTCTCCAGGCTGAACACACCAAGTGACCTCAGCACTCCTCATAGAGCTTCTCTTCAAAACTCTGAGTAGGAGCCCACTTCTTATGCCTCTCTCTGTAGACATATCCTATATACAATATGAATACAAACTATATTTTATAAAATATGGAAAACAAAGATGGCGGGATTTTCCTCTCTTTACCATCTGAGACCCTGAAAAATATCCCAAAAAACAAAGCAGAAGCCAACAAAAACCGCAACACTTGCAAATTCTCTGCCTATCTGTGTCCACAGGTGTTTTACATCAGGCTTGTTGTGAGTTTCATACATACCCATACAAAACAGCTGAAACACTGATTATTTCAAGCCATAGGGATCCCCACAGAGAAATCTGTTGAGTGTCACAATCAGATAAACAGCCCCATGCAAGCCACTAGCTCTATGTTCACTAGGTTGGACTTCTGTCTTCAATGACATCAATAAATACAATATAAAAAAAAGAAAATCACTATGCTATGTGCCACTTGAAAGAGAATAAATAAATAATTGCATCACTGTTTTTTTCTGAATGTTATTTTAGCCTTTCCTAATCTATTGCACGTGAATATGAAGCAGAACTGAGAGGGGAAAAAAAGAAAAGAAAGTGACCAAAATTTAAGAATTTGTGATATTAATGTTTTATTTCTTTTGCATTCAATAATGCAGTGTTTTTGAAATATTTCTTTTTCTCAAGTTCAATTAAAAACAATGATTTTGTCTGAAAACAATAACACTTGAAAATCCATAGTGCAAAGTGATAATAAAAAGTATCAATCAAATTTGTCAGCAGAACAAACCCCAGAGGCCAGATGAAGAACAGGTTATGAAAACATTTCACACTCACACTCATGCCTTTATATAATATGACTTACAGAATGGAATCTGAAGTGATTTGCTTGGTATTCTTTCCTTATAAGTACTGCTTGTCACTGATAAAAGACAGAAATATCACTTGTTTGTGACAGTATAATTTCACCTTCAGACATCATATTTTGAATTACTGCAAGAAAAGATTTCTGTAGTATTTTTCTCCCTTAAGTTATTATTCTAGTTCACTTTCTATGAAATGAATTGTCTTATTGATAAAGGTGCAATCTAAATATGAACATGAAGAAAGTTCTCCTTTTGGTGTGACTGGATGAAGTCTGCTGTTATTAAACCTTTTAATAATTAAATACAAGGGGTTATACTAAAATAATATTTAGGTGATGGACTTAAACTTAGGAAAACAAAACCCCTGAAGAAGTGAAGCAATTAAGATATGAGCACAGACATCTTATTACCTAATATTATTGCTTATTAACCAGCTCTCAGAAGAGTGATTGACATATTAGCGTTATATGCACATAGTTGAGATTACTAGAATGGATTATAGAAGGTATGTTCCATGGACACAGAATTTCTTTCTTTTTTCCTGCGTAATGTCTTGTTTTGTTCTATTTTGTTTTTATTTTTGTTATTTTGATATGAAGACTTAGATTTGGGAACAGGCATACTACTTACACTTGAATGTGCATGTGTGGTTATTATAGACAATGACGCATTAGTGTTCAGGTTATGCTGGTTGCAGTGCTACTTCTTAAAGATCTCTCATCTTTTGTATGAACTTCTGACTCCCAAAGAGGATTCAGTAGCCTGCCGCTAGTCTGCAGGCATGTGAAGTCTGCATGTGTCTGTGGGACAGCATTGAGTCAGACTTTTAAAAGGGCTCTCAGGGAAAATTTTGAAAATGGTGATGGAAAATAATCACCCAAATGATGGAGAGTAGTCTGATTACACCAGCTTCACTCTCTGCAGAAGACCACTCAGAGGGGATAAACACAGACCTCTGGGTCCTGCTCCTCTATTTTGGACAGTATCTTCAGAAAGGGACATCTGTAAAAAACAGTTTTAGTGAGCTCTGAATCGTATTGATCATAGAAATATGTTGTGTTAGGTCAGAGTGCTGATGTGTAGAAATGAGAAACTCTTGCCTTGCTGGAAAAGAGATCTGTCCTTTGGCCTACAACACAGGTACTTGTTATAACCTGGTATTTCTTCTGATAAAGAAAAAAAATAAATTACTGTTTGGACCTTGACACCTTATGAGGACTTCCAGGAGTTATATCCCTTCAAGAGAGCTGACATGTTATGACACACTGACAGAAAAGTCCAACAAAACACAGTTTTTTGCAGAATTTGTACTCTGACCATATAACTAGTACTTTTTTTTTTTTTTCCTTCTTGAGCTGTCTCTGAAGAGCTGATAAATGTACAAGTCTGTCTGAACACTTCATCTAGAGAGTAATCCAGACACAAACAACACTATATGGGATGGATGTCTAATCCAAGTTGCTGGCTGAAGTTGCAATAAAATGCTTACAACCTTCTGCAATTGTGTACTTCTTAAAAATAGCTTGGGCTAGCTTTCAGATATTTACTAGGTATTCCTCAGACATGTAAGCCTACAGATCTCTCCAAACAACTTAAAGCCTTTTTAATGGTAACTTATTTTTCAAGTCAGCACTCCTGTGCTTTGTAAAAACATTCTTTTCTTCAGTTTTAAGTTTACTTACTTTTTACTTAAAAAAAACTTTCAGTTTTTTGGTTTACTGAAACATATTTCAGTGCTGCCAGCACCTTTTCAGTTGCATGCTATTTCACTATTAGGAAGATGAGGGTTTTTCAAGTGATACTTCATTATCATTAACAGCAAATATCAGGATACTCTTTGCTGATCATGATTTTTTTTTTCCCTGATAACTGAGATCATGTTTACAATCATCTCAAAGTATTTGAAAACTTAGTCAAAGTACAAGCACCTGTCAAAATTTAATGCTCTCCCCAGTCAGAAATACTAGCAATGTTGGCACTTTTCCAGAGAAATTCAGAATGGTAAGAAAATATACTTTTAAGGCTGTTCTATAGCTATCTTGTGGAACTCAGCACCTTATACCACAGCTGGTAAATGAGTTTAAGGTATTTCTCTGCATAACAGAAAAACCTAAAGTGGAATCAACAGGAATTAAAGGTTTTCCAAATATTATTAAAAACCTAAATGCTGGCTTAAAAAATAATTTTTAAGAATTATAGCCTTGTCAGAACTTTTCAGTGCAGACGAGGACAGAACAAAGAATAATTCTCTGATAAAACTAGTGGATGACCCATCAGCAGATGGGTGAACCACAGAGGTCAAAATTTCAATTCAGTTTGTGTATGCACACAAGACTTAGGATGTAAGCACTGAACTTCAGCCAAATATTCTTAAAAATAAGCCTGAAAAAATAGTTTGGAAAATCTAATAGTTAAAACTTTCTCTTAACATTTCAGGGCCCTTTTGTTTCTTTTAAAATGAGAGCTTCTCCCAAAGTATTTTGTCACTTCAATTAGTATGAGAAAGAGGATCAGGAAGTATGGGAATATGTAAAGCTGAAAGTAAGTGGGAAGCAAAAGTAGTCTAAATACTTTTGAATCATATTAAGGCTTGTAGTCTGTTCAAGTTTGGAGTGAAGTTTTAGTAGAATCATCCCTCTCTTTATCTGGCTGGTGAGCCCCTATCTCTATTAATGGGAACTTCATCCAGTGTGTTCCTGATGTGACCTTCAGAAGGATCACCTGGAAATAGCATCATTTACCAGCTGGCTATTGCAACAGTTGTGCTTGTGCAACTTGAAACTTATCTTGTTTCACCACAATGTACTGCCAGGACAAATGCAGCAACAACAACTGTTGTTTAACATTTGGGTTAGTACCACTTTCAGTGAACTTTCTTACAATTTAACAATTCTGATGCAGAATATTTTTTTCTACAGGAATTCTTTTATACACTTTTTGAATTAGGTTGTACCTACCCTATTTCTAATCTTTTCACATCCCCACCAAAAAGTTGAAGGGATAAAGAAAAAAAGCTCAAAAATATCAAAGCAATAGAGGGAATAGGCTTTTGGAATGGAATGGCAAAAATACTTATTTCCTGCTAATATAAATTCTGACTAGGAGCTGCTGCCATTAATGTTGGGTTTTTTAAAGGCATAACTCTATGTAGCCTCCACATAAGGTCATGTTTTTAGAAACAAGATACCTGAGGAGAACACCAGGGAAGAATTTCCTGTGCACTGAATTAGAACTGTGGTCTAACAGTATCTTTGTTTGATTTTCTGTACAATCTACCTAGTATGTACATCCACTTATGCATCTACATATCATCCCTAAATTATAAATGTGCTTGGTGTATAGGTCTGGTGTAGCACATGATTTTCGACCTCTCTGGTTTTCCTTCCATTATAGAGGAAAGACTCCCTACAATCCCAATGGCAGTCCTGGGATATTGACTTGATTTTCAGACTGGTGAAATGTTAGCAACCTGGAGTTGAGGTTAAATACTGGCAATACTGCTATTTGATCCAAGGGTTGTTTGCCAAGTCAGGAATGGAAATGAGATCTTTTTTACATACACCAGAGAAAAGGCATGCTGTATGTAGGGGGATGTGGAGGTAGAGGTCAAATAGAGCCAAATGTGTGCATCTGTCTCCCAGCTCAGGTGCCAATTAGAGCTGCCTGAAGAAGAGAGGCCTGCATGGTTCACTGCTGGTTTTAGGCAGAAAAACCAAAGAGGCAGCTTCATAAGCTTTCTGCAGAGCAATGTTCTGCCCTTCTCAGCAGAAAGGTATGGATCTGTGTACCTGTCCTTTAGCAGTGACTTGCTTCCATGTGCTTTTGGACAAGGGGGTGAAAATATTATTTTTGGTGGAAAAAAAAATTGCTTTGAGGAAAAGGTTGGTTAAAGAAACGTGAAGAGAAATGAGGAAGGGAAATAGAAATCTCCTTAAAACTATGTTGTGGTAAGGACAGAAAAGAGGCAAGGAAATGAAGAACAAGTCCAAACCCTCGTTTCTTGACATGTAGAACAATTTGACTTCCCTCTCTGTATGGAGAGCATGCAAAACTATCCCCAAGTACTAACAAAACAACACGGTCAGGTTTAACTTAGGATTTACCATGGACTAAGCAAAAAGCATAACTTTTAAAATCAGATAATTAAAAATTAAAAAAAAAATATATATCATGCTTAGAGTTTTTGAAATAAGATGGACTACTTACTTAAGAAACCTGAAAACATACAATGGGTGATATAAAATGCATACAAAATTAAATCAAGCAGGTACATTTATCACTGACAATAGAATAAATGGACCCAAGCACCAAACATTTATTTTAATGACCTAAGGCAGCATAAGGATAATGACATAAGATAAAGAACACTGTGAAAACTTTTTGTATTTTTTTCTGTAGCTTGCAGCACAAGGGCAAATAGGAGCTGGAGTATAGTAGCACTTAACTTGACACTTTTTTGACTGTGATGGAGGACTAGGGTAGGAGAGTGGTTATCCTCTTAACAGGTTAATCACAAATCCATTTATTTTAGATGGCCAGTCTGGTTTTATTGTGTCAGTTTTGGCAGCACAAAATGTTGTTTTGATTTCAGCTTTTTAGTGTCGTCCATTTATATGACGCAGTTAGTATAAAAAAATTCCAAAATATTGAATTGAAAAGTTATTCTAAATTGTAAAGTATTTAACAATAAAACTGTTAAGACAGGTCACTATGGTATGCTTTTTTAAAATCTTCCTCTGAACTGAAAGTTTAGTAAAATCAGCATGCAGCATATTTTGATGCAGACAGTTTTCTGATGAGGAGTTTTCTGCTGAAAATTTTCCAAGCATCTCTAGGTAAGGATCTGCCTATGTGAGAGGCTGACCCTCCAGAACTACATTTGCTTTAGAAACACTGCATCTTAAATTACTATCTCTAAGTGACCCAGAAATTTAATATGTAAGACCTGGTCCAGAGAAGGGGTTCTACTTTTTGCATTCTTTCTGCTGTTCTGCTCTCAGTTTGCAGGGTACTAAAACTTATGTTTTTGTCCACTTATGTGGACTATGGACAAAAACAAACTCATAAAGAAAAGAATATTAGAAAAGCCTTCAGAGAAATAATTAAACAGCAGCTAAAGAGCCTAAAAGCAAGTACTTCCATGATATTCCACTCTTCCTTCTCTTCAAATTTGAGAGTGATGGATTCAACTGTTAGGTGGATTAGGAATTGGTTGGATGGTCCCATCCAGAGGGTAGTGATCAATGGTTCAGAGTTCCAGTGGGCATAAGCAACAAGTGGTGGTACCTGGGGGTCTGTAGTGTGACCAGTGTTATTTAATATCTTCATCAATAACATACAAAGAAATCAAGTGCACCCTCAGCAGATTTGTAGATGACACTAAGATGAGTGGTGCTGTTGACACACCTAAAGGACATGATGCCATCCAGAGGGATGTGGACAAGCTTGAGAAGTAGGCGCCTGGGAACCTCATAAGGCTTAACACAGTCAAGTGCAAGGTTCTGCACCTGGGCTGGGGCAACCCCCATTATCAGTCCAGGCTGGGGCATGAACAGATTGAGAGCAGCCCTGCCAGGAGGGACTTGGGTGTGCTGGTGAATGAGAGGCTGGAATTGACCCAGTAATGTGCACTTGCAGCTGGGAAAGCCAAGTGTATCCTGGTCTGCATCAAAGGCAGCATGGCCAGCAGGTCAAGGGAGGTGATTCTGCCTCTCTACTCTGTTCTGGTGAGACCCCACTGTAGAACCCCAAGTCTCAAAAAGGCAAATTAGAATCTTTTGACCTACTGTTTTTTTCCCAATAAAATATATTTTAGAGCTCATATACAGTAAATAAATCTGGATAACATAACATTTTTATGTTCTGAAAAGCCATAAGAAGTTTCAGAGCCTAAATGTTAATCTCATGGACTGCTTCCCAGATAATTGGTATTATTTCTAGTGTTCAATTTCCCTGTAAATATTTAATTTCTTTATTTCTTGGCTCATTGATTAGTGTACTGCTTCATAACTTCATAGAATTTCCTAAATCCTATACAAAAGTCACAAGCTATTTATGGAGATTTTTAAAAAAAAAAAACCAAACCCCCGATGTTTAAAATATATTTTGCTCAGTACATCTGTAATTGAGTAGCATTCGAGAATAAAAATTCTAAATCATCATCAGACTTTAGTAATTACTTACATCAGCATTCCCTCTAATTTCATGAGATCACAGAATGGTCTGAGTTAGAAAGAACCTTTAACGGTCATCTGGTTCACTCCACCTGCCATGTACAGGAACATCTTTCACTGGCTCAGACTGCTCAAAGACCCATCCAACTTTCAGTACTCCAAAGATCCTCCTTGCTCTCAATCAGGTTCTCCCATGATGAACCAGCAGTCTGTATTGATCCTGGAGATTGTCCCAGTCCAGGAGCAGGACCTTGGACTTGGCCTTGTTGAACTTCATGAGATCTGCACAGTCCCACTTCGTGAGCCTCTCAATTTCATCCTATTGATTTATGCTCTGAATTTGGTAGTTTAATGAATGTTCTGAGTTATAATTGTGGAGGGAAAGGCATTAATCATATGTTATGGTCCTGAGCTAGTCTGGTAATAATTCAGCTGCCTTTACTGTAGCTACTTAGCTGCCGAGATCATATAAATTTTGAGCAGCTAACCCTGCAGAGCCTCTCTGGGAAGAAAACTGGTTCAGGTTTTATAAAACTGAACTCAGTTTCATGGACAAGATCAACTTTGGCCTTGACTTAACTGCCAAATATACTGGCTCAAACCAGAACCTTAAGCAGAAAACATCCAGAGATAAAATCATATCACAACAGCGCAAACAACTTTTTGACCAACCATTCTAGCCCTATCAAAAATATGCAAGCCGTGGGGAGGAATAGGAAACTCTCTAAAGAGAGCTTGGTAGGTGAAGCTGTCTTGGTCTCCATAAGCTCTAATTCTCTTTCTTTGTTATACTACAGACTTTATCTTAATGCCATTCTTTTTCCTATGTGCTATTAAGAAAACTGACAGGTCTATTCAGCCTTGATCAAGCCATTGGCATTTCCATATCAATATATTTCTAGTTTGTTCAATCATGTATCTGATATGTATATGCACAAATATATATATATATATATATATATATATATATATATATATATATGATGAGAGCGAAATCATCTATTGTATATAGCCTTATTTGCTTTCCTGGGTGTGAGTGGTCAGCGGATACCCACTCCTTACTTGTTGGACTGTATGTGACCTTCAGCATGTATGCAGAAGTCTCAGAGTCATGTCTCCAGCTCAACAGCAAGAAGCCCTAAGCCCTCCCTCACTGCAACATTTGTTCCACTCACTGTAAAATTAAACACACTCTGGCATGGAGCTCAGTAACTGTCTAAGTATTCAAAGCTTGGAATGTAGTAAGAGAGCAGATACCATATATTCAGTAAGAAGAGGTATTTCTATGTGTGAATTCATGCCACTCAAAGGGAATCATAACCAATTATGATCCAAAAAACTTATTCACAGTGTTCCCCAAATTACATGGGGTTAATATGGATCATTTTGAGAGAGTTCACTCATAATAAAATAACTATGAACAGCTGATATCTGGAGAACCTGTTATGAAAAACTTTCAAATTGAATTTAACCATAGTATGAGCAGGACTACATGACAATGGTAAAGGAAAGGAACTTCCACTGTAGGAATATTTGTCTAACAAAACTCAGTGAGAGTTCCTGTGGGAAAGGAAAGTGATTTTATTAAACAGCATCTTTAAATGTGTTGATTTTACAGATGCATGGCTTACATACTCAGAAACATCATGACATATCCAAGCAGCTTGAGCATGATCTCTAGTGTGTGCAACACAAGAGAAAAAGAGACAGTAGCTCTTAAGTCCTTATCTCTTAGGTGTCTTTTGATTGACTACAGTGAACTAATCTTCATATTATTGATTTCCAAACACTAAAAAGATCAAAGACAAGTAGTCCATTTTACCGCTGGGAATAGAGTGCTGGGAGCAGTTTCTCGGGAATAATATTCTTTGTTCAAAATGCAGATCTTCCTTTTAATCCTTTATTCTACAGTTTCTTCCAGTGTTTACACATTAATCTTGATATGTCTATTGCAAATTTCTACAAATCACTGTGTAAAAATATTGATTTATATTGCTGGTCCTGCATGAGGATTAAGAAATGTACGTTTTCTACCAGAGGCAGTATCTGGTACCTGATCCAAATTGATCCTGCATGTATCATCAGTGAGAAACCACTGGTATAATCAGTGCTTATGGTATCCTAAAATGTATTTACCTCAAGTGTAAATGTTCTTTTAGCTACAGCTATTCACATTGTCCTTGTGGCTGGGAAGTAGATAGGATGCCCAGAAGACCTGGTTTGCATAAGTGTCAGTGTTGTGACTTCTGGAAGAAGGATAAATAGGCTCTGTGGGCAACTGAGCTCAGCCTGAGTGCAGCCTGCTTGTAACAGCTCTACATATAGCTCATGCTGTGCCTTGGCGGACACCTGGGGGATTTACAGCTTTTTTGGAAGAGGGGTGATTTTTTTTTTTCCATTCGAAACTCTAGGAGCAGTCCTTCTATTTCATATTCTCACCTGTAGAAAGTGATACTCCAGGTCAGAAAGACTGCATGCAAAGATAGCACATTGAGACAGGGTACTTCTACTGTAAGTTAGATGTCTAAATGGCCAGATCAGTCATTTGCTGGCAGAGCCTTTCTTTCCACTGAGTATAAAGGGATTCTAGCATGTCTAGCTCCAGCTTAGACATCTATCTTTCTGACATTTAACTATGGCAAGTGGCTGCTGGGCCAAGGGTGCTAAAAAATCATGGTTACGAGTCACAGCAAATAACTGGGGAAGAAAAATTTCATCCGAGTTCTACCAAAGGATACACTTTGACCCAGATAATTTCTTTCAGATTGGAGCTGCAGCTTCTTTTCTGTTTGCTCAGAATACAGCATAATCAGAGTACAGAAGTGGACATTAAACAAATGAAGGGAATTAAGAATATATTCAATTCCAAATTCATTAAGGTCTCTGAATTGTGAAAAGAAATATTCATCTCTGCTTGCTTTTCATTTTTTTTTCTCATTTTTATTTCTTATTTCCTATATTTTTTCTTATAATGAATAAATGTTTGTGACTTACAAGAAATTCTATATACCCCAGAAACTGATAATAATTGTATTATTCAGAGTAAAACAGCAGTTTGAAAAGATGCTGAGAAAAAACTACAAGTAATGGCTATTTGCAGACACAGCTCACTAAAGAACCTGAATGGTTTTCTATATATTATATGTTCCAATAGCAAAAACTTTGAAAAATCCTTACTGACTAAAAGTCATAAGTTATTGTGGAAATATTGTCAATAGTGACTTATTAAATAACTGAGGTGAAAATTGAAGGCTGATTGAGCTCAACATGTTCCTCATCAGACTGTTCTTACTCTTTAGTGCTTATTGCTCTGTATTATAGGAGTGAGGAAGCATCTATGGAAACCAAACGGGTCACAGAAGTTTTCTAACCAGGAACAAGGGAACCTAATGTCTCACACACAAAGAGAACCACCAGGCTGCAGAGTGGAAGAGGAAACATTTTCTTGTGTTTGGTTTTTTTTTGGTTTTTTTTCTTTGGCTGTTGTTGTTTGTGTTTTGTTTTTTTTTTTTTCTTGTGCTAAAGAAGAAGGCACATTATTCTCATGCAAAGTTTAAAGAAACAGGGTGTTCAATGTCTTAAGTGGAAAGAAAGAACCTGGGGACAAAGACACAATACAAGACAAACATTCATATGATCCTCTCACTATAAGGTTTAATTGAACAGAATGTCTTGTCAAATCTAACTTCGATAGGCCTAATTTAATGCTCACATTCATGATTTAATGTAAAAATTATTTTTAAGTAAAGCACTGCCTATTTTTACCACATAAGTAAAATTATCTGAAATGTTTAGTGAGGTTGGGGAAAAATTTAAACTAGATGACAATGTTGTCACAAGAAGAAATGGATGTAAACTATATAGAAACCAATTTTGATTAAAAATGAGATGGCTTCTATCCATCAAAGTCGTTATATTCTAAATGAGCCTTCTGGGAGAAAAGAAAAAAAAATCCTAGCCAGTTAAAGATAATGCATTTTAAAAAGAATTGCACAATATCTTTGCCTATGGTAAATATTAGACTAAGTGACCCAAGAAGCCCTATACCTGTCCTGTTGTCTGACGTTATCCAATACAATAATGCATGCATGATCAGTTCCAAGTGAAGCTTCTCTATTGCAGTGAGTACAATGAAATGTGCATATTTTTCATATTTTTTTTCCTATTTCTGAGGAAAAGCCAGATTACTTACTTTGAGGGGCCAAAGGAAACAAAAAAAAGGAAAAAGTCTAGAGTACTGATATGAAAACATATGTGTGTGGTTTCACACGATAATGTGTAGCTGTAGGTGGTGGAAGGCTGTAGGTTGTCATGTTAAGTGTGATGGTATTGATTAAAGACAACAAGTGGAAAAATGTACTTCAGCATCCATATGTTCAGGATACTGGTTTCCTGCTGCTATAAAACAAATGAAAAATTTGGCTAGTTGTTGTAGACCTGATATATTAGACAGGAGATAATTTTTCCAGTGCTAATTGATGGATTCTACCTCTGGATTCCAGTCCCTCTCATTAAGCCATCTATCACTGTAAGTCATGGACATGACTTTCTACATCAATTTAAATGCCAGCCTTGTAATCATTTCCCTCATTCCCCTGACATATCTGATCTGCCGGTTGTAGATTTCCTTTTGGTCTTCACTAAGGCTGTGAACTATGCTAGGGGGAACATGGCTAAGTTCTGTGAAACATTGGCAGACAAAGGCTCTAAATGCCACACCTTACAGTTATCCTTGTGTCAAACCCTAGTGATGGCACCCCAAGAGGGATTCAATTACTGTACAAAATTCAGCTGGGCTGAGATAAGAAAGCTAATCAAAATAACTCAGTTTTGGAAATAAAATGCCTCCTCCCATCTTTGTCATTCCCTTGACAGATTATGCAAATGAGCAGCATCCCCTGAACTGTGAAATCACTCATTAGCAGTCCCTGAAGGCATTATTTGTGCTGCATGTCACGCTGCTACAGCTTGAGGTCTCAGAGTTACATTCTCTACAGAAGGCATATAGGTGTACTGGAGATCATGGGGTGCCCTGACAAAAAGTGTAACAGCTTCTCTCTGAACACTGGATAAAGTCGTTAATTAATAGATATTAATAAAAACTGGTCCCATAAGAAACAGTATAACTCCTGGCAAATGATTTCTTTTTCTTGAATAATACTTAATAACAGAATAGTGCACACATTTTAACCTTTGCTTATAATTAACACCCACTGACTTGTAGAACAAAAGCTACATTTGAAGCATTTTTAGTATTCCTGCTTATTATTTTTCTTGTTACTTTTGATAATTGAAATTTATTATTTTCTTTAGTCTTCCCAGCCAGTAGGGTAAAATAATAATAATAATAATAATAATAATAATAATAATAATAATAATAATAATAATAATAATAATAATAATAATAA
>JAWWEV010000043.1:30417441-30429489 GCA_035583235.1 Hafferia zeledoni
ATTATTATTATTATTATTATTATTATTATTATTATTATTATTATTATTATTATTATTATTATTATTATTATTAAGCAAATGTTAGCTTTGCAGCCTTTTTTTTTTCATATTAATCTGAGAATTCTTCTTTTCTGGTTTTGTATTTTGAGAATTTCATGGTTCTTTTTTTTTCTCTACAACCATAAGGCATGACAAATCATTTTAAATGCCATTAAATATCGCAAATGAGTCTTACTCTAAAATTACTCAGATACATTTCAACTAGTTTAGGATCAAAATCATTAACACCTCTCAGTCACAAGCTCATTGCACATATTTCTTCCACAAGGTGCCCACTACAACAAAAAGAAGTAACCCTTCCTATAGACTATTACTGATCTCAGCAGAGCAGTATAAAACCAAGTAAGTTACATGTGCAAAATTGCCTCAGTGTTTCTACATAGCCTAAAAATCTGTGCAAAACAAATATTCTGAAGAAAATTGCAAAACTTCAACATCTTTTTGCATTATTATAAAGCTGTCTTTAGAAGAATTTTACTAAGAAAAGCATTTAATGCAAATGTTGGTTTCCTTTTAAATTTTATTTTATATTTCTTCATAAGAAACAGGACCTCCTTAGCCTTCTTCCTCTGTTGGTCAGGCACTCATGTGACAGTCCAAGTCCTTCCCTGTTTAAATTAAAGCATGAATTTGACTAACTTTCCAAGATTTTGGTTTATTGACGAGGTCAGGAGAATAAATGTATTGTCTTATGACATTTTTCATACTCGTAATCGGCCTTCTGAATTTAAATATTCTTTTCAGAACAGTTCAAGGTCAAAAATTGAAATTAAAAAAAAAAAAAACCCAAATACAAGCCTGATGTGATTGTTTCACAAACAGCCTAAATGTGCTAAATTAGGCAGCCATAGAAAATGTACTTTGGGTCATATATTTGAGATCAGCGTTTGTAGGCTGTTGAAAACATTGAAAGGAAAATATTGATCAGAGAATAAAAGCTTTAAAAATATAAAAGCCACAAATACACATGGACATATTAAATATCCATTTTTATAGACACAAATATTGTATTATAATGTAAATTTAGGCTTTTTAGAAATCTTACACTATACACAGTTGCCCCACTGGAAGATGGTGCTAAAAACACCATGACAAGTTTTTAGACATTATCATTGACTATACATAACTTTTCAAAACATTGAAGAACTCATTCACAGCAAGGCTGAAAAATTATATAGAAGTTGATATTGAAATTATTAATTTTCAAATAATTGATTAAAAATTTACCCCCTTGTAGCTTTAACTAAACTTATTATCGCTTATTTCACTGTAAATCTCAATAAATGTGTCACATTTTATTATTTCTTTAAAATCTTTTTTATAGGAATGAAAGATAGGATATAAACTTCATGATTTATTATTAAACAAAAGATGGAAGAAAATGTTTGCAAAAAAAAAAAAAAGAGAAAAATCCTCATATTAGTTATGTTTCTTACAGATTTGCAATCATATTTGTTCAGTCTACATATTTGCTGGGCAAAAATGTGCTACTGTGCTAAGGTGAAGATCTTGGCAAATACATACATTTCAAAAAAAATACTCCATACTGCTTTCATAGAAAACCTTTGTCTTAAACTTTTACTGTTTCAAGTTTCCAATACTCCTTAGCAGGCAAAAGGCAATTACTTTAATGTATAGTTATTAGAATTAATAAAAGCACAGTAAGAAAGTACAGTTTGATAAATATTTCAGTTCCTTGTATATTCTACAGAATATTAAATGCTACATTATTTATTGGGGGGGAGGGAAAACACCAATAGTTTAAATGAAGCCTAAGAAAATTGCAAAGACATTTGATGTCCTTAAGTGTTTTATTTTTGCATTGTTGCTTGAAAATATTCTTGCATTTCTTCCTGTAAACACATATCATGAACATCTGCTTCTATGGAGTTACAAACTTTGTTTTAACTTGCAAATGCCTGGCAATGGGACATCTAATATTTGGGGGGCAAGGAAAGTGCTTTTCCACTGTGCTGAAAATATCAACCTAGCTCTTTCTGGCTTAGTCATTCAGAATATCAATAGCAGAGACTGTGTTTTTAAATGAAAGATTAAAAGATTGTTTAATTTAAAGATATTCTTACAGCATCATGAAAGCAAAGTAGCCATCTGAAAGTTTGTCTAGCCAAACTTTGTTCATCTTCCTTTCACCTGTGCTCATATCCCTCCCTTACCAGCTCTCTGTTGCACTAACTGTGGTGGATTGATGTCCCTTTCTTCACTGAACAAATTCAGGTCATTAATCTTAAGGAAAACTGATCCTTTTTTTTGTTGTTTATGCATTGCTGGGGAACATTTCTTCTTGCTTACTGAATTTAATTCTGTTATTGAGAACTATCTGATCACCACTTAATAGTTAATTTTAACCCAGGAGGTTCCAGGTTAGGTTCTAGAAGTTTATGGAGTGACACAACAATGATATCCTAAATTAGACCTAGCCCTCATTTTATCATCAGGCACCTGGCCTAACCAAATCCTACTCTGAAAGCTGGGATATTGGGTGAAAGGCTAAACCAGGCTGAAAGAAACACTTATCTTTCCCTTCTCTTCTGGTTGCTTCTTGCATGCTGAGTAAGGTTGAAGCAGTTTAGGTACCAAGTTCTGACCTGCCATAGATGAGTAAGTAAGCTTTTAATTAAATACGTAAGGCTGCAAGGTGCAGTGATTCAAGGGCAGCTCTTTTTCCTATACATGCTGTTGTTTCAGGGCAGCAGTGAGCAAGATGACTGGAAAATACCAACTTGAGCCAATACAGGTCAGTTTACAAAAGCATCAGCTGACACCGTTTTCCTTAAATGTGATCTAAGATTCCTTTCTAACTAATAAAAGTAATTCCTTCTGCTCATCAATAAACTGATGAAGAACGGAAAATAATTATTTGGGAAAACAATACCTACTTTTTTAAAAATATCAGGCATTTCTTAAAAGAGGTTTTGCAAGTTGAATATCAAAAAATCTGCACTAAATACTGCTAATAGCTTGCATTTCATCATTACATTCATTTTACAACGCTCAAAGTGCCATATCTAGGTATAGTACAATTGGAACATGGTCATTTTCTAAAGGTGCTCTGCAGTTTCATGTCAGTAATAAAACCATCAAGCAAAATCTAATTAATTTTTACTGTAGTCCTGTATGTTGAATGCATAGAGGATTTAGGGGAAGTAGGTAGGTTTCAGACTCTCATTACCACCATCTCATTATATATTTTGGGGGGCTGTATAATGAGGAAATTGTAATTGACTTGAGCAACTCCTTCCCCATCCATATCATACCTTCTACAAGTGATGTTATTGGAATCACAGCCACTTCTGGACAGTGCCTGGCAAGCAACATCATTTGATGCTAAAGAAAAAAACACTATGATGCTTTCAGGAGGAAGAAGTACAATTCAAATTGTAAAAGATAAGGTGTTATTTTGCTCAGGGTATAAAAATCAATATCAGGATTTTTTGAATCACAATGACCACAAAGAGATCCCTGCAGAGGCCAATACTGCAACACGTCTGGAGGACTACACTTACAAAGGCAAGAACAGCCCTAAGAAACATATAAATACATGGGGCAGGTGAAATCCACATTCTCATGAAACAGAGGAGAAAAAGTTGGATTCTTGTCCTTTAGCTATGTAAGAATTAGGTGTCTTCTCTGACATAGTTACTTGAATATTCTTTATGACCAGGAGGGAGAGTTGAAACCTGTCCAAAGGTGAGGTTGTTCATTCAAAAGTGGATCTCCAACACAGGTGGAATATTTCACCCTATGGAGGTACCTGATCTTTTAATTGCTTTTAACGGATGTCTAGTTGGCTTGCTAAGACCAGACAACTAAGGCAATTAAGAGGAGCAAGCTGCACATGTCAAAATGCAAGGTCACAGAGCAAGGTACTGTGCCATGTCCAGGATGTTAAGATACATGTTGAGTAGTGCTTTTCACACTGAAAAAAAAAAAAAAAGAAAAAAAAAAGAAAAAAAAAAAAAGATAGATTTTGCTATTCAAAGCCTCATAAAAGATCTAAAATCTCAAAGCTCTAGTACTTTTTTAGTGCTCATGTTCACCGTTACTAAATGCTTGAGGAATCTCACCCAGAAATTAAGTCAAGCTCGTCAATCATAAACTATTGATCAGAGTCACTGCAGACTGAATGTCCAAGAGAGGACATTTTTAACACCAGCAATTGCCTTAGGGGCATTTTTGATCAGTCTTCCTTTCTCAAGACATTTTGTGTGTGGAAACAGGCAATGCTGCAGTGCTGATTCACAACATGGACTTGGATGAAGAACTAAGTTTGTCCCAAGACTTCCTAAAATCAGTTAGAACATGAACCTGACCCTGAGAATAATGCAAAGAAATTTATTTAGATGAAACTTTCTCTTAATTCCTCAACTAACACTATGTGGTTGACTGGCCTTTGATTCCCCAACATCTTGGAAAATTTGAAAATTCCACTATATGTGGTTAAGCTGTTAAAATCCACAGCAACAACTCAGTGAACTGAAAAGCATATGAAAAGGAAATCACATTTCTGGAGCATTGTAATCAAGTATTGAAATGGTCTTGACAAAAAAAAAAAAAAAAACCAAAAAAAAACCAACAAAAAAAAAACCCAAAAAACCCAACACAACAAAAAAACCCCTAACTTAATTTCAGACGCAGATCTTTTTCTTATGAAAGATGGTAGGACAAATGGAAGACCTAAGGAAAATGCTGAATCTGTGTTCTGTGTTGGTGAAAATGTTTCCAAATGTGTTCATATCTTTCTGTAAGCTCTCCTGATCCACAGAGTGCTGCAGTGAAGACTGCAAATCCTTTATCTTAATTATGTGTACTCTGCCATTGGTAACAGAACGCATTAGTGATGCCCAGCAAATGTTCTGCACTGAGTTAATCCTTACTGAACAAAAGAATACAAAGCCAATATCCTTCCTTGCAAGAGTCATTAAGTTTCTCTGTGGAACCAGGTAAAGGAAATACTATAGATCTTCATTCAAAACTCAGAATAAAGCCATTGATCTATAAAAAGCCATCTGTGAAGATGTTCAGTGTTTTCAACTGAGTAGACAGTGGACTATCTGAGGAGAAGAATTACAGAGAACTATCTCTTAAATAATGAAGGCCTGAAATACCAACAGTGTCAAAGAAACAAACACACTACAAAAAGTACAAGACTGTTTGTGAGAAGATAAGAAAAAAAACCTTGGAATTTAAGTGCCAAAAGAAAGAGAGTAGGAATTGTGAAAAAATATGTCATTGTAATTTACTCTTGGATTCTAGAAAATATAATTTGTGCAGCCTTAGTAAATAAAAAAAGATTATGCTCCAAAGGAATAGCTATCAATTTTTCCTCCTGGAGGAAACAGACCATAGAATCTTAAATTCTGTCTAACCACATGAGTTAGGCAAAGCAGACAGAAAAAAACTCTGAATTGCTCCAATAAAAATTAATTAATTTTTATAGTTGTTATGTACATATTGCATAGTAATAATACTTATCTGGCTATTGTGTGGCTATCTTTGCTAAAAGGCAAGCTGTCTCTGAAATTAAGGGTAAGCAGTAAACTGAACAGGGTTTAGAGAACTGCCTACTTCAGTGCTTCCCCTGTAGTGAAAAGTAGGTAACTGGAGTACTAGAGGACAAAATCCACTTGCTACAGAAGATAATGGTTTAAGCAGGAGCACTGTGGCATTGACAGACAAACCACTGGAAAACACATTTGAAAAATCACCAAAAACTGAAAGAACAAAACTAATATCACCAGAAAGCTAAAGAGCAATTGTTAGTCATGCAAAGTATGCTACTCTGTTTCTATATATTTTTGCTATCATAAGATATAAAATAATTGAAACCATGACAATATTATTTCTGATAGCCCTAAAAGTAAAAGAAGCATAACCAATAGAACCCTTTATACCCAGGCAAAATGTGCATCCAGGCTATCAAACTGTAGAACATCTTTCAACAATGCTATCATCAAAATTAATCTCTGTATGATCAGCTGAGTCTGAGTCATTTTTCCCCTTTTGTTTGTATTTTAACTCCTTGCAGTATGGGCATGAAATAAGAGGATACCCAATAATTAACTACCCTAAGTTGTGTGCCTAAGACAGGAAAATAGGTTTCTGTACTACAGCAGCTTTGAATATCAACCCAGTATTTCTCAAAAAAAGTTTTCCAGCATATAGGAACCATTTAACAAAGCTTCAGTCCAGAATCTTGTATTTTGGTTATGAGCATACATGCCACTGGTGCTCTCCAGCACATATTGCTTTCAAGCTTATTTGCAGGAAGGCTTTATAGTCAATAAAGCAATGTTCTTCTCATTACTGTGAGGTTTGTAGGACGTCTGTCCTTGGTAGGATCTCTAACGGGATAAAGCCGAAAAAAAAGGGCCATCTGCCTTCAACAGTCCTTCTCATGATAGTGCTGGTAAAGTATGCTGTTACCATTAGTGGCCAGCTGGCCTCTTACAACATTATACATTGCAAATATTTTACAGCATGACAATATTACACCAAATTACATTTTTGAAAAAAACCATAGCATGCTTTGAATTGTAAAAACATCCTTTGAGGCTATTATCCTCAGAGAAGCCTATCCAGGTTCACATTTGTTTATGCAAGCCTTTTATTTCTAACTTTGAGTTTATTTCCTCATTCCAAAAATGTAATAGTTCATTTTATGCATGGAAAAAAAAATACTGATGGAAGAAAAATATCTAACAGAAGTTATATTTTGGATTAGTATATATGAATTACTGCTCACAGAATTTGGCTCTTTGAGTCTTATTTCTGCTTGTTGAGATGTGACTGTTTGTGTGTCCTCTTGAGATAAACCTATATACAACAACGGAAAATAATCTCTTGTTGAAGAGACAGAGAAAATAATTGAACTTGTCACATTTATTTTGTAACTTATTGGATTTATTTTGCAAGTGTTGACAGAACAGAAGAAATCTTCTAGTTAAAAAAAAAAAAAAAAAAAAAAATTAAAAATTCTGACTTGGAAACAAACCAAGGTTTCCTTAATATTCAGGAAAATAAATCCTACCTGGCACTAAAAAAATGTTTGAATTGTGCTAAGAGCAGACATTGACTCAATATTTTAGCAAAGCTGAATTTATGTTCTGATTAGGTGGCTCATCTCAAGTTTGTAATCTATACTAGTTTTTAATATGACACTCATTCATGGATACCCAAACTAGCCATCCATCCTTGTGTCTCCCATAAGTA
The DNA here is from genome assembly GCA_035583235.1 of Hafferia zeledoni. Lineage (NCBI taxonomy): Eukaryota > Metazoa > Chordata > Aves > Passeriformes > Thamnophilidae > Hafferia > Hafferia zeledoni. The sequence goes on from JAWWEV010000043.1 coordinate 30,424,732, forward strand.
CATGTGTCATTATGCTTCTGTATACTGATATGTTTTCGATATCAAAGACTGTTCTCTCTTTTTAAATAACACTGACGTGCCTTGAGGAACCAGTGTATCTGTGTAAGACATTCATAGACAAATATATGCAGCCACTTTACTCCCTTGTGGTGAATTTGAGAGGTCATTGTCATTTATTTCTTTACAGAAGAGACCATAATGCAGTAGGAACCATTCAAATAATTAAAAAAAAAACCCCACACTCAAAACTTGCTTATTTTTACTTTCTGAAAATTTCTACTCTTCAATGTCTTACAATAATGGCAAATGTAATGAAGACAGCTTTTCTTAGAAAAATATTCTGATTGGGCAGAATTTTAATTTTGTTGTTATTTTTGCTCTGCCATTGAAATAGTACTTTCACTGTCAAATAACATTAGAGATTGAAATGGAAGAAGGGATGCCTCTGACAACAAGAAAATTATCAAGAAGTACTAATACCCCAGACCTTCCTCAAAAAGTCTAAAAACCCCTTATCTACAGAAGCATGGAAAAATATTGAGTCAACCAACCAATTAGTACCGAAGTGTCTAGAAATGCTATGAAAAGATGGTGAGGTGTTTTCCACTTTTTTCATAGGGCATAGCTGATGGGGAATTCAGGACTTTCACTGTACTTACTTGAAGAAAAAACAACTATGAAGTATGGCATGATGGACAAAACCAGCCACAAGCCTGGGATCCGCCACACACTTGTTGCCACAGCTGCATAGCTTTCTTCTTACAGTGAAAGTTTTTCAGCTCTCCAGTCATGAATTCAACCTTAAATTCAAAGGAAATACACTTTTGTTCTGTGGTGAACATGAAAGGTCTATTCAAATGCATAGAATTGTGACAGTTCTGAGGAAGTGTTAGAGTTTTTTCTTGTTTGTGGTCCTGGTCAATGATGACGAGAGTGCAATATGCTGCCTGTTTTGCCATTGCACAGTAATGGGAGAAGGGATGAGCAATAGTAGTTCCTTGTATGCTTTTGTCTCCAAAAACCAGTTTTAATTCACTGACATACATGTGATTAATTATGTAATTTCCTAATATGTATAGCTTAAGAAAGTGTCATCCTCCAATATGTTTTGCTACTGCTGCCCATGACTTTATTTTTTTTCTTTAGTTTGTTTGCTAATACTGGACTGAATCAGCTCATATACTAGGATCAGTAAAGATTCAGTGCTGTATGTGAGGAACCAATGGCAATGAATGGGGTAGAGTGGGTCAGGTCACTTATTTCTCCTATTTGTATTCATCATTCTGCTTTTTTTCTAGGTTTCTAGAGTTTTAATCAAAGAGGAGCCTGGCCTTCCTTCTGTGTCAAACAAACTACAGATTTTTGAAGCTGACACAAAAATTTCTGAATCAAATATTAATTTATTATTGCTTTGGTGCATGTGCAACTGAAATATATGCGAAAGATATCTAGTATTGATCAATAGATTATAGTAGTCTGTACTTTTTACATAACTGCCCACCTGTTGATGCAAATTTTTCTATAAAGCTGACCTGTTCAAGTGAGTATCCGACTGTTGATGAAAAGAAATCTGTCTTTACATGTTTTACAAGGGCCATTTTGATAATTTCTGTATATTTTTAACAAAGATATTCATTACATTCCAAGCACTTACAGATCCCAATACAACTCATTAGAAAGTTCTCTTATAAGTAACTAATTTTTGTGAGATCTCCAGTCAGCATAATTTGTCTAAATGAGATTTTTTTTGTGTGTTAATACTCAGTGGAAGGCTGTTTTGCACTAATGAAAATTTCTTATTAGACTTTTCAAAGCAGTTGTCTATTAACCAAACTCATAATCTCATAAACATATATTTAAAAGCTAATTATAATAGAAACATGAGGAATTCTAATATTTGTCCAACTTGATTCTGTAATGTATTCATCAAGTTTATGAGAATGCTAATGAGAAACACTGAATGCTTTTGATTCGTGGGAATGTATGTATCCATCTGGATCAGAAGCATATGGAAAGGGTATTTGTTTGCTGATGCTGGAATAAGAGTTTGCTTGCAAACTTTTATGATGCAAACAAACTGTAGGCCTAAATAGTGCATGTGATTCTCAAATGGCAAATATTTGCGGTTTGTTTGAATTCTAATGAAAATCTTGCAAATAAATCCAATGTATCACCAGCAACTTGGTACTAAATGGATCAGAATACACTTCTGCAGTGTGAAATGACTCTGCAACATACACTGCTGAAGAAATGGGGAAAAAAAGTCTTGAAAAGCTACTGCTATTGATGGCCAGAGTGAGCTCAGCAAAATTTTTGCTAAACTTTTGTTTAGTTACAATGAAGAGGTTGCATTATGAAATGTGTACATTCCTTTTATACTTGTACCCCTTTATGGCATATAAGAAATGGGACTGACACAGCAGGACACAATGACTTTCAGCCTCTTGTGGTTACTGATATTAATTAATTGAATTTAAAACAAAACAAAACAAAACATAAAAACAAAAACAATGCAATGTACTAACAAAAATGAAGTAAAAAAGTAGGAGATACACATCATTACCCATTCCAAATAATCACATTCACCAGTCAAAAACCTTTACATGAGATTTTGCAGCAAGTCATGTATCAGTTAAAATCTTGTCCTGAAGAATTTATCGTTAATATGAACATACTGATACAATATCAAATGTAATTAGACAGATAAGTAGAATAAGAAAAGCCATATCCTCTCAATTTAGGAAGTTGGTTTTTCCAAGAGAGATGGGTCATCTATGGAAAGTACAGAACTGTAAAACTGGCAAAGTCTCCAAGAAAGAGATGATCCATTCTACCACTGGGAAACAGCAGGACTTGCATCTCCTCCAGTTTTTCAGAAAATGTTGAAATTTAGTTGATTTCATTGAGAGTAAATGCTGACAGAAACAAGAGAAGACCAGGTAAAAAATAGAAAACATAGAGAAACTTCTAATGAGAAAAGATAAGAGGAAGAATATCCCATTATGAGCAATAGCAAATACTGCTGGATCCTTAAAGCCTGGGAGAGGGATAGAATTAAAAAACGGGGTGGGGGTGGGGGTGGTATGGGTTTTTTTTGTTTTTTCAGGACATGTTTTTCCATAGATAGAAAAGCAGTTAGGACATGCTGGATGTTTTTATGTGAGTTCTGCAAAGTTCTGAGTTGTAATCCTCTGTTGTTTCCTCTCACTTTTCACACACACAAAAATTGTCTGCACTTCAGCTTGCATCTCGAAGTCATTAACAGGTTATCAAGCACATATGGTGTATCACTCCAAATTTCTTGTTCCACACAGATATCATAACTTTGCAATGACATTCATGCATCACTCATTTCTGCAAGGAAAAATGGCACCATTAAATGCAGGTATTTCCTTCATGCAACAGCTTCAGGTACACAGGCATCAACCCAGACCTGTGAGCAGTGTGTGAGAAGTTATGGCCCATGTCTATGCTAGTAAATCAAACAGGGCAAATTGTCCTGTCCTAATGATAAGTCCTTGGCAGGGCTGTTGCCACACAGCTTCAATATCTTACCTTTCCCCTGAAAAGCAGTAGAAATCCAAATCACTCCCACTGTTCTTAAACTCCAAGTTGCGCTCAAAAATTGCTCACTCTAAAACTGTGCCAAGGTTTGTATTAACCATGTCACTGTAAGAATGGTTTGGGGCCATTACTCAGCCCTAGCCTTAGTCCTGTTTAGATTAGAGCGGATATGACTTTGAGGCCACTTGGGAAAACCCTCAGACAAGTTTTAAAAACAAGGTGTCACAGCATTAAAGTGAAAATAAAAGGAAAAAAGATGAGGCTACTTGTGAGGGAAGAAAAGATTTGTACACATCACTTAGTCTGGCTGTTAGCACCACCAGTTTAGATCAATAAAATCTATTCTCTCACTGCATCTGTGTCTAGCCTCACATCCTCCCCTTCCAGAGGGAAAAAAAGGTATGCCATCTCTTATACTGCATGTCAGCTCTCTATCAGTCCCTAGTCTGGCTTTCTTGGCTTGTCTGAAGAGAGATGGTTGCAGACTTTGGTTATTCTAGTATCTAGTCAGCACTTTCCTGTGATGTTGGCTGGGTCTGTGGCTCTTCTTCCATATCCATTTCTTCCTGTCTGCTTCTGGAGGAAGCTCAGGGTGTCTATTAGTTTTCTACAAGCTGTCCTTCACCAAGCCATAATCTTCCAGAAAACAGTCGTGTCTTCACTAGAGATGACAATTTTGTTTTCTGTGCCCTGCCATTATTCCCACGACATTGTCTTGTGGCTAGGAAGGTGTTGAAGTCATGTGATCCTTTATCAGAATATATATTTTGAATTTGCTGTCTCCATTTGTTTACACCAAGTCACACTTTCCCTGCTTTCAGCATGGTCCTAAGGCAGTCTCACTTTCAGGCTCTACTGCTAGCTCCTTCTCCTATCTAATACTGGTTTTGGTAATTGTCTCATCTAAACCAATTTATTAACTTGTCAAGATATTATTTCTGGGGGGTTTTGTCAGTTTAGTCGTCCAGTTGGATGTATGCCAGGTCAGGCACGACAACAATGGCAGGAGTGTAGATAAATAAAGAACAGAGAAGGGAAGGAGGCTAGGAAGGGTAGGAGCTGGGAAATACCAAGACATCCCTGTTTTGGTTGTGGGGAATTGTTAATTCAGTATTATGTTGTAGAAGAATATTTCAGTAACACAGGTCATAATGTGTTACTGGAAGCCTATGTGCACAGTCCAGGCCTGGAAGT
>JAWWEV010000043.1:30432098-30465897 GCA_035583235.1 Hafferia zeledoni
TAACCAGGAGCCTTGGCAGCTGCAATCTACCAGCTCAGCAGGCTGTCCTCGAACCCCCGTCGCTGGTCTGGTCCCCTTCCCAAGACCAAGACTGCGACACTATGATACATAATGATTTGCCCAGGGAAGAATGCAATACTGTCTAAAAAGATGTGATTAGGACTTCTGGTTCTTCCTGGCTTCAAAATCCTTGAGGTGCATGAATAAAGATGAATTTTAGTGATATGGTTCATAGAAAATAATGAAATTATTTGATACTTCTGTGTTAATGTAGATACAGAGATATATAAAACTTAGCAGAGCAGGTTGTTTTCAGGGAAACTCTGTAAAAAAAAAATAAATGTGTTAAAGATAACAAAGTGGGCCAAATTCTCTCCTGGTAAGAATTCTTTGAGCCAGATCTCAGACTCTTCTTCAGTAATTTTGTGGCATAAAAAAATCCACAAATCTTTTTAACAGGCATGTGAGTATTTCAAACTATTGCAGAGACTGCAAAAATAGATTGCAATTTTTTAACAAAATGTCTGTTCACTGGAAAGCATTAAGAAACTGAAGTCTAGACTGTGTGAAGGAAGGAATTGTTTTGGAAAAATTACTTCAGTATATTATATTATCTGAGTATAGACGTTGCACAACTTTGATAACATACTTTTAAACTACTCTTGTCTTCAAGGATATCAAGGCAGCTGCTTGCATTTTCTGTTTCTGGTTTCATTAAGAACTCCAATTTGTTTTTCAGTGGATTTATTTGTGGGTGATTATAGACCTGAGGTCCACCTTCAGGGTATAGTAAAAAAAAACAAAACAACTGAGAGTGCCTACAAGAGTCTTGTTTATTAACATGTTAAAAAGTTGTGGTAAGAAGAGGAAAAGGAGATTTCTTCTCCCATCCCTTTGCTCATTCTCTACCTTCTGTTCCTACACACAATTCCATATCACTCCTTTAGTTGATTCAGTATAGCCCAACATTGCAATTCAGCTTCTAGAGGAAAACACAAGAAAACAAGCAGAAACACTAGGGAATGTCCCCAGGAAGTCAGGATGCCACCTCATCACCCTGACTCCTGCAGCTGCAGACTTCCTCGAGTGACATATCCTGTAAAAGAAAAAGACATGAGCTACTTTGCTGGGGTGAGGCAGTAGTGAGAAATCTTTCTCAGCAAAAGTGTAGGATTACCCTTACTTTGGATTACAATATCCAGTTTTTGGTTGCCTTCTCTGAATCCTGTCATGCTGAACTGAGCCCTCTGGAGCTACAATCAACCTTTATAATCTTCTCTCCTATTTTCCCTCTTCTTCCTGACCTGATTGTCATGAGGCACCCTCAACCAGCTCTTGATGTGTCTCTCTGCCCTGCTGACTCTCTCCTGCCAAGTCAGTCAGTGGGGAAGAAGCAGGAGAGGAAAGGAGGCAACATTCCCATGCCTACAGCTCCACAGCACTGAGTCCAGCTGTGGCAAGAGCTCTGCTGTCCTCTCAGACCTGCACTCACAGGTCTCACACACACACACCTTCCCACAGAGCTGCCAAAATGCTGCAATGCAAAGTCAACATCCTAGGGAGAAGGCAGGGATGCATCCCAGTTGTTTCCCTCAGAAAATACCCAAGATGTTTAACTGCAGCAAACCAATTCTGATTACCACCAGGTGGATTTCAGATGGAAATTTGCTCAGCTTTCTGTCAGCCTACCAACCCAAGGCAACCCTGCCAGAAACTCCCACCTCCTGGGAAGCCTACTAGGCACACAGCCAAAGAAGTCCCTTTGACTCTGACTTCCAGATTCTCTTGCTTTCCAATTCCCCAGACATTAAGGCTCCTACACTGCCCACCATGAAAGCTTTTAGTGATACAAGGGATTCACAGCCCTGTTGGTGGGCTGCCCAGGAGATGAAATTACTGAATACAGATGGAATTGATAATCTTAGAGGTCTTTTCCAACCTCAATGATTCCGTGATTCCATGATTGCAATTTGCATATTTGATTTTTTTTTCTTCTCCCCTTGATCTTCTTGGTTGAATTTGAATCAAAATATAGTTGGAAAGGCAAATATCCCACGACTTGGAGATTGTAGTTTTTTGCAAAGATTAAGTTAAAAGCTTAGTTTTGAGATGGCACTTCAAGATGCATATTAGATTAGCTGCTGATTGGTTTGACAAATGGAATGAATGATGTGACAACCCCAGCATTTTCCAGGGGAAGGTAATGCAGTAGAAAGACTAGAAAGACAGCCAAGAAAAGCAGAGAGAATTAGAGACAAGAATATCAGGCATTAGAAGACAGAGGAAAAAATTCAAGGTGGGTGGGTGACTATTTTTTGAACACTATACTGAGCTAAAAATCTTTGGGTTTGCTATTTTCTTCTCCTACTATAAAACTTGTTAATTTTTCAGTTAGGAAAAGAAAAAAACAAAAACAAACTAACCTATATACCTTCAGGATGGGTTTGCATAAGTTTTACTATATTGAACCAGTTCTAATTAATGTTCCAGAGGGGATTTGATTGAGCCAATAAAGTCTGAATAATAAAAATTAAAAAGTTAGAAGTAGACCTGCTATGTAAGGACAATGAACTTAGTTGCTGTACTTTGTCTATCACTGGGAGAGATACAACAGTGGATTCACCTTGTTCTAGCATATTGAGTGTATATCCTGCCTCCTGGATTGTAACTGAGGAGAGAATCCTGCCTTCCTATAAAATAATTTTGGCATTGTTCACATAAATAAATCAAAGGGAAGAAAAGGCTTTTAAACAGGGACTTTATTCGTGCTTGAAAATGTGGGTGTGAAAAAATGAGGCGATGCTTTAAAAATCAGGCTTTGTACAGTCTTGAGGCCAAATTACAAACTGATTTACATTCTCTCTTAACCCCATCTCAGGAGATCACTTATAATTTGTGTAACTCTTTTTTTAGCTCTGAAAAATTCCAAATACTGTCTCTGGTGACGTCAACACCATCCCAGTTCTCCAGCTGCAGAGTTCCAGGCAGAAAGAAGCAGATTCAAAATAAATACAGAAAATGGAGTTACAGACTTCTTCATTCATCAAGACACAAGATAGAATAGTTTTGAGGGGCCAGCAGATAAAAGTATAAACTATCTTTTTTCTCTTTCAATATCTTTTAAATATTTTTACTAATTTTTTTTCTGGTATGTGCTGTCTAAATACTTTCAAAGTGTGTAGTTCTAGTACACAGCTAAGCATTTAATTCCTAGTAGTACAAAACAGGAAATTAATGTAGTCAGTTAATTTTAAAGTATTTGCAGCTCTTTGATGTGCATTTGGGAATCTGAAAGTTGGTCAGACCCCAAATTTGAGTTTTTAAAGGAAGTTTCATTGATTTCAGCAGAATTGCACACATTTACACCAAATGAAGATTTGACCTATACTTCCTAATACGTTTTCTGAAAAGTGCTGCAAAGGAAGGTCTGGATTTCTCTCAGTAACTGTTCCCTTTTCTTGGCTTAATATGGCACACATGTTTTCTCACTTAAACTTTGCCTCATTTGGCTTTGCATTTTTATGTAGCCTTTGAAACTATTTCCAATGGAAAAATGCAGCTGTTAGCAAGATTTCCTAATATGTACATGGAATTAATTTTCCAGGCGTTTCTCTCAAGGACTCTGATTTATCTACAGAAGACATTTGGCCAAAAGGATTTTAAATGTAACTAGATGATGAAACAAAGAGTAGAGAGAAGCCATCCACTAGTAAGGATAAAAAGAAGGAAAAAATGACTCTTAGTAGTTCATATTCATGCACTTGTTTTAAAGTAAATTTTGAAACTCTAATCTGCAACATTATTTTGCAGAAACTCAATTACTTTTTAGCATGAATTAGAATAAGAGATAAAAGGATGTAGTAATGTAGAGACCTAGAATTGTATAAATTTCATCACCATGGTATCTGATTTTATATATAGTCTCTCTGCATCATGTGTTCAAAGGCACAAATGACCAAGACTATACAGTCCTCAGCACAGAACTCACTAAGAGTAAACAAACACATCATAAAATGCCATCTTCTCAGCCTGGATGGCAGAATAAGGCAAGGACAGGCAAAGAAGCTGGTCCAAGGGAAAATAGGTTCTCAAGATCTTCACCAAGTAACAGTGTTGGGCCCAGTGCTGTTGAATATCTTTATTGATGATCTGGATGAGAGGATCAAGTCTGCTATTAGGAATTTTGCAGATGACACTGAACTGGGGAAAAGTGTCAATCTGCAGGAGGGCAAGGAAGGCTTTGCAGAGGGACCTGGACAGGCTGGATATAGATAGGCCAAATCCAGTGGTATGAGGTTCAACCAGACCAAGTGCCAGGTCCTGCATTTTGGATATAACAACCCCCTGCAACACTACAGGCTGGAGTCAGAGTGGCTGGAGAGCAGCCAGGCAGTAAAGGGTCTGGGGGCAGTGATTGACAGGAGGCTAAATATGAACCAACAGTGTGCACAGGTGGCCAGGAAGGCCAATGGCAACCTGGCCTCTATCAGGAATAGTGTGGTCAGCAGGACCAGGGAAGTGATTCTTCCCATGTACTTGGCATTGTTGAGGCTGCACCTCAAGTAGTGTCCAGTTCTGGACCCCTCAATTTAGGAAAGATATTGAGGTGTTGCAGCGCATCCAGAGAAGGGCAATGAGGCTGGTGAAGGATCCAGAGCACAAGCCCTATGAGGAGCGGCTGAGGCAGTTGGGGTTTTTTAGCCTGGAGAAAAGGAGGCTCAGGGGAGACATTATTGCTCTCTATAACTACTTGAAAGGAGGTTGTAGCCAGGTGGGGACTGGTCTCTTCTCCCAGGCAACCAGCAACAGGGTGGGAGGACATAGTCTTCAGTGCACCAGGGAAGGTTTAGGTTGGATATTAGGCAGAAGTTCTTCACAGAAGAGGTGATTGGGCATTGGAATGGACTGTCCCAGACAGGTGGTAGAGTCACTGTCCCTGGGGGTTTTTAAGAAAAGACTGGATGTGTCACTCAGTGATGTGGTCTAGTTGTCAAGGTGGTGTTCAGTCATAGGTTGCGTTCAGTAATCTCAGAGGTCTTTTCCAATCTAGTTCATTCTGTCAGTCTGTGATAAGAGGAAGCAAGATTCAGCTCATTTATCCTTTCTGTCACAGTCTCTTCTGAGACACCAGTGTTGCAAATTTATATATATCCCTCTTCACAAAAATTGCAATATGAACCTCAGTTATTAAAGATTAAGTTAACCAAATCATTGGGGGAAATAACTGCATTTGTAAACAATTCCACTGGAAAGAGATAATCATGAAGTTAAATTTTAAAACTTTAGTCTCTTCTTGACTCTGAACTGTCTCACTATCACTTAGGAACCTGTCTTAAATTCTCTAGGACTGCCACTTTGTTGTTAGTATTCTGCATTGTTATTTACAGCTGATAATATTTCAAGCAACTGAAGAGGAGAGGTTAGACTAGAAGGCTCGAATCTGTTGTTTGCATAAGTTAGAAGTTGTGCCATAAAGTACAAAATTGTAAAGTATCATAATTTCATTTCTTTATGAATCACAGCAGTAAAATATCTTTTAAATACTGCCTGGTCCCTGTAACTGATAAACACATAATAAATTTTAATACAACATAGAAATGAGTGTGTTATTATTCCCATTTTATCAATGTGTAACTAAGGGCACAGTTAAAGGTAGTGGAAAACCAATCTGATGTTAAGTTGCTGCCAAAAGTTCCACATTCTGCACCTGCTTGCTGTTTCTGCTTCTTCTCTTAAGCAAGTCTGAGTGTTTAAGTCCTTTATGCAGCTAAAGCCAGAGAAAGTATACCTAGCAAGGTAGAAAGACTGAAGAAATTATCCTTTCAGCATCACACTGTCAGTACATCCAGTTAGCATCTCCCTAAATGCACCTCACCCGCTGCCAAGGAATTTTTCAAAGTTAAGGAGCTGATTTCTGCTCATCTCAAAATGAGTGGGACATTTGTATCAGCGCAAAAAATTGAAGTTGGTGTCTCACCTCCCATGCTACTTTTCTAATGACTTGGTTCCTTGTTTTTTATGTATCTGCTTTAGGAATGATGTGATGGGTTTAAAGGGAAGAAAAAACATGACAACGAAAATCAGAATTATAAAGCATAATATACTTTGCTACAAGCAGGAATAATTCCTCTTATTCCAGGAGTTAGACTGAGATAATAATTCCATGATAATGGCACTCAAATAAATAAGACCCATTGATGGATTTCATGCTTTGTTCCTGCCTCTGGTGGGCTCCATTCAATAACTCTTTTCCATTCTGTTTTACCACTGCAACTGTTTGAAGGATCAAGCAGCAAATAAAATCCATTGAATGATGCAAGTTAAAGAAAGACCTTTTTCTATTTTGGAGGTCAGGAAAAAGTAACTTGTAAATTAGTGAATTTACTGCATAGTTCGCAGTCATCTGTGTCAAAATAACCTGGAGGGAGAAGAAATAGCAACACTGATCAGGTTAGGAGTTGGAAAGCAGTGGAATGGAAACTGCATAAGTCATATTTCCATTAAAACAAGAATATTGACAAATGGTGGCTTTATACTTTCAGAGGCAGAACTCTTTTTGGACTGTTTTAGAAGACTGAAGGTCTAAATATCAACACAAGTATTAAATGCACAGTATTGTGTGAGTGCACATAGTAATAAATCTGAATGACTGTTAGCAATAATGATTATTTCCAACATATAAAAGTAAAATGTAGGGAACATGTATAAGAAAGGATTGGACAAATAAAAATGACATAATTAGCCAACAATGGAGAGAGAGCAAAAAAAGTACTTGCTATTAGATGATGACTGTGTGCTAATAGTTTCTTCCCAGTTATAGACTTACCGTTCTCCATAGTTTTTCTAAAAGTCAGCATCTGCATAACTCCTATAGCAGAGAACAAGTTATAATGTGCCACTCTCTTTGAAACATAGAGAGTTCAGGTAATTCAAGTATCAATTAATATTATGTATGTTTGAGGAAAAATCTGTACTAATTTTTTTTTAGTTAAAGATGACTATTACAAAGTAATATCCAAGATTATGGAAATAAAATCAATTAAAATGTATTAGAGCACAAGCAATCACATTCATTGGCAATTCATACATTTCTGACTGAACAATGAAAAGCTTCAAGAAACTCTGTTTATTGACAATTTGGCATATGCATTTATTATGCTTAGCACAAACTTAAGCAAAAGAAAGCACCTGTTCAAGGACTTCTTCTTTTCATAAGACAAGGGTTAGAAACATTTCATGACTATGTCATATCTATAAACAAAGACTATCTCATGTCTCAAAAAGAAGTGTGGAGTGTGTGGTGTAGCTGGGAACAAGTATTAAGTGTGGGAAGTAATATAAATCTTGTTGCCAGAAAGCAAACATTTCATTAATACTCAAGCTGCAGTTGTTTTCTTTGCATTGAGAAAGCAGTGATAAAACATCTTTGCCTCATCTCCATGATTTTTTTTTCATCCTGGTCTCAAATTGTTATTAGTTGCTTTGCCCTAAAAAAATGTATTTATTTTAGGGATAAAGATTTAGCTTGCATTCACTGAGCAAAGAACTGCTGTCATTTAGGACATCATTGCTGTCCAGCTGTTTGTTACTGCTCCACTGGTTGCTATTGCCCCATCAGGAAAATGGTGAGAGGGAAAGTGGACGTCTGGTGCTTAGAGTAATGCTTGGGCACAAAGATCATTCTGTCACTCCTTTTTCTGCTTAAAACTTTCAATATTATAAATATTCTATTTATCAAACAGTAGAGCAGAAGGACATTTTAATACTGTCAAATGAAAACAAGATCATCATGATTCTGAAGTAAAGTACTTGGAAAAAAAATTTTACTTTAGCTACACTATACAAAGGTTTATTTATAAAATGAGCCAAGGTTATTTATGGCAGGACTTCAGATTAGGAAAGTACGTCATTTGGAAAAACATCATACAGGGACATTGCAAGATATATTGTCTTCCAGATTAGAATATTTCTCTCTACATTTTGCTAAATTTGGTGCCTCACATACCACATGATTAAGTAAGGAAGTATGAAGATGGTCCCACCCATATCTTAGCTTAGATGTGAAAATCCTTATTTTTAGATGGCATAATTTTTTTGGATCTAGCCCTAATATCTCAAAAGAAAATTGACAAATTAAAAGAATGAAAAAGTGCATCTGCAAACAAGGATTTTCTTAGTTTATGTATACCAGGCTGGGCTCTCCACTGGCAAGTCTTCTATTGGATCTACTTCAATATGCATCCACTGAAATCCAACATTATATTTTCAACAGATTATTCAGTTCTTTAAGAAATCTGAGTCTTTGGGCACAACTGTAATACAAACAGAATCAAGAAACCCCACTTTTATATATATTCAGTTGTATCAGTAGAATCTTGTTCCCACAAAGCATGCAAAATGGAAAACCTATTAGAACACTGTGTTTATAGTTGGTTAGAGGATGAGTTGTACAGCAAAGCAGTAGTTCCTTTACAATGTGACTGGATGTATGACTGACTATGAACATCCTTAAGTCCCTGATATCTCTTTCACTTCAGGGCTAAGTCAATTACTGCTCTCAGCCTCCATGGAAATTCTGTACAAACAGGTTTGTAGAGGTCTCTTTTCTCCTTGGTCTTGAAAGAAAGTAAATGTGTGAATTAAAGGTAGATCATGAACAGTAAAATGTACATGATTTCAAGACACTTTATCAAAATGTTACCTGAAAATAAAACTTACAACACAGAAAACTGGGAAGCAGTTGACAGCTCATCTGTCATCTCAGCCTGAAAACCTAGTTTCATTCATATCATATATCTGAGTGACATACCTCTGCATAGCTTTTAAGATGCCATCTGCATTTGAGTCAAATCATCATTCAACAAGGTTGTCTTTATTTTTTTTTAATGGCCTCCTAATTTCCTACTGTGTCCCTGAGAATGGTCACCAATTTATGTGCATCATAATTATTCCATTAGATAAGATGAAAAAGAAGAGGCTCAAATTCACAATTCAGGAAATTATGGGAAAACCAGGTGACCTTTTATAATTCATTCAAGACTTATGTTTTTACAAGAGTAACCTGTGGTCAAAGATAAACCCATGACAGCAAGACAAGCCAGGCTTGGGCCTAACAAAATTTAGACCACCTGAAAAAAAATCCAGCCTTCTGCAGAATATCTTACTGGTCAATGCAAGAACAAACTGTTGGTCTTTTGCTCAGTAAGTTTTCTGTTGGTCTGCATGTCCTGTATGTCTTGGTTTGAGGGAAAAACCCAAAATGTTTACCAAAAAGCAGAGGAGAGGATTCCTCCACAATAATCACATCACTCTTTATTAAATTTAAGAAAAAGGAACTTTAATTAGAAAATGGATATAAGAAGGATAACTGTTCTTAACGACTATATATATATACATACATATGTAGATGTAACTGTAAACAGATCAGAGCAAACTACTCTTCCAACACCACAAGTAAAAACAAAAGAGAACAACCCCCAAAATGGTAGATTCCTCCTGGAGCAGTTATATTTATGGACAGTGTCAGCATCCCACCTCGACTGGCTGCAAAATGAATTCTCAGTCTTTTCCCAGTGAGGCAGAAATGAGCGGTGAGCACTCAGATGAATTCTCTCTCTCTCTCTCTCTCTGTCCTTTGTCCCAAATGAAGAAGGAAAGGTGGAAGTGGAGGGATGATGATAGTTCCCAGGAAAACAGCTGTGACTCCTCTCTTGTGTCGCTGCCATGGCTGGGGCAGGCGGGCCGTGACACTGCGGGTGATGGTGAAGCCGGAGCGGCGACCGGGTCCCCAGTGCCGAACCAGGAGAACAGCCGTAGCAAGAAAAAGAGCCAGCTCACTAAACAGAAGCAGCAGTGAGGAGCAGGAGAATGGCTTCTCTTCCACAGCAGCACACACACAGCTGCTGCTTTCAGCCCGAGCTAAATAGATTGTCCCTAAAAACAAAAGAGACAGAGCAAACCCGTTCCTTGCCACACCTTCCCCCAGTCTGCCCCCCACTCAAATGATCATAAAGGAATTGGTAGCAGTTAACTACTTCTTTGTTAACTAATGGCATGGGGAGTTAGTGGCAGGGAGAGAATATTTTTCCTTTAACATCCCATAGCTACAACACTGTAGTGACCCAGGGGACAAAGTCAAGAAGCAGTGTTTATCTGGGCCTCTAGTTGACAGATTCTAATTCAGTTCACATAAAAATTAATATATATATCACTGTTGTACCCTTTCATGCTCCCTCAAAATGGCACAGTGGAGACTTTGCAGAGGGAAAGCTTCAAATGAACTTTCCCCTACCCTCTCTTTTTCTGCCATGGTATGACAGAGTGCTACTCATCCTCCTCAGGAATTGGTAGCATATGATTCTCATCTTTTCTTCCCACTTTTGGACTGTAGCTATTTGCTACCCACACACAATCTTTTAGGCAGAAGGGGTAATAGCAGCTTTCTGTCAACACTTTTCTCTCCTCTCTGATGATTTGACAAGTCCAAATAGGAAGAAAAAAAAGTTACCTTAATCTCCTTACAGCTCTCTGCATGTGGCACCATTTTGAGCATCCCGTCGCTCATGCATATTTGCAGACACAAAAATCTATGAGCATATGGGTCTTTCTTGTTTTCTAAAGCTTGTTACCAGACTGTTCTCAGCTCTCCAGCCACACACTGGGTTCTCTTCAAGAAATTGTAAGGACCTCTCTCCTGGTTTTTTAATGCCTGTCTGGTATTAAAGTGAATGGGTGAACATTGACTGTTTTATTTTACATTTTAAATTTAAACTGAGTCATGGGTTAGCCACATTTCCACACCTGGGATTTGTTTATCTTGGATTCAGCTTATATCTTTAATAAGTGTTAGAGTAAATGTGCTAAGGAAATACGTTCCAGTTTTACTATTTTTATATTGCTATACTGAACTTAGTTTCAATTTCTGTTTTGAAGTCAATTTTATTTTCTTAACAAGTTTCTTTGAAAAGAAAAACTTCAATTTCAGTGCTGGACTCTCCTCCCCTTCAAGTTACCTCCTGTCCCAACTTTCTTTTTAGTGTGGTGGTAATTAATGAATTCACACGCAGGTGAGCACAGAAAGTTAGCAGATCCCAAGGTTTATTTTTAATGTGGCTGGAATGGTGTTCCTTGCACTCTCTTTTTGCCAAGCTGGGAATGAAAGTGTTGGGGTGATCTCATCCACAGAAAGGTGTGTCTACATACTCCCTTTTGCAGGTGCAGCAGTAGAAATCCTACCCATGTGGTAACTGAGGAACCCTCGTGTTTGCTCAGTATATTGCAGTCCCAATTCTGCTTTTTGGGTGAGTGCTGGAATTGGCTCAGAACCAATGTCAATTTATTATTATTACTTTTTAAGTTCATAGACAACCTGAAAATTTTGTAACCTTGAAACAAAGTTTCATTTAACGTCTCAGGGAGGTGCCATGAGTATGCCTTTCTCTTCCAAGAGGCAATCTAATTTCTTCCTTTTTTTAATGCAGTCTATAACTACGTAGTTCATGTCTGTACCATTTCAGGCTTACTCATGACTATACAGTCACACAAATTATTGTGTCCAGTGCAATTTAAAATGCATCAAATACCTTTTCTGGAAGATGCTTACAATTTATGGATCCTACTCAGATGAAAATTATATTTTCCTTACTTTAATCTTATCTCTTATAGTTACAACCCTGTTAATAATATTAAATATTTGTTGTTCACCATTGGTATTTGCACTTGGCAAGTATATACAGCCTTTTATCCAACATACTAAAATGCCATATCTGATTAGCTCACAGGTACTGGGACTGGATGAGTAAGAGGGGAAATTTTCAAGCAATTATTTATACCTCTGTTTGCACCATTTGCATAGCACATTTTACAAACATCAAGGCAAGAGAAGATCTATCTGCATAAATGTGAATAGCAATGGAAATTGTTTGGGAGCTTAGATGCAAAACCGGTTTCAAGTGGTTACAGCAGTGAGGTGGTGATCATACTGAGGCCTGGCTCAGCAAGGCAAGTGCAGAAGGAGAAGCAGGGAAGTCAATCACTGCACAGCAAACTGCGTGTAGCATGCATTCTTCAAGAGGACCAAATATGCTCAAGTACTACAGACAGTGAGGGGACACCATCAATGGGGCTCAAGTAAATGACGTTTAACATGCATGGTAGTACAGCTTTGAATATCAGAGTAAATCCAACTAACTCATGGTCCACAGAGAAAATGCATTGACTGCCATTCTCCCTGTGCTTTGGGGTCATCCATCTGCAGCACGGATTCACTACCCACTTCCACAAAGGGCATATCAGTAGAAAGCCCTTGTCTGTTACTGAACTGTTGCAACTTTGCACACAGGCACACATGTAGCATTGGGATGGTTTACTTTCTAATTCATGAAGGAATGATGAAACTCATACTCTTCCCATATATCTAGGAAGAGCCAGGTTGGAACACTTCCCTTCTAGTTATGCCTCCAGTCATGTACAAGTCTGCTCCTAGTACCTTTGGAGAGTTCTTTGAAGAAAAACCAAGAGTAGAGTTAGAAAGAGCCAAGTGGAGAAGCCAGAATCAATACTCAGGAGATGCTCAAAACTCACAGCCCAGAAAGGCAGATTTATATCTCTATAATCAAGGCTTCACTGTGCTTGCTAGTGCTCTCTTTTTCTCTAATCTCCAGCAAAGACTTTCCCATTTGATTCCATTTCTGGATGTCAAATCACTGTATCACCCTAGAACTGCAACTGTGAGACACAATATAGCACTTAACTAACAGCGCAGAGCCCAAAAGGCCGAAAAAGAATTGGTATCAGCTCAACTTCAATGTTTATGCTTTTGCCTAAGAACAAAGGTAATATGATTTTGGCAGAGGGTCAAATCTCAAATCTGCAAGCCAGCTGGAAGGACAAAACCCCTCAACAAATACTGCATTTTAAAATGTGAAATAATATGAATAACAGCACATACATTTTGGTGCTTACAGGAACAGGTAGGAGGAAATTAATCTTATGCTACTGTGATCAGTTGCTCTTCAGTAAATATCTACCATGTAAATGTATTGGCCTTGCTTCTCACTGACCTCTTCAATGAAAAGTTGTGTGTAGTGAAGGGAGGAAGAGAAGGAGTAGAGTGAGGAACTGGAAGCAGAAATTGCATGATAGAAAATTGTTTTTGCATGAAACGTGAAGGCCTAAACACCTGAATGATAAGCACATCATCACCCAGCAGGACAGAGAGATTTATGAGACTTTTAAATACAGCTTCACTCCAGGCCCTTAATTAACACACAAATCTGTCTGAAAGTAGAACTAAAATCTAATTAAACTTTGCATTTAAAAAGAGTTTACATTAAAAGCACTGAGAAATTGCAAGAGCAATTTTATGTGTTGCATTTACAGCAAATACAGCAAGTACATGGTAAAGTAAGGAATGCAGATTCTGTTTTCTTTGTGTTGTGCTTCTTTCATTTAAATGCTCACACATAGAGAAGACTCATGTAGTTCCCTCAAGATGTCCATATTTGTGAAATGGGTGAAGGATAGATTCATCTGATCTCTAATTTCAAACATGGCTCCTTACACCCACCTACTGTTTTATAACATTGCCTTGTCATGATTTATTTTAATCTATCTATCTGAAAGCTCACTGTCTAGCTTTATTTTCTTGGAGTTCTCTTTATAGCCAATGAAAAGAAGTATCCCTGTATGACAATTCATCCCACCTATATCTGATACCTCTTTTGGGATGACTCAAATGTTTCTGTGATGGTGCCAGTCTTCTATTCACTGCCGAATAAGTCTGACACAATCTTATTAGACTAGATTAGAAATTGCCTATGTGGCAATTAAAGTTAGTTGAGTTGAATCCCCAGGCATGAATTGAACACATACATATTTCTATCTGAACATTGGGATAGTATGAGGAGATATCCTATAATAAATGTAAAGTTTTGATGCTTCCAAGACTAGAAATTTTGATCCACATCTTATTCGAGAGATAGGTTGCTCCATGCTCTAAGTTTCCCTGCTTGAATCCAGAAAAATCTTTTTTAGTTCTCACAGAGAGATGGTGCCTGAGTTGTGAAGATCTGCACGGACAAATAGCAGATGTGGGTACTAGGGTGGACACAAATGTAAGGCTGTCATTTGGGGTGCTGGAATAGAAGTCTAAGAGGGAAAGATTTAGAAAAAACAAGCACCTCTGTATGTAGATATACATCTGTGATTTTTGGTAATAGGTAGGTTTGAAATGTGTAGGATGATGTATAAGGGCAGGAAACAGCTTGATTTCAGCTGTTTAAAGATGTTAAAGGCATGAAAATGAAGTGCAGCCTATTTTAGGATAATGAAAATGCACATGGCCCTAGAGAAGAGGCATGATCCAGCTTTCTCTCAAGCCTTCTGCGCACTGCTTTTAGGTGACATAAATATTCTCAATTATCTAATATAACTTCTGTAAACACTGGCCTGAATTTAATTATTTAAAAAAAAAAAAAAAAAAAAAAAAAAGAGCAATGCACCTTAGCATCTTTGTGTGAGAGAAACAAATAATTTTTGTCCTTTTCTCCTTAGAGGTCAACACAAGGAAGGGCAGAGCGGAAGACAAGCTGTATACTGTCAATCACCATTGTTTTAATTTAAATCAGTGATGAAGGTAGGGAAGACCTTTGAGTCCTTGCTGCTACTTGTAAGGTTTTTAGATTGATTGCATGTTTAAAAAGAAGTAAGAAGGAAATTTCAAAAGGAGATAATAATTACTTATGATCTTACTCTTCCAAAGACAGACACAGACAGTAATATGAAATAATAAATCTCTAAATACCTAATGTCTATTTTTCAATGTAAAACTCTACCCAAACTAATTTTTCAAGCTCTTGTGGAAACATATAGAGGCATTAGCACAGAAAATTTTCCATCAAAGGATCGTTTTAATTGTAATTGAGAAGTACTTCTTGGAATCAGCTACTTGTTTGCAGCAGTCCACTTTATGTAATAGTATTTTTTTTAATAAAAAAAAAGTTCCAGCCAAGAAAAGGCTTTTTAATTATGTTAAATGTATGCAGTGATCATGAGACTGAGACTCACATGAGGACAAGTTAATTCATCTGCCTGTGTTTAGACATCTATAAGACAGATGTCCAGTCTAAGCTAGTTTAATCTCTCACATTACTCCATTGGAGTTCTTTTACTCGTCCATTCTCACTCTCTGTTCCTCTCTGTGAAATAGCTGATTTAAAACTAGATATTTATCTTATAGGCAACTAAGGTATATGTAATGTGTTTCTGGATCTGTGTTTTTCTTTAGCCAGCTGTAGACAAACTCACAGCCTTAGAAATATTATCAATAAATAAGAAGGACAAATACATTAGCAAATAATTGTCATATTCTTTTTAATGAATTTGCATTTTTCTTTTCCCTCTGCATTTTTAAATCCTCCTAAAAGCTCTACAGAGAACATAGAAGTTAGAATTTTATTATTTTAAATAATATCATTATTTAGAAGTGCCATACGAAAAGAACCTTGTTTTCTTATACATTTCAGTATATCTGGTTACCTTACATCTTACTGTAGAACAGAACCAAGAAATATCAGGCATTTTCATAAAATGTGACAATCACAAAGATTTTTTTCTTTTTAAAAGCAGGTATTTATCTTTGTTATTTACTAAGTTTCTGGTGAAAAATTATTAGGCTGTTCTGCCCTGCAAAAAAAATCAGCAGTGAGTTTATTGAGAGTCATATATCCTTCCAAAATATGTATGCTTTGCTAAAACAGATATCCTTCATCAAGGGCACATTTTTTTATTCCAATCAGATCTATCTAGAAACAAGCAGGCAGGAAATCTATTTTATCCAAATAGAATTTGATGAGTAAAAGAGGAGGTTGTGGCTGAAGGCAGCAACAAAAATATGGATGATTTTAATTAAATTGCCAAAAGTAAGAGAGACTTGACTATCTTTAGATGAATCTCTAATTCAGATCCACAACAGCATTCAGTTGGTATCACATGGTGTTCTAGTTACAGCAGCCAGGACCAGCTTATCACTGTGTGGGTGTAACCCAAACTGTGTATTCTACACCCTCTATGTAATTTCTCATGAACTATTAATAATGGATCATTTGCAGCAGCTCCCCAGGGCACACCCGGCCCCTCAGGCTACAAGCTGGGTGTTGGTAGAAACCTGTGAGGCTGAGGAATGTTTCTGTCTTCACACCAGTGACTCAGCTGTGATAACTCTCTTTCAGGGAGGCATCGGCACCTTCACACCAGCCTGAGGAATCATGTCTGCTAATGGGTTATTAGAGACTGGCACAATAGGCAGTTGCAACAACCCAGACCATCAAAGATTCAAAAAATATCTCATGACTCACAGAACTAAATCACTCATTGTGAAACTCCTAGAAGTAGGGGGAGGTACTGGGCATTCCCACCTGAAGCTGAGCATGTGTAATCTTTGGGGTTTGGGACTGTTGGTACCACTCACTGGATCCAGAGGAGAACCAGAACCTCAACAGGACTGCAACTGCTACTCTCAACAAGATTGTGATCATCATCCTCACCAGCAAGTTTTTCTTTCCTTTTACTTTGCGCTCAGGGGGACCACGTGGTGCTCAACACAGGGGCTAACCAACACCATTCTGTTTGTGGCCCAGGGTTCCGGGTTATACATCTGTTCTTTTGTAGGTTAAAACCAATTTTTTTCTTTGTATCATTGTACGGTAATCCTGTTAGTAAATTGTAGCTCTGACTTGTAATCTCTTTTGAGTTGGGTTCATTTCTCCTGTTGGTTTACCTTTAAATCTGCACGCATTGAATAGCTCAAAGTTCAAAATTTTCATTTAAATGTTCTCTGATGATTTAGGTACTTTTGGAAATGCTTTTGAAAAAACAGGAAGGTGGGATGCTATAACGCTAACATACTTTTGTTAGTTTAGACAGACTAAAATTGGTTGCTGTAACAGAGCACAAGCTTCAACATATGAAAACAATCTAAATACCTGTCTTAGCCCTGAAGAGTCTGTGCTCTAATTATGAGCTCATTTAAAAACTGTATTGTCCCAGCTCAGCTCCTCTTGCTCTCTGACCTAATTAAATGAAACTTTCACTAAATAGCAACATACCTTCATGGTAAACATATCCAACATCTTCAGCCTTAGGGAAGCATTTCTTGCCTGTGTGTCTGAGAGTCTGCATCTGCAGTGTGGTGCACTGAGCCCAGAAGTGCTGACAGCAGTGGAGTTGGGGCTTTCGGCAAGACTATGATTAGGGAAAGGTCTGGAATACATAAGCTGGAGGACATCATAGATAATACCTGCCCTTCCTTTCTCTATCTTTTGGCTTAATGCTAGTTCAGATTGTGTGTTTCAATGCTAATGCAGTAGCACAGGGCATAGTTTTGAACAGAGTGATAATATTTGCCTTCCCTCCCTTGATTTCCCTAGTGCACACTGCCTTCTTCTCAGCAGCACACATGTCCCTTCTACCCAGGAGGACCAAATGATCATTAGCAGCCCAGGTTCCAGTTCTTCAGCCATGGGCCTAAAACTCTTCTAGCCAGGATCTTCACTCTGCAAGATGAGTTTCATGCCTCCAGTGGGTCCAGTTCTCCCCACCAGCATGGTGTCCAGGATACAAAGACTCCCAGAACGGGATTGTGATCTTCAGAGAAGTAGACAGCTGAACAAAGCTGATCCTTGGGTTTCAGGAAGCAGATCATGAAATATTCTCTTTAGGAGGAGCTCATGTGGATCAGGAAATGGTAGCATCAGCCTGAGTAGACTAAAGTGTACAAAACTGGTTTTATGATTTTGGGTATAAGTCTCTGTATATTAGCTCATTTCCAAATATCAGGAATGTCTTTTATTGCCATTTACCTCAGGGTCCAAGTATTCACAAAGGCAGTTACAGGGACCATTTGATACCCAAACTTATCACACATGGTTACCTGTTCATTTTCCCTGTCTTTAGCATAACACCATGATGGAAATTTTTCTTGTTTCACGTGTTTAATATTTATGTTGGATAGCTGCAAGATATAATGAAAATTCATTTTCACAGCTGGTTTGAACCTGCCTACTTCTGCTTTTCTGAAAGGCAAGAAGAAAGAGAGATGAGATATCTCACACAGAGAGGTAAAAGAGGAGGGCAAACAGTTGGAGAGAAAATAATGGAAATGTTCTGCAGATAAAAACAATATGAGAGAAAAAATTGATTTTTTTTTTTCTCTGAAATAACACCTACCTAAAGCATGCTCATTTATTTATCTAACAGCAGGGTAGGTACCTTGATACTGCTCCTCTATATGTCACCAGTTCAACACTACAAGGACCTGTCAGCTTGATTAGAACCCACCAATTAGCTTCAAAAGACTTTGAAACAACCCCTGCTCTGCTTATTGGCTCTATTTCTCCATCAGACCCATGTAAAGAAGCCTCCTGCCAGCAGGGGGTGGATCTGGCCTGAAAATGGTTACAAAACAAAAATGCATCTTCATATACCAGATACCACCCTGGTTTAATCGTTATATATATTTATAACAATATAATAGGGAAAGTGCCAAGACATTATCTAATACATGCACTCTGCCACATCAGCTTTTAATCTTAGTCTGAGAACCATTAGGACATTTTGCTGCATAAATAACACAGTGAATTAAGTATCTTTCTTCTATCAGCACCATATGTTAATAGCAAACATATTTATAATGTTTATTTTATTAGCTTCAAAAGAGGATATTACCACATATCAGTTGAACAGTAAACACTATTAGAACACTTTTGAATCTTTGTCACTAGTTCCTCTTCATAGATGGAGAAAAATACTAGTGAAAAATTTCAAAATGCTGGAGAAAACTCAGTATTTCCATGTACGGATTTTGAATTTCTGAATTTCTAAGTACTTTATTAGCTATGCAAATTTACTGGTTTCAGTAACCAGTATGCAAACAACTCTCTCTCACATGAATAACAGCAGACCCTGGGCTGTGTAACTAATCTGTGGTCTTCCATCAGTAAAATCTTCTATTGCAGGGAGCTGCAGTGCTGACATTTATAAGTTTCTGGGTGATGTATTGAAGTTACCATAAATACAGCTGATAGTAGCAGTTGCTGTAACCACAAATTAGGTTAGTAAATCAAATGGGAGTACTCACATGGCTCTTTTTTTTTTTTTTTTTTTTTTTTTGAGAAAGCTGCAAATTAGCTGATTTTTCTATGCAAGTTCACACATCACAGAAAAATGTTAGTCCAAGTGACACTCTCATTGTTTTCTTTATCCTTTGTTTGGTAACAGTACTTCCATCATCATTTTTTGCCCTTTTTCAAAGACACCATTAATTTGTGAAGGCAATATCAAACAGTGGGTCAGCTGCTTTTTCTGTATGCTGTTTCCTTTAAATGAATTCTTGAGTGAACCTGGGTAGCTGTGAAGACTATGATGGCACTACTCAGTGGGAAAGAATATTTAGCCTTCTGCAACACAAGGAGATGCTGATTTTTTGCATCTGTATCTAACCTGGTTAGTGAGCAGAAAATCTGGCTGCACAATGAAAACATTTTCAAGTTTCCACGATGAATTAAAAATCAGTGAGAGAGATTCATGCATCCTGAGTTAGTCCTTTAAAATTAAAAATCAGTGATGCCAAAATTTTGATTTAATGCAAGAAAATAGTAAAATATTACATTGGCTGGGATGCACAAACACAGGCATCTAAGATGTGAGACATTGTGCTAAGATGTGAGACACTTTTCCGTGGCTGAGATGCAGCATATAGTATCTTTATAGGACCCTGCATCTACAAAATCAGTCAGGAGTCTGACAGGGTATCACAGTGCATCTGAAATGGCATTACAATCCTATGGATTGGCAAATAAATCCTGTCCTCACTGAGAAAATCACCAGAAGCCAGTAAGTGCATTTAAATACTCATGTAGCTTCAACAATTCCTTTCTGCTTACACTCCAGAGACTTGCCTCCCTCCTTGGCTATTTCCTGCAATTTCAGTCAGTCTGAGAAACTGGGTTCTTTCTGGATAGTGAAAATCTCCCCATATATGTGACTGGTCTAGTTATCTGTCCCAAACTTGAGGAACTAATTTTTTGAATGAAGACTATTTCTGGTTACAGGACTGCCAGTCCCAAATTCGTAAAAGAGACCAGGAATGGATTAGTGGGAAAAGAGCTTGCTTCCTTTTAGAAATGAACTCAGTAAACACACTGTTTCACCATGCCTCACACAAGTTCTATATGTGAAGCTCCTTAAAATACTTGAGACCTTCTAGAGCTTCCAAGCCTCTGCAGTGAAGCTTGTGTATCAAAATGGAGAGCCAGCACTGAAATAGTTCATCTGGACTTGGCAATTTTGAATGTAGATGCACAAGTCTGATATTGTCCATCCAAATCCCTGAAATTTCGTGACCTAGACATAGATGCTGGCTGGCTACTTCAGTCATTTCATGTGTGGATGGATCTAGAGCACTGTTGCATGGACCTGACTCAGTACCAGTCATATGGGTTTGAAGCCAAACTTTTAAGTTAGCACAAAGTCAGAGTAACACAAGAGACATTTTGGCATATGAATATTAAAAACAAGCTGTCCAAAGACCACTAAAAGAATATATTATTGCAAATCCAAATACAACAGAAGTTAGAATATACCAGAACTGGCTGTATACAACCCTAATTTCTTTTACTTCAGGCGTATATCTTATAGCATGGTATGTAATTACATCCAAACCTGTCTCAGAGCATGAGCTATTTCAGTGCACAGGAGAGCATATGTTCTGAATAAGAGTAAAAACTCTAGACATCTACTTGTGCAGCAAGCACTATCCCTCAGATACTGAAAAGAAAGAGCAGCGTAAGGCTTTGTTTCAGTCTGACAGTTTGGTACATTCCCAGCAATAGAGCTATAGATTTTTAGTATATTATATGAGCTGTGAAGGTGGGATGAAAATGAAAGTAATCAACAGCTGTAAACTGGATAAGGGGTCCCTAATCAATCCTTGTAACTTGCCTTCTAACAACCTCATTAATGTACTGTATGGGTGCTGCCTTTTAATACTTGTAAAATGTCAGCCATGTGCGCTCTTTGTCAAAGATGGTTTAAAATCTGCTGAATTCTTTTCTTGGTATCATAATTTCAGCTTGTGGCAAGAAAAGCTATTTCAAAATATTGGGATTACAGTTGCAATTCATGTGGGCTTTAAACATATATTTCTCTTGTTGCAAATAGTTTGCTGCTTTAAGGATGATTCATTCATCCAGAAGGACCCACATGAGTTTGAGTAGTGGGCCCATTGGAACCTGAAGTTCAACAAGGCCAAGCACAAAGTTCTGCACCTGGATTAAGGCAATCTCCAATATCAATGTGGACTGGAAGATGAACTCATTGAGAGCCACCCTATTAAGAAGGACTTAGTGGCAAAATATGGCCATGCCCCAGCAACGTGCACTTGCAGGCCAGAAAGCCAGCCATATCCTGGTCTGCATTAAAACAAGTGTGACCAGTAGGGTGAGGGAGGGGATTCTCCCTCTCTATTCCACTCTGGTGAGACCCTATCTGGTGTACTCCATCTGGCTCTGGGGTTCTCAGTACAAAAATGACATGGACTATTAAAGCAGGTCCTGAAGAGGGTCACAAAAATTGCCAGAAGGCTGGAACACCTCTCCTCTGAGGAAAGGCTCAGAGAATTAGGGTTGTTCAGCTTGGAGGAGAGAAGGTTCCAGGGACATCTCAGAGTAGCCTTTCAGTACCTAAAGATGGCCTACAAGAAAGACTGAGAGACTTTTTAGCAAGACCTGAAGTGACAAGACAAGGAGTAATAGTTTTAAAAGTGTGTAGATTCAGATTAGATATTGTAAAGAAATCCTTCACTATGAGGATGGTGAGACACTGGAACAGGTTGCAAAGAGAAGCTGTGGATGCCTCATTCCTGGAAGTGTTAAAGACCAGGCTGGATAGAGCTTTGAGCAATCCAGTCTGGTCTCTGCCCATGGCAGACAGGTTAGACTAGATGATTTTTAAATGTGCCTCACAACACAAATCATTCTGTGATTCCAGGAATGTAGCAATGACTAAACTAGCTCCTGACTTCTGACACTCCTTTCCACTTCCTCTTTGTGCAGCAGGAATGCATCTGCCCTGCCTTGCTTCAGGGGCATTCAAGAGGTAGGTGCTTCAACCAAAACAGAGTAAAATGTTCATATTGGTTTGCAGTCCTTGAGTCTACAGACTGAGACATAAGCTTCAAGCAGTGCTACTTACTTGTGACATCTAGCTATGAATTCTGTAGTTCTGCCATGCTCTTGGAGTGTTGGAAAGATCAAGTCAAACTGGGGTGTGTGAGAGGTGTGGGGGCTGGGTTTCAGTTCCTGAATTTGACTCTTCCCATACATGGTTGGACAGGAAAGAATATATGTTTTGGCTACAATGAGATTATTCACTGAACACAGCAGGATCAAATTGCTGTTTTGAAATAACATGGTAGCATCCAGGAAAGAAGAAATAGCTCATGTGAATCCTCAGATCATCCTCCAAGATGCAGTAATGGCACCAATTTTGACTTTTGTTATTTTCTCCATTCCTATAGCCTCTCGTGCACTTTTTGTCTGATTACCAGAATGAAGTTCTAGAGCTTTGGGGAACAGGGTATGTAGCCAATCTCTACAAAGGCAGAGTTTATGCCAAATGTAGCTCTTAAATATGATATTATTTAAATATCTTTTTCATTAGATTGTTTGAAGTGGAGCCACTCAGTCTGCCTTGTGCAGTCTGCCAATTTTTAATCAAGAACTGAAATTTGAAATGGTTATTTTTTTAGGGGAAATTGCCAACATTGGAAATGTGATTATTAATTAAAAAACCAATGTTTTAGTTATTATACATCCAAAATACAGTCAAATCTTCTGTTTGAAAATTTGGAAATTAATGTAACTTATTTATTTCCTTTTTTCTCTAAGAACATAAGAAGTAGGGTTTTGTAATAAAGTCTTTACATGATTAGAGACAGTGTATCCTACAGACATATTATATCCACAAATATGATGGATATATGTGCTATTTAACCCAAATTAACCTATTTTGTCAAAATATTTAACAGCTCTGTTTTCAGTTTTCAGTTTAATGGAAGTCCCTCCTGCTAAGTTCTTTGCTCTAAGCATTTTCCACTGCACACTTTTCTGATATTGCTCTTGGAAAGGATTCTTTTTGCCAGTTCTTATTGATATTTAATGATGGGCAAGACACCAAAAGCTCAAGTCTCAAAATGACCTCATTACTTAATTTTGGCTTCACTCTACTTCCATATTTCAGGTTAAAACAAAAGAACTCAGCTCACTATACTACGGAATGATGTGACCTTGAAAGCTGTGTTTCCTCTTTGTGCCCTCCACCTACACCTTTCATGCAAATAGACTGTTTTACTGACTTAGCTTGTTTGCTCAGCAAGATACTTGACTAGGTCTATGTCATTGTCACATCTTCTATCCCATTTAGATCTACTGCTCTGACATTTCTTCAGTAAAGTTCCAATGATCCTGGCAATTATATGGTAGGTTATGCTACTGACAAGGCATATTCATTTAAACATCTTAAATATTTTAAGGAATCTTACAGAACTTTGCTACTGCCCAAAAATCACCACTTATCTAACAATACAGAGTATATCTTTGCATTATAAACACTTTGAATTTTGGCTTACCATGAGAATTTTTCACTCAGGGTTAAGCACCAACCATTACTTCAGCTTATTACTGTTCTTAACTCAGGATATGTCCAATGAAAATCACAAAAGAAACTAACTCTTGGATTTTCTTATGCAGTTTCTTCTCGGTCTTTCCAGACATTGACAAAGAAAGCCCAAACATACCAAGTAGAAAACCTAAGTGTACAGGTGGTATTTTGCAATTAAAGCAGAAGAGAGAAGAAGATTAATTTATAAGAAGCCAAATCTGCTTTCATGTGAAAAGCACACCTTTATTAAAAGCTTGATCTTTTCAACTGGATTCAACATTTAAATATGTAAACATACCTGAGTTAGTTCCTAGAAGACCAGGTTTATACCACATAGAATGACCATCTGGGGCATCCTTCTATTCAGGTCATGTCAGGGCAGAGAAAGAAGCATCTGAGAGTGAGGCAAACAGCAAAAAGAGGCAAAGGAAGCATCTACCAAGAAGAAAATTATAAAGAAAGCTATGTATAGATCTGCATCAGTATGTGTGTGTGTCAGTATTACTTTTGGAGTTCACTGCACAGGATGCACCTTGGGACTCAAAGTCCAGCATCCTCTCTTGAGGTAAGTCCAGTAGTGCTTCATCCCAGGAAATTGCACAATGAGAACTCTTTTCTTTTTAATTATTTTATATAATAGCTTAGTGGATATTGACATGGGATATTCACAATGATTTTTGTGAACCCCCTCACCACCTTGAAGAGATTCTGATTTACAATTCCCACCATGCTAGAGATACTATAACTATTCAAGTAAGTTGTGTTCATCCTCCAATGAAAATCTGCCGCTATGAACTGAAAATCTTGAGAACTAGTGAATGAAGAAGAAGGAATGAAGAGAAGACTGCCCCTAGCTTTATAAAAGGGAGAGTCTTGGTTCTTCTCCAGGACAGGATAAAAACATTAATAATACCAATTCCATAGATCAGATGCCAGATTTTTCACCTGTCAGATCAATATTCTTAAGTAGAAAACGGGGAGAAACAGTGATATTCCACTTTGTTCCATTTCTTTATTCATGCTGGCTCAGAACCATAATTATTGCCTCTGCAACCATACTTCACTGAGAGCAATTAATTGCTTCTCTGTCTGGACTAGCTTACAGCTTGGTGATAGAGGCATTACTGGGGATAAAGGGAGGGGAATTTATCTGGCAAAGAAGATGAATTCAGATGTCCAGCATGGAGTAACAATAGCATTCAGTGTCAAAGTTGTATGGTTTCTTGTGGTTTAGAACAGGCCTTCCACTTATGTTCCTAAAAACTGTTTTAGAAGGTATAACGCTACATCAAATGATTGTCACTGAAAAAAACCCCCAAAACCATAAACAAACAGACAACCAACAAAACAGCAACAACAACAAAAACCAAAACACCAAACCAAACCAACCTTCCATGTTCTGAATTCTGAGTGGAGGGCAGAGAGACACAGGTCTGTGCTTGACATTTCTTGCTGGCTAAGCCTAAGCAATGCTTCCTTCTGGACGTAGGTTTTCTGGTTCTTTGAGGTGTCTGATTTCCTCCTATCAGGTCTGATTTCCTCCTATCAGGTATGCAAGTTATCAAGGTACTTAACCTGTTTTAATTGCGTTGATGGACCCCTACATTTTAGGGTTTGCAACCTTTTTACACACAGAACAAAACCTCAGGATAAGGTACTGACACCAGTGAAAATTTTACAAGAGTTAATGTTGCTTGGAAATATAACAAGCTGAATAAATCTGTTTTGGAACTAGACATTTTGTGGGACTTTAGATGCAAAATTACTTTTGAACTTTAGTTAGTGCATTTAGTTTGTGCAGCTTGCAATAAATATCATTCATAATTACAATTGCACTTTTATCAAACAGACAAGAATAACTTACCAAAAATATTTTTAAAGGCTTTTGCTTGATTTTCTCACGTCTATTATCATATTCTTGACATCTGAAGGATATAAGCTATTTAGGTAGACATGGAAATTCAACTAGAAATTAAGAAGATAATTTAGAAGTCCAGTCACAATTACCTTTTGAGGAGGAAATTAAACATAAACCTGCTGAACTCATGGATTTCGATTGATTAAAAAAACAAAACCCAAACCAAAACCAAGCCACAAACACCCAGAATATGTGCCTTTGCATGATTGATCCAAATGCTTGCTATTGAATGTTTGTTTTTTTTTCCATGAAAAATTTTCTTTTTTTTTTCATGAATCATGAATGTCCAGCAATCCTCAGCTGTGCTGTAGGCAGTTCAGGCTCATGTAGTAAAATGAGCTCCTAATACCCATTACCAGTATGCCTTGTTCCTTTTCTGCTGCTTCCTAACCAAAGAACCCAAGAATCCCTCCTTGGCTACAGTAGCATCTCCTCATCCTTCGGACCAAGTCCAGGTGCAGAATCACATCCCTCAAGAGAACCTGGGGTAATTCTTGCTACTTCCTAACTTGGACCCATTCGCTGACCCCATTTCTTGTTAGGATCAGGTAGATATTCAAAGGTTAGCATGCTCCAGCCTTCTTCTTATCTTTGCTTTTATTTCCCATATTTATAATTTAAAAACAAACAAAACCTCAAACTACCTCTATTAAAAAAAAAAAAAAAAAAAACCAAAACAGGTTGTTTAAAGAATTAAGAATGAGTAAATGTGGAACTATCTTATGAGGTCCTTAGAATGAAGTAAACAAGCATTTTGCGTGTGGAATCAAAAACAATGAGCCTACAACCTTACTTTCTATAATGTGGGTAATGTCCAAAATTCATGGCTAATGATATCAAGTATGAACTACATGCATATCACCCCGAATTTTTTTACTAGTTAGTCACGATTATGTATGTATATGTATGTATGGCCAAACATCACAAACAAAGATTTGGGAAGGGCTCTCCCCACGTGGGTGTGCCCTTCCAGCCTGTGCAGTGGATTTTTTAGGTGAGGCACAGCGTGCGCAGAACTGGCCCCACAGTTTAAGTCCTGAAGTCCATTTGCCACGGCCGAGCGAGCTTGGACAGTGACAGGGAAGTCCTCGGGACTGTCACAGCACTTGGTACTGACCGGGGCTGACCCTGTTGAGCATCTGAGACCTGAGGGAATCAGATGGCAGGGAGGCAGCATTTAACTACCAGGGAACGGTTCCTAATGAGACTCGAACTCAGGAATTGGGATTTGGAGTCTGGAGTGCTCTCCAGTACACCACGGGACCGCCCAGTCATAATTATGCTATCATGCTAATAAACCAGATGGTTCATTGTTTTTTGTGTAATTGTGAACAGACATTGTCGTAAGACATTGAACATCCTTTGAAGTGTTCTTTTTTTTGTTAAATCAATAAATCAAGATCAGAAAGATAGAAAATACTAATGTGAGATAAGATAATCTTTGAAAAACAATAAATCAAAAAATACTTTACCTGGAAAAGGAAATCTCTAGTTGCTGAAGAAAATCCTACATTTGTGTCTGTATAATGATTTAAGTTTCTTATTGACAGAATTTTTAGAATTAATTTTCCCAACTTCAGTATTTTGAAATAAGTTGGGTCATTTTCATGGATATTCCAGATGGAATTGGGACATATCAGACCCTACCAGAGGTTAACTATTTTCAGGCTGCAGAATTCCCTAGACAAGGTTACCCCACTCTAATAACAGAGCAGGAAAATTTTATCCAAAAATCAAGTACAAGACAAACAGTAAAAGAGCAAAACTGGAATCTGTTTCAGATTGAAAAGGTAACAAAGTAAATTTTGCAACTTATATCTGTATGAGGAAAGCCTTGGGTACCAACAACACTAGAGAGGACATTATGCTAAATATGTTCTCAACTTGACTAAACCCTACAATTCTTCTAGTTCCTCTCTTCCATATTTTTAATGCTTCAGATAGATATTTCATTCAGGAAGAAAATGTGAAGATTTATTTCTGTCCCAGTTCATAAAATCTTGTAACTTCCTTTAAATTCTATTCTGTGGAACTAAAATATACATTAAAATTATTTGGAACAAATAAATATAGTAATACCTAAATCTCTCTAGTGACTTCTGGTCTCAATAAAGGTGCTAAATAACTTCTGTAACTGACAGGGTTTTTTTTCTTTTATGACTGGACAGTCCTCTTTAATATTGAAGGAGTTTTTCAATAAGGTTACTGTGGGTATGATCAAACCAAAAAGATCTCCCAGCCAAACTCAAAGGCAAAAAGGAAGCACATTGAGGGGGAAACTAAGGTTGGATAATGTGAGAGGAATACAGAGACATTGTCCAGTCACCTAGGGATGATGTTAAGAAAGTTAAAGGCCAAGTGGAATTGAACCTGGTCATGGATGTCAAAGACAAAGACTTCTGTAAATAAGTAGATGACAAAAGAAAGAATGCAGAAAATGGGGCCTGGTTCCTGAATCAGGGGATCTGTTTACATAGTACATGGCTGAGGTACTGAAAGCCTTCTTTGCCTCAGTCTTTACTACCAAGACTGGCCTTCAGGAATTCCAGGTGTGAGAGACTAGCAGGATAATCTGGAGCAAGACAGATGTACCCTTGGAACTGAGGAATACTTAAGAAAACTGAATACATATAAGTTCATGGGCTCTGCTGGAATGTACATACAAGTGCTGACAGGCCTGGCAGGTGCCAGAGCAGACCAAGCCCTGGGCATCAGGCACCTCCCAGGAGATGAGCAGATGGGCTGGGAAGTTTGGAAGGGCCCATGTCTGGGCAGTGCAGGTCCTGGGCCATGGTTTGGGTGCAGGTAGACCCCAGAGAAGGAGTCAGGGACCATCAGGGCTGGCTATGCATAAAACTGTTGAAGTTAAATGTCATGGCTAGTAAATGAGATCACCAGTAGTGCCTCAGACACACACACTTCTACACCACTAAAAAGCCTAGGTCAAGACCCATAAAGTCATGCTAAGAACATATTGAAGGCTCTCACAGTAGCAATACCATCCTCAGACTCCCAAATATTTGCCATGCTGCAGTCACTCTGGAGCAAACTAGGCTTGGGAGAGTAGGTCCTTCATGCTGCTGTGTGTGCATAAAATCAGCACGTCATGCTTGTCAGAGCACTGCCATGACAGAGACCGCTTCCTCTGGTGTCGCCTCTGCAGATGCAGTAAATCGTTTTCTCCAGTTCCTGTTTGTGAGAATGAAGCCAAGGGAAAACTAAGTTGTTACAGAGGTGACAATTCCTGGAAAAGATGAGTTATGGTACAGTAAAAAGAGCCAAGGAGGTGGTTTATGTGCTGTTTTGAACAGTGATGTATATTCTGAACTAATTCATGTTTAAGAGCTGAAGAAAGTATTTGCTATTTTCTCCTCTACTCTTTCTTAATTTGAAAGTCTCTCCAAATTAAAATTCATGTATAATATACATGCAGTATGTACAGTGCTGTACTGTATAGAAAATTTTACTTTGTGTGCCTATTTCATCCATTAGGATTTGTTGAAGTTTTTTTCTATGTTAACATTTTTTATTTTCAGACTGACTTCAAGGAAATATTCATGCAACTATCAAAAAATAATTTGCACATTTTATTAATGCATTACATTTGCATTAGTAGGAGGATTCTGTTGACATAAAACAAAAGCATACCTGTCTTTACCAGATAGTTAAGAGTGGCCTGAAGTTCCCTTTTTGGTAAATCTGGCTGTTATGACTCACCTTAAGCCTGTAGCCTGTTTTACCCATACTAAGCACAACCAAACTGTACTCACTTAGACTTAGAAATCCCTTTCCTAGTTCCTGCTGTAGAACTATTGGCCATCAGTTTGACATTGTAGCTGTAGTGAAAGTCAGACAGTAAGAATAACACCAAAAGACTTAGGTTTGAATGGGCAAGAGGAGAGAAAATGCAAAAACCGGCAAGCATATTTCTTGTACTTGGCAGGTAGGAAGCTAAAGCTTCAACCATGTTTTCTACCCAGCATCTCCCTCGAGCACCATCCAAATCAAGCATTCTAACAAACAGCTTCTAACTTTATTTTCCTATAACACAGTACCATCCACTAGTTTGCTTTATTGTAAAATTATAAAATGAAGTTGGATCTCGGTTACTTAACATTCAATGATGCAAAATCATTCCTTATTTGAAACATATTTCTGTTGCCTGAATACAGCATGAATCTACTAAATACTTGTTTACCTGAAGTTTTGAAAATACCTAAGGTTACTGTTAATTCTAAGTCTACCACAAGATAAACCTAGTAAAATTTAGACTATCAAAAATACCTGATAATTTTTTTCCCTATTCCTCTGAAGCAAAATCATGGGACTTTGTTACAGCTAACTCCATATTTTGTCTCCCACCCACCTGCTGCTTGATATGATAGTTGAAAAACTTGTTGCTCATATTTAAAAACTTGTCTCTGGCTGGTTATTTTTGGTACCACCCACTTTACTTTGCAGTTAACATCAAGAAAGGTGAATAGATTTAAAAATTTATTCAGTGGGGGGTTAAAAATGTGAGGAGAAGTCTTCTAGAGACTTCAACTTCTTAAAGTAATTTACCTGTCCTTAAACAAACTGACTGTAAGCCCTCACCTGGAGATTACATGACACAGATAAATTACCTTACATCACATACACCTAGGGTTTTTGTCTAGTAAATGCTTGTGTATCGGTCTTTCTTTTTTAATAAAATCAGTCACATCTACCTGATTTCAGAAAATTGTAGCAACCCACCTGCACTGTGAAACAGCTGTACAGAAATAGAGAGAAAGAAAGATGATCAGACAGTGCTTTAAGCTACATGCTGGCTCACTTAATTACTATTGATACGAAGAAAGGTTAGTTTTATTAAAAAAAAAAAAATCACAAATTTCTCAAGAAAGATAGTCTATTCTCTTAAAGACAAAAAGTACATGTGAAAATAAGGCCACAGTAACAATTATTCTCAAAAGTACCTGTCAAAATTTGAGTTGCAAACGTAGATTTGAATTGTATAGCATGACACTATTTCCAATTTGAAATATTATTTCCTTTTGGGACTGTTTTAAATTTTCCTACTTATATTCTATGCAGTGTGACTCGGTGTATTACTTAAGAATTTCTTTATCACAACTTTCATAGCATTAGTTGCAAAATTGGCTGAAACCTTTGATCACCAGTCTAACTTTCACCTAGATATTATGAACTTCTACCTAGTCACTTAAAAAATTGGATCCAGAGCCAGCTCAAGCCAGAAAACAAGAAAGTTTTATTTCAGATGGTGCTGTGCACAGCCAGGAGTTGAGCTCGATGATCTTTGGGAGTCTCTTCCAACTCAGCATATTCCGTGCTTCTGTGATTAAGAGAAGTGCAGCCTTAGACAGTAGAAAGGAAATTGCTTGCCTAGAGACAGTGAAAGTGATGGAAAGGTCCCAGACACTACTATTACAACTGGTCTGACCTGTTGCATGGGGGATAGGGCATTTAGGTTGTAATGGTGCAGTTGCCCAGGGCTTTCTATGTTTAAAGGCACCCAGATTAAGCAGAGAAGTGGTATTAAGAAAAAGGACTCTTAAAAGAATCGCTTTTTCGCTTATTGGTTCAGCAGAAAATTAGTGCTGAACTCTGTTATAGTAGCAGGAATGCATCCTTTTGGCTGTTGGTTTACTTTATCATGTTGCAGAAATTTTAAAGAGCATTAAGATAATTTCTACCTTTCCAACTTACTTTAATTGAACTCTTTCTAAATTTACAACTGTGGAGTATTGAAAGAAAGGAAGTGGGTGGATTTATGTGTTGCTTGTTTGGGTTTTTTGTTTTAATTTCACTGTCTTGATATTCTGATGCAACTGACATCTCTTGGGTATTTGCCTCATAAATATAAAAATAATACACTTTTTCCTTTCCCCTCAAGCTCTCAAGAAATTGAATCTGCAAGCCCCAAATAGTTAATAACTTTTTGATATCTCTTTCAGTCATTTTAAAAAACTCTCATTTGTCACTGACAGTTTTGTAGCTCCTGTCAAAGAAGACAGACTTGACTAACAATTGTGTTTTTCTACTCTACACAAAGATAAATTTTACTTTCTGTTTCTTTCTTAGTCTGTGTTAAACACACTTTCACCAGTTGGGTAGTGAACTCCTTCAGATGACTATTTGATTATTTCCTAACATCTAGCAAAATATCTTTAAGTGTCTTTATATTTGTATCATCAGTAAGATTATTTTCAGAACATGACATAAGGGGTATGACAAGAACTCATGGAACGGAGAAGTTTTTTTGTGGCCAAAAGTGCCTGAAACCTGCTCAAGCGATAGAAAACCATTAGCAGCAACAAGAACAGTACGACTTTAAATTATTAATTTAATATTTAAGTATCTTCTTTACATTAGTCACTTAGAAAAATAAGATAAATAAACTAGTCAATGGGGAGAACCAGGCACTGCCAGAATTTAATTGATTTAATTTGTTTCAAATATATTTATTTTTGTTAAATGAATCATGCTGTAGATGTGTTTATAGGAGAGAAAGGGAGACTTTAACACAAGTCTAGACAAGCAGACACATTGTTTACAGGCGATTAAGTGTAGATGACATGAACTCAATCTGACTGATTTGAGCAACTCAAAGTTTTCCCCTGGCGTCCACAATCACTAAAGGGCCAATAATTATATGCAAGGCAGGTGGACAGGTTGGTCTTTTCTTTCTCTGTGGCAAGTAACATTTTCAACTGTTTTCACCTGTTCAATTTTCTCTGACAGCAGTGACCTAGAACGGACTTTACATCATCAGTCCCTCTTGTAGACTTGTGTTTGAAATGTTTGTTATGACATTGTTTCTAAATGCCTACATCCTGACCATTATGGCATAAGTGGTCACTTTGAGTTCAAAATTTTTAAATTCCTGGGACTTGGGGGGTTACTGAGTGTTGCAAAAAGGAAAATGTTACAGATCAGTTCTTAGGGGACAAATAAGCAGTCAACCAAATCACAGTATATGCAAAAAATATCAAATTAAATCTGCTAGTTTTGATAGCAATATCTTACCAAAATTGTGTTTTCATGGATTTGTTTTGTTTTGTCTTCTATTGGAGAAGAAAGAAAGGAGAGGAAAAATACAACAAGGAAGATAAAGGTAATAATGCCATGAAACATTATGACCACTATAAATGATCATGGTGAGAGAACAGAGACAAGAATCATGACTTATCGGAACCTGAAAGATGAGATTTTAAAGGGCACTAGAGGATGCTTAGGGTAAGAGGAAACCTTGAGAAATAATTAAAGTAGAAAAAAAACCAAACCCATGGAGATAACAAAAATAAGACAAACAACATAAAACCATATGCATGTTCTTTAGAAATTAGTTGGTGTCTGTTATAAAGTCCAGGACTGAACAAGTAGTAGCAATGAACTTGTGAAGAAAGTAGAAAACAATGTGCTTAGACATTTTATGTGTGGTGAGTCAGAAGAATTTAGAAACAGTCAGAATGTGGGAATGCTTGACTCAATTACTGGCTTGAACAAACCTCGTACAATTGCTGGGGATTGCAGGATTGTACCCATAATCACGGGTTTCACCATTAGAATTACAGTCTATACACTGCTTCTCCAAATTAGTCCTCCATTTATGTGGTCATGTTTGTTTTGGCACTGCAATTTGCAAACAGGGTGCTATATATTGCTTCCTTTAAGTCTTTATAACAAATACATTATTTGTGGCTTTTCTGAAACATTATTCTAATTGAGTTCAGTTCTTTGTTAAACTGCACACTTCTTTATTAGGAGCATATCCAGATCTGTGATTTATCCATGCTATAATTGTGCTGATGGTTGCAAATGAGAATTAAATCTCTTTGGTTTTATTTCTATTTTCATAGTTCATGCATTTCATATTGATATTCTGATAGGGGTAAAATTGTAGCAGTTCAGAATTCTTACTATTTCAAATTTTATTTCCTGTTTTATTGTAACTTGCAATTAAAACCAAAAAGTATTCTACTTATAGCTAATGAAAAAAAAAAAAAAAGTGTAAGTTAAAACTACAGGTTTAGTACATAACCTGGAGTTCATCTTTAGTCTAAGTTTAATCTGTAATTAATAATGGCCCAGTCTTCGCGAACGAAGATTTGGGAAGGGCTCTCCCCGCGTGGGTGTGCCCTTCGAGCCTGCGCAGTGGATTTT
>JAWWEV010000043.1:30465997-30492482 GCA_035583235.1 Hafferia zeledoni
CCCTACTGAGACTCGAACTCGTGACCTTGGGAGTCAGAGACCGGAGTGCTCACCATTACGCCACGGGACCGCCCAATCTGTAATTAATAAATAATTGTATATATGCTATTAGAGAAGTAAAATATGTATTCAAAACTAGTTAGCATGTTCTTATTTTGTTGGTTGGGATTTTTTTTTTTTTTTTTTTTTTTTTAACATCTAAACTACATATAACAGCTCATTCCCAAGTAGAATAGTTCTCATTCGTTCTGCTTTTCCGTATCTTCACCTTTTCTCCTCCCTTCTTCTGAGACCCTTCTCCTTTGCTACTTTAGCTCATCACCTTGGAATCTTGTTCTGGTCAATGTTTTGCTCTGTGATTTAGCTGAATTGCCTGCAGTGAAACTAGGGGAAATACAAAAACAGCTCATGGAACCAACTAATGAAATTCAACTAGAGAAAACAGGAGAAGGTGATAGTAACCATTTAGTCAAGGTGTGGCTAATTTTGCTTCAGCTGCAGTGTGAAACCATGG
Source organism: Hafferia zeledoni (assembly GCA_035583235.1). NCBI lineage: Eukaryota > Metazoa > Chordata > Aves > Passeriformes > Thamnophilidae > Hafferia > Hafferia zeledoni. Next base: position 30,466,512 of record JAWWEV010000043.1, read on the forward strand.
CCAGACTGCTTCCACCACCACCTTCTTCCTGGTTGCATAGTGAATATTCCTCATGATCTTCTGGGCCAATAATCAAATATTTCAAAAACTGGGATATATATGGCCAAGGCATCATTTAGCCAGGGGCAATCTCATAAAGTGTGGCTGGATTCAGATAGTGTTAATTCATGTATTTGGAATTACTTAGGCAAGCATTTACACTGAGAGACTGCCAGCGGGAACTATAAATAATGCTAGAACCAGGAACTTAGGAGACTTAGTTAGAAGTCTCCTTTTTTGTGCCATCCTAGCTAAGTGTCTTAACCACAGATCTATTTCTTTATCAAATACGTGAGATATATTAAATAATAAAATATTATTAATGCCATTCAAATTAGTCATCTGGCAAATAGGTTTTGTCAAGCTAGCATGTTGTTGTTTTTTTTTTTCTGATGAGATTGCAAGTTGAGTTGATGAATACAAAGTTAACACAATGTACACTACATATATTATCCATTAACTAAGTGATGGATTAGAGAAATCATCAACAAAAGGGTGTGCTTTTAATGTTATCCCATAGGTAATGTCGTCATAATATATGTTAATGAGTTTTTATCAAGGGCCTGGAAGATAACATAAGAATATAATTAACAAAGTTTGCAGTTACAAGGAAGAATTAGAGACTGGCAAATAATAACGAAGAAATGTTATTGGCAAAGGGCAATACTGATTGTTTGATAAGAAATAAGCTTGCAAACAGGGTTTGAAAAAGCAAAACCAGAGAGAAATACTGAAAGAATAAACAACATACATGCTAGTAAGAGAAGAGGAGATGCTAACACAGGAAAGAGTTAATCTGGGAAGATCCATGTGACTCTGTGATTTGAAAGGCAAACACCTTGAATTTAGTGAAAAGGGGGTACTGAGCAAGTGTAAAGAGTCAATAGCACTTATGTATTTCTCCCAAAGTAATTACTAGAATACTCAAGTAAATTCCTTTGCCTACAGTGCAAGAAGGATTGATATTTAGAAAGAGTTCAGTGAAGATTTGTGAGAATAGCTAGATTATAAGAAAACATGACTCATAGCAAAAAAAAAATTCCAGGTACTTTATCTTCTGAAATTATGAGCTGATTTTGGCCTACTTATACCTATGTGAGGAAAAAAAATTAAAAAGGGTTATTCCAAAGGTCATGGTCTATCTCCAGTAACATCTAAGTCAGGTTAGTCTGATGTCCTGTCTCACAGGTCAAGGTAGTTAACCACATCAGTCCATTTTTGAAAATATAACCTATGACCCATACGATACTACTTATTTCAAGGCCAGCAGAATTAAAACTTGAATTTTAATAACTTGAAGTAAGGTTATATTTTTGAGACAGACTTCTGTAAGAGATCAAATCTTAAAAGGTTTGTCTTGACTGGACAGGACCTGTCTAAGAGGAACGAAAATCAAAAGTTTAGTTAGACTGTAAGAATAACCAGGCTTAGTTAGGGATGACATACCTCAAATATATAAAGAGCAAAGGACTAACTTCTTTTTGGGAAGCAGATTATCTGTGAAAAAGATAGTTTTGGGGGTTTTTTTTAATTGTTAATCAAATTGACTTTTTTTCCAGTTGAGGTCCAATACTTAGTTCTTTGCAATAATTAGGAATGAGAAAAGCAGTTCAGTTAGAATATGAAATAAACCCCCATTGTCCCAGATTCCTTGGATGACCATGTGAAGAATGAGGTCAGGACAAAGGGTCACTTAGTCTAAAGAGAACAAGTAATTCATATTCTTAGCTTTGTTCTGAAAAAAACGAAGTAAAAATAACAGTCACATCTGCTGTCTGAGCTACAAGTGCAGCTGCATGCAGATGCACAGAGGCAGCTTCAAAGAGAAATGAAGTGCCACAACTGCAATAAGAGACAATTGGTTAGTCATATTACTTAATAAGATGCAATTGTTAACCCAAAGAGGATACCTATTAATGTTCAAAATATTTCAGTGCACTAAAACAAGCACAGGAAGAAGGACAATATCACCATCAACTCTTGCTCAGTTATAGGACATTGATTGATAACTTGCTTGTCTAACCATGTTTTTCTTTATGGTTAGAAAAGCTAAAATCAATTCTTTCAATTTTCTGACCTGTATGGGTGAAGAACCAATCAGAGATGTCCGCAGAAGGAAGTGACACACCCATGAAGAGCTGAGGATGAGTCTGGGCTCCAGTTTAGGTGGGGAGAGGAAAAAGGAGGAAGTAACTGATAAACATTCAAACATTTGGATGTCTTATCCAAGCCTTTCTGGTCTGGAAGCAAGACTGGAAATAACTCAAACAGGATTTCTTGAAGGATTTCCAGAAGCACTTGGTTTTGGCTGGATCAGCAGTACAGCAAGAATAGAATTTCTGGGATACTCCAGTATTGCTGTTTCCCATCTCAGACACAAACAGAAAATCTGAGGATTTCTCCTTGCCTCCCCTCCCCTCCCGTCCCTTTTCAGCCTTCTCTTTCCTCTCTCTCTCACCACTTTTAAAATTTCCAAACCATTCAGGCTGTGGTTCAGCTAAAGGTTAGGACAAAATCTTTGATTTGATTGAAACATGAGTCAGCAAATCATCTTCATGCTTTCCCAAGGAAGATCGATACATACCAAAGCCCAGGACTCTGAAGGGAAATGGGAATATTTGGTGCAGAAAGGAAATGGGAAGCTAATTAATACTATCATTCAGGAAAATGTATTTCTCTTTCTCCTTAAAACTATTGTATATACAGAAGCACAAAAGTATACACAAAGAGCCAAATTCTACCCCCAGCTATGTGCACACTGTTCCCATTGAAACACAGAAGACACACATATTAATTTGAGGGCAAAATGGGGACCCAACAGCTGGACATTTTAATGTAGACACATTAATTACAGAGCTCAATGACCGCTGTATACAACTGAAATCCTGACCACACTGAGCCGATCATCCTTGTGCCATTCTCAGCTCCTGGACAGCAGACAGTGATGTCTGAGGGAAGAGAAGCAACACACTTTTGAAAATTCTCACCAGTTCATTTTCTCTGCTTGAACATTAGCATTGGTACCTGTCCTTCCTTCACAAAGGACTGATCATTACATACATGGCCACACACAAAGCTTGCCTGGCAGACAATAACCCAAACACTGTAAACAAAGCACTTTGCTGGCAGTCCTCAGTGCTATGGATAAAACTGGAATACTGGTGTTGCTGGCTTGGAGAGAGTTTCTTTAGCTCCTTCTGTTAACATTTCAAGATTTGGCTGCCACAACCCTTCCCAGCTGCCTTCTTTCACTGGCTTCGTTCAAAGGCACAAGTGAATTGAGTGTATATAAACTGGTTTTACTTTGTTCTGGTATGTACATATACACACACAGCTGCACTTACTGGGTTGAAAGTGGTCTGCTATAGACAGTTGAGAAAATGAAAATAAATTTCAAACTCATGATAAAAAAAATTGAAATTATAAAAATGTGATATTAAATATTGGGTAAAAAGGATTTAATGAAAAATCCATTACATAAAAACGAATACATAGGAAGAGCTCTCTATTTCCGTGTGTTCTACAAGACCTTAAGAAATGCTCACCTGTAAAAAATGGGATTCTAGCCTCACCTTTAGTACCTTTGATTAAAAAAATGCATTTTTTTCTGAAAGACTTGTGGAATTGCAGCAGATTGAATTTTGCTCTTTGTGAGTCATTAACTTCTTGTTTACCTCTTCCTTTTTTTTAAATGTAAAACAAAAACAAAAAGGTTCATTCTTCAGGGGAATCTCTTTCTTAAACATAGAGGAAATGTGAATTCCTTTCCCAAGAACCTGCACAGCAGCAAAATAGTTACTTTCTTTACAGTAGGTCATTAATTTTGGTTTGTTTGCCCAGTGTTGAACACACCTTTAGAATACGAATTATTAGCTTTGCTCTTTTTTTTTTTTTTTTTACAGAGACAATTCAAAGTCAGAAAGACTGACTACATTCTATGAGCTGGAAATCCTACCCTACAAAGCCAGAAGGCAGTACCACTATTAGCATCAAGAGGAATGACACAATATGAGAAAGCATCACCACCAGAAAAGCATATCACATCAGAGGACATCTGCAGTTAATAACAGTGGTGGGGGCAGTGGGGGACAGGAGAGTTAATTAAATTGTGCACTACTTGATTTTGATTTTACAAATATTTATATTTTAAATTTTTTTTCTCCTGCATGAGAGATTTGCAACATTTTTGCTTTATTGACTCCAAGAAATACCCAGTGAATGGACAGTCTCCACTACAGGAAATTCTATGGCCTCAGGTTGAAAATCTTGCTGTATTTTTTAAAATAAATATAAATTATAGTCTTATGATTTACTGTGAAATTAAAAAGCCCACACCACAAAAACAGTGGTATTTCTTTAAGGGAAGAAGCAGTGTTCTTCACAGCAAGGAACAATACACAGTGCAATTAAAGTAACAAAAAAAAAAAAAAAAAAAAAAAAAGAGAGAGAAAAGAATGGAGAATGACTATAAACTACTTGCAGCTGAAGTATCTCCATTTGCTTGATGTAGAACTTGTATTCCAGACGCTCATTTAGTCCTCACCCTCAGTATCTGATCTTTTATGAGTGAGATTCATTCATTCATTTCTGTTTTGTTCTTTGTACTGTTAATGGAAGTGGCATCCTTTGAACTTGTATTTTTGTTACCAAGGTTCTGTATTTTCTTTTGCCCTCTTAATATAGCATTTAACCAGTGATGTGTACTCTTAGATTCTTCATTTCTTCACACCACTCTCACTGCTCTTCAGACAGGGTATTTGAACTTGTTGTTTTGAAAAGAGGATGAAAAGAAAAAAAGAGAAAAAAGGAACAGAATCTGCTGACCAAATGGAGTTGTATATATTCATATATAAATAACAGAGATTTGCTTAAATAATATTCCTTTTAAAGATACATTTTCTAAATGTTTTCTCAAGTATGTCACAGGATATATTCATCAAGTACACATTTATCAAAATTTTATTTTCAAGGATATGGGAACCTTTGTTATGAGGCTGTAACCTCGAGCCCTAAAACCCTGATAATTAAGTAATGTTTGCTCCCTGATATAGGTCTGAAAAAAAAAAAATCAGTTTCTGGCATTTTAGCAAAACATTTGTAAATATTTAAATGATAGCTTTTTAAAAGAAAATGGTATTTCTAAATAATATACACAGATAAACTGAATGTACATAGAAATACTGAGAAAATTAATTTTAAAAAGAACATGATCAAGTTTTTTAATTTTGGCAAAGGAAGGCAGGTTAAAAATAGCCAAAGTATTTAAATTCTTTTGCTTTTTTTTTTTTTTTTTTTGCCTTAATTTTCTACATGGAATATGTTCCTGTTGCAGTGATTTCACATGTATGAAAACATCCTCTGCTGTGGTTGAGTAAGTCTGCTGAAGTCATGGCCATATGTGAGGAGGGCAAAGCCATGTGGAAATACCCATGTTAACTTTAAATGAACTACCAAAGAGACTTGAGTTAAGAAAGTTTCTTTAGTGGGATCCAACACTATGGGGAAAAAATCTGCATCACTGTCTTCCAGTACACATTTTAGCTCATTTAGGACTGGTTCTTAGAGCTCAGTTATGCACTGCCTCCTCTGACTACGTTTGGTGAGTTTAATGCTTCAATGGACAACTCTTGAAGGATAATGTCCTATGGCTCAGTCCAAGTCTACTCTGCTGAATTTCACTTCAGAATGTGTGAAGTTTGGACTGCATTAAATATTGATGCAGAAGACAGCACACCTCACTCAATTGCACATAAGGGAGGGTACTGCCTGCCTTACAACCTGGTCAAGAAGCTGAAGAAACAGATGGCAAAGAGATTTGCTGCACTGACTATCTGCTCTAATCTCACTCCCAAGCATTGATGGGCTCATATTATACTGCTTTATGATTTCACTACCTCTACCTCAACTGCTCCCTTTAACCAGAAATCCTGCAGCCAGACAGACATTAGGAATTTTCAGTTCAAGATTTTTAATATTGTTGTTTAAAGTAAGTGATTTTTAATTCAGCCATTGAGATGGCAATGAGCAGTGTAGCCAACTCCTTGATATTTTTGAGTAATTGCTAAAGTTCTCACCACCTGCTGAGCCACAGATGCCAGTGTCTGTCTAAGATATATACACAAGTGTACATAGATACATTCACTTTTAAGTAAATTTTTTGTGTATCGTGCTAACTTTATTCTTAATCATTATTGATCCACTTGCCTAATTATTTGATGACCATACTCAAACATATGATTAAATCTCATATGTGTATTGAAGCATACTGGTAAATATTTGATTCTCGCTCACTGAAGAATTGTCAAGGATCCTGAATACACAATATATAAACCATTTTCATCATGAGGTGTGCCATGTTTTGGAACAGAATTCTGTCTCAATATCAAAAAATAGTTCAAGACTTCAAATTCTATGAAATTTTAAGTGGCATTCATCTCAGTGAATTTCTAAGCACTGATGGAGTATCAGGTACATCTGGGTTACTCAGCCACATTCTTTTTACTGTTTTTGGGGAGAAAATGGCACTATTAAATCTTACATTAATTATGACATTTTAAACCTGTTAATCAGGATGAGATGAGGTGGGAATAGCTCTTTCTCAAAACAAACTACAAAAGGAGATTGGAATACCCTGTTGGGCACAGATTTCTACAACACAGATACCTACACTAGAGACACCATGAAAGCTACCATTGTTGTCTGGCTGTAAAAGCATCTGAAATACAGCCATTCAGCAAGAGCTATACTGAGGTCTTAGTTTAGTTTAGTCACTGATTTACACTGTGATTTCCTTCAATTTGCCAGGCCTACCTCTTGGTCATATTTTTTTCCCTATGCATAACACAAATCATGTCCCTCTTTTCCTCTTCTCATGACCAAAAAAAAACCCCAAAACAAAACAAAAAAGCAACAGACATGCAGCTGTATTTCTATATGCAAGAACTAAAGGAGAGAAAAGTAAATATAGTGAATTTTTCATAGTAGACATGTTCTATTAATATATGTAGGATAAATAGCAAGATACACAGATGAATGAACTTCTTGTATCCATTACCCTTCTCTGGTTGTAATATGTTGGTAATATAGCATGAACTTGCAATAAGAATGTCTTCTAGCCCACGTAAGACAGGAGTTGAAAAAGAAAATAAATTAACATGATCTGTATTCTCAAAGCCAACTGTCAGCCTAAAATGTATTATGCCAATAGCCAATGGTATCTAAAATGACTCATGTTAATTCAACAGAAACTTAGTCCAAAGACCTTTGCCTGTATCTTTTCCAAGCTGCACTACTAAACCATTCAGAACAGAATAAATAGGAAAATAGATCATAAAGGAATTACAGTCCCAATGGTAGTTGACTGAGGCTCAGATGGTCTTGGCAGCACAACAAATTATGTGCATATGATCAGCAAAAGGCATGGAAAAGATGCAAAATATAATGACATATTTTGCTATTGTGTTTGTTTTTCTTCTATTTTGCTCATTATGTACAAAATTAGAGATAGAAGCCATAGCCAGAAAGCAACAGCTCAATGAAAAGTAAAACAGAAAGCCTATCCAAATAGCTGACTTAAATAAACTGGAAAATATATGAGGAACAGCAACAACACAGAAGAGAGTTTGAGTCAGGAGAGAAAAAAAAAACCCACAAAAAACAGACCCAACAAAACCAACAAACCAAAACAAAGAAACCCCTCATCTTTACTTCTTCTTAGTGAAGAAAAAGACTGAGAAAATAGTAATAGACTAAAAATTAAATCATAGTTGTTGTTTAATTCTCTCATCCTCCCCAAGAGAAACTCCTATAAAAAATTCTCTGTGAGAATACTGCCCTGGGGACCTTCACTTCACTGCTTGGCCACCCTTGTTGTGTTGTCATTCTCATCACTACCTGCTGAACACAATGAAGCTGTCAAGGAAAAGGAATTTTCTTCCTTAACAACAAACCCAATATGATTCCTACAAAATTCCTTTCTATGTTTACAGAAAATGTATTTTTAAAAGTGGAAAAATATTAAAAAGTCAGTATTTCTGACAAAAATCTGATATTTGTTAAAAGATGTACTATGACAAATCAAATTTTAAATGAAAATATTCCACTAGTTCCAATGTATTATTTTCATGACCGTTTAGAACAATCTTTACAAGAACATTTTGCAGTTTTGAAATTCACCCAACTTTTTCTGTGCTGTGCAGGAGGATTTAGTAAGTACAGGATCTTCATGCAGATATGTTCATGTCAGTAAGCTTTTGTGTTTCGATTCCAAGGAGATATCTTGGTAGTGGTACTTGTGAGCAAGTGTCCCTGAAAACTGCCTTTTGCACAATTTGATTAATAAAGAGAAAATCACAAACTACATTTTGCCTTGTTCTTGTGAATCCCTGCAATCTAACAGTTTCAAGAGCTGTTGAGCTGTTTGCTCACTGTTCAGGTGAGCCTGTGACAGAGAGAGCAGGGTAAGCATCTTGAGTATCTTTCACTACCTACAATTTTGTCTTCTGAGTTTTTTTCTGCATTTCAAAGCTTCCCTGTGAGAGCCATACAACAGATGAAATAGAGCCCCAAAACAGTGCAATCATATTGTTTTTTCTTCCTTTTGAATTTTAAAAGGTTGGATTTTATCCATCTTTGTATTCTTCATTCCTTCAGCTGAACTAGTTGACTCGGAAATTTTCCCCTCTGGATTCAAATCCAGCCTGGCTCTCTCTCTATATAAATATATATATATATAACTTTTTTTAAAATTGAGAGGTTTGGGTCTCAGCACTCCACACACACATGGAAAATTAAGGTGATTGTTAAAGACATAGGTTAAAACCATAAATAAGCTATAGTCCATCAATAGTTATAATGTACCCCATCTTTTTCTTTTTATCAGCCAAATGTGGGACACAGACACAGGCATTAAATACTGGGTTAATTGAATCAGAGTTGCTTAAGTGCTCTCAAGAGGTGATAAATTAAAATCTGTTTTATTGAGGAAAGAAATAGGTTTCTGCAAGTTGAAAAAGCAACATGGCATGAATCTAGTAATAAATTGTTTGTTATGCACTAACACCAAATTGCTGCCAATAAAAATTATCTATGAGCTTTTTAACACGGAAGGAAGAATAAACAGAAGCCCAGACATGACTTTGTTTTGCTTTTTTTTTGTTTGGTCAAATTAGTGTCAAGTTAATGGAGAGCTGGTGGAATTATTTCTTGAAAGCAAATATTTCAGATAATCTGATTTATTTTGGCTTGAATAAATGTTCCCCAGAAGATTGCATAATAGATGTGTTTATGGGTGTTTTCCAAATTTTGAAACTATGACCTTTTCTTTTCTGAAAACTTTTTTTGCTGAAAAATAATTCTTGTCACTTCTTAAAAGGATTTGCATTCTCAAATCATATTGCATGGGCTATGTGAAGTCACTGAATGAGGTAAAATATTTATAAGTTTACCTGCAAAAATCTTTTGCATATTTTAATGCAATTTTTTTTCTCTTTAAATATTTCTAGGTAAAGTCCTGACCTGTTTAAATATAGTTGACTTTAGCAAGGGCAAGATGCCATATTGTATGTCTTGCAAGTACCTTGCATTAGAATAAAATAGGAAAGGCACTTAAAAGTTAGTACAAAAGGATGGTATCAGGTAAATTTAAAAATATTCCCCAATTATGATCTCTGCATTTGCCTACTGTACTGGTATGGGCTGGGACACAGTTAACTTTCTTTACAGTAGTTTGAATGGGGCAATGTGTTTTGTATTTGTAACTGAAATGGTGTTGGTAACAGCGCTTTCACATCCTTCAGGGGACAGCTGGGACAGCCTGTCTTTTTTTTCCCTAGAATCTTTCACAACCCTCTCCCTCCCTTTTCTCATTTCATATTTGACTTCTTGTTATGGAAAAAAAGATCACAGCCACAACTTTATTAAAAATAAAGTTAATATACTTTCTTCAGAGGTCTGTTGAATAAGTGGAAATGGATACAAACACACCCCAAATAATCCCAAACTGATAGATGCTTAACGCTGTTCCTCCTTCTTCCCTACCTTCACATGGTGACTGATGTTCCATCAAATAAACTGCTAGTGATGTTTGGACATTTCTGAAAACTTGAGTACATGGCTTGGGAAGCATCTTAGAATTTCACTACAGGAAACTAAAATTAAAAGATTCAAGCTTAGAAAAAAGAAAGCAAAATAAATTTTTTTTTTTTTTTTTCAGTCTGCAGCTATTTCAGAAGGTTGACAATTTTTTCAGGATTTTATCAATATGGAACAATATTTTTGTTTGGAAAAAAATTAATATCTTTTTCCATTCTGTATTAAAAACAAAAACAAACAAACAAAAAAACCCCAAACAAACAAAAAAACAACCCCAAAACAAACCACCTTTTGTTTATTTATATGTCTGGCAGTACAAAGTTTTCCAGCAGCAAAATATAATCTTTCCATTCAAACTTACAAAATAAGTACCTACATAGTGGACCATTTTATAACAAAACAGTAAATTAAATAGAATTCTGTGTCATGTTCTTCACCCTCACTTCTCAGGATTCATAACGGGACGTAATATATTAGATGTCTGGTCAGTGTGTGATAAAAATTGTGCTGTTTTTACATTTGAGTGCTTAAACAAAGTCTTCATCGTTCCACACAGTGTAATAGTGAAATCCTAGCTGTTCGAACCTCATGTATGAATACATTTCTTAATATTTATTAGTGATAAAGTAGTCTCTCCATCATGTGTGAGAAAAGTAATGCAAAGCAAAAACCTAGAAGTTATTATTGCTACCCAAGATATTTCCCTAGGTCTCTGCCACAAGTACATTTCATTGTCATTAGTGAAACACAGGGACTTCCAAAGGCCTGTCAAGATCATGGGTTCAGCCACTCTCTGCAAGGCATGGATGACAACGCTACCCTTAAAGTGCTCTTGACAAGTGTTTCAGCAATGATAGGAGATATAAGATGTATTTAAAAAATAAAATATTTACCTATTTTTAATTTCTACATTTTCTTCTATCTCTAGGTGGTTTTGTGCTCAGCCAGTGAGGGGTTTGAACAACCTTTTCCATTAAGGAAGTATTAATGGGAAACTAAGCATTCCATTGTGGGGAAACTAATTCCCTTTAGATGATGCTGGCTACATAATACGCAAGGGCAAAATCCTTCAGTAAATATACAAAAGCAAAAGTCAAACTAAAACCAAAGTTAGAAGTAAGCACCTATTGAGCTAAGGCAGATGCATTCTGCAGCTGCAGAGCAAAGCCACATGCCCTCTTTGTGAAATTGTGAGAAGTATGAGAAACCACAGAAAACAAAGAAGCATCTGGTGTCCAAAGCTGGACTTGAAGGGTGAAATAACCTGGAACTGGGGAATGCTCTGCAGGCAGCTGTGAGGCTGTGTCTGCTTACTGAAGGAATGCCCCTTCCAAAGAACCTGCCTTGCCTGCTTGGCCTTGACTTCATGTCAGGACACAGAAGCATTTTATAAATATCTGAGCATAGAAGCATGGTAACCATTCCCACATAAAGTTTATAATTCAATCAATTATAGACTTATAAAAGGCCATGTTTCTTTCAACGTTTATCTTGGTTGAAAGCAAAAGGGAGATAAGCAAATAAAACAAGACCACTAAGTTTTGAAGGGAGTATCAACAACATTGGGCATGTAGGCAGTCTGAATATGACTTCATTTGCTTAGTTACTTTCTCAGGAAAGTTGAGTCTTTGCTTTTTTTCTTTCACTGCTTTCTTCTGTCTATTTCATTTCAGGTTTAAACCTAGAATGATAAATTGGTACAGAGTAGTTAAAATTTTTCAAATGCTTTAAGCAACTAACATTCAGTGCAATCAGAATGGACTAAAGTGTCAGAATATGTTCTTGATTTTCATTAACATACAGGTTTCTGAGTAGTGACACACTTGAATATTGATTTATTTCAATTAGTTGTAAGTGCCAATTGGTTGCTTGCTGCATTAATGAAAGAATAGAACACTTTAATAGAAAGATCCAAGCCCAGTGCTCTCTTTCACTATAACAGCCCCTTCAATCATCCTATACTTACCTGCTAGAACACTAATAAAATCCTAGTTTAAATAGGAATATTACCACTGATTTTAAACAAGGCCAAGTTGTAGTTGGTGTAACTTGACTTGTTTTAGAACAAGACAGAATCTGCTCAACAGAAATTGATCTCTTCCTTCCTGGAGCACCATTAGCTCTTGTAGGTCTGCAGAATTTGGTAGGGCTGTATTATAGTGGACCCCACAAGGTGGCTTGAATTAAACATGAAGACTATACATAGATTCACTTTTTTTCCCCTTCTCTCTGAGAGGAGTCAATATATAACTCAAAGTTTTAAATAAAATTAATTTTTCAATGATTGCTGTTGTTGATTTACAGTGATCTTTGATTGGATTTATAAATTTAGAACAAAGAGATATGCAAAATGGGTACAACTGATCAAGAAAAAGACAAGTGATATTCAAAGGAAAGTACAGAAATTTGGCTCCTTTACCTCAGAAAGAGAAAGGCTGAGAAGGAATATGCTTGGTCTTTCTAAAAACGTTACAATCTGCATATTGGATACTGTTGCATCCTTTCAGCAACTGAAAGCTGTTATTCCAAAGAGCAAATACCTGTCCTGAGTAAAATTGGGCTGAAAATCAGGAAGAGATTCCTACCTTTGTAAGGAAGCATGTTTTAGCAGACATTTCTAAGTAGACTGAAGCAGAAATCCCGGATGACTTTTACAGAGGAACACTTTCTGCAATCATTTATTTGTCATAATATTGGCAAAATAGTCCAAACCATGACCATGTTTAGCTCTCCTGTCTTCCACACCTTTTATAAGCACTTAAAGTCAGCAGAAAAGGGTATCAGGTTAATGACCTCAGTTTAGCATCAGGGGCACCACAGATTAAAATTATATATCTGAGGGTTGTTTTTGTTTGCAGCTTTTATAAACCCTTTGGGGTTTTACAGTCTCTTTGGGGCTTTCTGAAGTCAGCTGAACTGTTTGTTTTTTTCTCATGCCTAGTGAGGAACAAATCTTGTTATAGCGCAAGATTTACTGACCTTCCCCTACCTGACCACAAGTTAGGCTTTTAATTTAATCTGGTTGTCTGAGGTTGTCAGCAGAGGTGTGGGCAGCCTTGAACAGCAGTGCTGCTCTTCCTCAGATGAGTTTCCAAGATGGGAGAAGCACCTCCATCTCCTCAGATGCTTATCACATATCCACTGAGCCCAGAGGAAACCAAGACACCTATTGGAGGCTGGAGGCCCAATCTTCCATCAGCTAAAAGGAATCAGGAAGAAAGCAAGCCCTACCACTTGTATCTACTTGTATGAGTTTAAAGCCCCCTCTGAAGTCACCAGGCTGCAAAGTGTGGACTTTTCATGGTGCCCCTGAAGATGTGTCTTTCAGGAGTGTGGGTTGAGTGGTGCTAATACAAGATAGTGAAAGTATTTTTTATAATGATCTCTGATGGAACAGACAGATTTAACTTTGTTCCAAATAGCTCAAAATGTGCAGAGCATTCCATCTTTGTGGCAGCAGGACAAATGTCCAACTTCCTCTGCTCCTTCCTCCCCACCCAACCTCCAGCCTACAGTGACAGCAGCAGGGAGAAGCCAGTCAGACCCTTTCAGCTAATTTGTTTGGACTTCCTTAGAGCTTTTATGTAGCTGCTCATCCCTGTTCCTCCCAGTTCATGCGTATCTATACGGTTAACTCTCTATATCCCTCCCCATGCATACTTCTTCCTAGTCACTCTCTCTCTTTTCCTGTATTTGTTTTCCCTAATCTCCCAAGAAAACCAACAAGCCACCCTACAATGTCACATTCATACTTTAGCCCTTACCTTTTCTGTGAAACCTTGAGGTCCAAGGCAGGAGTCTCCCCAAGTAGGAGCTGGTCTTGTGTGGCTTCTCAGCACTGGCACAAAAGAGGGACCAGGAACAGCAGCAGTAACAAGGAGTCACCAATTTACTACTTAAGGGAAATTACACTATTTTTGATGATTTGGTTTTAAGTCATACAGGATCAAGTTTTTAAGTATACCATCTTGCAACATGTAGGGTAATAAAATTTTTAAAACGTAGGCAGATTTTGAAGTCTTTTGAGAATAGAATTATAAATTTTCCCTAAAATCAAATACTTTGATGGATGAGAGGACCTGGGTCTAAACATGCTCTTTTTGGGAAATGCTGGTATAAACACAAATGGGAAAAAATTAGAATACTTTTTGTTTAGTCTTTCAATTAATCTATCTGACTTATTTCACAAATTTTAAATTTTATTAATCTTTGTTGAAAATTCTGTTGCATTTAGTGCATTCTATCAGAAATATAAGAAATGAAAAAAACAATATACATACATGAACAGATTTAGGAAATTGCTTGTTTCCAAGTAGCTAAAGACAGAAAGTATATGAAGACATTAACAATGCCAAATACTCAGTTTTAGAAACACCTGATTTTAAAGTCTGTAACTCTGAAAATAAACATTCTTTTAACACTAGTTTTGTGAGCAGCTTGTTAGTCACTGGACCTCCACTCTAAAAATATTATGTAGTGTAGGTTGGTATTAAAATTGTGTTTCTGTAGTGATGATTGAAAAAATAGTTTAAGAAAGAGGTTTCTATGGTGAGCTTATTATTTAGTTGTTAAGCAGTTACACTTCTAAACACTCACTGTAAGAAGAGGTGATATTTCTAAAGTCAGTGTTCTCAGATTTTCTTCCTGGTATTCCTCACAGGTAATTCAGCAGAACCAACTCATTAAATTCTGAGATTCCTCCAAATGTTTTGCCCTCAGTTACTGTGTAACAATGCCTGAGTAGTCTTACACTCATGGATTCAAAGGGAACAGTCAGAAACTACTTATTTTTGGGGAAGTGATGGTCTGACTCCTTGTCAGGCTCAGCATGTGTTCAGGTGAAAAGCTAGCTCCCACTAGGGAGGCAGCACAATTGACACAGCCAGGCAGGCTGGATGGGGGCTGCCTTGCTAGCATGGACAATTCAGTAGTATTCCTAAACATACACAAACATCTTGCCTCTCGGAACTGATCACACAAGGAAACAGAAAAGCAAAAGATCACAGAATCAGAGAATCACAGAATATGCTGAGTTGGAAGAGATCCACAATGATCATCGAGTCCAACCCTTCACCCACCCCAAGAGTCACACCATGTGCCTGAGAGTACTATCTGAATGCTTCTTGAACACTGTCAGACTTGGTGCAGTGACCACTCCCCTGGGGAGCCTGCTCCAGTGCCCAACCACCCTCCGCGGGAAGAACCCTTTTCTAATACCCAACCTAAAGCTCCCTTGACACAACTTGAGGTCATTCGCTTGGGTTCTGTCACTGCTCACCACAGAGAAGAGATTATTGCCTGCCCTTGCACTTACCCTCACAAGGAAGTTGTAACTGCAATGAGATCTTCCCTCAGTCTCTCCTTCTCTAGACTGAACAGACCAAGTGACCTCAGCTGCTCCCCACAGGGCTTTCTCTCAAGGCCCTTCACCATTTTTGTTGCTCTCCTTTGTATGCTTTCTAAGAGCTTAATATCTTTCTTACACTGCAGTGCTCAAAAACTGCACACAATATTCAAGGTGAGGCTGCCCCAGTGCAGAGCAGAGTGGGACAATCCCCTCCTTTGACTGGCTGACGATGCTTTGCCTGATGACCCCCAGGACATGACTGGCCTTCCTGGCTGCCAGGGCACTGCTGACTCATAGTCAACTTGCCATCGACCAGGACCCCCAGGTCCCTTTCCATGGCACTGCTTTCCAGCATCTCATTCCCCAATCTGTATGAACATCCAGGGTTGCCTCACTCCAGGTGCAGAATCTGTCACTTTCCTTTGTTGAATTTCATATGGTTGGTGATTGTGCAGTCCTCTGATTTGTTGAGATCTCTAATTTGTCAAGATCCAGGGACAATGCACATTCCTGTCCCTGCCCAGCACCGTGAACTATCCGCACAGCGCTGGAGATCACTGCCAGTTTCTCCTGAAGACAAAGAGCAGCTCAGCTGAGCCCTCTCAGAAACATAAGCCCATGGGAGGTTCCTGAAATGGCTCTTTCATTGTTTCCTGAGGGGCTGCTCTGAAGCTTGTCATGGCTTACTAGGGCCAGCTCCTACCTACAGCCACCACAGGCGCCTTGCTTCAATTTGTGTGCACACAATCTCTCTCTCAAACTTTATTAGTAAGTTTATTTTGATTTTAATGAGAGTCTTTTAATTTGCTTCAAGTAGCTGAATTAAATCATGGAAGCAGTGAGCCACCTAGGGGACTCTATAGAAAGAATAAGTACATACATCCTCACCCTCCATGCACACACATGCACATGCGTTATTTATGACTATGTTTCCACCTGTGCTGACATGGATGGAAATTTACAACTGCATTGAGAAAGTTACAAGAAGCACCTCAGAAATTCCACATTTTACTGAGCTGCATTATTATGGCACGTTTGTCAGGCAGCCAGACGCTATGTCAGCACCACAAGTGATTTACAGCAACATCTGCAAGAATATTTGAGGAAGAAGAGCAAACCAACGTCCCCTTTTGAATTCAGTGTTCCAAAGAAACTAATGGTGGTAGGAGATTCACAAATAGAAAACACAGAAATAAACAGCATATTTAAAGGGTTATGTGCTAAATGTTACAAATGTTAAAAAAACTTAAGAAACAAGTGCAGTACTTTTCAGATGGGAGAATAATCACAGCCTTTCCAGACGTGTTTTAAGTTAGCTACATAAAACACCTGGCCCTAAAAAAAATCAATTTTTTATTTATTTATTTATTTATTTCCCTGAGGAATGTATGAAGTTTGAGCAGGAAGCCCACATATGCTTAAAACACCTTTGTGAAAGACCTCATTAAAAAAAAAGAAAAAAAAAGAAAAAATACCACTAAATTTATATAATGGCTGCTTTGTAATTGCTATGAACTATATGAATAAATCTCTACTTCTCCATTTAAGAATGTTTTGCAAGGAGAAAAAAAGTCCAATACTACTGAAGAGCTGGAAAGTTTGGCCAGAGGAAGGAGGTAGGAATGCCTTTGCCAGATCCCTCTGCTCAGCCTCTGTACTGACAATAACTTGCTTTGCTGTTAGCTTATCCAACATTTTCTCTGCAAGACAAGAAGATATTGAAGAAAACAGGGAAGATAGCTGATTACATTTGGGAATGCTGAATATGACTTCCATTATCCTGCAATCCACAGAGACCTGCCAAACTCAGATCAAATGGATTTGGGAAGAGGGATACGCAGCAGGGAAAGAACAAGCAACAGTTCTACCCACTCCCACTCAAGTTGTGTGCCTGGTCCGTACTGCCCTGATAACCCAAAGGGCTCTGCACTCTTTATTCCAGTTCTGAACAGAAAATGGAAAATTCAAAAAGAAAAACAATTTTGAGACAAATTATTTCAAAGTGAAAATTCAAAGCATTTCTATTTTTCAGAATTTCTTCATGTTCTGATTTAAGCCATTTAGTAAAGCAAGTTCAGTGACTCAGTGTTACAGTTGTCTTTTGATTTTATCTTCTTTTAAAACAAACAAACAAACAAACAAACAAACAAACCCAAACAAACAAACCCTACTTTGAATGAAAATGCTGTTTTTGACAGAAATGCCAGTGTTGGTAGGTGAAATAACACAGTAGTTACAAGCTACAGAGCAATAAGCAAACACATTTTTAAATAAGGCACTTAAGAACCCCTGTTTATGTTAAAGGATAATTTTATTCATTGTTAATGCAGCTTTCTGATTAGTCATATTTTCCATCATCCCCACCAGTTTACTATTTTACCTACTGCGTGGTAATAGTTATGTGAAATTTAATTCATTCTAAGTACGTTTATAGACATAGGTATTTGTGCCCTTGCCAAAATCAGAGAGCAAATTTTCCCTGCTAACAGCAACTACCTGTGACACTGCTCTGAGCACCCCTGACCCCCTGATACTTTCCATTCTTTAGCTTAAATGGAAGGCTGTGTAAGCTAATTACAATGGAGGCCATGTTTCCCCTTTCCTAAGGGAAGGTTAATAGAGAAAGAACTTTACATTAATACAGAACCCAATCAGTCTGTGGCAGAAGCCAGGTTATGGGCAGCTGGCTGCTGTAGCACTGATGCTTTCTTAATGCTGCTGGCATACCGACCGGCAGCAGGTAGCAATACAAATACAGTTTATTTTAAGCTAGGAGAGTGGCTAGTTTCAGTTATAAGAGCTGGCTTGATTATATATGTCTTCTACCACTTTCAAATACCAGCTTCTTCATGGCTCTGCTAGTCAGCCACAGCTATTAAAAATCCATAGAACAAAAGCCTCATTTGGAGAAGTGTTAACAATTACTATATGGTACCAGTGGATCAAATATTTTTTGTGTGAGTTCTCTGGTTAGTCAATAGTCTGAAAAATTTTTCTGTATGCTGCAATGCAAGTCAGGAGGGACCTCCAGATGTCAAATGAAGGACTAAGCCTTTCTGGTTACTTCTAAGAGTCTAGAATCACAATGAGATTGAAAAGCAATTCCAAAACCTCCAATATACTCTGCATCCTGCAGAAAATGCACAGCTGTCCCGTTCAAGGGCTAATAGCGTGGCAGCTCTACTTCCTTGATAAGCTTATTGAACTGTGTTATGAGGAGTAATGTTAAAACCTGCACAAGTTATTCCCTTGGAACAAGGGGATTATTCAAAACATCTCTGTGATATTACAGGAACTCCAGTCTTTCTCCCTTGCATTCACTTTACAGTATCTCTGTAGCTCTGCCTTACAGTAGTTGTGGCTACTTCCCTAACATATGGTGTGCCAGCCTGTTAGCAGCAGGACAAAATTAGATATGGCTGTCCAGTGCTGGCATATCTATGAAAATAAGGACAAACCTCCACCATTTAACGAATGGAGGCTGGAGTCCTGAATTCTCCATGTTATAGCAAAGCAAAATGGAAGCATAACACCACCACCCCCCCCACCAAGGACATTAATGTCAATCCCATCATTAGTCTTTTTTTTTTTCAGTAATTTCTAAAATAAGTAGGCTGAATACCAGGAAGAGTGCTAAAGGTAGTTCCTTTAACTGGATAGTAACGAATGTGGGTTTGCATCATTTTGCCATGAAAAAAGCTGAAGCCTCACTGATAAAGATGTTATGTCCAATGGCTTGATAATCAATACCTGAATTTTGATAATCCAGCAGCAGACTCAAATCATTAAGTCACAGGTTCCACATGCATATCTGTCTACTCAGTAATGCACTTTCATACCAAGATCTTCCTAAAGCTGTGGCTAGCCTGTCTCCTCACAATTCCCCTCCTCTCTTCTAGCACCCAGCCACTGCTTACCACCTCCAATTGCACTGTGTTCTGTGAACTGAATCCATCTGTCCTAGCCGGACACCACAGTGACAGGGCAAGGAGAGAAACTGGAAGCAGAGTAGTGTATGTTACCAAAGAGGGTCCCCTGAGGACATGGGAGCAGTATTAATCTTAGAAAAAGAGCAGCATGGGAAACAGGAGAGGCCACATGTGCCTTTTGCTAAGTTATAGGGTGTGCACATATGTTATTTCAGTGGAACTACTGACCCCTAAATGTTTCAGCACAACCACAAAAAACAACTTTAGCCACACATTAGTGAGCAAAGATACTATTGCTTTTATTCCCTGCTGGAAAACTTCTCTGAAATATAATAAAGGAAGGTATCTGGTAAGTTTTTCATTGGAGTAAATGGGTTACATACAAGAACTGCATCTGCTCTCCTCTCCCTTTATTTTCTTAATAAAATAATTTCACAAGGCTGGTAAACTGGCATCCAACTAGTCAGACACATTCTCTATGACAAAGCAACATGCAAAGTGAGGAAAAAAAAAACGGCAGAAGACCTGAGAAAGTGTAATTCCCTGAGATGTGTCTCATATGCAACAAGTCTTGCAGGTTGCTAGCAAAACTTCTGCTTATATTTATATTCAAAAAGCAACACAATCCCCAATTATAGTCCTGGCTTGTCAGAACACAAATGTTTGCAGTGCAAATCTGCCTCAGTTTTAAGCTTCTATGAAGCAGCTCAAGGAATAAGGCTTAAGAGTTCAAGGATCCCCAAGACTGAAGTAAGTAATATTTGGTGACACTAATGAGTCCTCAGTTGGAAAAGTGGCAATATTCTTCAGCAGAAACTTTGAGCCCAGCTCTTTGCCATTTGTCAAGATCCATTTCTAATTCAGTAGAGAACTCTAAATTAAAGCATTTGATGCTGAAATACTATAGCATTATGGAAGGTTTTTTGTGTTTCAAATAGTAACAGCCTTCTGTATGCAGTTATCCCCCCAGTGTTATCTCATGCACACAATTTAGGTTACTCAGTTAGGAAATGCTTGCTCCAGAGAGATTCTGGTAAATTAGTAACTCCTCCATTTATCTATTTAAAATTATTAGAAGTATTATTCAAGGCTTGCAGAAACTACCTCAGCAATTGCTTGTATGAGTTCAATGGGTAAAACATCTTGTTGTGTAAAGCATTAAGAGGATACTGTCTTTAAAGAACATTCTACAAGGTTTAAGCAAGTATCTGACAAGATTCTAGTTGCTGCTGGTCATGAAACTGCAAAATGTCTGTTATTTGGCAAGACTTGTTTCTCATTCTAAAACTTTGAGAAGCCATGTAAGCTTTACTTAATGTTGGCTGCAATTTATTTTCCCACCACATCAACTTACAATTTAGCTCTTAGCTGTGCAAATATCCAGCTCCCTAACAGCTGCATCTTCAGAGGGGAAAAGGAAAGGAAGAAAGAAAGAAAAATAAAAAAAAAGAACAAAGGCAAGTGAACTTGCGAGCCTTTAAAACAGATGTTTGGTAACATCAGTGGTCTTTAGAAGAACTACTAAGATATTGCAATGAACTTGAAGTTTAGATTGTCACTGTATTTAATCACAATCACAAAAACTCATTCTGGAAAAAAAAAAAAACAGGACTTGGGAGCTTTCACTTCCATTTCTGGATCTTTAAGGCATCAAATAAAAGTTTAAGTCATTCGTATCTTTAGGGTGCTAAATGAAACTTGATGGAAAGCATTTAAAATTCAGTCACTGACCCTGAACATTTATTTAGGTACAGAGATCCAAACCTTTAGAAGATTAGGATCTTTGCAAGGAAGATGAAAAAGGAGTAAGATGACATTGCCACTGTTCTCAACCTTTCCCCACTACAGAAAATGAATTTAAATCTTGTTTTTTATGATGGAAATTTACCATGGAGCTCCTAAGGATGTACTTACTGTTTATAACTTTACTATTTTTTAGTATGTTAAAAGGTAATGTCTGGTTACAAACAGGAGCTATCACAGCCCCCAGCTCTCTGCTCTCTAAAGAAGGGGCCACTGGGAAGGGGGGTGTGAGGGAGAAAAAGGAGAGCTATTGAGTGAATCAAATTTAAGATTTCTTGCCTTATTGACTTCAAGGTTTGTGCTTAACTCATGAAAAATTAATCTCTTTCAAATGCATTTAATTATAATCAAATACCCATATCAATGCCTGTCAGCACATCAGCACATCTGGTAGCAATGAAGACAAATTAAAAATAAGTCAAAAACTTTGGCAATATGATTAACTAAAGAAAGCAAAATCTATTCTGTACAACTGGACCACCAGTGACTAGAGATGGATTAACTTCCTGTCTCTAATACTGGTGCCTAAATTAAAAGTGAAATTGCATTGCAATCTGGGTACCAGGTTTCTGTCTACAAACAACTAAAAGACCTTGGCTCAGCTACACTAGGCAACAAAATCTTTGCTCCAGCTTTAGCCATGATGCCTGCGATGGCCTACTCTAACAGCTGCTTTTAATTTAGTTTAAAAGAAGCTGTTTGGCAACCATGTAAGTTTGCACCTTCAAAGAAGGCAGATTTAAAAAGCCAATGTCCTGCAGTATTAACCATTTTGGAATCTCACTGTTTTAATGCAGTGATGACAACAGGATTCACAACTTGTTAAAATAGTATGCAGCTGTACACAGAAAAACAAAGAGTTCTAATTACTAAGTTATATGCAAGCAATCCTCTTTCTCTGACATCGTATAGTTAATGATATTGTGTTCATTACTGCAAATATGATCCACCAAGAATTTACAATTGCTCAACTTGACTGAGCAATTAAATAAAGCACAGATCTCATCTATAACCAGAGAAGGGCAGCCAAGTAAGGAACAGAAGCACAAATTAAATCAAAGAAAATATTATCTTGCACTTGGATTATCTTCTCGTGTTGGGCATGGAGTGGTTGCAGAAGTAAAGAAGAGGGAGAAAGGGTATGGGAAAGCAAAGACTCAGGCATGCGACTGCATATTTGGCAAACACAACACTAAGCAACTCAGAAAAGAGCAATGTTACCAGGCAGATATCCAGTGCCTTTTTTGATTCTACTGAATAGCTTGATACAAATTTATGCATCTACTGTGTATATCCTCCACCAGATGCAGGCACAGCACACAGGCATGGAGAAACTGTGGGTACTATAGTCTCATGTGCCATGAAACCTGGGAGCGTGTAGGCACATATCTATATCTGACAGTGGAAATCCACAAAGTAGAAGATTTGTATACTTATTTTGTTTCAAATAGCTTCAAACCACCTTTCCGGCAGCCAGAAAGACACCAATTATTTGAAGATGAACATATTTTACACAGTAAATCTAAAGGTAGAAGTAACACAGTAGCAAACATGCATCAGAAAGCACCTGCATATGCAACACAGTCTACAAACATAATTCACACGGTTTCATTCTTCATACACTAATGTGGGTCAGAGACCACACAGCAGCATATTTTATTAAAAGTAATGTGCAAATAAGATGCATGATACCTGCAAACAGCATGGTTTCCATTTGTAAAAAGGTACAAGTAACAGTATAAAATTAGAATGTTTAATACTCATTTCAATAAAATGAAGTCTGACATAAAAATACATATGCTGTATTATTTACACCATTAATTTACAAAAGACATTTGCATTTAAAAAAGCTATTTAAAATATTTACAAATACAGTATTTTTATAAGGAATGTTTTCTCTGTACAACAAACATAGAGCTCTTTGGCAATTATGCTTTATTGGGGAAAAAAAAAAAATTTCTTCTGAATTCATAGCATCACGTGGTTTCTTTCTTTCCTTCTTCCCCTCTCTATTCCCTTTTTAAATAGAATTCCATACTGAGGTAGTAGTATGTCAAAGTTTTTCTTTGATTTCAGAAATCAATGGCAGGCTCAAAAGGAGCTATGTATCCAAATCACAGGATTGGAAAGTAGAAGTCCTAAAGTTTTCAAAGGACTGTTTGCAAGTATAAAAGCTATTTTCTCCTCTAGAAACTCTCCTTTCCTTTCCCTCTTCGTCTGCCTCTATGTCAAAGTCCAGTGAGGCATGATGATTATTATGGGAGGTTTTTGTTTGGCAATTTGCTGGCTGTCTACAACTTGAAAAAGAGTCCAGATGAGGCCTCCATAAAGGCTTTCCAAATGTTCCTGAAAGACAGTGAAAGAGTGAGTACAGAAATACTGATATTAACAGCTCTGCGTATCACTAAGTGCTGCATATTGAAATGCAAGCCAAAGACTGAGGGAATAAAAGGTTCCCCAAAGCAAAATTTTACTTAACTGTTGTTTCAGCCCTTAAAAGATAACATCCATGTGATCACAAATGCAAGGCAAGATTCTGCCACCTGAGACATTAAAAACACTTCCAAAGTAGCTGTATAGCCACCCACAAGTTAATTTCTTTTGCTTCCATGACTACTTCCATACCCATTTTTATTTGGGGAGCATGGTGAGGGGAGAGATGGAAACACAGAACAAACTGCAAACACATCACAGGACACCTTCTAACGCAAATGTCATGGCAGTTTCCCTCTTTTGTTCTTCAGTAAACGAAGAGCACATGCAATCTGCCATGCAGCTGGAGAAAAAAACCCCCATAAATTAAAAAAAAATTAAGCCCCTGACCTGTATCAGGATAAACAACATCATCCCACAGGACTAAAGAAATCTTTCTCTGGGCAGCATGTCTCAGTAATTAGGGTCCAGCTAGCCACATGCTCCATTCACAACTGATCATCTAGCCAGTTGTGGGCAAAGCGAAATCAGCCTTTCAGTTAAATCTTTATTAATAATTACCTGGATTCACTAGTCAGAAAATAATTAGTGTGTCTGTCACTCTTCACCACTGCAAAGGTGTTAGCATCAACACCTCTGCAAGAACAGCCTTCTCTTTTTTCACTGACAATACAGCCATCGCAAGTCAGTGTCTGTTAAGCATCACTCAAAGGACTTATTTTTAGAGGATAAGGTGCCACAGGCTGATTTTGAAAAACTCGAGTTTTTATTAATGACTTAACATTATAATCTTTATTAAAACTTTGAACCCAAAAATGATACTTCTGGTTTTGCTTAGTTAATAGAAGCAGGGGTTTCAAGTAAAACTGTCATCTGAGAAGTTACCAAAAATGGAATGGGACAAGATCCGTATTTGCATCCATGACTTGTAGAGCAATTTAACTTAACACAACATTGAAAGGATGTTCCTCATAGCACCAAAGATACAAATTAATCCTATCTTAAAAACAAAAATTCAAGCTATGAACTTTCTGGCTCATGCATCAACAGTAATATTAATGTCAGCTGTAATCTTCATTGTGATTGTACAGGCAAATGGGGAGTTGAATTTGAAAACAATGCTGAAAAAAAAGGAAATTCACAACTAAGGACAAGAAATCTATCACAACTTCTTAAGACAACAACCAAGATCTAGCCGTAGGTTCTCTGAGGGAAGAGTGCTAATGATAAAAAAGTATCCAAAGCAATGATGATGCAACTTAAGTGAGGTAGGAGGCTAAGAGAACTGACAAATAGAGTAGCTCCGCATAGGTTTTTAGGGCAGAAAGAGGACTGCCCTTGAGGGCATGCTATACAAACATACAGCTGAACTACTTGCTGCAGATCTGCTAAAGACCTGTCTGCACAGTCCCAGCACAGTAACAGTGGCAGGCAGCCAGGAGGCTGGCCATGTGTAGTCCTGGGGCCTCTGCCAGATGTTCTGGAATCTGCAACATTTTACCATTAAAACATCTGGCTTTTGAAGGGGGAAAACTTCAGAGGTTGCGCCTCCCTCTCTACCCCCTGAGAACAAAGAGTCCAGTGATGCACATTCCCCCAGGTCCCCTTGCAGAGCCATCAGACCCAGGCCTTCATCAGCCAGTGATGACACGCCAGCTGAGAGACAATCCACAGTACCAGGACTGTGCTTGGTGCTAAGATATCACAAGGATAAAAGCAGTATGTGGTTTTATATGCACTTTAAACCAACTAGCCAAATCAACATTCAAAATTTAAGGAGCTTCAAAGGCAAAGCAATGATTTTCTCGGTCCCCCCCACTCCCTGCAATCTGGATTAAAATTGTAAAACCTGAAATAAGCTTCAGAAACTTTTCATCATACAAACCATGAGGGAAGTACAAAGGAGGGTAGAGAGAGCATTTTTACATAGTGCCTTACTTTGAAGGGTAAATAGTTCTAGCTCACCATGTTATACAATATAAACTCATACAAGTTCAAGTTTCCCCACCTGCCCTGCGCCCTCCTGGGATCTTGCATACCTTTTGCCTGTCAGGCAAAACGTCTGGTATACCTGAAATGCGTTAAGGTATATTTAAGTTATGTATACTAACATTTACGGAAATCTGCGAGCTATATTAAGACAGAAAATAAGAATCACATCACTGATGAGACTTTCATGTAAGCATGAGCTATTAAGACCTCCCGGTAATTGCAATATTCATCACACAGTTTTACTGTAATCACTTTTCTGTCCCTGTTGTGGTTTGGAATTATTATGTAAATTCTCTGCCCTGCCACTAACAGCCCAGGCCCAGCAGTTAACAAAGG